>OY728160.1:1323514350-1324798516 GCA_963277665.1 Viscum album
AATCACCCATAGAACGATATCTCCCGAATCACTTTGATTCATCTATATCCATCACTGTCGCACCTCCTTTAGGTCATCTTGAGGACAGATCTTCAATTTTGGATCCTTTCACTAAGAAATTAAGGTACAATAATCAATCATTCATAATCCACAAAGAACGAATAATGCTAAGAACATATGGGGGAGAAGAAATACAAACAAGGAAACAAACCTAAAGAGTGTACCTCGACCATTGTTCATTTTGGTATCAATCTATTCCTATAAGAATTATCACAAAATCAAATAGTAAATTAACCCTAGAAATCCTGTATTTAAAGCCTACCCTGCAAGAACGATCGTTCCACAGGTCAACCTATTCTTTGGTTGATTTGTTTTCTTCATTGATTCGAAAAATGATAAAGGATTCCAAATTAAAATTCCCTACCTAGGGATTGGATTTCTCACTGAAGAAGATTGGTTTCCATATCATCACCATTGGCGATATCCATCAAGAACGATGTTCGTTGATCTCTGATCCAAGTTCCATCGTTTTTTTCCACTGGGGGAATCCTCCAAGTTCCTCTTCATATCCTCTAGGGAATTCTAGGGTTTTGAGTCTAAACCTAAATCCCTTCCCCTAGGTTTATTTTAAAATAAACTATCACCGTGTTGCTGTATCAAAGAAATAGAAGGAATAAAACAAATTCTTAATTTATTTTATTCATTGAAATATCTGAAAACTACTTTTCACAGCCGACTAGAGTCGGCCTATGTTAGGCCTCACCTATGGTAAATACACTGCATTGAATGCAATGGTGCCCTCAAATTTATGATCCAGGAAACTATATATAAATTATTCCACTATTTTAGGAAAAATGTGCATGTGTGTTATTTAATATTTTATTATTTTTCAAGAAATTGTTCCGGGAACACCAGTCCTCATAATCGCACACCATCTCATATCTTGGTCTCTAATTAATTCCATAAAATATATAAAAATAATACATGGAAAAATATAGCACATTACATTCTCCCCACCTGGGGGATTTACTTCCTCAAAAATCCAAAAAAAGGCTATACCAAAAGATGTGGGTACTGTGCAAGAATCTGAGCCTCCATCTCCCATTTTCTCTCTTAGATATTCTCATGTTATCATCAGACACACACTAAGGGAATCTCTCTCCCATGTAGGATCATATCCTACCGATCCTTTATCTCCACTAGTTACTCTGCAAAAGTCGCTTCATCCTCAATATCCAGCTCACCCCAATCAATGACGTGCGATGGATCATGCACATACCTTTTCAACTATGACACATGGAAGACATAGTATACCCAATCTAACTGCGAGGGTAGATCCAAGTGGAACACCACCTCTCCAACTCTACATAGTATCTGAAAAAGGCAAAAAAACATGGAAATAACTTATCACCCTGGCCAAATATTTTTAATCCCTATCAAGGTGAAACTTAAAGGAACACATGGTCTCCTTCCTTTAATTCCAAAGGCCTCATCCACCTATTAGCATAGTATTTCTAACGACTTTGTGTAGTCTTAATCCTCTCCTAGATGATCTACACCTTCTCTATAGTATCTTGCACCAATTCCAGGCCCATGAGTGTTGACTCTCCTGGGTTACTCTAGTAAAGGGGTGACTTCCAGGGTCACCCGTACAAATCCTTTAATAGTGCCATACCAATTTTTTTATGAAATATTTTGTTGTACGTGAACTCCACCAAAGGTGGGTGATCCTCCCATAAAGGGTAGAATTCCAACATGAAATCCCATAGCATTTCCTCCAGGACTTGAATTGTCTAATCCGTTTGGCCATCTTTCTGGGGTTGAAACACTGTTCTCAATCACAACTAGGTACCAAACACCTCATGTAATCCCTTCTACAACTGAGATTTAAAACGATCATTATGATCAAAAACTATCATCGATAAGACTCCATGGAGTCAAACTATCTCTTGAACATAGAGGCATCTTAATCTCTCTACTAAACTCTACTCTCGGATGGCTAGGAAGTGGGCTGGCTTGGTGAGTTAGTAAATGATCACCCAGATGTCATTGTGTCCCCTGGACATACATGGTAAACCCATCACAAATTCCATTGATATCTCATCCCACTTCCATTCTGGAACCTCAAGGGGTTAAGATAAACCTGCTGGAACCTAGTGCTTATCCTTCACCTTATAGTGCGTAATTAATCGAGAAACGAACTCTACCACTACCTTATTCATCCATATCCACAAAAACTGACGTTAGAGGTACTTGTATATATTTAGAACTCAAGGATATACCTCCAAATGGAACATATGAAACTCCCATAGAACCTCCTCCGAAAATGCCACTGGTGCAATTTTCATTCCTCTGAAAAGGATGACATGCTCCCTACCTTGTGAATATCCATCAGGTGCATGTCCTATAGAAATTTGAGCATGTAAGGTTATGCAGTCGGTATCCCCAATATGTGCCTCCCTTACTTGTTGTAAAAGTGTAGGGTGACAAAAATATACTAGAGGTAAGGTGCTCCATCTCCATCCATAAAGGATAATTATAATGAGGTCAACTAGTCTAATGCCTCATTCAGAAAATGTGAACTAGATCTCCTACTGAGAGAATATTCCACCATGTTCCCCTTCCCAATAGTATAGATAATATCAAAGTCATGGTCCTGGAGAAACTCTAGTCATCACCTCTATCTCAAGTTTGGATATTTATAACAGAAGATATAGTTGATACTCTTTTGATCATAGTAGACTATAAACCACTCTCTCATCAGTTAGTTCCACCACATCTTCAATATGAATACTACCACTACCAACTCAAGATTTTGGGTCACATAGTTCTGCTCATGTGGCCTCAACTGGTGTGAACCATAGAAAATCACCACTTTCCTCTGAATCAAGACACAACTAGGTATGGTCTCTGATGCATCGTAGAAAACTATGTACTTGACACCCTCCTCTGAAAATATCAATATTGGTGTGCTCATCAAACTCTTCCTCAACTACTGGAAAGAATACTAGAACTTCTTTGTCCACATGAAAGGATTCCCCTTTTGATTTAAAGGTTTCATAGGTGTTGATATCCTAGATTAATAAGGTATGAATATGTGGTAATATCATTCTATCCCAAGGAAGCTATGCACCTCCATCATGATCCTAACTGGCTCCCATGCTAACACTGCCACCACCTTATATGGGTCCACTACCACTCCATCTGCTGAGAAAACATGTCCCAAAAAGTGGACTTCCTGAATCAAGAACTGTATCATCAAGATTTTCACATAAATATGGTGCTCTCATAGTACATACAAAACCATCCTAAAGTACCTCATATTCTCCTCCTTGGATGTAGAGTACACAAGGATATCATCGATGAAGAATACCATGAACTGGTCTAAGTATGTCTGGAAGATCTGGTTTGTGAGTCCCATGAACACTGTTGGGGAATTCATCACACTAAAAGTCATCACCAAGTAATCATAGTGGAAATAGAGGCATCTTAAATCCATCTTTAGTATATCCTCATCTCGTACTCACAACTGTTGATAGGCTGATCGAAGGTCAACCTTCAAGAACCATCATGTCCCTCTCAAATGATCGAAGCGGTCATCGATCCTCAATAGAGGATACTGGTTCTTCACGGTCAACTGGTTCAAGCACTGGTAGTCCACACAAAACCTCAAAATCCCATCTTCCTTTTTTGGAAAACAAAATTGGGGTTGCCCATGGTGAATAATTGGGTCTCACGAAGTCCTTCCTCTACAAGTCCTCCAAATGAATCCTCAGCTCACAAAAATTTGTGGGAGCCATCTGATTTGATGGTGCTAATATCGGTGTCATCCTGGGGTGTAATTCAATGTATATGTCTATCAACCATTGGGGAGGTAAACCTGGAACATCTTATAGAAAACGTCCTCGTACTCCACCGCTACTATTGGGAACTAAAAACTCATGATGTCTACTGCTCTGGGGGTCAGGCTAGCCAACTCATGATTAATCGGCTGCACCCTCCTATGCATGAGTCCATACTATGCTTCATGGGTTTCCCTTTCTCCAAAAAAGGAAAACCTTGTTCCATCTCTACAGAAACACCGCACCCTTCACCTAAAACTTTTAATCTGGGTATAGACTGTGGATAACCAATCCATACCAAGACTGAAATCATAAGGCCTCAATGGTGCCACCAAGAGGTTTCAACCAAAACTCTTGCCTCCAAGGGTCAGGTCACACGGTCGACATAGATGTGTGATCACTGAGTCTTCTCCAGTGGGTGTCTCCAAGCATAAGGGTCGAGTCAACGGTTCTACCAGAATCTTAAGGCATCATACAAGGTATGTATTAAGAAAGGAATGATTGGAACTTGTGTCTATCAGTACGGAAGCTAAAGTAGAAAAGAGACAAATCATACCTTGACTCATTTCTAGATCCCTTGGGTTATATGACTTGACTACATGCAGTTATCCCCACCCCTATCATCCAGCTCCCTGAGCCTGGTATAGACCTCCTAAGGGTGGTGGTGTTAACAAGTCGAAAGATTGACCACCTCCTACTTCTCTCTCATCTCCTATTCTATGTCCTCTGCACGTCGGATCTTCCTACTACTATCATTTACACTGACTAGGTGATCCATCCACCGTCTCCCTATCAGCATCTTGATAGGTTTGAAAATCTAGAGTGAGATATCCCCAACCATCACATGTGTAGCATTGCCTCTCCCTAGGATGATTGGGCCCACATTATGAGCCCTGAACTATAGATCCTCTATCTTTGGATATTCTCTTGAAATGTCTCTCATATCTGGATCCCTAAGACCGATGTCAACTCCCTAATATCGATGTCCCTTCACCTTCTTGTCCATTATTGACTACTGTCAGCTATACCTACTCAGCTAAGAAACTTTTGTCCACCAAAGCTCTCCCAAGAACCCCCAGTAAAAGTTAGAATGCATATAGGGATAATGTTGGATAGGATGTCTCTATACATACCTCGTTTGAAGGTCCAACCCCTAAACTACTGATATCTGGCCATATCCATTGAGTATCTAGAAGTGTTGGTGAACCTCTATGAATAGTCATCCACCATCAAGCTAACCTACAGGAGATAAAGAAGAACCTTTATATGTACTTCTCTCAACGTAACTGATGATAAATACTCTCTAAATAGATGATCGAACTCTATCCATGAAATATTTTCCTCATCATGAGTCAGTGTGTCCAAACTCCACTATCGCCCTGTCGATCTGTGTTGAAGGCTCGTCGCCCGTACCTCCATCTGATTTACTGGTGTCTTGATTAGACGAAAAACTCAGGTCACTGCCTCAAGACAGACCTTAACAGCCTGAGGGTTAGGCTCACCTCAGAACTTGAGGGTTCTATGTATCTAAAACATGTATAATGTTCTCAGACTTTACTCATCGTCTACTGGTACTGCAGGTACCATGTGATTCTCTACTAGTGGTAGTACAGTTGATGCACCACCTAGAGGCAACATTTGTGGAACTGAACCCTGTATTGAAGCCTCATCACTGATGGGGTCATCCTTGTGATTTAGCTGCTAAAACCTAGCTGGTATTCATCTCTAGGGAATCCTATAAGAAAATAAGATGTACCACAGTCAATGAGTGTATCTGGAGAGCTAAATAAATAAGTACATGGAACCAAAACCCAATTCTATATGATGCATGTGCCATTATTTTCTATTCTACTATTTTTCTCATGTACCGAGTTGAAAAGCAAGTTATCAATGTCCTAGTGTATGGATACATTGACTGCTCGCACCAACATTGGATTCCCTGGCCTAAAAGCCAAACTCTAAACACTTAACACTATTTCCCTAAACTAATCTCACATAATCTCAGTCGTAAGGTAGAACTGACCACCACTGATTCCACTTTTTCATGACCCATACCAGTGGGTCTTGTGCTACGACTCCCCAAGCCCGCCTCTAATAGGTCGGGGAATGGTGACTAGAATTGAGTTTACATATCACTAACATGGGAGGAATTTCCAATGTACTTGTATGCATGCACACCTCTCCAAGCCCACAAATGATGAAATGTAAAAACCACTAATAAATAGATGCATGTATACCACTATCCCAACTAGAGTATGAAAGGAAAGTAAATTGAAGTAAAGTAAATTGGTCCAGAATATAGGCCCACCAAAAGAAAGATTTTGTAAACTACAAAGTCCAAACTGTAAACAAAATAGGTGTTGGGAGTGTTACTCGAATATGTAGGAACACCTCTACCTTCCTAAACTCATGAAGATATATCTAATCCTGTTCTACCTTGGACTCCATCAAAAGTTCACTCATCTTCATAAGACGTAACACGTATGGGAAAAGCCCGTGTAGGCTTGTGTATAACAATACTCAATAAGACACCCAAAACCACAAATCAATACACAAAGGAAGATACATTCAACTCTATATAGTATATTTCTACAACACATATAATAAGAATATACAGAAATACTCAAACCAAAACATATATTCTAGAGGTAAGTCCTAGCCACCGTATACTAACACTAGGGATTCAATCTGAATATTCCACAAGCACTCATCCAGGAGAACACACTCCTGAGTCTGATAGCATTGATGACGTCTGTCCGAGAAGTACTATTAGTTGGGAACCATCATGAAAGAGATATATGCTGATAGATCTAAAGAGAGAGAAATGATACCAAATATGAGGATTACAGCTAGGGCCATGAGGATATACCAACCACTCCATATTGATTAATCTACTAAGTAGAGGATCGAAACCTAGTGAAGTTGGTCATTTCAATACCAAGGACTCTATCTAGAGCATTAAGAATGAATAAAGGATCCTAATATAAGCCCCTTGGAGCGGATTCCAGGAACTTTATCTAGGAAGTCCTATTAAAGGGATCATACTGCTATGAGTAGAAAATGATACGCATAAATCTTTAGGGAAATGATCAAGGGCACAAACCCTAATTAATATTGTCCAAGATATGGTGGATAAGATATTTAAGCCATGTAGAATGGGGTAAATAGTGTGTGGTAGGGTCACAAATTGTGTCCCTTGACTCAGGGTACTGCCCGTGTACGACGACCCCTGTCGTTTAGAACATGTCGTGTAGAAGATGGGTACATGCCATTTAGAAGGTTCACACTCTGTAACCTTCCATACAGGGTCCACCCATGTACTCTGGTCATGTTCCAGTACATGGTTTCAACCCATGTAGCTCTACCCATGTACCAATACACGGGTTCATCCATGTACTTGGTCTAGTCCACTTCATGTGGTGGGGTACACGCCCTGTACGCAACCTGTGTACTCCACATCATGTCTGTTTATCTCCTGAGATACACACCGAGTCTCTGGGAAATTATTACATGCCATGTGATAGAGTCACATGACATGTGGCGTTTAACTAACTTCTAAAACCCTAGCCTCCACTCAGTGGGGCCACATTTTGTGTAACCTTGTGTTACACGCTGTGTTGATTGTGATTTTCCAGAAATCATTGTTCTTCCTCCATGCACCTCATTTGATGATATGATCTCATTTTAGGGATCTGTTCACCTAAAAACTGAAAATCTAGGGTCACCTCATCATCACAAGAACGAATCGATGAGTTTTGGGCCTTTGATCGGCTCCAAAATTTGATTCTGATCACCTGCACATGAAATCATTTGAAGAAAGATGTATCCCAAATTGTTGTTATTCTTCCTTCACCATCGTTGTCTCACCTCTATTAGGTCATCCCAATTCTAGATCTTCAATTTTGGATTGTTTCACCAAGAAACGAAGTTTCAATGATCAATCATTCATAATCCATGAAGAATGAAGAATGAAAAGAACATATAGGGGAGAAGAAATATGCACAAGGAAAAAACCCCGAGGAACATACCTCAACCATTGTTCATTTCGGTCTCGATCCATTCCTGTAACAACTATCAATGAATAAAACAACAAATCAACCCCGTAAATCCTATAGTTAAATCCCATCCCGCAAGAACGATCAATTTGTGGGTCAACGTGTTCATTAGTTGATCTATATTTGTCATTGATTATAAAAATGGGGAACGTATTCTATATAACAAAGACATACCTAGGGATTGGATTGATCATTGAATAATATCAACTGTTGCATTGTCACCATTAGTGAGATCCATCAAGAACGTTGTTCATCGATCTTCAATCCATGTTCTGTCATTATTTTCTACTAGGGGAATCCTCTAGGTTCCTCTCCAGAGTCTCCAAGTAATTTCAGGGTTATGAGTCTAACCCCAGATCCCTTCCTATTGGTTTATTTTAAAATAAATTCTCACTACATTGCTGCATCAACGAAATAGAGGGAATAAAATAAATTCTTAATCTATTTTATTCATTGAAACATCCAAAAACTACTTTTCACAGCCAACCCACATCGGCCAATGTTAGGCCTCACCTAGGGTAAATTCACTACTATGAACGTAATGGTGCCCTCAGATTTCTGATTTAGGAACACACTTATAAATTATTCCACTTTTTTAGGAATTTTTTTTTCACATTCTATTTAATATTTTAATAGTTTTCAATAAACTGTTTCGGGCACATCGGGCCTTAAAATCACACGTTGTCTTGGCGCTTGGTCTCAAATTAATTCCATATAATATTTAAAAATAATACACATAAATATCTGATACATTTTTCTTATCATATTTGATAATAATTAATTGTGATATATGAATAAATGAGAGGAAAAGACCCACCAGTTCTCAATGGGAAAAAGTAAAATACTTTGGTTGACTACTGTCTTTGAAGTGTGTGAAGTTGAATTGATTCTTTATGTGTATATTGAAATTTTAATCCCCCCTCCCCCCACATTAATAATTATTTTATTTATTTTATTTTTAATTATAATTTTGGTGACATGTTGTTCCACTTTTATTTAAATTGAGATTACATGCTTGAGGAAAACAAATCTCTAAGTGTGAGGGAATTGACAAAGTCATATTTTTCATGTTTATTTTGATTTAAAATACAACTTTTACAAAATTTAATTAAATAAATCTACCATTATTTAATTTTTTTAGGTTTTGTATAAGGATATAGAGTTTGGTTAAAAATTAAAAAAATATATGAATATAGTGAGCCACAAAGACTTTGTACCACTCCACTTCATAGTGTGGCATGACACCAAATTTTTGAATAAGGATTGAATTTAAAGTAGAGAAAATTTTAGGTCAAGGCCCATGCCTATAACTTAAAAATGAAGAACCATGGTGATTCTGAGTAAACAGTTCAAGAAAAAACCTTACAAATCATCTAAGTCATTCATGATGTGTAAAATTAAAGAATATAATATTTCTACGAACATCGTGTATCAAGCTAGAAAATGTTTTAGTCCCGCACTTTACACATCTTCTAACACTTACATGCTGTGAAAATGGCTGACAGACTCAAAATTGGTCGATTATATGGGAATTAACAAGGAACTCACTTTTTGACCATAGGAAAGACTAGGTTCAATTATAACCCATTTATGAATACCTGAAGGCTCTTTCATGCCTATAAATAAGATTCCATGGGGTTTGATAGAGAATTGATTGGAAAGGGGTGATATGGATGATGGAATCCTATAGATTTATTTCCCTACTTTATTTTTTATTTTCTTTCTTTCTTGTGATGTCTCCCCTTTACCAAATCAACTTTAATTATCCATCCATAGAGGGGTAGTTTTTGTGAGTGATCAGAAAAGTGGATGTTTGGACCTATGTTCTTATCTTGAGTTTTTTAATTCAATTAAATAAAATTCTCTCTTCTTTCTGCATTTAGTTTCAATTATTAATTTTAGTTTTAAATTAAAAATGTGGTTTCATTAGGTTTTGATTCTATTAATTTAAATTATCTTAGTCAATGATCCATTTATCCTTCAACCTAATTTTTTCTATATATGGTGAAACATATTAGGGTTGATTGTTGAGTGCTCAATGATAGTCTTCACGTGTGTGAAATTTTATGTTGGAAATATTAGTTTATTAAGGAATAACAATAACTAGTTAGGGATTTCCTTAATTAATAAAGAGAACCCACTATAATTCCATAGACATAGGAAGGAGTGTAGAACAACCTAAGGTTTTATATAGGAATGTTCTCATTATAACCATATGGAAAGTGATATAGAGTACTTAATAGATTA
The DNA here is from genome assembly GCA_963277665.1 of Viscum album. Classification (NCBI taxonomy): domain Eukaryota; kingdom Viridiplantae; phylum Streptophyta; class Magnoliopsida; order Santalales; family Viscaceae; genus Viscum; species Viscum album. The sequence continues at coordinate 1,323,524,495 of OY728160.1, forward strand.
TTATCTCTCTTACTTGCCAACAGAAGAAAATAGGGTAAAAATTGGAAACCATGATAGTATGAAACTAGATCTAGCCAAACCTACTCTGGTCACTATCTTTCTCAATTGTTTTAAAACCAATAATTTAATATAAATCCTTCTTTCAATATATAAAAATTAATTAAAATAATTTTTTTTAATAACCAAAGTGATAAATTGTTTTTTTCGCACTCCTCTCTATGAGACTTCCTAGTTTAACTACTATGCTATAATAGGTAATATAAAAATATTGCTTTGCCACACCCCATGATAGTCATGCATCATCTCTTCCACCTTATGCATCAAGGACAACTCCAAAATCATATGACAAAGAAAACCCTGGTCAATTCTCTCTCCAACATCAAGATTCATCCTTGCAATATCTTCTATCCCTTTCCAAACATACATAGACTTCTAAACCACATCTCCTCAAGAATTTCAACTCAACGGATTGGTAACAACATTCCTTTTTCCTAGGGTGTAAGATATCTCAAAATCATAATCCTAAAGACACTCCATCTACCTCCACTAGTTTAGATTCAAATATCACTGAGACAAAACATACAATATGATATTTTGCTCTATGAAAACTACATAGCACTCACCGATGAGGTAATTTCACCACAAATTTATCTCAAATACAACTGTTTCCAACTCCAAATCATGGGTGGAATAGTTACACTCTTAGGTATGTAACTTCTTAGACCCATAAGATATCATTACTCCCTATTTCATCAAAAAAAATCTCAAACTTATATGGTATTCATCACAAAAAACCTCAAACAAACACCCTCATTAGGAAACTGAATCACTGGAGTACTAAAAAACATCATCTTCAGGTAACTGAATGATTCCTAGCACTGATCTCTCCACAAAAAATCCAAGTAATTATTGGTTAACAATGTTAGTAGAGATTCAACTTGATATAAATCAAGTATAAAGCGTAGATAATAACCTATGATACCAAGGAAATTGTGACCATATTATTCAATTCTTCCCATAAAAAAATAGCCTTGATCTTGGATGGGTCTACTACTACACCCTATTGAGATGTCGTATATCCAAGGAAACACACCTCTCATGTCCATAACTCACACTTGGAAAAATTTCCATAAAGTTTTTGGTGTCAAAGGACTTGAAAAATAGCTCTGAGATGCTCGGCATGCACCTACTATAACCTCGAGTAGATCAAGATATCATCAATGAGTATGATGAAAAACTGGTTTAGGAACTCACAAAACATAGAGTTCATGTCATGACATGAACCATGCTAGGGATTGAGCCTAAGCTACCCCAAGTTCACCTCCATAGGTCAGGGGGTGGTGATAAGCACTGATGGCACAACAAACTCAGGTAAGCATTTTCCTAAGAACCTGTACTCACACATGCAGCTAACTCAATGTAAAAGTGCAGAGGAAAAAGACCAAAATATGAAACCCTTCTATAAATAAACCAATCATGCATGAACTGATAAATAGTACAAGTATAGAAAATTAAACTAAAAAGGGAAAAGGGAAAAAATACACGCCCAACAAGAAAATTACCACAACCTGGCAGTGACTGAAAAGTAAAACAGTTGAGAGAGCCCTGCTCTTAGATCCCAATCTATGACCACCATACGTAGTCCAAGAATTTTTATCCCTAAGTTCCTCTGAATTCATGACCAATCTTTCTATATTCTTCATAAGGCACGACACATGTGTCAAAATCCCATACAGGGGTGAGTATAAAAATACTTAGTAGGGCGCTGCAAAATGTCAAAGGGGGAGCCATAAGTGATACACTGAATAGGAAAGCAGTAGATAGGACAAGGTACAGTAAATAGTATAGATCAACTCAACAAGATAGGTAATTAATCTCATCCAAACATAAGGATATAGATATTGTGAGAAGATTAAATTCTCATTGAGTCCTCGCTAACTATAGTAGGAGAGTAGACTCATCCATCCATGAGATGCTAGACACAGAAATCATGTGCCATACCCCACGTGTCTTCGCCTCTCCTAGAAGGAGAGTAACCAAAACTCAAGGAGTGGGTACTGAAATAGGATATATATATATATATATATATATATATATATATATATATGCTCAAGAAAAGAATCCAAAATGATAGAGTAAGGGGATCTCTATCTCATAGCTCAGCCCAAGAATAAGAGTATCCAACAGTTTAAAGAGTAACCACCAACGATGCCCAGCATCCCACATGTCTACCCTAAACATGAAATTTAAAGGGAATCAATCACCACACCATGATACTATCCACTTTGGGTGGCACTATCTCACCCTCACATTTTTAGGTTGCATCACATGGATACCTCTTGGTGGGGAAAGAATACATATTTCTCAAGAGTCTAGAGATATGTCAAAGCATGTCTCATTACTTTTCTATGTAGTAAAGAGGTCGTGTCTCAAGGATGAGGACCCATGCCCAGCCTGACTGAAGGGTTCCACTCTAGTCATTGGGTATTCACACCCTAGTACATTAGGGGGGATAATCACTCGGAAATCAAAGGGGAACCATTTCCCATCCCTACTGAAGGGTAATACATTGGAGGGTATAGTCCAACTAGAATCATCAATGGGACCCACTTCCCAACCCTACTAAAGGGTAGTACACTTGAGGGTACCCAGAACAGCCATCGAGGAACCACTGCCCAACCCAGCTGGAAGGTAAGCCCAGAACTACCATCGGGTACCCACTACCCAACCCAGTTAGAGGGTAAGCCTAAAACTACTATATCCATCCCTGCTAAATGGTAACTCTCATAAATCATAGAGGAACTACACTGGACACAACTATTGGATGGTACCTCTTAGAAAGAATCAAGGAACTGTATTGGCTATACCTGGGCGATGGTACCTCTTGGAAAGCATCGAGGAACTACATTGTCCATCCCTACTAGATGGTACCTCTTAAAAAGTAACAAGGAACAACACTGTCCAACCCTGTCAAATATTACCTCTAAGAAATCCAACCCAAACCATTCACATTTCATCTCATGAAGTGTAACATGATGTGAATGTGGATCACACAATGTGTGACCCCACCTCATTGCTTTGTTGTGTACCTAACCATTCTTAGGTACAAAAATGAAATCAAGCAACAGTAGGCATGTTATTGTACTTCTAGAGTACATTAAATGTCTAACCAAAAAGGCTAAAGAATATACAATGCTCATTATTGATCCGAAGGGTGAAAACATAATTTCACTAACACGCCTCCTCAAATGGCCCCATATCATTTGACCACATCGCTTCATACATCTTATCTACTCTCACAAGAGTCGATGTTGACCTAAGTTGTGGGTTCTCTTCAAACATATCAGAATGATATTCCTTTCATATTCCCATAGTTTATGAGATCATGAAAAAGGCTCCACACATCCAAATGGATCACAACATTGCAATCTTTGTGAAAAAATGCTCAAGATCAACTATTCATTTTCCCTAAAAGTGAATTTGATAGAAAAGTTGTATGTCACCATAGTAAGATCATATGGAACTGCGTGGATCCCACACCTCAATCCTGAAACAAATTATACAGATCGCATATTTTTTATCCTTATAGAAAAACACACAGGATCAGCTATTCATTTGTCCAAACTGGACACCCAATGAAGAAGGTTACATTTCACCTCAAATTCCAAAACTGAGATTTGTTGGTCCCATACCTTGATTTTGTTTTAATCACCTGAAAATAGTCTTGAAAATTACTCCTCAAATTTAGGGTTGCAATGCCATTAATGGAGTGTTAATTGGACGTCGTGAGGAGGAGTTATGTCTGAAATAAGTTTTCTTAATAATAATAATAATTATATTATAATTATTATTAAACTTATGAGTTTTGGGAAAATGATCCATTATACCAATTCTTAAAATTAATAAACTATCCTAAAAGGTATGTCTTGATTTTAGTAATGTTTTTCTATAGACGGCATGTCAAATAGATGAATGGTTTATGAGATACGTCCATTTGAAGTCACCCTGGCACGATTCGAACCAGTCTGGCCTGTTCTGGTCAGACCACTTAATCTAGGCCAGCCCAAACCATTTATTCGACCTGCCTCCACAGCAATGTATAATCCTTCCATCTTGAATGGGTATTAAATTCCTACGGTTTCATGATTTAACCTCGTTGTCATTGTCACCTGTGGTTCTCCCATCCCGATCGTCGGTCACCTACCATGACCCCACTCCACCTTATCGTACACTATGTCCCCCTCACATAAGTTGCACACACATGCTACCTACCCTATCTATCCCATGATCTCTAACCGTAATGCCTACCCTGGTCACCTCTTGGATCCTCCTACTCTCTGTCTGACTCCATGAGACCACCACCACCACCTAAATCCACGGTCATTGCTGGTGTCATCACCACCACCATCGGTTGTCGGCGGCACCACCATGTCGGACCCTCATCATCACCTTATTCTGTATTCCATAATGACTCCGCTATTTTCCCAATCATAGATCCAAAAATGGATCTGCAATCCTTGTGATGAGAGATTCACAATGCCAGCCTCCGCTCGATGATCCATTGGTGGTTTGATGCGCCCAAAAGTGGGTGATGAATATCCACAAAGAACATAAGAAGAATGGATAAATTTATAGGTTTAATAATGTATCTATGGACATTTTAGTGTGTCCATTAGTGATTTATAATAATGTGATGAATTAAATGGATAAACAGTTGATTTTTAATCAAGAACTTCAATCAGAAATTAAAAGCTGGATAATCTTACCTCGATTGGTCCGTTTATCGCTATCGATGCATTCGTCCCACTCCTCTTCAATACACTGAGGTTTCGTTGAAGAAATATCCTCGATATGATGAAGAAACAATAAGAGATATAGAGTGAGGGTTTGGTGGAGAAAGAAATATAGAGGATTAGATCTAACCCTAATCTTAAACTCTTAAACTTCTACTTATAGGAGACTCACTCGGTGCAGAATCTGAATCTCCTATGCCCCCTAATTTTATGTCACGCTTAGTCTAAACACCCCATTACGAACTCAACGGCAGTCTGATATTTCCAATCTGAGTCCTCATTCAAAATTTATTTGATTCATAATTTGATATAAAATAATTAAGTTTAATTATTTTATTTATGATTTTTCTCCTGGGTGACTTTTCTCACATAATTCTTGAGCTGACAAAAGTTCTTCCCCACCTAGGGTAAACGCCACATTCCGAACTCAACTATGGCCTTAAATTTCTGATCTGAGTTACCTTTTGAGATTTATTCCATTTCCTTCATATGTGTAGTAAAAAGTATACTTAATATTTTTATAAACATAATTTTGGGAAAATCGGGCCTCAGAATCGCACGCCGCCTCATCCCCTAGAACTTGAAATATATGTGGAAATATTCCAAAGTCTAACAAGGAAAAAAGCCGAGTCTCTAGAGTTTATGATCCCCATAAACATGGATTTTGAGTTCTTAACACCAAACGGAATGAATACAAACTCAAAGTTCCCATGACTATACCTGAAGGAAGTATTTGGAATATCCTCCTCCATCTTCAAATGGCTATATCCATACATTAGACCAATATTTGAAAAACAATTATCTCTTATCATCTAGTTGAAAATATCATATAACATTGAAAGAGGGTAATGGTTCTTGACTATCACCTGATTAAACCTCCAATAGTCTATATGAAAACTCATACTACCATCCATATTCTTGAAAACCAACAATGGAGCATCCCATGGTGACACACTGACTCGAATGAAACCCCTATATATCAAATCATCCTCCTGTAACCTCAGATATTGAAACTTTATAGGTTCCATTCCGATAGGGAGTCATCAAAATCAAAGACACACTCACCTGTAGCTCTATATTGAAGTTGAAATCACATCGTGGGGGTAGTGTAATAATATTCTAAATGAAAACATCCAAGAACTACTAAAGATCCCAAGGAAAACCATAAACCTAAGGTTCCACTGAAAAATCCATCAACTATGACAAAATAGGCGCCACTTTCCTACCACACATCCAACAACCTCGCTCGCCAACTAACGCCACTCGTTATCCCTGCATTTCAAAAAACAAAACTCTCCTATGAAAGTAGTAAATTAATGAACACAGGGAACATATCCAATCCATTACAAGGATAACATCATATGTATTTATCTTTAATAAGAATAAATCTTCCACAGACTAGTGATGCCCCATCACCATTCTACATCCCCGGTACACATCAGACAAAGAAGCCTAACCTTAAACTAGTGTGGATAACACCGGGGAACTAGAAGAATCTCCACATCCTTTCCCAAAGAACAGACCAAAGTGGGATCAAAAAAGGAGTTTGAGGATTATTAAATAAATAAATAATACAAAAATGTTGAGGATAATATAATTGTACCTCGAACCCCTAGCTCAGTTGGCACTGACACCTCTAACGTATAAATTTTTCCACACCCAGCTCCTCTTCCTCTATTTTGTCTATATACATAAAAATGATACTTTCAATCTCCATATGGATTGGAACCATTATAAGGCTTCCCTTGGAAAACTCCACCTACTCTCAAATGATGAAAAAACACCAGCATTCTCTGCTACTGAAACCACCTCAGAGGAAACTTTTTTAACTGCTAAAAAGGGGTACAAACACCCACCAAGTACTGGCCTCTATGAGTGGTTAGAAACTGAACCTGGTGGTGGTCCTTTCGCCCAAAAATGAAGCATGAAAATGGAAATCACCATATAGGTTCTCAGAATCCACCTTCCCTATAAGAATGAAAATGCATCTGCCCTGACCAGCTACCCACCATCCAGAACCCTGACTGCATGAACACCCACAACCCACTTCCAGAATCCCTATTCTTTGATACACCTTACTAAATACTCTTTTGAGGCTCAAATTTCAAATGAATGATCTTCTATATGTCCTTATTCTTTTCCTGCACCTCAATATTTGTCAAGACCATAAAAAGAGTAACCACATTCCGGATCACTAGGAATAAAGCCTCCTCTAGATGTCACACTCTAGACTCCTCATCTGGAAAAAAATCTTGAGAATAGTGAATGAGGTCCTTGAACCAGATCCCAAACTCCAATATGATAAACATCCCATGCTAATGGGAGATAATCTAATACCTATTATCTTCCCACATCATTTAATAAAGGAAATTCTCCTGAAAATTCCTCTGAAAGTATGGCCACAACACATCTACCTCCTTAAAGTTACCAAGAAACAACATCCACCACCAATGTGTAGCTTCCCATATCTAACTAACTGATAATGACACCCAAATATCAACTCATTCTTAGATAAGACCAAAAGAGATCTTGTGCTCCTCCAACCAGTATTCTATCTCCAGATTTTAGATGTTCCACTCATACTTTCCCAAACTCTACTTCTGAAAGGAATGAAAATCCCACTACCAAAACTCATCATCCTCTATTGGGTCAACTATCTGACAATCAAATGGATCATATTTTTAAGAATTAAATACCTAAAACACTCATAGAAAATGAACAAGATCCATTCCTGAAAAGAAAAGAAAGCTTTAAAATCCCTGTAGTGTGGAATTTTAAATATAATTATTCATTTAATTAATTTTATTTTCCCACAACAACACAATTTTGATGTGAACACAATCAATTATGATGTATTTATATCTCTTAGGTTTCTACCCTACAAACATGTCCACCTCACTTGGTCATTCAATAAGCTCATAGTATTTGAACTAGATCATGAGGGGACCTAAAATCCTACATCCTAACTAGTCTCCATGGCCTATGTCATGCACCAAGATCAAATAGAACTATTTATCAAAAAACCCTTGCAAACCTCCCAGTTCCAAACTCAAAAATTCATCCTATCTCTCAACCAAAACTACTGATACCGCTCTATCACAACCCCCTCTCACTAAAGATGCTACAATGATGGGAGAAAGATAATAACCCACGAGTCTCACCTCCAGTAGGCCTTGGGTTGGCGACTAGAACTGAGGGTATAAAAATTTCACAATATGAGAGTCATTATGCTCTATAAATAAAACAAGATCTCAAGATAGGATAAATAACCACCAAAAAATCTAGCAGATGAAATATAGGTAAACCAAAAACCATCCCACAATGCATAAATAAAGTAAAATGATATATGTAAAATAATCCAATGTAAAGTACCAAAAATAAGTCTATGATAGTGACTCAGCAATAGCTCTAAACCCATGCTATAAATGTCTTTCTCGGTCCCCAAAGTCCTACTAAAAACCTCAAAAAAATTATATATGTTCGTTGAGCATATCAAGTACACCCGGTAGGTAAATAACCAAGGTTTCAAGTTCATGTGTGAAAAGATCGTACTAATGAAATAGTGAAAAAAATAACAGAACCAACAAGCACTTAGACAGGTCATCTAACCAATACCCAGCCTCACAATCTCTCATTCACCAAATCATGCATCCAATACAATAATATATCATCAAGAACATAAAAAATAAGGTGACTTGTTACTAATTCCCCACTAATTTTCCACTCTCATTCCCCAATGTCGAATGTCATGTTCTCTCATTTCTTCCGTACATATCACATTGAATCACATCTCATCAAATCAAATCACATGCCATCAAATCACACACCAACCATCTCTGATATTTTTCAGGATGCATCCCTACTTACCCCACCCTTGTAAGGTCAAGAATCTGGTGCTAACTTCAAGAATCACCACATCACATCTCACTTGAAGACATTTGGTACAACAAATCACATCTCACCTGAAGACACTTGAGCCATAACTGCACATATCACTCGAAGACACCTGGGAAATAACTTATAAAGGAAGATAAAGGAAGATATGGAATCTAGACATCCATATCACCCCCATCCTAGATGTTGGGGAAAACACCTGGAATATAGAACCTCTAATCATTGCTAAGGTTATCCAAATCAAGTGGGTAGCATATAAAAATAGAATAAACATACATGATATATAGATAATAGGAATTACCCAACCAAAGGGTTCACAAAAATTGCACTGGGGCACACCACATCACTACTTCCATGCAACTCATCACCCATCATAGCCATTTCTACCACTATATGCAACACATCACACCACCACACATAACCACACAATATTTCCCACTTTCAATTTCACACTCCACCCCTTTTATTAAGATATAAAAATTTCCACTATTTTTTATTTACTAATAAAATTAATTCACATTTACACAAGTCATTTATTTATTAAATTCCCTTATCCAATTTCTACATATCAATTCCAACCCATTTATAATTATTCCATCACAAACTAGGAAAATAACACAACCATGCCACACAACTGGTTTGACATGTATGAATCATCACCACAACACCTCTCATCCACCATCATAATCATACCACATCAAATAAGTCATATCACCACAAATCAAAACACAACCTCTATGCATAACCACACATTTCCACCACACGTCACTACCACACATCATCGCCATTGTACACCATAACCAATGTGCACCACAACCTCTCCACACCACATCTCACAACTAAACACATCACATCCATTGTACACCACATTGAAAAACTTTCCATATCACATCCATTTTTTACCACATCACACAACTTCCCACTTCACATCCACTAAGAACCACATCACACAACTTACCACATCTCATTCATGAACTAACCACATCACATCATAGTCCCACTCACTTTAAATCCCAACCAGTCATTACCACCACCTCACAAAAACTCAAAACACATAGGGAAAAACAAAAATAACAAGAATATAAAACATAATCACATCCTAACTACCAAATTTTATCCATGGGATTTTATCACATTACTTATTTTTTTAGAATGGGTATAATCACACAAACCAAGTTTCAAGGGAAATCAATTTATTAGCAAAATATATGTTCATTATCCATTTATTCAGGGTGAGATCATGTGACAACATAGTAAGGATCTCAAGGAATATCATCTACTATGAAAGAAAGGCTCCCAACAGCTATTATTTTCATCAATTCAACAACACGGAAAAATATAATCTGTAATAATATCCAAGAAATCAAAATATGGGATATCTCCCCATACCTATCAATTTTAGTTATTCTAGTTAATTATATTTATTATTTAGACACTTACTATCCATCCAAAGGAAATAAAAAACATGCAGATCTCACACATGGCATGTAAAAAGGTGTGCGAATGAGGATCCCCTACCATAAAGAAGCAATCTGATATCACTATACACCACAGAGCGAAAACGAAACAGCCTGAAAACCACAACCACACAAGAAAAAGCTGGATAAACCTACACCATGTCAAGGGATCATCAAAACGCATCCCAAACACACTCAAAACAAAATAAATATCATTTTAGTGGATCCATGATATAAGAATAAGGGAAATTAGGGAATATGGGAGAATGACTCACTACAGATCTCCAAAACACCACCACTGGAACTTGAGGATCGAGGCAAGGGAATATGGGCTGGAAAGTCTCCCAAAATATCCTAGGGTTCACCAAAAAAATGATAGGAATAAGAAATGTCTGAATATACTAAGAATCATCTAAAAACCCTATTTACAACCTATAATTCTCCCCTTTCACATTTTGAATTCCATGGGGGTGTGGAATATAAGTTATGAATCTAGTACAAGGATTGAAACCACCATATCTTTAGATTCCACCAAAAATTAAGTTTCTTTAGAAAAAATTAATTAAAAATAATGAATTACCCTTTCACAATGCCAATTTATTTCATGCTTCACACCCCATCTGAACATAATCCATGAATCCACCATCCTCACATGCCACAAATCACCCACTCATGATGTGAATATGGTTCACATTAAGAACCACCTGTTGTAGTACTCTTGTAGCTCCATCATCCATATATTATCCTTAATCCTAATCTAAACACTATGAATTCCCCAAATAGAAATGTAATGGGTTGGTTAGGAACATAATGTTACAATTTTTCTCTTTTTGGTAATCAAAATGGTCCATAAAATGTTTTAAAGAAAATCCAACCATATTTCTCCTCTGTCAGTTGGAAAACATTTTTTTCCATATCCATCTTTTCTAAAATGTTTTCTATAATGTTTTTAACTATTCATAAAATATTGTTTAGTTTCAATTTTAACCATTTTTTAATTTTTATGAAAATGTTTAAAAATTATATTCTTGTCATTTTTTACAAGGTACTTTTTACTAATGGTGTAAAGATAATCTCTATTTTAATGATTAAAACATGAATAGAATATTCTATTTTCATGACCACACAATGATTTTAAGATTACATTAAAAGTTTCTATAGTTATTCTCAAATAAAATGTTTTCCTTAATATTTTGTAAATATTTGGATTTTAAATAAGTGATTTCAAAATGAAAAATAAATTTTCTTCAAGAAATGTTTCAAGTGATGTTTTAAATAAAATTTACATATATGATGGCATCCTTTGATGTTAATTATGTTTCAAAAGAGATATTATTCTATGATACCATACGTATTTTACTCTGTATGGTTTATGATTATGATGATGAAATTTTTATGAATCCCACTTCTCTTCCACCAGTTGTATGATGATGTAACGAAAATCATTTTTATGATATTGTGGAACATTTATGGTTTAATGTTATTTGATGGTTGGGTCCATTATAGACCTCTAATTAATTGGAAAAATATAGATAACTCATGAGATAATTATGTTATATTTTAACCTAATTTAATATTCATAACATGATGTAGATACCTTGTTTCATGTCTATAAGATTATGTGTGGATCTATTTTCATATCCAAAAGATTTTTTGTGGACCTGGTTTCATGTCTATAAGTTTATGTGTGGAACCGATTTCATGTCCTTAACATAATGAGTGAACCTGATTCTATTTATACATGTTCACAATGTTATAATCTTATGTTTTTTTAACATTACTATGATTATGTTTTTCTCACAAGGCTCATGATTGATTACTAATGATTCCTCACTCGTATGAATATTATATTTTGTTATGAAAAAGATTTATTCCATGACTTGGGATTAGAGATATTAAATTTATTGGGTATGACTTACTTTTTTTAATTATATTATCATACCCTTATGCATATATATTGTCATTGATTTATATCTCATATTTTTACCCTTATTAATTATCTTATCTCATCCTTTATTATGTTTTTTTTCCTTTTTTAATGGATGGTTCTATGTATGATATTACTAGAAGGGTATTAATATGAATAAATTTGTGGGATATGTTAGAGATCCTTTATGATATAATAGTTTTATGTATATAGTCTCCAATACGCTAAATATTTATGGTTTTTTATTGTTTATAATTGTGTTATGTTTTTTATATTCATCTCAAATGATGTAATATTTATGTGTGTTATGATTAGGTCACCCAAAAATTGGAATGGATCCAGATTTTTATAAAGAGATTACACAGTTTGGAAAAATATGTGAATATTATTCTCATGATCTCAGAAACTTCTCATATACTTCCACATGATTGGTGCATAGTTTTCCAAACTGTGTGTCTAAGTTATCAACAACTTTTCATCTATATTTTTTTTAGACCTAATTTATTTTCCAAGGGATCCTAAAGTGGTTTCTACTTATTGGGGATGGATCAAAAGGTGTCTCATGATGTGTTGATGTTACTTATTTTATACATAAAATATATTTTTATGTGTCAATATAATTTAATGAATTATTTTGGATTTAAAAAAATATGGTTTATTTGTAACATATTTTGACTCTCTTGGTATATTATTTCAAGAGTGGTTTTCGTTAAAAGGAAATTGGGGAAAAGTTTTGAAATAAATGTGATGTTATTTAATTTTTTTGAATTTAGAAAATAGTTTTAGTGATTTGTTTGAAAAAGAAAATTAATAAAATATTTTGGTTTTTAAAATTGTGTGTTATGCTTTATTGGTAAGGGATTTGGCTTACATGGGATATTTTCTCAGATTGGTTGATTCTGTTATATAATTTTCAAAAAAAAAGTGTATTTTTAGAGAAATTATTTTAAATGAAAATGGATTTCCTTTAAATTTTCAATTTTATATTGGGAATAATGTAGTGTTTTAAAAATAAAGTAGAACTTGATAAAGTTTGAGTGGTATTTTATTTTAAATAAGTTTATGGTATTCGAAGATAGTATTCATGTTTTCAAAAAATTCTTGATTGGGAAGTTAGAATTTTAAATTATGAATTTTATTTTATATAGTTTCATACAGGAACTATAATGTTTTAAAGTATGTGTGATTTTTTGACATGATTTTTTACTCTCTTTGGAAATGTTTTTATTTTAAATAATGAATTTTATAGTGTGATATTCTTAGTTAAATTATTTATTTAGGCTTAATACCATAGTTTAAAATGGGTTTTTTGTTTTATAAAATTGAGGCACATATGGGTTGGATAAATGTTTCATGAAATTTAAAATATTCCACTGAGAAAGATCTTATTGATAAGTAAACAGTTTATATCTTAGGATGGTCTTTGGAGTGATCCCTCATATTTTTTAGTTATAGATCTCCCAATTTTTTACTCTCCCTGGAATTTGGATAGATTAGTTGATCCAAGGTATTACATTATTCTTAGATTCTTTGAATCTTTATTACTTTTCATTCTATTCAGAAAATTATTGGGTTATATTCCTTTATCTAAGTGAGTGAGTGGTGGAGGACTATGTTGATTTTGTTATTAGGGAGTGACTGAAAATGGATTTGATGATATAACTGGATCATAGGATAGTTTATCCTTAGTTGAGATGTTGTAGAAGTCTAATTACTAAGGGTTAATTTTCCTTGATTTTCATTACTTATTATATGGATAAGTCCCAAATTTAGTTTATGGAAAAAATTTCTTTTGAGTATTACTATAGATTTTTGAATTTTTTAGTTTTTTGCACTATTTTTGTCTGTAAAGGTTCTGATTATTTTGTTTTTTCTCATGCCTTGTTGATTTGGGGATGGATCTTGAGATTATTATGTGACGATATCCATTTGTTGAGCCTTTTATGTTTACTAGTCTCTCATGGGTGTTCTTGGTTACATGCTTGGGTAATTGGGGAGAGTGATATGCTGGTCAAGATTATGTTCTAAATGGTACTTGGTTTGATATTCTTCCTCATTGGTGGTTTTTGTTATGTTAACAATGATTGGGGGTTCTACGAGCTAGGTCCTAGGTTACCTACCATTTTTGTCTCATGACTCGAGGTGAAATCCCATGTTGTTTGATTTTTTAGGATTGTTTTTATACTGGAACATCCTTACCAATTTGATTTTTTGGGAGGATAATAGATTTATGGACATTGATTTTGGTCTTTTTGGGTTCTATTTGGGTTGAGTTTCTATTTTATAGATTTGGATTACTTTTGGAATGGCTGGTTGTGGCTAATAGAGGATAATAGTTTCCATTGAGTTATTTTAAGTAAACATGTTTTTATTGTGATATCCTTTTCATAGGGATGTTTACTTTTTCAAACTATTTTAGATGAATTCTAAATGGTGGGGAGACCTGTTATAGGTCTCTATAAACTTTGATCATCATGTTTTATGATTTATGTTTGGATTATGATTGGGGATGTTTGATGATGATTAATGATTTAATTTTATTGATTTTTTGGATTTTTTCTTTAATGATTTTTTCCTCATTAGATCTCTAGATTTTTTCCCTAAACCTCCCACCACTTAGGTTGAGGGGTGGTATTTTTTGAGTTTCTCATTGATTTTACTTATGATCATGACATTCTAGGGGTAAAAATGGCATAGTGAGGAAAATTATGATACCCCCATATCACTATTTCTTTATATTATATATAAATCTAGGTTATATTAAAAAAATAGAGCTTTTAAGTGTTGGGAGTATTTTGGGTGTTTTTTCAGTTCTATGGTTCTATCTATAATTAGTAATGTTGTAACACAGGTGGTTAATGCTGTGATAAGTATGTTGGGTGACCAGTAGTTATAAACTAAATGCTGTCACACCATAATGGTTGGTTCATGATGTGACTGGTTGATTTTTCCTTATTTATTTTTGAACAATAAATAGGTTTTTTCATGATAGTAGAGGACACATTGTGAAAGGTTTTTAGGCATTGGGGTTTTTTTTAGGAGATTTTTCATGTCAAATCAAGGATAAGTGTCATGCTATAAGATATTTTCCACATAGAGTGTTGCATTATTTCTAGAATCATCAAGCATCAACGCATCCTAGACAGTGATCCCCTAGTTCTTCTTGTAGGTATGGTGTGCTATGAAAAAAATTTCACATCATGTTGTGTATGTTCCCAGTTTTACATTTTATATATTTAAAAATCTTACCTTGTTTCATTTAAAAGGGTTTTGACCCTATATCCCCCTTAATCTCATTCAATAAACCTAGCCACATTCTCAAGGGAGCTTCACCTCCCTTATCCTTTGATTTTGGACCTCCTATCTTGCATTCCAATTATCCTTGAAGGTAAATTTGTCATTCCTTTCTCTCATCTTCTTCCTTCTTTAATTTCTCCTCAATTATCCCTTTCTAGAGAAACCTAATCACTTTGTGGGATGAATTTTGGGTTTGGTATAGGTCTAATCATGGGTATTTGGTTAGTTAGGGATTGTATAGGTTTTTCCTTGTTCATTTTGTCTTACTTCATTGAATTTGATGTGTTGCAGTTTGTTTCTTACTTCAATGGGGTAGGTGTTTCTATAAAATTCTTTTAAATAACATGTCCTTAAGTGCTTAAAGGTCTCTAAAGTATTTTCTTAAGAAATTATGGTTGTGTGAGATACCCATGAGGGGTAAATAAACATTTCAAATGTTCTCTTAACTTGGAATAAATGATTAAAGGTATTTATTATGTTCATTTTTTACTAAAATGTTTATGTATTCTAGCTATTTTTGAAAATGCCTATGAGGATTTATTTTCAATGGTTTTTTATAATAAATTAAGGGATTTACCCCAATTTTTATTTCCAAATGTATTAACCCATGTTTAAATGGTCTTTTTAAAGAAAATGGTGTTTTGGTTTTCAAGTGACTCTTAAATGATGAAAGGGAAGCTTTCAAATTAAATATCATTTATTGATTTTTAAAGGATGGTTCTGTAATTTTATTTATAAGTTTTTTCCTTCAAAGGATCAGTTGGAACATTATTAAATGAATTAATTTTATAATTGTACACCCTTTTTGTAAGATCCTTATTATTGTGATTTTATACACTTTTTCCCCCTTTATAGGATAAACATTTTATTATTATTATGATTTTTATGTATGGATATATAAGGGGTTGTTTCTTGAGAGGGTGTTAGTGGTGAGATAAGGGTTATCATTTGTGAATTTTTAAGTGTATGGTGATTTTATCAATATTTTATTGCTCACCTACACTTTGACATGTCATGGGACCCCAGGTTTCTCAATGAGAAATTGAGTTTAGGATATACTACCTTTTTTGTCCAATTAGACTATGGGAGTTAATTGATATGACTTTATTAGACTGTTGGAGATAATCAATATGATTGGATTAGACTATGGGAGTTAATTGATATAACCCAATCAGACTATGAGAGTTAATCAACATGGATCGGAAAGACTATGGGAGCTTACCAATGGATTTATTTTCTTTGGTATTCCTAGTATAATTTCACATTAGGAATTAGGGAGTTTCTTATCACACTTATTCTTTGATTGATGGTTTTACCTAGTGGATTTCCACTATACACGTTGTTTTCATCCACTTTTTCTCATTTAGATTTTGTGGAACTTCTTCCATTATTGATGTTTATTATTATTATTATTATTATTATTTCTATTTTATATGATGGTATATTTTATTGTTTACTTATTTTTTCATTGAAAGGTATACTTTTCAAGTTGTTTAAAAATTGGATTTAGTGGGTGTTTAAAAAAAAGAAAAATGGTTTACTTTTAACTATGGAAAATTTAAAATTTCACACTCTAAAAATTTTCAAAGTTCTTTTCTTATTTTAGATGGTCGGTTTCCACCCCTTTTAGTAGGGTAAGAAATGGTTTTAAAATAAATTCAGGTTGTTTTTTGTGTTTGAAATCTTGGTTTTCAAACTAGATTGTTTTTTTCTCTATAAAATGGTTTAAACTTATGTTTTTTTAGAAAGAGATAAAGTATGTGATTTTTATTTATCATTATTTACATTTGGTAAGATTAATTTTTAAATTATTCAATAACCATAACTTATAAAAAAATTATGAATTGAATTTCATATAGTCTTTTAAGAAATATTACTAGGCTTATTTATCCCACACATTATATACACACCTATGTGTGAATATGAAGCTCTCATATTTTCTAAAAGTTTTCAGGTTTCAATATTTATTTGGATATTATTTTCATATATTGATGGTTGTGTTGGGATATGGTGAGTGAAAATGGGTCATATGAAGATTATTGAGTGGTGGATCATGTGGTTTAATCATTTTTTGGGTCATAGTTTATTGGCTAATTCGGTAAATTGTAGTGGGTTTTATTAAGACCTACGGGTCATGTAATCTCTAAGACTACGGGACTTGTAAGGGTTCCCTCTCATCCCATGAAAGGGGATTATCAAAAATCAATAAAAAAATAAGGCCTTTAGGCCATTCAAGCTAGTGGGTTTTCTTTTATTTCATATTTTGATTTATATCTTATATTTGGATATTATTTCTAATATTTATTTGAAAATTATATATATCATTATTATTGGTTATGTATCATTTATATTTTTATCTCACTTATTCCTTTTTGGGTGGTTGTTTATTTATAACTACTTATTTCTTATGCATGGTATCCCAATGTATGGACGTACCATGATGAATTATCGGTAGTTTTTGTTGTTTTTATATTATCATTTGAATGTGATATATGTCCCACTAGTTGTTTATTTTAATTCCCTAACACAAGTATCCATCCAATGGTGATGAAGAATGTTTTTAGGAAATTGTGGATGATCAGTTATAGTTTTGAGTTAGGGTAACACGGGCTGGTTCATTACACGCCTATCACCACCTCCAATGTGATCTTGTATGTTTCGAAAAAATTTATATAAAGTAAGGGTAAGAATATAAATATACTTATTAGGTTACTCCTCTAATCCTCATGTATCCATGTGAGTAAAGTATATAAATGCATCTATTTATAATTTCAATAAAACTAAACATATATAATAAACAAATCATAGTCGTCATATCATCCCATATATTACTTTAACTATACTATTAATATAAATATAAAGAATAAAAAAATCTTCTTCCCATCTTCCCATATAAAAATGTCACATGTCAATCATATATCACCATCAACTAGCCAACACTACAACCTGCAACCATTAAACACCCACCTCATAGATATAGAGTTTATAACCACAACAACCATATGTAAAGAACTATGAAGAAAAAACCACAACAATTGTATAGCTATACAAAAAAAACAAAAGAAAGCACACTATAGAAACTATAAAGTTATAATAATAGTTATTATAGGTACATAAATATATAATAATAATCATATTTATTAATAATAACACTTCACGGTTAACTTCTAATTCCACATATCATCATAAATCTCAACCATGATTGCAAATCAATTCCATTTACCCATATAGCTAAGTTTTATAACCTTTATTTAGTCCCTTTCTCATCATAATTCATTATATAATAAATAATAATCAAACTTATATAACATTATCATCCCCTATTAATTTTATAAAAAAAATTATAACATTACTATCTTAAACACACATCATAATCAAGAAACATGTCTTTATAATCAATCAAAATTCAAAATATAATGGATAAATCCATAAAATAATTATTAACATGGTTCCACTATAAAATACCAAACTATATATTCTATCACAACCCCTAACCTAGTAATCCACAAGGACTAAATAATGTTTCTAATTCTTATAAGTTGGAATAAGTGTTGAGGGTATAAATAATTCATCATGAGAATGATTTCATACTCACTAAAAAAATAAAAATGGTAACTTGTAATTTTACCATAAATTTTACATAGAACATCCGTAAGTATAAATTTCCATGCTAAATGAAGAATAGAATTTTGAGTAAACCAAAAAAACTAGTAATAGACCCAACCTAATTAAAAAAACCAATAGATAACCTATAAAATACACATACAATACTTATCAACCAAACATTTCAAAACCCTAATACATATTGAGGTTTCATATTAATTATATCCAAAATAAGGGAGTAATCCAATATGAACTAAAAGATAGAGTATTCTAAATGGAACTATACACATATTCTAAAATGAAACCAAAATAAATATTAAAAATAACACCATATCCTTATGAGACATGGCCATCTCCCATATATCACCACCACTATAGAACCATGTGTGTAACCTATGATCTTTCGTCTTAATATATGGACACCTTACCATTACTTTTTTCATAGATAACAAAATTTTCATACACAAAAGTTTCTGTATGTGGTTAGTGAGTATAAACCCCGTATAATACCTCCAAAGTTATATATATGTCTATCAATTTTATAAACCAAATATACTAGTTTAAAATAAAGAAATAAAATACTTAATTTGGATAAAGAATAATAATGAAATTAAAATAAGGTTTTTATCATTTATTCTAAAATAAATAAATATTATGAAGTAATTACAAATTAAAATAAAATATTCCATAACCAAACTCATATCCACACACACATTAACAAGAGTAATAAATCATCAATAGGACACCTGATCATTATAGGAAAAACCACTAGGTTATGAAGTAAACAATCTAGGACTTGGATCGATGGAACAATATTTCAAACATTTAATGAATCCTATTAGACAACCAAATTTCATATATTAAGGTTAATTTATGGAATCTAACTAACCAAATCATGATTATAAATGTATGTAAACATTATGGGTAATGATAAAATGGTATAAATAAAATAAATCATCCTTTATATTCTAACCAAACATGGATTGAACATAAATAATTTAAAACTGTAAAACAAACTTTTTAAATAAATAATTAAATAAATTCACATTTATGTAATCTTAACATGATATATTATAAATAAAATTAAGTTTAATTTTGTAATGTTAATAAAAAATCTCATATATCATAATTTCAATATAAAACATGAATTAAACTTGTGAAAAAATATGTATTTTTTTAATAAATAGTGAAACTTAAATATAAACTCTATATAGATAATTGAAGGAGGGTTAATTTTTTTAAAATAAATCAAGTTAAGATACCTAAAAACATGTATTTTTTTAGATAAGGTGAAAATATAAATTCACCCATCGGAAACCAATGAAAACTAAAAGATTCCACAAATATGAGTATATCAATGGTAAATAATGAATTTACTAAACCTATAAACCCAACCCCCTAATTCCAGATAATCCTTAAATAATATATCATCCCACCATGAGATATTATGGCAATAAAAAAAAGAAAAAGAGTTGAAACCGGTATTAGAATGAGAAGATTACCTAACCATTGGATTTCACCAAGAAATCACTAAGATTCAAGTAATAAATGGAGGAGGAAATTATTTTTCATGGGTCTATTCCCCAATTAAGGATAATGATATTTGAAGAATATATGAGGTAAAATCCATTAAATTGATTTTATAAATTAAATATAATAAAAAAAATTAAAATAAATGCAACCTAACTGCATGGCCTTTCATACCATGCACATAACTATATATTCATCACTTGTACCCTTCCCTAAAATTGTGTGGTTAGAATACATAGTATCCCTATGCATGTTTATTTCAATGAATTCTAGAAAATTTTAAATGATTTTTAATTTTTTATAGAATAATGTTTAAATAATTTAAATAAATAATGAAAAAAATAAATACATTCTAGTGAAAATTTTTATGTCATAACTTTCCCCATTGTAATACTTTATACCCCCCAAAAATTCATCATCATTCCTTATTATAAAAGAAAACATTTCATAAATCCGTCATTATAGATTTAAATTCCCTTGTTTGGTGATTTTATTTCTTGTTTTTCAATAATTATCAAATGATAGTAATTGAAAAACTCCTTAAAAATTTATTTTGATGGTCAATAATCTAGATAGGTTACTCTCGAAAGGTGGTATCTTATGAAATGTCCAGTTCTTTCAGATCAATTACATGTGAGAGACTAGGATGATGGTCCTTCAACTGGGATACATGAAACACGTTATGAATTTAATTTATCTAAAGAGGTAAATTTATAAGATAAGATAATTCTCTTAGTTATTCAATGACTTAAAATTTTCTGAGATATATTAAAATAAGCTCACCATCCTTCCCCAATTGTTTATTATTTAATCTAAGTGTAAACATGAGAAATAAATTATCAAAAACTAAAAATTACAATGGTCATTGACATTGATTTTCATAATATTTATATTGTCTTTAATGTAATACCAATCATTTAAAAATCAACTATATCTTTTCAATCATTTCATATACAATTCCTAGTCTCAAAAATGGAAATTCACCCACTTTATCCCAATAAAAAGGAGGCCAGTATGGCCAATTATAAATGTAATTAAAAGGATCCATTTTAATTGGATACTAATTATTTTTATTAAATAAAAATTCAATCAATGGAATATGACACATCTAAAATACTATAAAATCAAGAACACAATCACAAATCATATTCTCAAGATTCTAAATCACTAATTTTTCTTGTACATCATCCTAAGGATGATATTTAATATTAAATTTCAACTGAGTGGACATATATTCCTAGAGTTTTATAAAACATTAGAGGTGAATCTAGGATCTCTATTAGGGATAATACTAAAGTAAACTCCATGTATTTTACTAATCTTTTTAAAGTATAAATTTCTAAGATATTATTACTTAAGACTTTCCTTGATGAGAATAAAAGGATCAGATTTAGGTCGATAATCAACAATTATCCAAAATAGTTCCTTACATGATGATATCATGGTAATCCAATCACAAAATTCATGGAAACCCCATCCAACTTTCAACTAAGAATAGGATGTGGTTGAAGCAAGTAGGTGGGTTTTTTATTTCTAGCCTTTAACTGTTGATATGTGAGGTTACGAGACAAAAAATATATAATTACTTATCTCATAAAAGGCCAAAATTGTTTATTTTTATTTTCATAATACCTCTTGTTATCACCTAGATGCATATCTGAATTATAATTATTCTTATTTTCCACCACCTCCCACCACAATTAAAGATGTACTAAAGGCTACTTCTTGAAATAAAGAGTTCCATCAAGAGACATAAACAATTCAACAATGGTCTTCCCACCATTTTTAATTAATTTAATACATTAGAATTCAGAATCTAATTCATATACCTATTGAATTTGATTAATATAATAATGTTTAATTCATACACAATATATAAATACTTGATTATCTAACTCTATCACCTTTAAATTTTATTTAATTAAAATATTCATCAAATATAATTCAACCTAAGACTCTTTCACTATTAGTTATAGAAACAATATACTAAGATGATTTGGTACCACATTCTCTTTTCTACGTGTGTAAGAAAACTCAAAATAAAAATTCAGTAATTATTCCAATTTTTTCCTTTCCTGATGCTAAAATCCTTTTGAAAAAAAGATACACTTTATATTTGTTTTTATATAAAGAATGAAATTCTCTTAAAAACTAATGTTTCCAACACTTTAAAGAATACATAACCATTACCAATTAAATATCATGATTAGGTATTTTTTTCCCATGTGGGAGTAACTGTTGAGTATCATATTCCACCACATGATTATTATATATGAGAACACAGCCCAACCCCATACATTAGGCATTATAGAAATTTTTTAAAACTTTACCTAGTTTGAGTTGATTTAACATAGGATATTGAGTCAAAAAGTTCTTTATTTTATCAAAATATTTTTTACATTCCTCACTACATCCAAATTTCATCTCCTTACAAATCAAATTAATTAAAAGTGGGGCTAATTTTAAGAAATTATGAATAAAATACATATAATATCCTACCAATCCTAAGAAATCTATGATTTCAAACATGTTATTAGGATTATAATAAGAAATAAAACCTTAAATATTCTCTAAGTAAACTTATATTCCTTTCTCAGAAACCAAATGACCCAAAAAAATTACTTCCAAAATTCAGAAGTGGCATTTAGATAATTTATCTTACAAGAAATGTTTTATGACAATTTTTAGCACAATATCAAAATGATTCTCATGATCATCCTTTAACATAGAGTAAACAAGGATGTAGTCTCCAAAAACTAAGAAAAAAGTATTGGGAATCCATGAAAGATATGGTTTATCAAATACATAAAGATGATAGGAACATTCACAAGCCTAAATGAAATTGAAAGATATTCATAGTGATCATAACCACTTTTATAGGAAGACTTATAAAAATATAACTCCTTGAACCTTATCTAATGATAGCTTAATTGTAGTTCATTCATAAAAATATATATTTCTCCTATGATCTAATCAAAGAGGTATATAATTCAAGGTAAAGGGAACATATTCTTCCTTATCACCTATTTTGGATTCAAACAATCAATATATAGGTGAAGACTTATATCTACCTTTATAGTAAAGAGTAATGGAGCCACTTAGTGTGACCAACTTAAGAGGTAAAAACCTTTTTTAGGTCCTCTAATTAAATTTTTAACTAATTTAATTTAGAAAGATCTATCTAATATAAGGGTAAATAAATACGAATAATTACCAAAAGAATAATAATAATAAATTTCACTTCCCTCTTGGGAAACAATCAAGAAAAAACATCAATAAAAACCTATGTCTATCTATACACTAATATAGGAAGTTAGATTTTAGTTTTTCCATCTAAAAAATCTCAAAGTGACATTAAAAACTAATAAGATAAAGTCACAATGACTAGAAGAACCAATTCTATCCTTTATAGTATTAGATCCCAATAACCTTGAAATATTTATGTGTTCCCATCAAATAATATAAACATCAATTTTTGATAATAATAATCAATATGGTCTATAGATATAATCATCTAATCAATTATTAGGATAAGGTCAAAATATTAAATTCTAGAACAAGTCCCGTAAAAATAATATTTAGTATGGACATTTGAATCCCTAATCCTTATTCTTTCTCAAATAAGTAGTGATCTTCATTTTATATGGAATAATTTCCATTTACATGCTTATTTGGTTGACTACCTTAAAATATATAAATGTATATAAAACACTTATATCAAATAAAACTAGTACTATATAAGACATGACAAGAAAAATATTTCAAACAATAATAAATCTAACCATTGATTCTATATGTTCATGTTCTATAATAAAAAAACATTCATATTCAAGATTTTTGTGAGATATCCCATAAGTATATGGGAATATCTATATAAAATTTAGAATTTTTTAATGATTATATCATCCTTCAAATATCTAAGAGTGAGTCTCTAGGGCAGTAGATATTTAAAATTACAAATGGGATCCATTTTAAGTAATTGAACTTGATATACTTCCTTTCAAAGGAGGATGTATATAATACTATTATATATAACCCAACCAACCTTAGAAATGATAGTTCTTTAAGTATTAGTGATAATAAGTCTTTTAATGGAAAAAATACTATATTTATAGTAAAAAATTGATTTCTATATAGAAGAGGATAAGGAAATGGTATTAGTTAAATTTTTACCACTTTTAGAAATACCCCATCTTAATTACTCATGTTTCCTCTTCCAACTAGACAAGGTACTTATATTACCACCAAATATAATGAAATTAGTTCCCATGTTAGTCATTCTTTTGATATATGTCTCAACCATCACTGAATTTTTAAACACTTAAGTATATGAGGTATGGAAAAAACATTTGATTTAATATTAGGTTGCAAACCCTTCTTGAAATGATGATCCTTCAAATAATTATTTGTCATAAGATCAAGTGTAAATTAAACCATATAAAAAATAGGTTGAATACTCTATCACAGTATGATCTCTCTATTATAGAACTAAAAAATTCTATACCATTTTCCATCCTCATAGTATTTGAATAAAACTTCTTGTTGATTAAATCCTTAAATGCATTCTAAGATTGGTATATGCACAACTTATCCCACACCAATAACTCAAATAACTTAAAACTTAATCCTTATATTATATTGGTGTTAAATTTCATATATATAGACATGAGTGACTATAAAAAATAAAAAATTTCTCTCAATCTTCTCTATATATTGATTTTATTCTTTAATTCCTTTACCACCACAAAAAATAATAATGGTATAAATATTAAAATCCTCTACATGGTCTATATATCAATTTAAATCATTTTTTAATTTTATTATAATATCCAAAATTGATTGGATAACTGTATCTACTAGGTTAGGTTTAATAGGAGGACCTTATCATAGGAAAGTATTCACAACCTCTTTATGAGGGTCAGTTGGTGTTCTTTTTGGAGTCATGTTTCTATAAATTATACAATTCTTAAAACATAATCAAAATGTACTCAAATGTTTCAAAATTTAAAAAAATAGAAATATATATATATATATATAATCACATTATAAAAAAAATATCATATAAAAATCATTTGAAAATATCAAAAACACTCATAGACATTATGAAAAATCATAGAGATGAAAATTAAAATAAAATACCAACATCAATATAATACATGGTTGGAAATGTAGGGTCTTTTAACCATGAGTCTAACTATATAGAACCCAATGGATTCTCTAGAGTTTCTTGTGAGGTACACATCCATAATCGGAAACCTATTCATTATAACCCTGAAACCTAGATTTTCCTCCAATATTAATTATAAAAACATAAAATTTCCCAAAAATAATCCATAGTAATTCAATATAAATTATAATAACACTGATTTGGAAAAAATATCATGAAAAATTTGATAAAATTTGGGTTAAGACAAAATTTCATCTTCCCACTTACCTTGGAATCATAAGACTCATCACTAAATGTATTTTCTAGGAACTTCTTTATCATATACATCTTGTATTCCAAGAAATTTATCTCTTATATATCATAACTCCCTATATAATATATCTAAAGAGGGATATGATACCATTTTATAGAATATCATTCTTAGTATTCTATTTAAACACCTATGTTGGTATGTCATAAGGACGAAAGAACGTCATTGATTTCCATATTATGGAAAAAGTGTTAAGATTAACAACAATTTCATGGGAATGATTTCACCTTAACTAAAACATTAAAAATGATAACTTAAATTTCTATTATAAATCTGACATAATGTATCCATAAGTTATAATTTTCATGATAAATAAAAAATAAAATTTTAAATAAACCAATCCAAACAAATAATAAACTAAACTCATATAATAAACCAATAAAAACCCATAAATAAAACACAAAATACTTAACAACAAAACATCTCATTGACCATAAATTAGGTCATGGTTTTATATACATGATATTCAAAAAAAGAATAAACTAAAATTAAATAAAAGATAGATTGGTTATTTCCCTATACACATACTCCAAAATAAAAAAAAAGTGATAAAAATTAAATTTGTCTCCTTATAACACATGGTCATCTCCCATATTTTATTTCCACCATATAATAGTGTAATTCTACCTATGGTATATCGCCATAAGAGAGGGATTTCTTCCCTTTACCTGTATTATAGATAACTAAATTTACATGTGTATAAGTGTGTGTGTGTAGTGAGTGAGTATAAAATTAGTATGATATCTAAAAAGATTCTATAAATTTCATTTCATATGATAGTATAAATATTCTTTCTTGAAAATATAGAGACAAATCACTTATTTTTTATAAAATAGTACAATGAAATTAAAATAAGGTTTTTATGATTTCATCTAAAAAATCCATCTAAACTCAAAATAAAGTAGTTCATTATCCAAATTTTAATCACAAAAACTTTCATAAGATTAATAAATCCTCAAAAAGACACATAATCATCATTGGAAAAAAATGTAGTTATAATGGGTAAAATCTAGTACTTGACTCTGTGAAACCATAAATCTATAATTTAATGAAATAATATGGAAAACCAACTCTGTATATGGTAAGCCTGGTCAAGGGGCCCCTACTTACTAAATCATGATCATAACTAAGGGTATTAGATAAATCATGGGAAATACTAGGTGGAAAACTTTTTAGGTTAGAATAATAAAATGATACACAAGATAGGGTGAATTGTGTCTTTTTGGTAATCTTTAAAGATTTTAGCATTTGACTTTTTTTTCGATTAATTCATATATGAAGAATTATGTATTATAAGTAATTGATTAGTGGATAAATAGTAAAGAATAACTTAGCAATTTTTTTAGTGGTTTGGGGCACAAATATCCCTTTGTCCACTCCACCAATGCTCTCTCTATGAGCATTGTGATTTTCACTAGAAAGGTCCTTGTATCACAAGACCTTCAAATCCAAAACTGAGTGTAGGTATTTGACACCTTTACAATAATTCTAAACAGAGTCTTCTCGTTCTTCAATAGGGAACTAGTTATCCATAACTTAGTGGACGAAGATGAAACTTAATCCACAACTGATTTCGATCTGTCAAAACTCTAATAAATCAATAGTGTTGGATTTGTTGATGGTTTGGGTTGAAACAGCATAGTTACAGTATAAAAAACTGGGCATATATGGAACTTATTTGTCAATAAGAATCTTCCATAAGGAATAGATTCGAATAAGCCCTTGTTGAAAATGATCTTAAGGAATTAATAGCAACAAAAAAGTAGCAATTTTTACAGTAGTACAAGGTTTAAAAATATATCTTCACAATGTAGCCTCTTCAAAAAACAATAGAGTCAATCAATGTTTTCAATAGTTATTTATAGATTCAAAAAATAAATAATGTAGTTGTATATAATATGTATTGTATGTATTATATATTACTATAATACTTTGTTCATATAAATAGATAGAATTTATTTTAGTTGAGAAGATCCGGGAAAGTTTCCAAATAGATCATAGATATTAAAATTCAATTTGACTAGGGGATTTGAAACTTCCCTTAAGAATAGTAGTGTTTTAATACATTGAATATGTTTCTTTGAATCGATCGTAATGAGCCTTTGAATTGATCATATAATATCTTTCAATCAATCCTTTATTTCTGTCAATGCCGTTGCAGAAATCTTGAATAAAATCATGGATTTAAATCACTTTTTATTGAATAGACAAAAATAAGGTTGAACTACGTAGTATAGGATTCCATTGCATAACACAGGGTTCTTTTGTGTAGTGTAGGGTTCCTTTATGATAATTTTATCTATGAAGAATGTTTGAATCAAAAGTAAAATTGGTATTAGAATCCATACATTCATACTTCTAGTATAAGGTTAAAACCAAGCGTAGGGTTGATTAACCATATGTTCACTCTAAGAACAAAGCGTTTAAACAGTGATTCCAAACTTCAACGTCAGATAGATATTCCATATGTTTATTCAAACTTATTGTTTTTAATCCATAATTTTACTAATTATCATTAGTATGATTATCCATATGTTTATTTATCAAATGTAGGGTATGAATAGTGTTTCGAGAACACATCTCATGGAATTGTATTCCAACAAAAAGATATATATATATTCATGATATATATATTCCTAAAAAACAATTAAAGTAACTTTATTATAAAACAAACAAGGGTATTTGTGAGCAGAAAAATAAATAAGATTTATAGAGTATTGTTGAGACAATATATTTATAATGCCCTGAATCCATAAGCCCTGGATCCGGTGCATTAATAAACATGGTGTGTAATTTTTTTTATAAAAAAAATGTTGATGAATTACACATCATGTTCTATACAGAGGATCTTTGCAGTTTAGGTTCTGGAAAACCAAATACAAATTTTACAATCCATAAATACTGAATAGAAAAGACTCCACAAAGTAGCCACCACTTAGTGTAGCTCAAATCTACTAAACCTATAAAAATAAATTGAAAATGTAGGGTGAGCACACGAATGCCAGTAAAAGTGGTTTTAAAAATTAATGTTTCAAATAAAACTCATATTCATCTTAGAGATGATATATATATTTTTTAATACATGTAGCATGACATTAATAGTTTTCCAAAATTACTAGTAAACATTTTAGGGACAGCTAAAAGGGCGATGAATGAAATGCATTCCAATCAAATGAATACTTATACAAAATGCATGGTGTGCATCATATAATTCAAAAGTTGATCAAACTATACTAAGTGTAGTAAGAAAGAGTGCAGGTACGGAATTTAAAAATGATAGCACTACATGATCATAGTTGCGCATAAAATGATAACATTAATTTCTTTCTTCACTAACTACAAATCAAAAAATTATAGGTAAACTACTATCATTTGTATTAATGTTCAGAATATGAGTGCTAAATAAACATTATGCCATGTGCATTTACTTCTTCTGATACTCATAATTACAAGAACTTAACCAAGGATATTCTACTAGTCTAATAATCTCTTGGTTGGTTATATTCTAACACGTAGTGAGGGAATGTATAATTCCAAACTGTGTCAAGCCCTCATTCCAAGACCATAAACTCTTTTTCAAGGCCTCATGCCAAGACCATTATTTTTTCAAGGCCTCGTTCCATGACCTTATTTGTCTCATGAGACCTACCGATGCATCGAGAGGTTATAGAAGGCCTCACCCATCACAAAATAAGTCCAATACATTCCTCATATGTCCAGTAATGTCATATATTCAATGTTTCCCATACCACTTTGATTATTTAATTTCTTACTTCATATATTCAAGGTGTCCCATACCACTTTGAATATTTACTTTCTCATTTCATTTTATTCAAGGTGTCTCATACCACTTTGAATAATTAAGTTCTTATTTCATGATTTTACAATTAACATTTAGAAAATGGAAATAATAATTTTTTTCAATGACATGGATAGACTAATAAACATTCTTTTCACACAGGATAATAACTAAATCACATAAGTAATGAATGGATGGGTTTTTTCACATAAAATGATTAATTTTTTAATGTTAAAATACTAGATCCATGTAAATGAATACTTAATAAAAATTACATTCCATTTAATACACTGATAAAAGTGGAAGTGAATGTGAAAATCATAAACTTGATTAGATAATAGAAATCACTAGAGTAAGTTGATCATGTAATCAAACATTAAATGAGCATAACATGATAACATGATTCTAAACATCCTTTTATCTTCTAATATATTATCACATACATAAATTCATATTAGTTTAGCAAACTCCAAATTAATTAAAACCTTTCAAGTATTACTTGCATCAAAGAATTAATTAAATTATGATAACCATCGCATGAAATTAGGGATTGGAAATCTTATTTATATATATTGGTATATATACACATATATAAAAAGTTTATATATGAGTTTTATATAACCAAAACAAGGTTTGATGATTCCTTAAATAATGGATACATCATAACATCATTTAATCATCAATATCACTTTATTGTTGTCCGTAGAAGAAACGGGTAAGCTGAAGAGGAGAGGCACTGACAGAACGACATCCTTCTGAATCTACAACATGGAATGGTAGGGATTGGAACTAAGCAGTTTGTGACAGTAATGGCTCACCTAATGGAGGCAATAAATGGTGGTGGAATCCATGAAAGAGAATAACCAGAGGTACCACAACGAAACATGAAAATAGTGTAACATTTTATGAGACAACACCCTCATGCTTTCAATGGATCTTCTGACCCAATAACAGCTAAAGGATGGATTAAATCTCTTAAAAATATATTTGATGTTGTAGGATGTTCAAATAATCAAAAGGCCAGTCTTTCCATTTACCATTTTAAAGGTGATGTTGATCGTTGGTGGTCAATGGTAATGAATATCAGGGATAGAGAGGATATTGATGCCTTAGAGTGGGATGAATTTAAAATTGTTTTCCTTGAAAAATATTTTCCTAAGGTGGTGTGACTTATGGTGGAGAATCAATTCCTTGAATTGAATCAAAATGAGGAGGATTTAGTGGATGTGTATGAAGCAAACTTCACCCAACTGGCAAGGTATGCTCCAAATCCTATCTTGGATCTTGAGATCAAAATCAATCACTTTTACTCAGGATTATAGCCAAGGTATCGAAGGGAATTTCCCTCTAGTGAATTCAAAAGTTATGGGAAACTTGTCTGATATGCTGAGTGTCATATGAACATATATAAATTTAGGGTTTTTCATTACAAATCCAATTGAACCCAAAACATTATTCACATCCAAATCATTATATAAATATTGGAAAATCATCTTTTAAAAACATAAAATAGATTTGGGTTGTATTATATATAAATATTCAAATATACACAAAGTGTATATTCAGTTTTTCATAACCAAAAACCATGTTAAATGAACTATTACATCATTATAGACCTTATAAACATTAATATACACAAAAATTTAACCTTTGAAAACATGGATTCAGCTTAGAGATGATATATACATATATATATATATATATATATATAAACTGTATGTACATATAATTAGGTAAATGGGTTTTCATTTCAAAAACAAAACCAAAACAAGTACTACCAGCATTAAAATATCAGTTAAACACTGATAAACAATATATAGAAATATAGAACAGATTTAGGATGGAAAACTATATATATATTTATATATACATATAAATATATACATATCCATATATACAATGTGTGTATATATGCTTTTGAATAAGGAATACAAAGCATAAAAATCCCTTACATGGCTTAAGGATGAGGTGGAGTCAAGGAGAGATCGTTGGAGGTTTGAGAGAAATAAAACCCATAGGTTTTTGGGTGCAAAATGAGTTTATGTAAATTGTGTGTATATATTTTTATACACCCTCTGGTTCAATTATGAAAACAAAAACAAAGACCCAAACAAGACTCATACAAAATAAAAAAAACTCCAATCAAGATAATCCTAAGTAGATTGATTATTTGATAATGTATAATTATAAATATATATATATATATAACATAGAAAACTTACACAGGATCCAAAGCGGTTTGGTTTTAAAATAAACTGAGGCTTTAGGATCTGTGGAAAAGGATAAAGGAGGGGGTCGTGGATGAAGAAAGGTGTCATGGGTTGAAAAGGAATAGTGTAGAGGAGGAGGTTAATGAATACTGGTGCATAGGAGCGACAAAATGGGGAAGAAGGAGGAAGGAGATGCGGAAAAGAAATGGACAGTCATGATTAATCTGAGATCGATCGGACAACAGGTAAGTTTTCCGCAGTTTTAAAAAAATGGTGAATGGTTGAGATTATATCATGAATCTTATTGAATGTATACGGTGGAACACAATTTTAAAACAGAAAGAGAGGATGAGATTCATCTGCGTCCCAATCGGATGGCTTAGTAAAATGCGGAAAAAGAGATGCGGTGGTGGGGATTTGAAGGCTAGACTGATCGAACGTTCTAGATCCCATGTGGCGAGATCAGACAGTTGAGATTCGATCCCCATTGAAAAATGGCATCCCACATCAAAAGGAACAGAGTTTCGAGCCCACCTTATATGACTCGAGCTCCCATCCACCATTTGATAACTTCTCTTCCACATCCCCGGTATAACCCTGTACCGGTTCACCTCTACAGGCGCGCTCTGTGCCCACCCTCTACCATCGTTCCGCCCTGCACGGTGGCACAATCATAGTTCCTCTATGCATGCCCTCGGGGCGTACGTGCACTCATGTCTGGCCTGGCTGGCTGGCTAGCTGGGGAGCTGAGGCTTGGCCGCACCACTGTTGGTGGTGTGTGTTGCCTCCCCGAACCAAATGGCCAGCTAGCCTAGGCTAAAGTCCATAAAAATTATATATATATATATATATATATATATGAATATTTAGAAATCAATAAATATTTTCTCTAAAATTTATATTAACTGAAACATGATTATAATTTCAAAATATAACTATAAAAATATAATTTTATATAACTTTAATATATTTAAATCATTTTAAAATTCTTAATAAAATTATAAAGGTTTTATAAAAATACCAAAATACCAATGGTTACTTGTTTTTACTTCCATTATTTTTACTATTATAATTAAAGCAATAATGTCATAAACTTTAATAATCAAAGACGTTATTTAACCAAAAATATTTCTTTAAAATATTTATACATGTATATTTCTTTATAAAGTGATTGAATAAATTTCATTTTTATCGATAAGGTAAATAAGTATTCATAGAGGAATATTCTTTCAAAACATTACATTTTCCAGAAAACATATAACTAAAATATTATTTCAAACATATAAAACTCTAATGTTCTTAAAATAATTAAGGTACTTAAAATATTTATTATACTTATAACACATTTATATTTAGTATTATTTAAAATAATCAGGATACTTAATATACCCAATGATTACAAAATCTCATGACCATTAAAACACAAATGGTCACCTAAGGACCGCAACAACTAAAAAAAAGAAAAATAACATTTATATGTATTTCCAACGGTCAAGAAGACCCTTATAAATAAATTTTTAGGGTGTTTCATATCTTTAAATTGGTTTGTATTACAAAGATGGTTCTTTAAATTCCTTTGATTCTTAGTACGGTCGCCATAGCTCTAGCTATAATGTTATTCATTGTGATAGACCTGAAGGACGCTCACTATCTTCTTGGTTTATTTGTGATGTTCAGGGGTCTCTTAGTGATCTTGATAGGTCTCCTAGTATGTATTCTAGGTTAGTAAGGTTCTTTTGGAATTGTTGAAATGTAAGATTTTAGTGTTTTATTGAATAAAATATTTCTTATGTTTATTTTGCAAACATTGTTTAGATATTTCAGAAATTACACAAAGAAAAATAATTAAAACTACTAAAATATTTTTATTACACATAAAATATGTTTGGAGTGTCACAAAATTCCCAAAAATCTCCCCATTTTTGATGATCACAAAACTCATAACATAATTTATAGAAAATTTATGAATTGTAAACACTAATAAAATAATATTTTTTAAAAGTAAATACTTGTAGTTTTGAGAATTAATTTTTCAGAGTATTATTTTGATTTCACAATATTATTTTGATTATAAGAAATAAATAATTGTAAATTGAGAATTTTTTTGTTTACCCAATTTTATCCCCCGTTTTTATATAAAAATAAAGTATAAAAAATGATTAAAACGTGTGTAATTTAGCACATAATAATGAATGAATGTAATAGTGTAATATTTAGAAAAATAATACAAGTGTTATGGAAGTGTAAAATTGGACATAAATAATGAAACAATAAAATTATAAAACTATATAAAACTCACATATATAGATAAATTAATGTAAAGTAAATTGAATTGAAAATAAATTTTTTGAAAATATATTACAATCAACCAATCAGTATAAGAAATTTTTCTAAAAGGGTTGGAATTAGGTCAGATGGGGTGGATTCTTCTTCTTCTCTACTAGAAGAGCATGCATCAGGAAGAGGAATGGATTGGACAGCACCATGGATATCATTTAGCTTCATAAAAAAGCTCTAAAAATTATTTTTGAAAATTCATATCTATTTCTAGAGCATCTTCCTAAAATATTGATTAACCCTTAAGCTCTCAACAAAATTTACCTTGAGAAATTCATTAACTCATTCTTCAGACTGAATAAAAGTAGTCGTATTGTCTCTCTCTTGTTGAATAACTATCCCTAACCAATAATCATTAGAGGTCAGTTAACTCGTAAAATTTCTCTAACTATCCAAAATAATATTCAATGGAGTATTATCACACTGAAGAGTGTGCATCCTATCATTGAAATTAGCTAACACATGAGTAATAGATTCAAATACTCTGATCAAATATAGTGAAGTTTTTTGTGCAGTGATTGATGCTTGATGGATTGTTCTAATAAACTGAAACTCTCTTCCCAACATCTACTTCAACTTATCAAAATATAATTTCTTTATAGATTATTCCTTTAATATTCTTATTCCTCTAGCTAAATTTATGATAAAATCTTCAATATCTCCCATAGAAACAAAATTTTCTTTAATATTCCTGAATTGAGTCTGAAGAGAATCAAACTCAGCTTTAGGCATAATAGAACTTCTTAAATCTTAAAATTTCTTCTTTTCATCTTCCAAATATTGTTGCAAAGATTAGTTCTGTTGATTCAACTGATTAGACTTACATACAAAATCGTCAGCATAAGATTCAACAAACTATTTAGAAATAACTCTTGAAGGTATTCCTGCCTCCATAATATCCACCCTTGGATCTCTCTCAGAACCAGTGATTTCTTGATCTTCTATTCTTTCTGTTAATTTAGATGATTCTACATCTATTAAATCTAAAATGACCAATAAAAGATTGGAAGTGGTGGATCCACTTGAAGTATGGATTACTTCCCTCTGTTAATGTTTCCTTTGAGCCTCTTTCTCAACATTCTCAATCCCTTAATCTTTAACTCTTCCTTCATTTCCTTCTCCAACTAAATTCATAACCTTAGAAATGTTTATTGAAATTCATATTCTTTTTCAAATACCAGTTTCATCAACTTTGGATTCATATTCTTCTTATAGATTTGGTCTAATAGAACCAACCAATGGTAACATTCTCTACTCCCCCTGAGTAGTTTCCATCATCCTATCTTGTTCCATCATACCAACATGAAACAGATTATTGCATGAGTTACTCCAAAAAATATCCTAACTTCCTCACAGTTCCATCATTTAAAACATTAGTTTGATGAAATATTTTTCTGAAATTGATGTACCATATTTTTACAAGCTAGAATAATATAATATAAAGGATCCTTCCATAGGGATAAAAACTCATTCTAGATTCTTTATAACAACAATAATTATTATACCTCAACATATACCTACTGAAACTCATCATGATATGGTTCATCAAAAAAAATATAATATACATATCATGATACAAACTTATTCTAAATCCATAGTCCTCGGTATAATTACTGGCAGAATAAACTTTTTCAATACCTTTTGATCAATATTTAGGTATTTTGTCGTAATCTTCTTAACAGACAAAGTTCCAAATAGGAAATATACTATATCATATGATTTAAATCATTCATGACCTATATTTCTCAAATAAAAATGAGATTCCCCCTCATGGGGATAGACCAAAAGATTATAAATTTGCAATGAAGAAATAAAAAAAAATATGATAAATATTAGATACGATAGAATATTTATCAAATCACAAAATGAATGAAGCATTCCAATAAAAAAATTTAACTTAAATATCAAAAATAAATGGTGTATTACTATATATAAAAAGAAATTCACATCCCTAAAATCTGATTGCATTCTTTAAAAATAGTTTTGTTTCATTTATCTAGTCAAAATTGATTACCTTTCCTTGAATAATTTTTTGATAAATCACATGCTAGAAAAAAGGCTCACCCAGGTCATCTTCATCAATTCAGCCTAAAGGTTCCATTACTGAAGGTTCAAGTATTTAATGTTCAAAGGTTAGGGTTTCGTAGAACTAGAAAGATAGGTGTTATGTTATCTGAAGGGTTATGAAAGTAGGAAGGAGATTGAGAAATATCTAACGGTTTAGATATGGTTTCGCATGCCAAGGATGCGGTGTAATAATTAAAAATTTAAATTTTGAGAAGACATGATGTAAAAAAATAAAAGATGAAATAAAAAATACTTAAATATATAAATGAATAATTTATAAATGAAAAAAAATCGACAAATAAATTGAAAAAATAAATTGAAATAAATTAACAAATATTTATTTAAAATTAAATAATCCTAACTCCACATTAATAAAATAAAAACATGTGGTGGGATGTTTTTTAGTAAAAATATCATCTAATTGATATTTTTTATTTAAAAATTCTAAAGATATATCATGTTTAATAATATGATATCTTAGAAAATGATGCATTATATCAATATTTATGGTCCTATAATGACTTATTGGATTTTTTTTGAAATATTTATTGCACTAGTATAGTCACATAAAATATGTATGTTATTAAAATTTAGTCCAAAATCCACTAGAGTGTGTTTCATCCACAACACTTGTGCATAGAAACTACCAGAAGATATATATTCTTCCTCGGCTATTGATAGGGAAACTGAATGTTGTTTCTTACTTGACCATGATACTAATGATTTTCTGAAACAGTGACAGGTTCCTAAGGTGCTTTTTCTATCTAGTCTACATCCTCCAAAGGCAGCATCTAAATATGAAATTAAATTGAAATCATAAGTTTTGGGGTAAAGTTGAGATTTAAAAATAGTTCATTTTAAATATTTAAAAATTATTTTAATAGTAATAAGATGGGATTATTTTGGATTTCACTAAAATCTATCACATAAATATACATAAAACATTATGTCTGGTCTGCTACCATAAAGATATAATAAAATACCAATCATACCTCTATATAACTTGTTTTCTACTGGTTTTCAAGCTTCATCCAAATCAAGTTTTATATTGGTAAACATAGGAGTTGTATAAGGTTTACTGTTTTATAGACCAAACCTTTTTAATAAATCAATAATATATTTGATTTGATTTAAAAAATTTCCATAATATTTTTGATAGACTTGAAATCCTAAAAATAAATTCAATTCTCCCATCATACTCATTTCAAATTCTTTTTTCATTAGATTTGAAAAATAATTATAAAAATTTGTATTTGTTGAATCGAAAATAACATCATCAACATAATTTTGTATTAATAAAATAGTATAACAAGTAGTTTTATTAAAAAGAGTAGGATCAAATAATCCCTAAAAAAAACCATTTTCTAAAAAAAAGATCTTACTCTTTCATACCAAGATTTAGGTGTTTGTTTAAGTCCATAAAGAGCTTTAGTAAGTTTAAAAATTGAATTTGCTTTAAGAGGGATTTCCAAACTTGGTGGTTGTTCAACATAAACATCCTCCATTAAATATCTATTTAAAAAAAATATTTAACATCTATATGATATAATTTAAAATTCATATGAGATTCATAAGATAAAAATATTTTAATGGATTCTAATCTAGATATAGACATAAAGGTTTCATCATAATCTATTCCTTCTTCCTGATTATATCCATTCGCTACTAATCTAGCTTTTTTTCTGGTTATTATCCCTTGATCATCCTATTTATTTCCAAATTCTCTTTTTGTTCCTATTACTAGATAATTGGATGGTCTTTCTACTAATTCCCAAAATTTATTTCTATATAATTTTTTTAATTATTATTGCATGGCTAAAAAACAACTCTCATATTCTAAAGCTTCTTAAATAGACTTAGGATCTATCTAAGATAGAAATACATAGAATTAAATTGGGTTTCCTAAATTTATTCTAGTTTTAACTCTTGTTTCTAGGTTTTCTATAAAATTTTATAAAGAATATTCCTTTAAGGTTCTATACTATCTATGTAAAACACTTTCAGGTTCTTCAGTTTCATGTTCTTCTACACTGGACTAAATTTCATTAATCTTATTTTCAAAATCATTCTTATGTGAATCAAATCTCATGTTTTTAATAGAGTATGTATTTTTATATGTTTGATCTTTCACTTTAATAAAATATTTAGTTTCATTAAAATTCACATGAACTAATTCTTCAACAATACTTGACTTTTTATTAAACACTCTATAGGCTTTTGAAGTAGCATAATATCCTAAAAATATTCCTTCATTAGATTTTAGATTTAATTTACCAAGGTTATCCTTAGTATTAAAGATATAAACCTTTCATAAAAATACTTTAAAGTACTTTACTTTAGGTTTTCTGTTATTCCAAAGTTCATAGGGTGTCTATTTAATAAGGGGTCTTATAAAAACTCTATTCATGATATAGAAAGTTGTGCTTATAGATTTTTCATAAAAATATGTAGGAATATTGTATTAATTTACCATAGCCCTTGTAATTTCATGAATAGTTTTGTTTCTTCTTTCAATAATCCCATTTTTTTAGGTGTTCTTGGGGAAGATAAAAAAAATTACTACCTAAATTTGAGAAAAAATAATTAAATTCTTAATTCTAAAATTCTCTACCATGATCACTTCTTAATGAAATTATTTTAAAATATTTTTTATTTTGAAAAATTTTCAAAATCTTTCAAAAACATCGAATACTTAACTCTTTAGTTTTAGAAAATAAACCCAAGTAAATCTTGAAAAATAATCAAATAAAACAAAAACATATAATTTACCAGCTAAACTTTCTATTCTAGCTGGTATAAACATATCCATATAGATAAGTTCCAATGGTTTAGATGTATCAATTTTGTTAATATATTTGAAAGAAGATTTTTGTTGTTTGTCGATTTGGCATGCATCACAAAATCTATCATTGGAAAATTTAAGACTTGGTAAATTAGAAATAAATTTTTTATTTGATAATTTATATAAAGAATATATATTTAAATGTCCAAGTCTTCTATGATAGATCCATGACTCATTTTTTTAGTAGTTAAATAATTCACTTTCTATTTACACAAGTAATTTAGATCCCAAGTATAAACATTTTCAGTTCTATGTGCTCTAAATTTAAGCATTTTATATTTGAAGATAAAATAAAAAATTTTAGAGAAATAAATATAAATCCATCATCAAAAAGTTGAGAAATATTTATCAAGTTGTTCTTTATCCCTTTTACATATAGTAATATTTTGATTGAGATTGACTTTGGATCTCCAACAATATTTCCTTTTATGTTGTCTCTAAAAGTGAGTAGACCTCCATAGATTTGAGTCAATGTATGGAAATTGTTGGATTCTCCACTCAAATGTCTATAATAGCCATTATCCATATACCATATAGAATTTTTGTTCCTATAGTCCTCGATCTACAAACTCATTTAAACATTTTTTTTGTTTTGGAACCCATATTTTCTTGGGTTCAGCTGTGTCAGCAAACAAAGATTTAGGAATCCAAATATGCCTTATTCTTCCAAAACCTATATTACTAGCTTCATAAATGTTTTGGTAAATTAAAGACTTTTTAATACCACGTATTTGAGGATTTATTAAATGACATTTTTATTTTAATGACCTTTTATTCCACAATAAAAGAAGGTAGTATTTTTTGAATTGGGCACAAAATAATTCTTGTATAATTTTGTTTCTTCACTTTTTCTTCATATTCCATAATTTTCTCTTTTAATAAAATTATTTCGAATAATTTAATTTAAATTATTTTATCCTTTAGTTAAAATACTAGTAAAACTTTTATAATTTTATACTCCATCCTTTATTTCTTTTATCCTTTTTTCATAAATAATATAGTTTGATGTAGATGAATTAAATTTTTCAATTAATTCTTGATGTTGTTTAAGCATTGTGTCTCTTTAACCTAAAATACTATTGTAAATATTTTTCAATGATTTATGATTTTTTATTAAAGAATCATATTTCTATTCTATCATTGAACAGTAGGAAACCATTTTAATATTTGAAGAGCTATCAGGGTCAGAAGTAGAAGAGTAATAGGTTTGTACCTATTCTTTTTTCCTTCCCTATAAAGAACATATTTATTTTCAGTTTTTTGAGATTTTTCTAAATCATATTTCAAAGACCTTTGGGAGACTTTAGATACACCCAATGTAGATTTGATAGATATTTTCTTTTTATGCTCATAATCAGTTTTCTTCTGATATTTCCTATCTGTTCTTCTTTTTTCATCTTTCAATTGGGGGAAATCAAATCTGATGTGGCCTAATTTTTTGCATTCATGGCATGTTACTTCTCTAGGTTCTCTTTCATCATTCTTAAGTGATTTCATGAATCATATTTTATTCTTATGGAATTTTTTAAACTCTCTTAATAGCTGAGCCAGTTCCATTTTTGATTCTGAGGAATCTGAATTTTTTCTCACTTGACATCTTGTTTTGATTTTCTTTTATACTTCTGAGATGTTTCCTTAAGGGTAGTTTTTTCAATTTTTACAATCTTCAGATTTTCAACTTCATCTTTCATTTCTACTTCATACATCATCAAGGTTACAATTGATTATTTCATAGTAAAATTATTTATAGTTTATTATTATTGAATAGCTATATATTTTCCATTCCATTTAGAGTGAAGTACTCTAAGTACTTTCAATGCTTGATTTGATTGACCGATGTGATTTCCCAAGGAAATGATATTGTTGAAAATCTCTGTTAATCGTCCCTTTATTTGTGTTATTCCATCACCATCGATCATTATAAAGGTGTAAAAATTTAGTTTTGAAGTAGCATACCTCATCTATTTAATGTTATTTATTCCTTCATATGCGATAGCGATTGTGTGCTATATTTCATTGGCAGTAGGGAATTGTGAAACTCAATTGAATTAATCATGTTCGAGTACACAAATGATAGAATTCATTACCTTTTAGTTGATTTCATATTCATATTATGTTGTAGCATCCGAAATTTCTAGTTTCTCATAAATTACCTAAGGAGTGATGATCTTTGAATAAATTTTATACCCTAGATCTTTCAGGTAGATGGTCATGCATTATTTCCAACATCCATAGTTATCACCATTAAAATATAGAGCATGAATCAAAGGCATAACTTCTTTTTGATCATCCATTTACATCTTCTTTGTATATACCTTACTCTTTTAAGATTTCTAGAGCTTTGTATAGTTTATCAAAAATAGCTCCTTTGATACCAATTGTTAAGTCAGAATAATACAAAGATACACAAGAGGAGGTGAATTGTGCCTTTTTTCTAATCTACAAAAATTATAGATTTTGATTTTTATTTACGATTAATTCAGATGTGTAGTGTTTTGTACTATAATTAATTGAGAAATAGATAAATGGTAAAGAATAACTTAGTAATTTTTATAGTGGTTCAGGGCATAAAGGTCCCCTAGTACACTCTACCAATACTCTCTATTCGAGATTGGTGATTTTCACTAGAAAGGTCCTTTTATCACAAGACATTCAAATCCATAACTGAGTGTAGGTAGTTGAAACCTTTAAAAAAAGGATAAACAGAGCCTTATGGTTATTTAATAGTGAACCATTTATCCACATCTTAGTGCAAGAAGCTAAAACTTAATCCATGATATATTCTAAGCAATCAAAACTCTAATAAATCAAGATAGTTTTATTTTTTGATGGTTTAAGTTGAAACTTCATAATCTCAGTAGTAGTAACTAATAGTAGATGTATATTCTTCATAGATAAGAATATTTAAGAAGGTATAGCTTTGAAGAAGTACTTGTTTCAAATGATCTTCAGGAAATAATAGTAACAAACAAGTAGTAGCAGTTACAGTAGTACAAGGTTAAAAAATATATGTTCAAAGTGTTTCCTCTTCAGAAACAACAGAGTTAATCGCTATTTTCATAACTCCTATAGAGATTCATAATATAAAGAATGTATTTTTATATTTTATATATCGTATGTATCATATATTGTTAGAATACTATATTCATATATATAGATATAATTTCTTTCAGTTGAGAATATCTAGGAAAGTCACATGATAGATCGTAGATATTCAAATTCATGTTGACCAGGGGAGTCACAACTTCTATTAAGAATAGGATTGTT
Organism: Viscum album; assembly: GCA_963277665.1. Classification (NCBI taxonomy): domain Eukaryota; kingdom Viridiplantae; phylum Streptophyta; class Magnoliopsida; order Santalales; family Viscaceae; genus Viscum; species Viscum album. The sequence continues at coordinate 1,323,566,995 of OY728160.1, forward strand.
TTTCTCTATTGAATATTGTTTTTTAAATTGATCATAACTATCCTTTAAATCTATCTTAGAATAGATTTCAACTAATCCTTTATTTCTATCAAGACCGTTGCATAAATATCAAATAAAATTATAGATTTAAATCTCCATTTGTTGAATAGAAAAATGTAGGCTTGAACTGCATAGTGTAGGGTTCATTTTCATAGCATAGGGTTCATTTTCATAGTGTATGGGTTCCTTTGAGATACTTTTATCTGAATAGAACATTGGAATCAAAAGTAAATTTGGGAATATAATTCATACGTTCATCTTTCCAACGTAAGGTTAAAACTAAACATAGGGTTGATTAACCATACATTCATTCTCCAAACATAAATTTGGAAAAGTGATTCTAGACATTAATTTTGGATAGGTATTCCAAATGTTTATTCAAATGTAGAGTTTCTGGTCTATAAATTTACTTATTAACATAGTGATAATGATTCATACATTCATTCACCAAACGTAGGGTATAAGAAGTGTTTCTAGAAAAAATCTCATAGTGTTGTATTACAAAAAAAAGATATATAAATTCATGATATATATTCCTAAAAAACACTTACTGAAACTTTATTATAAAATAAACAATGGTATTTTTAAGCATCAAAATCAATAAGATTTATAGATTATTTTTGAGACAATACATACCCAACAAAACTTTTATAAATTATCTCATATTAACTCCCATATAGACTCACATAAAAACATAAAATTCACATCTATATAAATCTAAATTATTCTATAATATTCCAAAAATAACATATATAAATGTTAGGGTAAATGTTAACATGGTATAAATTAACTAAATCTTCCTGTATATCCTAACCAAATTAAGACTGAACTTTAAGAAAAACAATAATTTAAAAACTTTCAATTGTCTTTTAAATTCATAATTAAATAATTTCACCTTTATGGCAGATAAATATTATAGACTATAAATTAAATTCAATTTAATTTGATCATTTAAACATAAAAAACTCATATAAATGAATTTTAATATAAAACATAAATGAAACCTTTGGTAACATATATATTTCTTAAATAAATAGTGAAATATCACATAAAACCAATGTAGATAATTAAATAAAATAAAATTTAATATATCTATATTTTAAAAAGAAAGATTGTTCTTTAGCGTATAAGATACAAAACATCAATCTTAAATGAACAATGAAATATTATTATTATTATTTTTTGAATATTGTAATCTAGTTGTTAAATTGATGGTTATGAATAATACTAACTGATTTATGAAATAGATATAAATTTACTACTTAATATAAATTTATTATTAAATTCTTTTAAAATAATCACCTAATTTTTAGTAAAGTCATTTCATTCTTCAAAAAAAATATTTTCTTCAAAAATGATTTTTATTTCTTTTTGTGTAAATAATATTATTAATTTATGAAAATTTTATAAAATTAATTTGATAAAATTAACTTCATTTTTGATATTATCATATCAAAATTATTCAATGGTTTAATTTTGAGAATTTTTTGAGAATCTTGATTTTTCAATAAATAGTAAAAAAATACTGATTTTTAAGGAAAAATATATTTTCATTTAAAAATATTTATAAAGTAAAATTTTATATTTATTTAGTTTTAAAATTGAATAATTTTATTTTTTTTTAAATAACACAAATATTATTTTTGGAATAAATTTTATACTTGAATTTAGTATAAAAACATTTTATACTTAAAAAGGGAATTTTTCTAAAAAAGTGTTTTTCGTTGCATTTTGTCGGTTTAATTTTAAATTAAATTCATCCAATTTTGTGTTTTAAATTTTTTAAAATGGATTCAGAAATTTTAATTACTTTTTCCAAATTTATTAAATATTACCCTTTTATTTTTATTCAAAATTAGTAGTAACCTCAGTAATTTTTGTTACCACAGTAAAGGGTAAATCGACTGATTAAGAGTTTAAATTAAAATGATAAGGACTGTAAAATGATCCTAAAACTTGACTAAATTTTATTTATTAGAATATATCATTCATAATAATCCTAAGTTATAATATATGGCCTTTTTTCCATTTTTATGAGATTATGACCTTTATGATATTTTATTTAAAGAAAAATCAAAAATGTCACACTCTTGTTTTCAATAACTATAATATTTTTTCAGGGGGATAAATAAAATATATTTTTGGTTATAAATATTAATTTAAAATTTAATGGATTTATATTCATCCTGGTAATTTAATTTTAATTTTTATTCAATAAATAATTACCTTAAATTCTTACACAACGTTGACACAGTAATTATTCAATTAATGGAAAAATATAATAAATTATATTAAAAATATTAAAAGTAATATAATTTGAAATAAATAATGTGATTCCTGAATTATAATTATTAAAATTAAATTTTATGGTTGTATTTAAATTTTTTTCCTAATTATACTTCTTTTCTTGATGCTGTTAAAATCAAAGTAATGAATAATTCTACAAATTGACAATAATAATAATTTATAATAAATAATATTGTATTAAATGATATAAAATTCCTAAAAATATTATATTAGGCCAAGTGATTATGATATGGCTTATAATATCAACCATGTTCCATTAAGGGATGTTTTATTTCATTTATAGTAATTATATTGACTCCTAAATAGTAAAATACCTTGTTTTCACGGTAGGATTAAAAAGGATTAATGAGGGGTTAAAGAAACAATATAGGGATAAAAACATAGTAAAAACTTATCTAATTTTTATTTAAAGAGATTAATTATACACATACTAATCCTATATTATAATTAAATAACATTGGATCCATTTTTAATTGAATATTAATTTATATTAATTTAATATTTTGAGGATTTCCAAGAGTGTCCCTCCTCTCTTATAAAAGGGAACCACTTCTTATCATTCCTTCACACTTAAAAACCAATTTGGTTCATCCAATCCATAACAAAATCCCTTAATAGAATACCTATACTCATTATAGAGGTATTTTTTTATGTTGAATACAGACCTTGGAGTATTTAAGGTGTTTATCAAAGGAGACTTTCTAAAGAATAGGTATAGTTTTTAACCGCATGTTTTAGTTTTTTTTCTTCTTCCACTTACATAAAATCATATTTAACCAAGAAAATATAATATAATAATTATATTAAATATACTAAGATTTTATTATGTTAATTTCATAACCTATATCCATCTTCGGCCTCCATCCAATGGGAGAGGAATTCATCGTTTGTGTGTACGACGGACAACCACCTCGCGAACTGATGTAATTATTTTTTCATCACCATCTCTAAAGATAGGTTATAATAAAATAATTAATTTTTATATATCATATTCATGAAATATTTAAAATTCTTAAAATATATAATATCATTTTCCTTCTTACCTTTACTTTCCCTAAAAAATGATAATGTCGCTCGATGAAGTGATGTGATAAATTTTTTATCACCACATCACATGGATGATATATATATATATGTATATTTAAATAATTAATATTATATTTATGATATTATTATCATTTTTTAAAGATAAAATGATGCTTAATTTATTTCCATAATGATCATTGAAAATGGAAATGTTACTCATGTGTACATACGTCCTATCGTCTCCGTGATTGTAATATAGTTAATTTTTCAAAACCATATTTAATAATTGAATAATTGATGTATAGATTATAATTATGTTAGGATTATTATTCTTTATATAATTTAATTCTTATATTTTTCACCATAATTGACTTACCAAATTTATTTTGTACATATTAAACAATTATAATCAAAACATATGACGTCAAAACAACCGAAAAGAATTTAATTAAATAAATAATTAAATATAGCATGGTAAGAGATAAAATAAAAGGAATAGTGAACTTGAAAATGGATGTTAATAAATTAAAAATTAATCTAAGTTTATTATTCAGGAAGATAAAGTATGTAAATGATGATTATGACTCAAGGTAAGGGGATTTATTTTAAAAATCACCTTTTAAAGTTTCCCTTAAAACTCTATTTTTCTTCCATAAAAACATTTTATAAAATTGTTTAAACTAAGGTTTTTACTATTATAATATGAATTTTTAATTCAATTTTTACCCATATTTGAATTTTTTTCAAAATTTTTTGAAAGGAATATTTTTTCATTTTCCAAACGAGCCACTTTGTGACTTTTCGGACAAAAGTATAGAAGGAATGTTTTTTTAACTTATACAAAAAGATCATATTTTCCCTCTTTTATGACTAATATTTGATTTAAATCTTCCTTTATAAGTTTAAAAGGATATTTTCAAATAAAATATTTTCCTTTATAATTATGAATATTTTTAAATAGGTGATTTTAAAATGGAAAAGTAATTTCCCTCATGAAATGTTTTTATGATGAAATATTATATGTATCATGTTATGGTTCGGGGAAATTATTTATGATGATGTGTGGTTCCATTGTAAAACAAATACGGGTGGTTCCATGATAACCCTCCAATGCATTGGGTATGGAAGTTGACCGTATGGTTATTCCAAATATAGGATGGAGTTAATCAACTAGGTTTCTCCTAAGAGATAATGCAAATATATTATGATGGTAATTACAATATTAACTGTGATTGTCAATACATGAGTAAATGTGATGGTTACTATAATTTAATGTTTGGAAGTTAACCATGAAGGTCTTCCATGAGTAACTATGATGGTTGCTCCAAATTTAACCATGATGGTTATTCTATATGTAAGAGTGAAAAGTATAACTTTGTGAAATTTTTTCATGCAATTTTAAAATTTGTAAAGAAACCTTTAAGAGTTTATTTTTCCTTCAATATTTAAAATGAAATGTTTTATGAAAAGTTTTGGATAGATAATATGGTTTCTTGAGTAATAAAAAAGATTATTTTGAGCCCAATGTTTATTTTCAAAAAAGGAAAATTTTTATAAGTATTCATGGAATGGCGGTTTCTTTATTTCTTTTATTCCTCTTACTGATATTTTTGTTCTCATACCATGTTTTTAAAAAAATCACAGTGTTTAATGATGGGTAAGGGAAAACATGAATCCAAGTTAAAATTTTTGTAATTTTTTTTATAAAAAGAAAATATATTTTATCTTAAAGGTTTTATATTGTGGGAAAAATATATACTGAGTAAAAGTGTCCAACTTGTAATTTATGGGTTTGCTATGTAATAATTATGACCAAATTATTTAAAACTCTAAACATAAAAGATCTTTGTAAATAAAAGGATGTTAATTATAGTCTAAATACACTAGATTCTTTAATGTTTAATTTTGGGTCCTTAGAGTATGTATTAGAGTAAGGTTTAGTCAACTTTAGAGATTATGATGTTTTCATGTGAGGTTACCTTAGGAGTTATGGATGCCATCATGGGTTTATAATTTTAAGGTCGATTATAAGTTCAAAGTCTTAGACGCACCTTTTTTGTTTAATGTGGTGGATTTCAAGGATATTAATGATATTTTTTATATTGGATTTATAATGGTAATTGACTTTGGTATAAAGTATTTGATGGTTAAAGTACTATAGAGTTGAAAAGGGTATTATCTTTGAAAGGACCATTTTTATTTTAACATGAAATAATTCAATTCATGTTTTAATTATGTTATTTTTTACAGATTAAAGAATTCTCATCAAGATGAAAGATAAAGGATCTCACACAACCTTCTTACTCCTTACGGATGATTTAATCATCACTATAATGGAAAAATATTGTTTATATAATCTTGAATTCATTTTGAGTATCCAAATCACATTAAAGAAACTATTTTATCCAACACTTTTTCATTTCTCAAAATTTTCTATAAATCATGGTATCTCTCTTATTTGATTTCAAAGACTCAACTCATCCAACTCATTCGATAAAATTAATAGCACCAAGGAATTAACTATTTATTTTATGGAGATATGGAATATATGAAAGAATATAAAGGGGACAACAACAGCATAAAGGAATACCTTGATGTCTATATTTAAGCTATGAATTATTTTCTTATGATCTAAGTATGAATCATGATTGAGTGATTTGACGAATATTAAGTACATATTTCATATCATTGAATAAGACCACAAATAATTGTTTGGGTTTAATAAAGTAGTTGAATGATTTATTTATCAATGATATTTTGATATTGAAACATTTTATAGTAGATTTCATTTTCAAAATTTGGAAATGTAAGTAGTGGAAATATATACATTTGAAAAGTGATATAGAAAAATGGTGATAATTTTTGTGATCCTAATTTAAGGGCATATGATAAAGTGATAAATAATGCTTTGGGTTAATATGTTCTTTATGATATATTATTTGATTTTATGGAAAAATGAGTTGTTTAAAAAACCCTAGAGGTTAAAAAGTGATATCTTTAGGGTGTTCATTATTTTAGTTTGTTTTCTGAATACATGTTTTACAACCATGATATTGAAAATTGATTTAGTGATTAGGAGATTAATGCTATTTTAGAGGAATTCCACTATTTTGTGAATCTTGTATGATTAAGGTAAATAGGACATTATGGGATTTTAATTGAGGATCAAATGTTGAATTATTTTTTAAAGGTATATATGATTTTAATGTGTCTTTATGGTGATTCAGATTAATTATGGAGATGATTAGAATATCTTATAGATTATGTGATTGGTTCAACTAAATTTTTGGTATGAGACTTTAAGATTCTTTTGTGTTATTTGGAGATAAATATTAAATTTATCTTGGAAGACTATGTGATCAAATACTTCTGATTTTTTTTCAATCTTAGTCTAGATTTTTTTTGAGAAAATTTAAGGATGGTTATTTATCAAATGATCAAAGTTGAACTTCAGGAGTTACTATTTAATTTTTTAGATTAAAGTAGTTTTCTTTTTATGAAGTTCAATTATTCTTTTTTAATTGTCTTACCATGTTATAACCATTTTCATTCTAGTCAATGCCTTAAGACAAGAGAAACATATTATTATCCTTATTTGGATTTTTTGATCCGTATAATTTGAATATAGTGATTCATGAATTAAAAAAAACATCTTACATCCAATAGCCCAAAGGCCTTCATTTTTTATTGATTTTTGATAATATACCTTTCAAGGGGTGAGGTGGAACCCTTACAAGGCCCGTAGGTGTAAGTATTACATGGCCCATAGGCCATAGAAGAATTCATTTCCCGTAGGATTCAAACATTATATACAACCTAGACTAAATACTTGGAACTTCTCCTCCCCAGCATCTTCATCATAAAATCAGCTCTCCATCTCTGCATAGTTGTTAGGCTAGGCATTCATGTGCATGCACAGGCTTGTCTCTATGGCAGGTGTCATACCCTCTCATTCTTGCAATCCGTTTAGCTTCTGCAGTGGTGAAATCTCCTTGCTCATACTCCTTGTAGAGCTTGTTCCTTATAGGTTGTATGGTTTTCATCTTCACTTTAAGGTGGCCTGAAGGCCTTACTGACCCAAAGGCATGGGTGGCCCGAAGTCCTTAAAGGACTTGGGGACCAAATAGGTGGCCTGAAGGACCAAACGGGGGAATATTCTCGACTACTACAGTGCCAAACAATACCTGCATAGTTCCTTCTATAGTACCTGCTACAGTACTGCATAGTTCCCACTACAGTGCCTACTACAGTAACCCAGAAATTATTCATCCACTTGGATTTGATCCCGGGTCGCTTGGATGCACTAACGAAGTCCTTACCAATCGGGCTAAGGCTCATATGCAAAAAAACATCTTGAATTGTAAAGACCCGTAAAATTCAAGGAAATTTTTTTCTTAATTTTCTTTGGAATTTTACAAGAACTCAGTTTCTGATGGCACCTGATTTCGAGGCTCGGTGTGCCTGGAATCATTTTCCAAAGTTTGGCTCAGGTATGTTCAGTGAACGAATGAGTGGGTTTTTCTAACTTTTGAACCGGTTCTCGGAATCAAATTATGATGGCACCGATGGAATCACAACGCCGGTATTTGCTTAGAAACGCATCTTCCGGAGTTGCGTTTTCTCGGGTTTGGTTTTTAAAATTTTGGGGTTAAGTTAAGAAATAAAATAAATTGGTGCGTCAACTTTATTTTTATTTCACTTAAAGCCACTTAAAGTCACTTGAGCTAAGTTGAAGCAGATAGGGTGCAATCCAAAATATCCTACCCTCTTAGTAGGATATTTGTGAGGTGGGGCCCGCACGAGCCCCACCATTTCTTTTCCTCTAAGTAACGCACCCGCGAAAACTCCTCATTAATGAAAGTCAACTGGGGAGTTTTCTAAAACTCTTAAACACTCATATTAAATGGAAAGTTAAGTCATTACCATTAATTCACCGAATTAATGGTTTGTTTCTTAACATGTTTTCAAACTGTTGGCATAATAATAAAATAAGACCAACACCTTTTCTTTCTGTCGACGGGTTGACTGTTGAGAGGATTTGGAGAATTTATACCTTTATCCTCCTTCGTGAAGAACGCGAAGAACGCCGAACCCTCAGAGATCGACGACACGACGTCGTGTTCCGTGACGCCGACGATTCTCCTTCCAGGACGCTTCTTCCGCGACGATTCTTTCCCCGCGAAAAATCTTCGATCAACTGCTTGAGGTAGGAGATTTCAAATATTTTAAATTCCTTTGTGAATTTTATCCTCAACATGGATTTAATTCATGAAATTAAATCTGTGTGTTTTCTTTAACCCTCAGAGATCGTCGACGATGCGTCATGTACCGCGACGACGTGACGCCCCTTCTGCGACGCGACGATCCACTTCTTCCGTGACGATTAATTCTGTGAATAACTCTCGTCCGATGATAGCTACGAGGTAGGGGTTTTATTTGAGAATAATATTTATTCCCATGGTTGTTTCTTCTAAAGAAAAGAACCCGGATCAAAGTTCAATTTTAATTCATTAAAATTGTGCCTTGTTATGTTTTTCATGTGTTGATTGTTATTCCCAATTGTTATCACCTAACGCGGATGGTGTGGGCCAAACAAACACGGCCCGACAACCCTCCGCAGTTTTTCGTTGATGTGCAGATTGGCGGGCGACGAAAAACGGGGCCGCAAGTTAATTTTGAGGGATTTGCAGTGAATAAAGAGTCTCGGGACGAGCACTGGCAAAGACCGCCCATCCGCCGGGAAGACCCTTCATGGCTTCAGCCGCGACGGCGCTGGACAGGTCGGACCCGGCCCCGGGTCGGGTCGCCCGGTTCGGGCCGACCCAGGGGGGGATGGGCCGGGTCGGTCTGGGGCCAGACCCCCCGTCTTCAGACCTTTTCAGTCTTTTACCCGTATCTTGAGCTACGGGCCTCCGATCGACGCGCCGTCAGCGGCGATGAGATCCTTGGATCAAGACGGTCGTTTTTTTATATCGCACTCAATGTTTCAGAGTACTTTGGCTTTGGCCGGGTTGGTTCGTACACGAAAGCAACCGGTCCCTCGGAGCGGAAACACTCATATCTTGAGCTACGGACGTCCGAATGACGTACCATCGACTTTGATGGATTCCTATAAGTGAGACAGATCTTTTGGCATACTCTGCTTGAGGTTTGGACGCAGGTGGAGTACGGTTGGGTTTTTTTCCTTAAAAACCAACCGAGCCCCTGGGACGAAAAAGCCAATAAACCTCAGACCGGGTGTCCGATTGACGCGCCATCTGTGATGTTGAGTTCCTGTTGACGATACAAAACTTTTGGATACATCAAATCTGGACTATGTGTTAGTTGATGTATCAGCCTCTCGGCTCGTGGAGCGGACCCTCCCGAATGAGCTTGCTGTGTGCGGGAGCCCTAGTGCTAGCTGCGACTGTGACGACGACGACTGTGCAGAGATCCTCAGTGGATTCGACGACGACTACAGCACTCAGCGATCCTTTGTGGGTCAGTGCTACAGATCCTGTATGGGTCTGATCCTATGTGGGTCAGCGTTCAGCGGTCCTGTGTGGGCCAGCGCCTATAGATCCTGTGTGGGTCTGATCCTGTGTGGGTCTTTTCAGGGGTTAGTTACCTATCGATCCTTTGTGGGTCAGATCCTTTGTGGGTCATTGTAGGGGTTAGTTACCTATCGATCATGTGCGGGTCAGATCCTTTGTGGGTCATTGTGTGGGTTAGTTACCTATCGATCATGTGTGGGTCAGATCCTTTGTGGGTCATTGCGGGGGATAGTACCTATCGATCTTTTGTGGGTCCGACGACTTAGATGAATCAGTGGATATATCTGATCATCTCTATCGTCATACGAAGAAGTATACCTGTGTGAGCTGAATCCTATTTTTCTTTCCTATGTGGATTGTGTTATTCTATACTGTGTGGATTTACGTTTTCTTTCCTGTGTGGACTGGGTCGTACTTGGGTTTGGATGTTGGAGCCGAACGAGAATTGATGACTTAGGTATATGTATGGGTATATACCTAAGCAATGTCAGATGTTACTTCATGATTGTATCTTTCCTTTGTGGATTATCCTTTGTGGATTCTGGGAGACCTTCAGGGGTCTCAGGGTCCCTACTGAGTAGCTTATACTCACCCCTACACGGGTTATGCCCGCACTACGTTGTGTTGGTTGCAGATGACGGACAGCGCTGATCGAGGTGGAGGCTTGCGGAGCAGGACGGTACCTGGAGGTGGACCACTAGGCGAGACGTACTTAGAGCGGACGGCTGGACCCGAGGAGCTGTGGAGGCTATCTGTACTCACCCTTCAGGTGGGACTTCCAGAGGACGGCTCAACGCTGCGTCTTACTTTTAGTTGTTGTTTTCCCCTTTCGAGTTGTACTTTACTTTCAGTTTGGGTTTTTATTCTAGCCCACATACTTTTCCACGCTTACTTTTCCGCACTTACTTCTGTACTCAGTTTTTACTTAGTGTTCACTTCTTCTTGCTTGCTCTGTGGTGTTTGTGGTTTACTTTACAAAGGCAATTCCTTCCCTTTTTACCGGGATTTACGCCTTGGTGCTAGTCGCCAGCCCCTGGCCTATGGAAGGCGGGCTTGGGGTAGTCACGGCACGGGCCTCGAGGACGGGTCGTGACGTGAATACTCATTGTTTGGAGAAAAAAGATGAGTTTTTGGTGGAAATTGATTAAAGGATGAAACACTACATTCCATGTAAGTATATTTCCTTATGTTTTTATTCTATAAATTAAAATAATTCCCCAAAATTAGGAAAATTATTTTGAAACAAATACATTATCTATTTACTTTTCTTAATAAGAAAAAAATGATCTTTTAACCCATCAGAGATTTATGGTTTTGTGATGGTTAACTTTCTCCTGACCATGTTTTTTATTACTCTATATCAATCCTTGTACATTAGTTATATCTTCCATGTACATGTTTTCACATCCCACCAATGTTTTCCTACTTTTGAAACTAGTATTTTTTTATTTTAGATGACCTATGGACTTCCCATTTCTCTCTTTTGAAGTGGAAATTTTATTAACCCTATTTACGATGTGGAATTTCAACAAAGGTATTTTGAAAATTCAAATCCCTCATTTTCAATCCCAATTAAAAATTTCCAGGATAAATTTTATTAAAGGGTGGGAGAATTTAAAACCATTATATATTAAAAATAAATATTATATTCAATAGCATACAACATACACAACACTGAGCTTAAACAAATAACGAAATATTAAAATCTAAATTTGTCCAATATAACCTAGCTATTAAATTTGTGGGTGTGAATAAGAATAATAGATTTATGAAATATATATAAATTTCCTACTACATATAAATTTATTGTAAAATTATTATAAAAAATCACTTAATTTTTAGTTAACTCATTTCTTTCTTCAAAAGAATATATTCTTCAAAAATGATTTTTATTACTTTTTACATGTATAATATAATTAATTTCTATAAATCATATAAAATTCATTTCATAAAATGAAATTCATTTTTGAAATCATCGTATAAAAATTATCCTATGGTAAAATTTTTATAATTTTCTAACAATATTTATATTCAATGAATAATAAAAAAATACTAATTTTTATTGGAAAGAGCATTTTCTTTCAAAAAAATTTACAAATTAAATTTCTATTTTGATTTAGTTTTAAAGTTTCATTAGTTAATTTTTATTTACATTAATCCAATTATTTTTTTTAAAATTAATTTTGTACTTCAATTTAGTATAAAAACATTTTATACTTAAAAGGGGCATTTTTTTTAAAAACTGTTTTTCATGTATTTTTCTGGTTTAATTTTAAATTTAATTCTTCCAATTATTTGTTATGAATTTTTAAAAATGGATTTAATGTTTTTAATTAGTGTATCAAAATTTATTAAATAGGTCCCATTTATTTTTAATGAAAATGAATAGTAACCTTAGTGATTTTTGTTTCCATGATAAAGGGTAAATCGAGTGATTAAGGGTTAAAAATAAAATGATAAGGACTATAAAATGAATCCAAAACTTAAATACATTTTATTGGATGATTTTATCTCATAAATAATAATAAAAAGGTAAAATATATGTCCTTTTTCCAATTTGATGAGATTATGACCTTTAAAATATTTTATTTAAAGAAAAGTCAAAAATTTCATACTCTTGTTTTTAATAACTATAATATTTTTAACATGGGGATAAATAAAAGATATGTTCAATTATAAATATTAATTTTAAATATAAAGGATTTATCTTCATAAGTATAATTTAATTTTAATTTTTAGAGAATAAAAAATTACCTCAAATTCTTACACAACAATAACAAAGTAATTATTCCATTAATGGAAAAGTCAAATAAATGGTATTAAAATTATTAAAAGTAATATAATTTGAGATAAATAATGTGATCCAAAAAATTTCTAGATTAACAAGAAATTTTAATTATTTATTAAAATATATATATTTTTAAAAATTACATCTTTTATTGATGTTATTAAAATCAAAGTAATTAATAGTTTTAAAAATTGACATTAATAATATTTTATAATAAATAATAATTTATTAAATGATATAAAATTACTAAAAATATTATATTATTTTAATTTATTATTATATGGTTTATAATATTAACCACGGTCCATTTATATACATTTTTCAATTTATAGTAATTGTAATGACCCTTAAATAGTAAAAAACGTTTTTGTCACAGTAGGATTAAAAAGGGTTAACAAGGCCTTAAAACCAAAATATAAAGATAAAAAATAGTAAAAACCTGTATAATATTTATTTTATGAGTATATTTTGACCCATACTCATCATATATTCAAAATAAATCAGTTTGGATCCATTTTGAATTGAAAATTAATTTAATATTTTGTAGAATTCCAAGAGTTCCCAGCACCTCTCTAATAAAAGGGAACATGTTCTTCTCATTCCTTCACACTTAAAACCCCATTTTTGCAGACAATACCTAAAATAAATAAATTTATATAATCCTTCCTCTCATTCTAGAAGTCTCTTTTAGGCATAATACCAACCTTAGAGTGCATTATATATTAGTCAAAGGGGACTTTCCAAAGAAGAGGTATAGTTATTAACCGTATGTTTTGGTTTTGTTTATTCTTCCACTACCTTTAAATATTATTTAACCAAGCCAATATAATAAAATATTTATATTAAATATAATAATATTTTATTATGTTAATTTAATAACCAATATCCATTTCCAACCTCCATCAAATCGAAGAGGAATTCATCGTTCGTGTGTACAGTGGACTATCGCCTCGCGAATCGATTTTCCATCACCATCCATCAAGATAGGTTATAATGATCGAATTAATATTTATATATTATATTAATGAAATATTTATCATTATTAAAATATAATATATCATTTACCTTCTTAACTTTCCATTCACTAAAAATGATAATGTCGTTTGTGCGTACGTGTGGACTACCACATTCATAAAGTGATGTCATTCATTTTTCATCACCACATCATATAGATGATATATATAATTATATCAAAAGAAATAATATTATATTCATTATATTATGATAATTCTTTAAATATAAAATTATACTTACATTATTTTAATAATTATCACTGGATAATGGAAGTGTTACCCATGCGTATGTACGACCTACCATTTCCCTGATTGTAACGTAGTTCATTTTTCATAACCATACTTTATGGTTGAATTTAAAAGTATAATTGATTTATAAATTATAATTATTTCATGATTATTATTATAAATATTATGTAATTCTAACATTTTCTACCATACTCAATTTATCGAATCCATTTTGGACTTATGAAATGAATATCGTCAAAACATCCAATGTCAAAACATCCGATGTGAATTTAATTAATTAAATAATTAAATATAGAATGGTAAAATATAAAATAAAATTAATAATAAACTATAAAAATATTCTTAATCAATTAAACAATTATCCCAAGTTTATTATTCACAAAGACAAAGAGCATACGTGACGAGTCAGACACATGGTTAGGGACTTTATTTTTTAAAAAATCTTTTAAAGTATCCCTTAAAACTCCATTTTTCTTCCATATCTGTATTTTATAAAATGTTTTAAAGAATTATTTTACCATTATCATATGATTTTTTAAATTTATTTTCCTCATGTTTTACTTTTTACAAAACATTTTGAAATGAATCATTTTATCATTTTCCAAATGAGGTACTTTGTGACTTTTTTGAAAAAAGTATGGAAGGAATGTTTTTTTAACTTATATGGAATGAGAATATTTTCCTACCATCATAAATAATATTTTATTTAAGGATTAATTTATAATTTTACAAGGATATTTTCAAATAAAAAATTTTCATTTGTAACTGCACAGATTTTTAAATAAGTGATTTTAAAATGGAAAAGTTATTTTCCTTAAGAAATTTTATTATAATGAAAGATTTTATGTATCATGTTATGGTTATTGGAAATTTTTATGTTGATGGGTGGTTATATAATAATACAAATATGGGTTTTTCGGTGATATGCCTCCAATTCATTGGGTATGGAGTTTGACCATATGGTTATTCCAAATATGGGATGGAGTTTACCAATTATGTTTCTCCTAAGAGATAACGAGAATATACTGCAATGGTTATTCCAAGATTAATTTTGATGGTAAATCAATGATTACTTTTGATGGTTACTACAAGTTAATTTTCATAAGTTAACTGAGAAGGTCTTCCATGATTAGTTGTGATGGTTACTTTAAATTAAATTATGATTTTTATTCCTAAGGCAATATTGAAAAGTTTAACTTTGTGAAAGAGTTTTCATGTGATTTTTGAATTTACAAAAAATATTTATTATTTTATTTTTCCATAAATATTTATAATGGAATGTTTTATGAAAAAAATATTTATATAGAAGATGATTTCTTGAATAAGAAAAGGATTAATTTTGATCCAAAAGTTTATTCTTAAAAATGAAAAATTTTATAAGTATTCATGGACTCGCGGTTTCTTTCTATCATTTATATCCCTTTACAGAGCTTTTTGTACTCATACAATGTTTTAAAAAAAATAATAGGTTTTAAGGATGGGTAAGGGAAAATATGAATCCAAGTGGAAATTCAGGGATATTTTTCATAAAAATAAAACATTTTTTATTTTAAAGGTTTTATATTGTGGGAAAAATTGATACTGAGTAGAAGTGTACACCTTATAATTTTTGGGTTTGTTATAAAATAATTATGACCCAATTATCTAAAAATATAAATCTAAAATATATTTGGGAACCAAATGAATTTAATTATAGTCTAAATAAACTTGATTATGTAATATTTAAGGTTAGGTTCTTAGAGTTAAATTCATGAAAAAATCAAGTTAAGATACATAATCATGTAGGATTTTGTCAAAGAAATTGAAAAATATATAATAACCTATAGAAAAACAACACGAACTAAAAAATCATTGAATATAAGTATATCATGACTCTATACGGTATTCATACCCACTATGAAAGAAAACCCCAAATTTTATAAAATTCCTAAAAAATTAGTTATCTTCTCATGAGAGATTGGGGTAAGAATAAAGTGTTAAGGAATTTAATCATTTTGGGGGTCAATCTAGTCAATGGTCAAAGCTCTAAGAATAAAATATGTGGTTAAATAACTTAAACCATATTTCGTGATTAAAAATAATAAAACATTTAAAATGGTGAATAACTTAATAACATAGTTTGAAAAACCATACATGAGGTCATATATTATCCAGTGGAACCCTTACCAAACCTTGAATAATAATAATGAATGATCTCCCAATTCATTAATTATACATGTTCATTCTATAAAAATTTCCAAATTTTCCAAAGTTTTCACATGTAACCCAATAAGATCTATAAAATAAATAATTTCTGAAATAAATACATATTAGTAACATTGAAGGTGTCACATTCATCATCATAATCATTCCCAATTAAAACTAATATGTCATCATTTCAATATAATTAATACTCTTTAATATTATATTTAATTATTTAAAAGCTTTTAGATTTCATGATATGTAAATAAACACCATCAATTAAATTCAAATAATAATTTCAATCCCCTTTTTATTCATGTTTTCCTAATCTTAATTGTTACTCATATAATATACAATTTCCATGATTTACACAAATAAAAATAAACTTCTTATTTTATAGATTAATACAAACAATAACTATATCCATATATCATATAATATCATATAAAATTCATATAAAATCATACACTTTTGAAGAACACAAATTTCATAATCCACTAATTTTTTATGAATCAACACAAATCATAATACTTCAAATATTAAATTATATCACAAACTTTATTATTATTTAAATATATTTTATTTTTATTATTTTCATTTCATTTTATTATTTTTGGATTTCTCAACTATTAAATAATACAAATACAAAATCATACATTAATCACATAGAATAAAAGATAGGATTTAGTGTATTATACCATGGATCCTTGATTATTATTTTTATATTAATATATTCATAATCATATATCCTTACCCAAATGATGATTTTTTAGTTCCAAGAACCATCTCCCTAAATCTTTGTGTTTATAAAAATCAAGATCAAAAAAATAATCATTTGATCATAGAAACAAAAAATACAAGAAAAATGACTATTTGTGATAGGTCATTTACGATAGACAAATACCCATCACCAATAGTCTCCACACTCAGACTATTTGCGAAGGAAATAACCATTTTGTCGCAAATAGTTTTGGCAGGGCTTCCCGCCGCCTTGCGTCAAAATGAATTGTGGTGGGCATTTGCGACGGAGTGCTCATTCCATTGAAAATTTCCATCAGCTTGGAAGTATTTGTGGAAGAATTAAATGTTAAATGAAAATACTTTTGACCAAAAAACTATTTACGGTAGAATTAATTCCATCACAAATAGTCTGACACAAAAAATATAACAATTTAACCTATACGGCCACCCTTCTTCTGCCTCCTCCTTCTTCCTCCCCTCTCGTGCAGCGCCAGATCCTCCCTTCTCCACACAGCGTCGTCGCCCCATGCCACACCATCGCACTACTTCACCACTCTGCCATGCTGCTTCACCGCTCCATCTTTCACACAACCACGACGCAGTGCCACCACGGATCACCACACTTAGATCTACTAGGTACGAACTCCGATTTTATTTATTTCAATTTTTTGCATATATTTGTTCAATCTAATGAATACTAGTCTGGTCAAAACCTAGGTTAATCAATTTTCCTAATTTTTTAATTTATTTTATATTTAATATTAATATATATTTATTATTTTGTATTTGGATGTCCATTGTTTTTACAAAACCTAGTTTCATTTTATTTTAGGATTAATATATATATATATATATTTGGGATTCAGTTGTTTTATAATGATTTTATTTCAAAATTGATCATCGAAAGAATTGACCCACTGATTTTGGATTTTAGATGTCATGGATAAATAGGACAGTGTACACCAGAATTGTTCAATTATTTGATTTTAGGGTTAATTTATCTTCTAACTTATAAATTAGTTTTATAATTCCTATATCATTATAGTTGGGTGTCAATTTTTGTTTCAAGATTTGATTTCATTTGAGTGTTAATTTTTTGGTGACAATTTTTTGATTTCATTTTTATTACAAGATTTGATTTCATTTGGGTGTCAATTTTTGTTGTAATATTTTATTTAATTTTGTATAAATTTTGAAAAAACACCTGATGCGCAATTATTATAATGTGTCTAGGGTAAAAATTATTAATTCAAAAAAATATAAATTCAAAATAAATATTATTTCAAAAATACTAACTAAAAAATATTAATTAATTAATTATTGAAATTATTAATTCAATACTAATAAATTTATTTATATTCAAAATTAGTAAAATTACTTATAAATTATATAAATATATATACATGTATATGTATATTTTTTTTAAAATGAGTTAGAATATATATTTGATGTATTTATATTAATTAAGAAATCGTGATATATATACGTAGATATATTTATTAATTATTAAAAATGTTATAATAATTTGAATATTTAATAATAATAATTGCATAATTTATAATAATTTATAATTAAACATCAAATATTATTAATAAATATTAAATATTAATGTTAGTTACAAATTATTATTAATAATTTCAAATTTTGAGGAAATTATGAAAATATAAAAAATTTATGAAAGAAAAAATATGAAATACTATTAATAGTTAAATATTAATAATATTTATTAAAAAATTAGATATAAATAATAAATAATTAGTATTATTTAATAAAAAAAATTAAACTACTAAAACATTAAAAAATATATTTCTAATAAATACTAAATTTTTTATCAAATATTTCCAAAAAATATAAAAAATAATAACAATTAAAAATTCAAAATAATTATTGTACATGGTATATTAATTAAAATAATTCGTATTAATAATTTTATTAGTTTTTATAATATATAAAAATATTATTAATAAAATATTAAAAATGATACACTTGTGTGTGATGTAACCAAACACCCAACGCTCACAAATGTTATGTCGCGACAAGGGTAAAACTCACATCCCTGACCCAACGGTGGTCTCTAATTATTCATACAATAAATAGTTTGGGAGGTACTTTAAATTTTAATGAGAAATCATAATAGAAATATTAAATGAATTTCCCATATGTGTCATGTAACTAAACACACCATGCTCACAAATGTTGTGTCGTACCTAGGGTAAAACTCGCATCATAAACCTAAAAGTGGTCTCTAATTTTTCATACGATAAATGGTTTGGTAGATACTTTAAATTTTAATAAGAAAACATAATAAAAATATTAAATGAATGACCCACGTGTGTGATGTTACCAAACACTGGATGCTTAAAAATGTTATGTCACATTTATGGTAAACCCCACATCCCAGAACCAATAGTGGTGTCCAATTTTTCATATGATACACAGTTTGAAAGATACTACAAATTTTAAATAGAAATTATAATAAAAATATAAAATGAATTACTCTCGAATGTGATGTAACTAAACACAGGACACTTATAACGACCCATACTTTACATACATTGTTATTACTTCAGAATTGAAGCACACTTATTACAAAATATTACAAAACCAGGAAAGGACTGTATAGGTATAGAGTCTTTAGAAACTGGGAAACATAAACAACTAGTTCATAAAGCATCTACTTTGCCTCCCATTTATTTCATCATATCTAGAGTCCCTTTTGGAATATCCTACTTAATAACCTTCTTCCTGACCTAGGGAAATAAAACATACAAAAGGGTGAGCTCAAATGCTCAGTAAGGGTAAACAAAAGAAATATCAATCACATCATATACATAAGAACATAACTTTTGGAAATCTTAACCTGCAAAAGATATCATAATTTCATAACATGGGATAAATCATAGTAGTGAAATGTAATCCCAATAATCATAACATCAAACATGAAACTTTGTGGCATACACACATAATCATAGATAATCATTTCTTATTAGTCAAGACTCATTTCCAAGACTATCTTAATGGAAAAAGTCCATTTCTGAACCAAGTTCACTCCTCATTTCAGTCCTGTTTCACTGAACCGGTTTAACCTGCCGTTCCAGCCATGTCTATCTCATGAGATATAAAATCTTTACCCAATGAATTGGAGGGAGATATAGGTACCACCCATATCATAATGATACTATTCTTATGTGTGCCACAAAATCATAAACCATACATCATAGCATAACCCATGTAATAAAAATGGGATTCTTAAACATCATGAAATCATAAAACAATTCATATAAGATAAAGGAATTCATAAAAATAATTCCATCACAACATAATCAAATCAATGTAAAAATAGGGATAGAAACAGAACCCTTTATTATCTTAGATGGAAAATAATTTTGATAAAACACTTGAACTCCATTCTTGAGGAAAATATCCTTTCTACTTCAAAAACACTTTTCCTTTCTTAACATGTCATACAATTCTAAACTAAAAGAAGTTTATTAAAAATAAACTTGAAAACTTGTAAAGGAAGCTTCTTGGAAATAATGTTTTAAAAAATCCATTCATTCCATATAAGTTAAAAAAACATTCTTCTCATACTTTTGTCAGAAAAGTCAAAAAGTACCTCGTACGAAAAATGACAGAAGATTCCTTTCATATCTTTTACTAAAAACTCACCGAAGGGTAAAATTGGATTTAAACAATTATAGGTGTATGGAAATAATATTACATATTGAGGAAACATGGATGTGGATGATAAAATACACCCCAGTATACACCAAAGTATAAACAATCTCAGATAAAAATGAGATTGTGATATTTTCCTTACCTTAGGTCCGATTTGCTTCGTAAGTGTCCGAACCTCCTGTATAATGATTTAAATAATGTTATTGACTTATTCCAGAATCATAATTATTTTTATGATATCATATATGGTCATATTCTTAGCTTATTATTAGTAATATTTCATTACTACTTGTTATTCGGGTGTTTATTACTTTTTGTTCTTATGTGTGTTTTGTTGAATAAATTCTTATTCTTCTTTTTAGGTTATAGATACCACATTTACAGAATGGTATTAGTGTAATATATATCATATTCATTCATTCAATTCATTTATATAATCATTATTCAATGAAGATCATGTAGAACGAGTCACATCACATCGTGGAGACAGTATTCTGTACGTACGCACGAGCAATGATATCGTTCCCATGATCCTGAAATTGTAACAGAGTGTATGTATACTATTTCAGAATCAATATAAATTTAAAATAATCATATATAGTTATTATTTACACCATTATACCCATCCAAGTAAGGTGGTGGTGTAAAATAGATTACACCACGGTGTGGAGACGGTATTCCGTACGTACGAACGTGCGGTGATTTCATTTTCTGTAGGATGGATAGATGGTGAAATAGGGTTGTTTCATACTTATAATAACATATCAGTATATTAGTGATACTTATGTTATTAATTCATAATGAAACAACTAAATAAAAATAAGTGGAGGAAGAAATAAAGTTGAATGAATCGGTAACGGATATTACCTCTTCTTTGAAGCGCCTCTTTGAGGCTTCCTCTTAGGGAACTAAAATTAGTCTTTGAAGAAGACCAGGACCTCTAGGATGTTTCTAGGGAAGTGGAGAGTAGAAATTGGAAGGGGTTGGCCGAGCTTGAAGGCTAAAAGTGGTGTGAGGAAAAGAGGGAGGAGGTTCCCTTTTATAAGGGAGGAGAGGGGCACCTTTGGAATAACTAAAAATATTATTTTATTATAAAGTCAAATTAGGTTTTTAATAGCTCCAAATTGATATATTTCTAAGATAATGTGGGGATGGGTCGAAATCCTCTCATCCAATAGAATTTAGACAAGTTTAGGTCATTATATTAACCTTCTCTTTTATTTTTAACTCTTAGTTAATTAGATTGACATTTACCATGTCACTTTGTATTTTTATATTATATAGTTAATAAAATTACCATATACATCCAAGAGACCCCCAAGTGGTCCATTAATGATACACCTATAATGATATAAGTATCTTTGCAGAACCTTAGATTTTTAGGAATATAATAACAATTAATAATATAATATTTGTTTTAAAAACTATTTTATTTCAATTTTGACACTATTTAGTAATTGATTTTTGTGAAAATCATAACAGAATGATTAGTTCGAAAAAAGCTAATTAAATCAATAATAACATGTCATATTAACCTATAAAATTAGTGTAATTCATAAAAAGTTTCAAATTACATTTATTTGGGTATTTATAACATCAATTATGTCAATATTTCATTAATAAGATAATTATTGCATCATCATTGTGTCATAAATAAATTAAATTATTTTAAGTCTAAAAATTACAAATAAAATACCATTATGTAGGAAATATTTTTATATTTATAATGAATATTTATAGTCGAATTTATCTTATGTATAACCCTATATTAAAAATTCTTTAGTTATTAAACTTTGATTTTAACTATTTTAACCCTTCTTTAAATAAATTAATAATAAATGTCCTAATCTAATCCATGTGGGCCTAAATGGTCATATTTTATTCCTAAGGTTGTTTTTTGTCGAATTACACTTATTCAATAGAATTAGGACATGTTTTAGTGTAATAATAATAACATTTTTACCCTTAATTACCCTATTTACTTTTAACCTTGGTAAAAAAAAGTAAAAATTTAATATTCACCAAAAATTATTTTCATCTCATTGAACCATATTTTACTTACTGACATCAACCGTGTCTCTCGAATTTTCGAAATTCCACTCACAGAAGCGGTAAAATTAAGTTTTATGTAGATTTGCAAATTCTCCTAGGAGGTGGGTAAAAGGCGGTGAAAAGTTCAATAAAATTTTTATATATCTAAAATTATTATAAAATTACTCCAATTAATTACATTGAACTTATATAGGTATTATTTATCAATTTTGACCTAAAATAAATTTAAATAAAATAAATAATTATTTAAATAAAAAGTTGGTTTTTAAATAGTAACCTAGTGTTTTCACTATTCATCAAAAATTGAAAGTTTCCAGAAAAATACCAAAATTTCACCCTAGCCTAATTTCAATATTCCGAATCCAAAAACGAAGTCCACTTTGAAAAATAAAATTTTACAAATTTCCAAAAGTGGTAATTACTATTCATAATGGCTAGTTTTAATAATATTTTAATAGCATATCGTTGTTTAGTGAAACTCGGTATTGCGTACGACGCAAGCTATCGAGGAAGGTTGCGGTTGCGTGTAAAGCAAGTCAAGCTAGTGTTGTGTGTAGTGAAAGATTCCTTTGATGATTTCTATAACATAAAAACAAAATATTTCACATAAATGTCTTGGGTGTTACAACGCTCAAAAATGTTATGTCGCGCTTAGGCTAAACCCCACATTACGAACCCAATGACGGTGTCCTGATTTTCATATGACACATAGTTTGAAATATAATTTAAATTTTAATAAGAAATTATAATAAAAATATTAAATGAATTACCCTCGTGTGTAATGTAACTCAACACCCAACTATCAAAAATGTTATGTTGCGCATATGGTAAACCCCATATCCCCAACCCAATGGTGGTATCTGGTTTTTCATAAGATACCTAGTTTGAAATATACTTTAAGTTTTAATATGAAATTATAATAAAAATATTAAATAAATTACCTTCATGTGCGATATAACTAAACACCTGATGGTTATAAATGTTATGTTGCGCCTAGGGTAAACCCCACATACCTGAACCAATGGTGGTCTTTGATTTTTCATAAAATACATAGTTTGAAAGATACTATAGATTTTAATAATAAATTATAATAAAAATATTAAATGAATAAATCTACATTGAAATGTAACTAAACACCCTACACTCACAAATATTATGTCACACCTAGGGTAAACTCCACATAACGAACCCAACAGTGGTCTCTAATTTCTTAATGAGACACTGCTTGAGATATATTCTATTATTTTTAAAAAATAGCATGTGTCTTACATAATATATTTAATACTTTTATTCTATATGCATCGAGCCTCTATGGGCCCTGTAATCTAGTATTAACCCATCACCTCACTCTGATTATACTCTATAGAATATTTCAAGGTGTTAAAATATAATAATAATTTGAAACTAGTCAAATTGATTGATAATAATTATTCTTATTTCTATTATTTTTTAGATAAATATTGAATCAAGAAGTAGACACTAGTTTCTATTATGCGATCGTAATTGGATAAATCATCACAAAAATCCAAACAGATCTAGTATAAGTCTTGTCTGCATTGAAGGAGTTGAAACCTTTATATAATTATCATCATCAAATTCTGATTTTATTTCTAAAGGAAAATTTAAATGCCCATGTTATAAATGTGATCTTAGGATATTCAAAATGTTTGACAATGTTATACTTCATATTTTACGTTTTGGTTTACAGAAATATTATATTTTTTGGTATCAACATGGTGAAAAGAATTCACTATCAAATAAAATTATTATTTTTAGATCCATTATTTCAGATTTTATTTCATGTGATCATTGATCCATCTATTATTAAAAAAAATCTCATAATGATAGTCCAATTTCTGAATCAGTGCCTTCTTAATTTTATAATTTGTTGAATTTTACTAAGTCCTTATATCTGGGATGATAGATGACAAAACTTGAAGATGTTACAAACTTTATGGATATTAATTTAAATTTTAGAATGTAAAATAGTTTTTTCCATCAGATTTTATCATTGGTTAAATCATTATTTCCTGACAGAAATACATTAACTATAAGTTTCTATGAAAGTAAGAGGTTGGTTCATAATTTGGGTCTTAGTTATCAGAAAATTCATGCATGTTCAAATGATTTCATCTTATATTGTGGTGATTATGAATCCATGTTTAATTGTCCAACATGTTTATAATCAAGGTATAAAGAGGAAAAATTGGGAATGTCTAGAGTTCTTGTGAAACAATTGAGGTATTTTCCAATTACACATCATTTACAGTGTTTATTTATGTCTCGAAAAATAGTTAGAATGATAACATGGAATAAATAAAATATTTACATCAGTAAAAGATTAAATCATCCATGTTATGGTGATTCATGGAAACGCTTTGATCAGAATCATCCTTATTTTTCTTCAGAACCTCGTAACATAGGCATATTCCTTTCCACTAATAGTTTTTTCCATTTAGTGATTAAGGTAGTCAATATTATTATTGGCCTATTTTCATTACTCCTTAAAAATTACCTCCTTATATGTTGATGAAGGAACCATATATATATTTGGTGCTATTAATTCCAGAACATCCAAAGAAGAATATTGGTGTTTATTGAAGGTCACTAATTGATGAGTTAATTTCATTATGGAACAACAGTGTGACTGCATTTGATATAGTTACATATCAGAATTTTATAGTGAAGTTTACATTATTATAGATGATCAGTGACTTTTCGGCATATGGTATGTTATCTGGATGGATCACACATGGCCTAAAATCATGTTCATACTACATGGATGAGAACAAATCATTTATGATTAATAATGGGATAAAGTAATTTATTTTGACTATTATCAGAGATTTCTTCCTATGGAAAGCCCTTTTCAAAGGAACATAAATAATTTTACAAAAGTTCAAATTGAAACAGATGAACCTCCAGCAATGCTCTCAGGTAATCTGGTAAAATCTTTTGTCTCTGTATTACCTCCAGTTACTTTTGGATTAACCATAAATGAACAAAAATAAATGGTTTTGGGAGAGTTCATAATTGGATAAAGCGGAGTATTTTTTGGGGTCTGCCATATTGGTCTGATTTGTTGGTTTGTCGCATGTTAGATGTAATTCATATTAAGAATAATGTTTTTGTATCATATTTTATACAATTTTTTAAACACCAAGTAAGACCAAAGATAATGTAAATGCAAAGTTAGATCTTACCCATATTTGTAGATGTCCTGAACTTGAATTATTTGAAGATGAAAGATTAAAAAAATTAATGAACATAAGAGCAGCTTACTCACTTACTAAAGAAACCCATTTATTATTCTGTCAATGGATTAAATATTTTAGGTTACCATATGGTTATTCTTATAATTTGTCTCGTTGGAAAAAAATTTATATATTACCGAGTTAAAAATCCATGACTTTCATGTCATAATTGAAAGATTACTTCCTATTGGTCTTAGAGGGTTGTTGAATTATTAAATATGAGATATGTTAATCGATATATCATTTTTTTAGATATTTGTGTAACAACATCGGATTATGATGCATTGAGTTTTGTGTAAAAATATGTTGCTTTAATTTTATGTAAATTGGAGAAAATATTCCCTCCAGGATTTTTTGAATCCATAGAACATTTAATATTTCATTTTCCATATAAAGCTAAATTTGGAGAGCGAGTAAAATTATTATGGATGTATCCATTTGAGATATGTATGAAAAAATTAAAGAAGAAAGTATGTAACAAAGCATCAGTTGAAGGTTCGATTGCAGAAGCGTACTTTTAGGATGAAATTTCAAATTTCTACTCTTATTATTTTTAGTTAGAATATCCTTAAATACATAATCACATGGGTCAAAATGAAGAAAATATTTATGATTTCACATACCATCATTTTTTCAATTTTTAATCAACCTGAGATTTGGTTTGGTGGTTATCATGAACAATGGATTATAGATGAATAACTGCATAGAGCTCATACATATGTTCTGCTAAATTGTGAATAAATGATGTGATTTGTGCAGTAAGTACTGTTTTTTTATTATTTTGTTAAATATTTATAAAATATTATTTTATTAACATTAAATTTTTTTAGAGTATATGAAGACCATATCAGAAACAATTTATACAAATTACATTTGTTTCTCTTAAAGAACGTCATCAATAAAAATTTTCATATTGGTTTCAAAGACTGGTAAGTTATGTTGATTTTGATATAATAAGAAATAAATTTTTCAAAGATGTCTATTATTAATAATTTTTATTATTTATAGGAAAAACAACATGAAAAAAAAATTATAATCAATTATGTTGGCTCAAAAACCCTCCATCGAAATTGTTAAAATATTATAATGGGTATGTGGTTAATGGATTTCTATTCCATACATGTATATATAGTGACTCAAAGAAATCAATTAATAGTGGTGTTTTCTTGAAAGGATGCCATCATAAGGAAAGTGATGTTGAGTTTTATGGTATACTGTAAAAAATAATTGAGTTATGTTATATGGAACCAAATTATGTAATAATGTTTAAATGACATTGGTTTGATATTGATTGAGGGTTATGAGTTCATCCATGACATAGATTCATTGAAATTAAATATAACATTATTATTGCATCAAATATACCATTTATGTTATAACATCAGTCACATCAAGTTTATTATGAAAATTACTTTGATGTTTCGAGTGATTTGAAGGAATGATGGAGTGTGATAAAAAATGAAATCATGTGAAAATAAATTTACTAAAAATAATGGTTCTGTGGAAGTGCAACATATTGAAATTTTTCAACAAACATCCCAAAATATATCTCTTACCCAGAGAGATACAAATATCAATGATGAAACCCCTCTTTTGAGGGATGATGATATAGATAATGTTGATAAAGTAATAAGGGAAGATGAAACTAAAATCCATATAAAAGTTAACAATGATGAAGATAAGGATGAAGAAATTGATATTGATGAAAATGATAAATAATATGGTGATTGATGTATTATATTCAGGTATTTAGTTATAAATAATCATTATATTCAGATATTATTAGTTTTTTATATTTGATATGTTTATTAACAATTTGTTACATGTAAGATTATTATGTTCTAGTATTTATTGGTTTTTTATATTTGATCTCTGTATTAAAAATTTATTACAGGTAAGAATATTTGTTTCAGATGGATGGAGATTATCTTGATGATCTAATTCATTCTCTCTCTAATTTTGGACTTCTTACTGATGATCCAAATTCAGTTTAGCCTCAAGATGGTGCACATATTAGGAGGGGGTGTCATCATTCTCAATTGATGATTTTGAATCTTATTCCAGAGAGATGACCATATGTTAATTTTTATTCTTGTTTATGGAGGTATGTTTATTTCTTTATTATATTTATTTTATATTTAATTTGGGTATTAATTTTTTTAATAATATTATGATTTTCTTTATTTGTATAATTTTTCGCATTTAGTTGTTAGGAAGGTTGGTGTGATTCTAAGAAATTATTTTTTTGAGCCATGGGTGTCATGGGACATGGTTCCCATCACCATGCATCACTAGAATTTTGACCACTAGATTGTACGTTATTAAATAATATATAAATTTTAAAATTTATTTAATTACTAACATATTTTTTTAATTATATTGCAGAATTTATTTTCTCTAATTCCTGAAAGCTCTAAAGGTCATATCTAATAGGCATGGGATATTTTTATACATGATCGATTTTGTTATTTTCTACACAACCTTAGAAAGTGAGCTATGGATAAATCTTGTGCTACTTTTTTCAACCAGTTTGTGTCTCCCATCGACCTGACTATATCTCATCTCAGGTATGGGATTGATTATGCTCATTCTTCCTTTGAGAGAATTTTAGGAGGAGGTTATCATCTAGACATCAGAGTCGGGGGAGGCAATAGGTCACAGATAGGGGCATAATTCATAAATTTGGCATACATCGATGACATATAGTAAGTGATATTATATATTAATGTATATATAATTTAACTATAACATGTTTTTTATATTATACAGGTTGCTACTAACCCATCTATTATAGAGTTTGAAGTGTATAATAAGATGTATATTGATCCCCAAACAGAAGAAGTTGCAGGGGACCGACTGCGCCATATTGTGGTTAGTAATTTTAAAAAATGATGGATATTAATTTTTTTATTATTCTAATTTTTCATTATATTAAAAGGAAACATATGAGGTTGTGACTTATCAATCATGAGAGAGTCAATGCGAGAGTGAGTAAGATGTCACTGGTGACTTGGGTTTTGATGAGGAGGACTGGATATAGGTGACTTTTCAGGGTGTCAAGAAAGGTCATGTGATTGGTATTGGTTCTCAATTAACACATGTGGGTTATTATAGTACTTATACGATGGCATTAGTGAGTGTGAAGGGACCTCATGGAGAGTCGCCATCGATACCTTCATCCACTGCACATTATGAGGAGAGGTTGAGAGCTTTGGATGAGATGATAAACTAGATTCAGAAAAAGAGGGAGGAGTAGTGTGAGTAGCATAATCTGAGAAATGACCATATATTATAGAATATGCAGCGACTTACACGTAGCATCGGCATGGAGTTTCCCCCTGGTCCTTCGAGTGATCCTCCCCTTGGTCCTTCGAGTGATCCTTCTACACATGATGATAATTGATAATTCCTAAAGTCTTATGATTGTTTTGTAATTTGTAATGAGAAACATATCATGTTTGAAATGATGTATTACTTTAATGTATATTTTAATTTTTTAATTTTTTTATTATTTTTAAACAACAATTAATGATTTTTAAATATTTTTCATTTTAATAATAAATTTTAAATTTTTTAAATTTTTTAATTAATTTTAATTTATTTAATTGTTTTTAATGAAAATTAGTTTTTTAATTATTTTAAAATATATTTAATTTTTTAAAAGTATTTTTATTTTTTAATTAATTATAATATTTTAATTTATTTTAATTATTTTTAAGTATATTTATTTTTTAATTAATTTAATATTTTAATAATATTTCAATTATCTTAAAATATGTAATTTAAAAAATATAATAATTTACTTTAATTACTTTTAAATTTTTAAATTTATTTTTAATTTTAATATTTTTTTGAGAAAACTATTACTTTTTATGGATGGATAGTCTCTCGCAAATAAGTAATTGTGACAGACTGTCACAATTGTCTATTTAAAAATATTACAGTACTTATTTGCGATGGATGGTCCATTCATCACAAATAATTACTTTTTTGCAACATTATGTTGCAAACAACTACATTTTCGACACTGTTTTTTATGATGTAGTATTGGTGACATTCTCCCATAGAAAATGACTTTTTGTGATGGGCTTTCATTGTGAATATTCTGTCACAAATAATCAAAAATCCAGTAGTGAAAATCCCTAAATAAATATTAATATTCATGTTTATAAGATCTAAATCCTCTTTTATATATTCCAAAGAGTGGTAATAGAAATATCAATTAGGATATTAAATAAAAAAACTCATAAATTAGATCAAATAATGAATCAATCAATAACACCGACAATTAATTAAATTCCACAACAAATCCTCCAAACCCACCCTAATAAAACACTAAAATTTAAATAGGATGATAAATTTTTATTAAGAGATTTAAATAAGGGTTTTATTTTTAAGATAAATTGTGTAACTTTAATTCCTAATCTTGGTTAGGTTACAAGGTTACTTAATTATGCACCAAATCATGCATTCCTTGTTTTTAAATATTTTCTAGAATTCAAAATTAAGATTCTTATTTAAGAAAAAACATGAATCATCCATTAATTAGATACTTCCTTGAATTTTATAAAATTCTGTATTACTATAAAATTACTTAACTATACATTGAAATTGTACACCTAACTAAAACCTCTTCAAACTTCCATTTGAAACCTAGATTTTCACCAAAACCAAAATCCAAGATAAAAAACTGTCTTAATACCAATGGAATGCACAAATTTCACTTTTAAGATCATAAAAATCAATATTTCACCTATTCAAACCCAATTAATTAAAAAATAACCCTTTAAAATTCACTAAGTTGATGAATAAAATTTCTAGGTATCTATATTAAATTTTCCTTGGAAAAAAATCAACCTTGAAAATCTAAAATCACACCCATAAATAATTCACCGTGTAAATGTCCAAATAATATTAATTACTTAATTATCCAAACTTATAACCTTACCTATATTTAGAAGAATAAAATGAAAACTCCATATATTTAATTCTCATATGGAATTCCAATTCCTAGGTATTTTTCTATAAACCACCATACCCCCATAATATTTTCACCAATGGAATGAATCACAAAAATAAAACTTTATCTTAATGATCCTAAATCTCTACAGGGTGGTCCATGAATGTCTTATCTTAATCAATATAAATTTTTATCTAATAATCCACATGTGATAGATTTTTAATGTAATTCCAAAGCTATGATACATGGAAAATATCACTAACACTTCCCAGTTGTAGTCAAAGAACCAAACAACAACTAACTTCCGCAATTATTCTTAAAAAATAAAAAGTTAAAAAAATCTACATTTATATTTTACTTCCCTTTTAGAGTCTATGTAGACCTAACTTTAGAGAAACTTATAAAAAATCATGATCTCTCACTATAAACACTAATTTTCTTTGTCTTTAATACACATATATTTTTTTCCTACTATATGTTCTCTTTATATGATTTCATGTCATTTATACATGATCTGAAATACCATTTACCACATTTGAATCAATAATTGTTGAATCACCAATATTGACCCAACAAAATACTGTATGAAAACTTTTCTATATAATTTTTCATTGGGTTACATGATGGTTGATAAATAGTAAATTTTAATATAATGATACTAAATCAAATGTGAATTTTAATTCCATGATCTATCAAATTATATGATACATGCTATAAACATATCCTCCCATGATTGAATGGTCCTCTTGATTTAACCTTATATTTTTATATAAAATTTTATTCTAAGATGAAATTCATCATCAAAAATATAATTCAATAACCTATACATAAAAGATGTAAAATGATAATCATGATGAGATAAAATTATCATAGTTTCTCTGTTCAACTGCATGATTTTTATCATATAAATTCAAGCTAAACTCTCAAATATTCTTTTCTTCTTAATTGGTAAGAAATCAGATAAATTTAATAACTGATTAATTATAATATAAATAGTTTCATGAATCTTAAATGTAAATGTTAACCCTATCAAAAATTTGATATATGAATATTCTCACTTCCTTTGTGGTGTGATCAATGGTTACATTAAACCTATTAGTACCTAATGTTTATCCTTTACTTATTGATTGGAAAAAAATATCCACCAGTCTTAATATTAACCTATTCATTTCTAAACACCAATAATGTTAATGAAAAATATTATATATATATATATATAATTTGGATATATATTTATTATGTTGAACTATAAAATTACCACATCACTTATCTTGGAATGTCAATAATATTATATAAAACCCCTCAAAAGGTTATTAGATGTTTTATTTCTTTAGACAATACCCTTAGTACATCACCCTAAATAGTATGATTTCTCTATACATACATCTCAATATAACCAAACTCAAAACCTTCCACTTGTTGAACCAATGAATAGTATGTATTAATTTAATAAAGATATACTTTTCTATAAACCATGCTAATAATAACACAAAAAAAATTTTAGTTTTCCCATTATATTTCATTCATCATTCACCTAATAAAAAATATCATTATAATACTTTTTGTTCAATAAATTAGCTACCATATTACCTTTTCCTATGTGATATGTAGTCTCAGTCATATTCCTATAAAAACTCTACTCATATCATCTATCGTAGATTCAATGCCTTATAGTTGAAAATATACTAAGAGCTTTTATAATTCACATAATCTTTGAAAATATCACTATATGCCTCCATAATTTAAAAAAAAAATTGAACTATAAGAAAAATATAATTAGTAACATAGTTACATTCATGAGAGATTAATTGTATAGACTCATGTCAAATAACTACTTTCTTATATATCAATACATATCCCAAACTTATATTTGAATCATTATATTAAACTTAAAATGGTGTGCCCTCAACTAGTAACTATAGAATGGGTGAACTAGTCAATCTTTTCCTTAGTTCCTCAAATATTTCCTAACACTATTAAATCCTCTCAAAATGGTGAGTCTTCCTGATTAAAGTTATAAAGGGTGTTTCTACTTAGTAAAAGTTATACACAAACTACCAATAATATACCATTATACCCAAGAAACTAATTACATTTGAAGCTTGGATACTTCCAAGAAACTATAACATTGATCTTATAGAGATCTATAAAAATATCATGATTGGAAATAATGTGACCAAGGAATTAAACTTCAATATACAAAAATTGGTATTTCAATATATTTTCATATAATTTAACCTTTATGAGTAATCCGAAAACCAACCTCATATATTTTTCATGTTCATCCAATTTCTTTAAAAAAATTAAATATCATCAATGAACACCACTATAAATTTATCAACGTGAGATTGGATACCCAATGCATAAATCCAATGAATACAATAGGAAAATTAAAAAATATAAATTAAATTACAATAAAATTGAAATTTACACATTATAATTGAAAAGTGTTCTTATGTATGTCTTTCAAATTCACACTCATATAAATCTAGTTTAACCATAAGTGAATTTTTAAAAGCTAGATTTCTCACTTTAGCTGGTCAAATATGTCTTTAATACTTGAAAATTGATATATATTCTTTATCATTACTTTATTTAACCACCAATAATAAATATAATAATATAAATCACTATGAGTATTCTTAGAAAATAAAAATTGGGAATCCTAAGTTGATATAATATATATGATAAAATCCCTATATAACATGACATAAATCTAAATATTCAAATCACTAATCTCTATGTGTTATGCCTGAAATGCTTTCATTGAAATGGGAGATATTCCTAGGTATAATTCTATTAAAACTCAAATTTCAACCATATAGTTAAATTAATAAATTATTATAAAAACATCAATTGAATCTCATACCAATATAAGAAATTCCTTCAAATCAACTAAAGATGTAGAGAGAATTAATATCTCCAAATTATAAGTGTGTCCCTTTGGTTTAATGCATTGTAATTCAATCTATTTATCCCATTAACCAATGAAAACCATATGATTCCCCTCAAGTTTAGGTAAGATCGCCCTATTATAGTAACAATAAACACAATCTCACACATAATACACATAATCCATGTCAAGGATGATATTGGATGGTTTCATTTATAATAAAAATAAATCCCATGATATATGATTATTTCCCACCACCAACTTACATCCATGACTTACTTCTCATAATATCACATGATCATCCACCAGAGTAAATAACACAAGTAATCATTGAAAATTTTATAATTAATAATTCTAACCCTTCAACTAGTATTGGTATAATTATCAAATGAAAATAAACAATTTCAAAAAAAAATAAGAGTTTATAAGATCTATCAAACCTTGAACTTCTTTTGGTACTTTGACTACTTAGACTTTTATCACATTTAATTTTGTATAAATAACTCATCTTCTCAATTCTTACTAAAACAAAAATTTATAATCTAGTTTCTTGAGTGTTAATTGATATAGCACATGTAATTGAAAATAAAAATAATAGAGGGAATAATTATTAATGAGAACTTAAAGACCCAAAGAACATAATTTTTTTGGATCTGACAAATGGAATTGGTGAATTAATGAAAAGAGTAAGATAGAGAAGGCTAAAATAGGATTTATAAGAATTATTTATAAATTTATATTAGTATGACTTATATTCCTTAAATATAGGATACTTTTCTTTAAATGTAATGAAAGGATTCATGGGAATCTTTAAAATCATTTTTAGGTGAAAGAAAGTATTTTTTGTGGAAAGGGTTCCCCTTAAAGCCATGGAAATGTGAAAAGAATTTTAAAAATCATATTTTAATACATATACTTGAAAGAGTTAGGAGTTTGAAAATTATACCATATAATGTGTATATATATATATATATCCATATTTATTGTACTCCCCTCATATTAATAAGGATTTTATAGTTTTCTGGAATTATTATACTTCTGTTTCTTGTATTCTTAAGTAAATTCATGTTGGAATTATCAAAGGAGTTATTACCCCTTATAGTATCTTTATAATTAGGGTTTTAATGGGAAAGTATCATTGGGTCCTTAATTGATCATCCACTTTCATTGTTTTTTCAACTTCTTATTTTCATTCTAATTTTTCATTTATATACCTAGTAATTCCCTATTATACTTATGAATATTTCACCATGAATATCATTTGGTATCATATATTGGTAATGGTAAATCAAGTTCATTTATTTTTTACTTATTATATAATCTTCTTGACTTTTAATTTTTTTCATAATCAATTCTGGTCACATTTATATTTATTATTTTTTGTTAGATTTCATTTAAGATTATATACATTTGATATATTTTATTAGTTTAGAATCTCATATTTTCTATCAATTTGAAATAATTAAAGTATATGTTCTAAATTTGAATATATATCCAATTTAAATCATGTTATATATTATTACAAGAAAAATCCATCTGTCTCCATACAAAATTTCATTTTAATTAAAAACTATTGGTTAAAAAATGCATATTATAGAAATTAATATTTCCTAACTTGGTGGAACCATTTTAACCCAATTGTTATATTATCATATATTTATCTTAAATTAAATCACACACCACTGATGTAAAATTATTTTTCAATATCTCTAGATTTTATTATTTTTAAAAAAGGTAGTAAAAATAGTTAAAAGAAAAAAAGAAATGGGGGAATCTACTTTGATCATTTGATTATAAATTTTATGAAATTTCTATTAGAAGATTAATATTTATATTCTCTTATTTATTTATATATTTTATTACCCTCTCTATTACCCCCATATTTCATAGACTCCATTTTTCAATAACCGTGTAAAATTTTTAATTTTAAAATTCAGTCACAGTTTGATTTTTTTTATGATATTTCTTTTTCATTCCATTCAAGATCAATTATATAAAACTAGTTTTTGAGATAGAAAATTATTTCGAGGAACCAGTTATGAGAATAAAGGAGAGATTATTTGTTTTTATGTGTAGTTAAGATAAAGGATGAGTATTTTTTATAAAATAATGGCAGTTGAAGGGGAAAATGAGGCTAATACAAAATTGGTCAAGGAAGCTATTGTTGAACAATATAGAAGGTTGAATTCTAGGTTGTATAGATTGCAATATTCTTTAATATAAAAGGTACTGTGAAGGAATGAATTTTATTAAGGGGGTGATGAATAATATAATTATGGAAAAAAATTCCATAGTCATGGTTAATGTATCACTATAATAGAAAATAACTTACGAAGTATAAAAATTATAGATCCATTATTTCAAGGAAAAAAATATCTAGAACTCTACTTGGAGTGGGAGAGGAAGGTGGAAATTGTATTTAAACCTCACAACTACTCAGAGGAGATGAAGGAGAAGTTTTATTTGTGGAGTTAAATAAATATATAGGTATTTTATAGAACCAACTACAAGTAATTATATGGAATAATGTAAAAAGACTAATTTGAACATGGTATAAGGTATTAAAATGTTAATATATAATAGGTTCTTCTATAGAAAATACCATAGTGACTTATATTTTAAAATAATAATTTTTTTGTAAGGTTTTATATGGGTATAGGTAAGATCCAGAGCTTTTATGGAGATGTATTGGGCTCATTTACATGTATTCTTTTTCATTTTTTTAGTATATTTTGTTTGGGTTTTACCTTGGGTGAGTTTGGGTGAAAACTAGAGAATAATGGAGGGAATAAGGGTAGTGCACGGTTTGCGCACGATTTTCAAAAACTGAGTGCCCTGGCCTAGAAAACTATGTAACCCCTAACAAATGGGGATCGCATGGATGGAACATAGTTTTTCAAACGATTAACCCCCCAGAAGAGGTGTATAGTTTGGGTGCATGATTTTGAAAACTATGTTCCCCTGCCCAGAAAACCTTGCACGAGTTGTTAATTAACCTAAAAAATTGTTTTAAAATTCTTGATCCCCCCATATTAGCCTCTAATCAGCCCTAGGTCAACCTTAAACATTATATATCATTTTTTGAGGCTCTTGGATGAATTCCTAGGGCTCCCTACCTTGTTTCTTGGTGATTTGAAGCTTGATTGTTAGATCTACACCTCTCTAGGTATGTGGTTTCTTCCCATTTGGTTTCCTATTTTCTCTTGTTCTTCTTCCATACTTTGAAGGGATATTTTACCTATTTTTTTATATAAATCTAGTTTTTTGGATATAGATCTAGGATTTTTAGATATATATTTTATTTGTCGAATCTTGATTCGTTTAATTTTAAATTTAGGTTTTAGATATAGATCTTGTTCTTCATCATTATTCCACTCAAATTGGGGATTTCTGTTGGTGAGCATTCTTCATCAATTTTGAGGTAGGTGGTCTATTATTCAAATACAAAAGTATTGATTTCAAATATTTGTATGTAATTGTAGAATTTATATTGGATGATTAGAAATTGAGTTTCTTAAAATGAATTAACTAATTTGGTAAATTAATTAATTAAGGTATTGTGAAATTGGGGATACTGAATTGATTAGATTGGAATAATTAATTGTTGAATTAATTATGGGAATATTGGGATCATGAAATTGGATTAATTAATTATTTAATTAAAAAATGGATAATTTTGTGATTATGTAATTGAAAAAATTGGATTAATTAATTATTTAATTAATTGATAAGGATTTTTTTATTATGTAATTATTTTACTTTGATTAATTAATTTTTTAATTATTTAATGGTGGTTTTGTTATTATAAAATTGTTGATGTGATTAATTAATTGTTGAATTAATTAATGGAAGAGATGTAATTAATTAAATTTTGGATTAATTAATAGAACTGATGTGATTAATTAATTGTTTAATTAATTAATGGAATGATATGTATATGAAATTGTTGAGTTGGATTAATTAATTGTTCGATTAATTAATTGTGATATTGTGATACATATGAAATATATGACTGATTGATATACGAGTGTGGTACATAGATTGATGCTCCAAATACCAGTAGAGTTTCAAGTACATGAATTCAAATATTATTGTATGGGATAGGGAATTATTCTCCAAATACCCTTGGGGTGTGGGATAGGGACTAATGCTCTAAATACCCATGGGGTTCTAGATACGATGGTATACATCCATGATTTTTCATTGGACTACAGTTCCAATTTTTTTTATTATTTGAGATGATATGATATATTTGATATCCCTTGGGGATAGTTTAGAATTAATCATAGGCTGAAACAGGTATTGACGGTTTGGGTTTCCTCAGGAACCCAAGGGTCTCTGTGGTTAGATAAAGAGTAATTGAATAAATGTAAATTGTTTACATCATTTCTTTTATTTTGTTTCTTTATACAACTTCATACACTGTTATTGACTAGATATTGTTTTAGAAATCGTTTTTGGTGTCATGTTGAGTTGTACTCACACCCTACTCAGGCTACCTAATCTGTACCTGAATAGGATTCCTGCTTTTAGGATAGGATAAGGGCAAAGGCCCCGTGTTAGATTATTGCAATGGGATGGATCATGGATGAGGGAACTGGACCTAGTGTAGGGACCCTCTTGGGATTTTTTTAGTATGTTTATTTATTTTGGTTTTTTCAAGTTGACACTTGACATGTACTTTCATGACATATCTACTACTTGGTTTTGAGTATTATATTCTTGTTTTGGTCATCATGTGATATTGGTATCATTATAGTTATGGTTATATTATATAGTTATTCTATTTTATTTTTTCTATGGTATTACTCTGATAAAGAGGTTATATTATCCACATGATCGATGCAAGACCCTCCCTGCTAGTTGGAAGCCTCTGGTGTATGTGGAGGTGCATCTGAGGTCATGTATCAGTCCGACTCAGGGCACCAGCATGTGTCACCTAGGTTGAGACATTAAAAAGTGGTATCAAAGCCTAGTATTATTTTATTTTAATTTGTCTTACTATTTAAAAAAATGTATATTAGAGACTAGTAATAGTATTTCATTGATAATGAGCTCTTTCATGGGAGTAGATAACCCTTTTATGGGGGAAAACCCAAGTACCCAAGCTGGGATTTTTGTTATTGATGTGTGTTGTTACAGTTGATGTCATTTCACCTTGGGTGGCACATTTGATGAATGAGGTGATTATTGTTTCTAAGATTTTATTATATTGATTCATGTACCAAAATGGATTGAGAGTTGATTATGAATTCATCATTCTAGGAACTCGGTATTGTTTTTGTGACATGCATCATTTTAGGCATGCACGGGAAAATAGGTTTCGGGTAAGTTTTTAAACCTGAAATTTTTTTCCTTTCTTGTGAAATTGAAATGATAATGTTCCTAAAATGAGATCGAGAATTTTAAAATGATAAAATATTTGAATAAATTTGTGTTTAATGTGAAACCTGAATAATGAAAATTTTTACCCTTTGTTAACGATGACCTATATCTAGGATGGTTATGGGTAGTGATAGCACCTCGGTTTTGACCACGCGGTGATGTTTGGGGAAAAGAATTTTTGTGTATTATTGTGATTTCCATCTTAATTAAATGTTTTAAATTTGTTTTATGTTTCTTTATTCATGTGGTTGGAATTTTATAGATATTCCTCTATAAATACACTTGTTGAGAGGATGATAGGAGTACATTGTTGAAGATGATCCTCTAGTAGTGGAACCTAAGGCACCGGTAGTGACGAGTGAGAAAGTAGGAGAGAAAGTCTTTGAAAACTTTTCTCATTTAATTTAGTTTATGGAGAGATACTTTAGATAGGTTGTGAAAATCATGTCTAGTCGCACAAGGGAGTTTTAGTTGTAGCACCCTCTAATGTTTACCAGAGAGGGTGGACCTGAGGTAGCTGAGTTAGGGATTGATTCTATCCAAATCATACATGACCACTTGGATAATCATGATTATAAGAGATTAAAATTAGTTTTTTATAGGTTATGTGTTCAAGAAAAGTGGTGGTGGGACATCCAGACTCAAGATGGACAGTTGTAGAATATAGAGTGGAAGGACTTTCAGGATAAGTTTTTGGAGCACTTTTATCATGAGACACTCAAGAAGAATAGTGAATCTTAGTTTATATGGTTGAATTGGGGGAGTATGTTTGTTATAGAAAATTCCATATTATTTATATATTTGTAGAAATTTGTTCCATCATTGGTAGGTATGAGTCTTCTGTGGAAAAGTGGTTTCAGGATGGGATTAAATTTGAAATTAAGTCTCACATGAATATCTTCAGTATGAATAAGTTTTCAGAGGTGGTAAATCAGGCTCTCATGTTTGAGGGGAACCTAAAGGAGGATTATAGTGGAGGATGGGTGGTTTCTTCTAGACATTTATGAGGTAAAACTTTTGAGAGTGGGAATCATCGCAACATGAATGTTATCTAGGGTGGTAGCAATAAGAGTATCCAGGGGGAGGGTCAATTACACGGGACCTTTATCATGTGATATTCCACTAGTATGGTGGGTTGGGATACTTATAAAGAAAGTTCCCTAGACCATTGGTAGATTATTTAGGTTTTGGAAGGATGTGACATCTATAGAGGTTATGCATGAACCTGTGACATATGGGTAGTGATGGAGTAGCTAGTCAGAGCCAAAGTGTAGGAAGGGGATCTTCTACACCTTATCAATCTAGCAGTTGGAGTTGTAATGGTTGTGGAGTTAGAGGTAGTGGAGATGAAGCTTCTAAGAAAGAGATCATGTATTAGTAGAGTGGTGCCCCTCAGGGGACTCATACTACATCACAGGGAATAGGGGTAGGATAGTTACATTTCATTCAGCCTACACTTGTGGATAGTGAGGTTGGACCATCGACAGTAAGAGGTGCTATTCTTATAGATTTTATGCTAGATAGTTCCTTATTTTATATTTGTGCCTCTAATTCCATTATTTATACATAACTTGTGAATGGATTGATCCTAAAGGTGGAGTACATGAGTGGTGTGTTGAAAATCGATACACCTTTGGGAGTACATACAAGGTTCATCTGTTTATAAAAAGGGTGTTCTCTCAAGGTTGGGGAGTATCATTTTCTATGGGATCTTTACATCCTTGACATGTCAAGATTTGATCTAATTATGGGTATGAATTTTTTTAGTATCATTCCAATCCAGTATTGATTGTTACCATAGGAGAGTGACTTTTACATCTCCTAAGGGTGAAAATTATGTTCAATGAGGAGAATGGGATATCCAGGAAGTCCGCGCAGGTCCAGTTAATCAGAAAATGGGGTAGCTCATCACCCAATTTAAAAGTATGTTACTGGATGATGGGGGTGTAAAGTAGGATATATTTCCACCTATAGTGGATCATTTTTAGGATGTGTTTCCTAAATACTTATCAAGGGTTCCGCCTGAGAGATATGTTGAATTTACAATTGATATCATGTTGGGGGCTGAGATAGTTTCTATTCCACCATATAGAATGTAATGAATAGAGAATCAAGAGCTAAAGACTCATCTGGAAGAGTTTATGGATAAAGGGTTTATTCGTCTGATTATATCGCCTTGGGGTTCGCCATTTTTTTCTAAAAAGTCATATGGGACTTTGATCTTGTGTGTTGACTACCAGATTTTGAACCAGATAACTATGAAGAATTGGTATCCTCTTCAGTATATCGATGACATATTTGAATAGTTGAGATGAGATTGTGTTTTCTCTGAGATTGGATTGAGATCAGGGTATCATCAGTTGAGAGTTCAACCTTATGATATACCAAGTACTACTTTTAGAAGTTGGTATGGCCTATATGAGTTCACTATAAAATTGTTTGGGTTGATGAACACACCAAAAGTGTTTATGGCCTTGATGAACAGACTTTTACATCAGTGCCAAGATC
This sequence comes from Viscum album, assembly GCA_963277665.1. Taxonomy (NCBI): domain Eukaryota; kingdom Viridiplantae; phylum Streptophyta; class Magnoliopsida; order Santalales; family Viscaceae; genus Viscum; species Viscum album. Next base: position 1,323,608,602 of record OY728160.1, read on the forward strand.
AATTTGTGGTAGTTTGTGTGAATGATATCTTGGTGTACTCCAAGACTCATAACGATACTACCCAATATCTAGACATCATCCTAAGTACACTGAGAGAGGATCAGATATACGCCAATCTATATAAGTTTCAGTTTCAGATCGATCATGTACAATTCTTGGGTCACATCATCTCGGAGGAAGGTGTGTCAATAGACCTAGAGAAGGTTCAAGAATTTTTTTTCTTGGGAGTAGACCAAGAACATGTTCAATATCTGTAGTTTTATGGTATTAGTGTGTTATTATCATAGGTTCATCCATGACTATTACTTTTTGGCAGCACCACTTTCAGGATTGACCAAAAAGGGAGTAAATTTTGGATGGTCTAAAGTATGTGGGAATGATTTCCAAGAGATGAATAAATGCTTGACAATGATACCAATCTTGATCCTACCTAAGCCAGGTCGGGATTAAACATTGTTTTTTAAAGCTTCTAGGGTTATACTTGGAGTAGTATTGATGTTGTGAGATTGAGTCATGTCATATGTGTCTTGATATTTGACACCACATGAACGAAACCACCCTATGCATGACCTCGAGTTGGAATTAGTTGTTTATGATTTTAAGTGTTGGAGGTATTACCTTTTGAGTAAAAAAAATTCTACGTATGCTAATCATAAGATTTTAAAGTACATATTTTCACAAGAGGATTTGAATATTCAGTAGTAGATGTGGGTTTATTATATTAAGTCTTTTGATTTTTAGCTCACATATGTGTCCAGGAAGGGAAATGGTGTTGTTGATGCTCTAACAAGAAAAACCTAGACTCAGGAAATTCAGGAGTCTAGTGTTGAGTGGAAGATGATGGATTTACTTGATGAGATTCATGTTTTGGTTCAGGAGATTCAGGAGAAAATAGCTCTCATATCAGTTCCAGTGGAGTCAACACTTTTGAGATAGATCATGGATAGACAGTATGAGGATTTTATGTGTTTTCCCTTGAGGGAAAGCCTTGAATATGTGAAGTCACCTTATGATTAGATTATAGATGAGGATGATATCATCTACATCATAAATTGGGTTTTTGTGCCTATGAGCATGAAAGAGGAGCTGATTCATGAATTTAATGCCTTGAAATGGGTGTTGAATTCAAGGGTGACCAAAATGTACCATGACCTACGTCGATAGTTTTGGTGGATAGGAATGAAAAAGAAAATAGCAGGGTTCGTGACATGATGATACACCTATCAATAGGTGAATATCGAGCATCAACAACCTGGTGGTTTACTACGGTCATTTCCCAATCCAGAATAGAATTGGGAAAATGTTACTATAGACTTTTTGGTGGGTCTCCTATGATTCCTCATAATAATGAAACTATCTTGGTGATTGTGGACCATTTAAAAAAGGTAGTTAATTTCTTACTAGTTTGGGAGACTTTCTCAGTGGATCAGTTAGGAGAACTGTACATTCAAAAGATAGTTCATATGTATAGTTCCATGGAGTATTATTTCAGATCGTGAATCACACTTTACTTTATTATTCTAGAATGGATTACAGAAGGCTCTGGGTATATGGGTTTTATTGATTATGGATTTCTACCCATAGACATATGGGCAGTCAGAGCATACTATTCAGGTGTTTGAGGATATTCTATGAGCATGTATTCTTGAATTCAAGGGTTCTTGGTAGAAGAACCAATCTTTGGAAGAGTTCACCTATAAAAATAGTTATCATGAAACTATTCATATCATACCATACAAGGATCTTTATGGTAGGCCATGTAGATCACCTCTATGCTGGAAGGAGGTAGGTGAGTCAAAATTGTTAGGATGGAGTCTCATGTAGAAGACTTCATATCAGCTTCATCTAATTCAGAAGCGTATGGATATGGATCAGAGTAGAAAAAAAATCAGATGTTGATAGACAACGATGACCCTTAGAGTTTACAGATGATGATCATTTGTTCCTTCATGTGTTGACTACATTTGGTCACCACAGGATACAGAGACAGGGGAGGATGATAGCCAGGTTTGTTGGACCTTTTGAGGTTATGGAGAGAATTAGGCTAGTAATATACTGATTGGATCTTCCACAATGATACATAACTATACATGAATTTTTTAATGTGTCACAACTTCGGTGGTATCACCCTAAACCTTCTCATATGATCAATGTGGATGATTTTGATCTTGAGACCAATGCGTCCTTTGAGGAGCATCAGATATGTGTATTGGATCACAGTGAGAAAGTGTTGTGGGGAAATATTATGCTGGTAGTTCATGTATTGTGGAAACATGGGATTTTTTAGGAGGAAACTTGGGAGATAGAAGAAGATATGAAGGCTCATTGTCCTGGTCTTTTTGACTTGGAATCTTAGAGATGCATGGGAGTACAGCTCGAGGATGAGCTATTATAAGGTGGTAAGATTTTAAGATCTCAAAATTTTCTAGAGATGTATCATACTCATTTATAGGTATTATTTTTCCTTGTATTGAGTATTTTTTTTTACCTTGGGTGTGTTAGGGTGAAAATTGGAGAAAATTGGAGGGAAAAAGGGTAGTGCACGGTTGGAACACGGTTTTCCCAAACCATGTGCTCAGGCCCAACAAATCGTGAAACCCCAGACAGAGGGGGACTACACTGTTGGCATTAGGTTTTTTAAATTTTTCACCCACTTAGGAGAAACCATGCACCCCCCCCCCCAATATAAGGGGTTCACAGTTTAGGTGCACAATTTTGGAAAACGTTTCTCCCCTTCCTAGGAAGTTGTGCACAGGTTTTAATTAACCCAAAAATTTGTTTTAAAATTCCTAACCCCCCCCCCCCCATATTAACCCCTAATCATCCCTAAATATACCCTAAATATTCTCTATAATTTTATGAGTCTCTTAGATGAATTCCTGGGGCTCTTTTCTTCCATTCTTGGGGATTCGAATCCTGGTTTTCAGATCTTTACCTCTATGGGTATGTGGTTTTTTCTGGTTTGGTTTCCTGTTTTCTCTCATTATTCTTCCATCTCTTGAAGGGATGTTTTTTCTATTTTTTTGGATCTATATCTATTTATATATATATAGGCCTTTTAGATATAGATCTTAATTTTTTGGATCTTGATTTGTTCAATATTAAATTTAGGTTTCAGATTTATATCTTGTTCTTTTCATTATTCTGCTGAAATTGGGGATTTTTGTTAGTGAGCGTTCTTTATAAATTTTGTGTTAGGTGGTATATTATTCAAATCCAAAAGTATATATTTCAATTGCATGTATTTAATTTTATAACTACTATTATATGATTAGCAATTGAGTTTTTTAAATTGAATTGTTTATTTTGGTAAATTAATTAATTGAGGTATTTTGAAATTGGGGATATTAAATTGATTGAATTAGAATAATTAATTTTTGAATTGATTATGGGGATATTTGGATTATGAAATTGGATTAATTAATTTTTGAATTAATTAATGGAAAATATTATGATTATGATTGAAAAAATTAGACAATTAATTGTATAATTAATTAATAAAGATTTTTTATTATATAATTTTTTGAATTGTATTAATTAATTGTTTGATTAATTAAAATAGGTTTTTGTGATTTTACAATTTTTGATGTGATTAATTAATTTTTTACTTAATTAATTGAATATATTTGATTAATTAATTTCTATAATAATTAATTGAATTGATGTGATTAATTAATTATTGAATTAATTAATGGAATAGATGTGATTAATTAATTGTTGAATTAATTAATGGAATGATATTTATATGCAATTGTTGAGTTGAATTAATTAATTTGATAATTAATTAATTGGGATATTGTGATACATGCAATATATGTGATTGATTGATATATGAGTGTGGGACATGGAATGATGCACCAAATACCCATAGAGTTACAAATTCATGCATGAAAATATTATTGTATTGGATAGGGACTGATGCTTCAAATACCTATGGTGTGTGGGACAAGGACCAATGCTCCAAATACCCATGGGAATCTAGAAACGGCGTTTTATGCCCATGAGTTAGCATTGGACTGCGGTTCCAATTTTCTGTGATATAAATTGAGATGATATGATATGTGATAACCATGGTATTATAATATGCGATAACCCTTGGGGATAATTCAGACTCCAACATGGGCTGAAGTAGGTATTGAGGGTTCAGGTGTCCTCAGGTACCCAGGGGTTTATGCGGTTAGATAAAGAGTAATTGAATAAATGTAAATTGTTTACTTTATTGCTTGTATTTTGTTTCTTTGTACAATTATATACATTTTTATTGAAAATATATTGTTTTAGACGTTGTTGGTGGTGTCCTTCTGAGTTTTACTCACACCCTACTAGGTCTGGCTGATCAGTACCTGAATAGGCTTCATGATTACATAATAGGATAAGGGAAAATGATCCATGTTATATGGATGTTATGGGATGGATCATGGATTAGGGAAATATACCTGATGTCAAGACCCACTTGGGAGTTGTCATTTTATTTATTTATTTTGGGGTTTTCATACTAACACTTGAAACAAACTTCCATGACATATTAACTACTTATTTTTGAGTATTGTATTCCTATTTTGGTCATCATGTGATATTAGTATCATTCTGGTTGTGGTTATATTATTTGGTTATTATATTTTATTTACAATATGGTATTACTCTGATAAAGAGGGTATAGTCTCTACATGATCGATGTTAAGCCCTTACTTCTAGTTGGTAGCCTCTAGCATATGGGGAGGCGCGTCTGAGGTCGTATAGTGGTTCAACTCGAGGCACTGGTGTTTGGCACCTAGGTCTGGACATTATAGTATAGGAATAATTTAAATATATTTATGTATGATAATTACATTAAAATTTATTAAGGATCAAGAATCCACAATGGAAAAGGTTCTTAATAGATTAAATCTATTGATTAGATATGTGATTGAATTACAATCATAGGATGAAACAAATGAGTTGAAACATATATAAGTAAGGGTAATTAGAAAAATTCAATCCAAAAGTAATCAAGTGTGTACTTATAATTCTTTGAAATATAATTAAAAATATTCCAATTCAACCTATGAGTGGAATGAGATAAAATTAAGAGGCTTTATATATGCCTTAAATAAAATATATCAATCCTGAAACAAGTTTTTTACTTTTCAGGATAAATATAAAAGTTATTCAAAATTATCATCTAAATATTATGATATTTAGTGTTTTAAGTATTGGGTACTTCAGAGTAATTCATATAAATTCCATGATAAGAGGATGGTGATTTTTTTATAATGACGACATTCTTATTGAATTATCTAGTGAGCATTAAATTTCATCATTGGGAGAATATAATAATGTGAAAATTGAATTACAAATTCAAGGAGATACATTGAAGAAATAATGGGTTCTGAATATTTATCTAATATATGGTCATTATTCATAGAATAATAATTATTTTCCATATTTAATGCCACATTAAGGAAAATTTATGCATCATGATCATTTATAGAAGGAGTTGTACTAATGTAACTAATACTTTATTACTGAAGAAGTAAATTTACCTATTATAAATAATCATTGTCCATATATGTTGTGATGATTTAATTTATTTATGTAGTTAAGAATAAAAAATAGTCCATATTTTCTTTTTTGAATTAGAAAATATTAATATTCGGTGGTTTCTAAAATTACTTCAATTCATGTAATATATTTTCTACTTGGGAAGCCTTGTAAATTTGAGGAATTGTTTTTGTAAAATGGTTATACTAGTTATTTCCCCTTTCTTAATGGAAAAAAATTATATTAACTCCCTTTGGGGACATGAAATAATATGAATATATGTTAACAATCAATAAATAATATAAAAATAAATATAAATGAGTGAAACGGAATTTTGGACATACAAAAATGAGAGCAATAAAAAGTATATACAAATTTCATAAAAATTAGAAATAAATAAAATAAATAAAATAGTGTAAGTGAATAAAAAAAATCTAGAGTAATAAAATAGTTAAATTAAATTGATCATTTCTTAAAAAAATGTGAGATGAATAGAGATTTACTAAGTAAGAAATTATTCTTACTAATTAGTAATGATACTTTCCTTACAAATAACAAAATTCATCTTTCTTTTCCCTTTAGTGTCACCTCTTTATTACAGGAATACAATTATTTTTGTCAATGAAGTTCCTAATAAATTTCCAACTCTTAGAGTACTTTAGCATAGAATTAACATTATACCAAATTCTTTTATTTGCAATAAAAAAACATATATAGGTAAACCTAAGGTAACAAGGGAGATTCAAAACCAAGTTAAAGAGCCCATGTGAAAATAATTTTTAAGAGAAATTATGATTATACACATTGCCTTAATCATTACATCACCAAAGAATGATAAATCAAGGATAATTTTCATGGGTTTTATTATCATAAGAAAAATAAGGTTTAAGAATCAATATCCCATATAAAATCTTGGTACCCACTTTCAGGTATTTCAGTTCCCACATTTCATTTCTTTATTTATTTGGGTGTGTTTTGGGACTCCCAAGGATTGAGATAAATTACTAGGGAAATGACTTATAATTTGGTGATGTATGTTTTTTTGAATTAATGTAGTCCATGTATAAATGTGTTAAAGTCTTTTTGGAGTTCTCCCCTATTTTGGAGAATGTTGGATTTGGTTTGTGTTTTTCAAGAGAAACTTAGATTTTCACTATCTTCAAGAGAAATAAATGCCATGTAAATTTTTTACATGATGTGTATTGGTCACTAAGAATATTTTGTGAGTTCGGTTCAGAGCATGAAAATTCAACATGTCGTGATGAATATATATGTCATGTAAATTGTTTACACATAATGTATTTGGTGTTTAGAAGATGTCATGAACCGATACAAGGAATGAATATTTTATGCCACGAATATAATTTACATTCCCTGTAATGGTGAAAATCAATATTTTTAACCTGAGGTGATGGATGTTTTGATGTACCTAGGTTTCATGGATTACACACCATGTAATACTCAAGGATTGTATTTTTAGGGTTCTATACAAGTTATTTGTTCATTCATTCATCTGTGGGCTCTTGGATCTCAACCTATAAGCTCTAATATGTTATTTTGGAGACCCGTTATCTTTTTCGATCACTTCATTCAATGATTGATCTCCATTGTAGTTTCAGTGCATTTCTCCGAGAGAGTGATCCGTCTGTTCTTTGCTCCCTTTGATCATGGTATCCCTATTGTGCTATAGTTATGGATCTGTTTATCTATTATGATACTCTACTTGATCCTTTCTATATCAATCATGTGATCTTCCTCTAGATGTCAACCATTGTGTTGGTTTTGGTGTTTCATGTGAGTTTCCTTAAGGTACGTTGTGATCCTTCCTATTCTCCAATTATTTTTCTATTTGAATTGATTCTAAGATATGGGGATTGATCATAGGTCCTCTATTATTGTTTTTTTGTTCTTACTTATTGGTGTATTTTGTTGCAAGAAAGTGTGACCCAAGTTTGAGGTAGTTGGTTCCATCTTTGTCCAATGTTAGATGAAATTTATTGTTCTAGTTTTATAAATTGTTTTATAAATGAAATGGAATGATTGATTTGTGTGTGTGGAAATGGGTTTTTGAGAAAATATGGTTTTCCCGTTATTTTGGTAAAAGAAAATGGTATTTTCAAATAATTATGTAATGGATTTCTAAATTTTTTTTCAAATCATGATTTCAAAGAAATTGTTTGGAAAATAAAACACATGGGAAGCCTTTGGTACTTAGGTGGAAGGTGTATCTTAGGTCCAGCATCCATGTATTTTCATGGGGTTCACTCATGTTGTTTTCCTTTATTCCATAGGATCATTTTTCTAGGTAAATAATATTGAAATTTTTGAGGTATTTACTCATGGAGTATTTCTCAACTCCTTAAGCATGTATTCTAAGGACTTGATTGTGCACCAGTCATTGATTTTGGTTTGAGTAGTCTAATGTCCTGACCTATAGTGATCCTTATAATGATGTTTCCTATGCTTTTATTTTTATTGGATTTTATATGATATTTGATTCATGATTTGAAATTTTTTTACTTGTCTTATTTTGTAAATGTGGAAAAAGGGAAAAATAATGTTTTTTCATGATTTTGATATAAATAAATTGTTTAACTATTTATCATTAATTGTTTTATTTAAATTTGATTATTTTTTATATTATTGTATAGAGACTTATTATGGAACACTTGGGTGGGATCCTACTGATCCTATTATCTCACACCATGAACACCCCTTTAGTAGTGTGTAGACCTTAGTATGTATTTCAATGGAGGGAAAATAAAGGCACCATAGTGAGATGGTGAGGTTTCTATAAACTGACTTTGTGTAGCTGGTGGTGAGATGGTGGGATTTTTCCCAAGATATCACATGGAGTAGTCAATTTTATATTTTAGTTTTCCTTTGACGTTGGACTTGTACTTTGGGATGTTCTTACTACTTTTTAGTTGTTTCATTTCCATTTTCTTCTATCATTTGTAGAATATGTGATCTCTCCCACTATTTATTTCTATTTTTTTATAAATATATATCCCATATTGTTATTTCATGTTGGGATAAATCATTCTTTATGGTTTTTTTATGCCTGGGTGTTAGCCTCCAGGCCGTGGGGATTGGGAACACCCTTCAGGTACGTGGAAATTCGGTTTGGGTACTAGTTTGAGAGAGTGTCTAGGTAGGTTTCATCACATTTTGGTATCATAGGATGTTTTCCCTCAAGATTCCTTATCTTGTGATGTTTGGTAGACTAGAGATAGGATTTTCAGGATTTGAGAGGTAGGTTGTGGTAAGTGTATGGCCACCACTTTTCATGATGAAACTTAAGTTATCATGGGTTATTGGGATGTGTGTCTCCTATTTTGAGTTTTTTATCTTAATCTTTATTTTTTTTCTCATGTTTTTATGGTTTCAATTGAGATTATTCTATTCTCTGCTCATTTCTTTTTTTTGGGTATGTAGTAGTATGCCTCTGATACATCTTCCATGGGTTCCTCAAGAGGGTGTAGTGGATGATCCTCAATGGAATCTACCTATAGATCATAATCTTATTGAGGATATCATGCAAGAAATTATTAGTATTGAGAAGAATATATCACAATTTGAAAACATGGTTATTGAAGTATAACTAGGAGTTGGAAGATAAAGGGATCGATCATGAGAGTTCTTGTGTAAGAAGAAATCATCCTTTAAGGGTATGAATTAACATCTAGATTTGAATGTCCTTCTTGATAAGATTGATCAGATCTTTTACTTCCTAGATACACCTGAGGGTATCAAGGTGATGTTTTTTGGCATTTATATTTGAGGGTCCCAACAAGAAATGCTGGGATTTCATGGTATAGGAAGATAAGCATGTGGGCTTGGACTGGAAGTATTTCAAGACTCTCTACTTCCAGTGGTTTTTTCTAGATTTTTTTTATGATGGTTAAGTCTTTGGAATTCCTCTCTTTATAGAAGGTAGTGTATTTGGTGTTAGTGTACACCAATTAGTTTTTTGTGTTGGTTCAATTTAATCCAAAGGTATAATGACTAGCTGAATTCTCATAAGTACCTATAGGTTTTTTGACTGGATATTTAATCATGGGTATTTATGCTGAAGCTTTTGACCTAGGTGGAGATGGTAGATAGATCTTTGAGGTATGAGATGGATATGATAGGAAGGTTTGGTTATTCTTCCCCCTTTCTTTCACCCATTAGAATCTTCAGTGGCGTGCAAGGGAAAAATAGAAAATGGAAATATCCTTATAGGAGTAGTGGAGGTGGTTCTCTACAGAAATCCTCCTTTTTACCTTTAATTACAGTTAAAAGTGTTCCCCTGACTAGATATCAGTGTGGAAATGTTAGACACACCCAATGTTTTTCCCTGCACCTGCAGAGGTGTGAAACAATTGTAGACATATTACTATCCACATCATTTCTGTTAGGATATTTCTACACATTGATATAGTTAGGGATCATCGACTCCAAAGGAAAATATAGTGCATTCAGATGCTTCAAATACTATATGGATCCACCCATAAGACTCATGAGTTAAGAAACTTCATTTAGTAAATGATTTTTCGGCGTATGTAAATGCGGGTCCATTGATAGTAAGAGGTACCATATTTATTAAATCTTCAGTAGAAATTTCATTATTTGATACTGGTGCTTTCCACTTGTTTATATCTAGACATTTTTTCATATGATTAAACTTCCAATGAATATTATGTTATTTGTTATGGAGTAAGTTACACCTCTTGTGAAGTGGAAATATTAGGGGTTTTAATTTCCTTCTTGTTCTCTATCGATAGCTGATGCGGAGCTAGTCTGGGATCTTCTCATTCTCGATCTGGGTCTATTTTACATCATCATTAAGATGTACTATCTTATCACTCATTAAAATGAGGTTTATTTTTATCATTATTGTGTCTCATTTCATACTGCTGACGGGAGATCTTGGGTGTTTCATGGAGATTGGGATCTAATGTTTGGTCATTCAGGACCTTCCTTCCTTGAGCTAAGAATTTTTTTTATAGTAGTTCAATATGACGATGTTTCTTTAGTTATAGATATTTCCACTATTGTTCTGGACTTTCCTGATGTTTTCCCAAAAAAAATTATTTGGTCTTCCTCTAGGGAGGGAGGTAGAGTCTATTATTGACCTAGTACGAGGTACACTGTTGATTTTGATACCTTCTTATAGTATGGTGTCAGGGGAGATGAAAGTGCTCAATTTTCAATTAGATAACATGATAGAGAAAGGTTTTATCCACCCTAGTGTTTCTCCTTGGGTAGCCCCTATGCTCTTTTACAAGAATTCATATGGTTCACTCCAATTGTGTGTAGATTATCAAAATCTAGAATGGGTAAAATTTAAGAATAAGTATCATTTTCCTCATGTGGATGATTTGTTTAATTAGTTAAAGGGGGAAATTGGTTTTCAAATATCGATCTTTGATCGGGTTATCATCAACTCAGAGTTTAAGAATCTAATATACCAAATATAAATTTCAGGATCTTGTATGGACATTTAGAATATCAAGTGATGTTTTTTGGTATGACTAATTCTCATGAGGTTTTTAATGAATTAATGAAATTGATATTCCATCAGTATCTAAACACTTTTATGGTAGTGTTTGTAGATGATATTTTGGTTTATTTAAGATCTAATCACAAGCATAAGGACCATTTGGGTTTACTTCTAGAAATCATAAGGATTCACTGTTTTTATGAAAATATTTAAAATTGAAATTTCTATATCCAAGAAGTGAATTTATTTAGGAACAATATTTATGAACATGGATTATCAATTTATCTTGATAAGTTGAATGTTCTCTTATCATGGTAAGATCCATGTAATGTCTTTGAGATTTAGAGGTTATTTGGTCTTTTTGTATATTATTGATGATTCATTAAGGATTCTAAAATATAGCATCACCTTTGATTAATCTTACTAGTAAATGGGTGAAATTAATATGGGATGTAAAGTGTGAGTCTTACTTCGACAATATGAAATGAATTTTAAAATTAGATCCTATTCTGATCTTACCTAATCCCGATATGTCTTAAATGGTTTTTTATGATTCTTTTGGAATTGCTTTTGGTGCATGCTTATAAAAAAATGATCATGTGGTGGCTTATGTATTTTCTAGATTTGACTACATGAAAATATTTACCCCAATCATGATTTAGAGATTACTGCAGTTATGCATGTGCATAAGTATTGGCGGCACTATCTTTTTGGGGATATATTCATGGTCTTTTATGACTATAAGGGTCTGAGTTATATATTTTCTCAGAAGGTATAGAATCTCAAAATTATTTGGTGGTTGTAATAAATTAAAAAGTTTGACTTAAATATCACCAACACCTTGGGGAAGGGAAATTTCATTGCAGGTGATCTTAGTAAGAAAGTACCATCACAGGTTGTTTTGGAATTGAATGAAGAATGGAAACTTATAGGTCTCTTTGCTCAGTTACACAAAGATTCTCAGGAGGATGTTTCAAGTATAGTTCTAACCAGTTTTTAGTTATCATTATCTCTCCTTGAGTATATTTTGTAGATTCAATGGTAGGATGATGAGTTCATAGGAATTCGAGAAGCCCTATATAGCGGGGATACCATTTCTAGTTTGTCTCTCTCTTCAAATGGTATACTCAATTTTTGGGATCATTTTTTCATCCCAGCATTGTGAGGATATCAATTTTGTTTGAGTGTCATAGTTCTTCATGGTTCATTAATCTGGGAACTATAAATATGTATTTTGACATAATACGGTGATTCTGTTGGTTGGATATGAAGCATGACATTGTACATTATGTGTCCCATTATTACACATACCAACAGATAAAGGAAGAGAATCTAAAACCTTCTAGTTTTTTATAACCTCTTCTGATGACGGTTTGGAAATGGGATGAGGATTACAAAGATTTTTTTTATTACCATGCTCTCCCTGAGGGAGAAATTCTATCTAGGTGGTGATTGATCAATTGAAAATGTCATCTCACTTCATTTCAATCAGGGAAATTGGTAAATTTGAAGGTATGGGTATGCTCTATATATATAAGATCATGAGGTTCCATGGGGTTACTTATTCCTTCATTTCATATAGGGACACTAGATTTACTTTGATATTTTTGAGGAGTCTCTAGGTGGTGATGGGGACTTAGGTCAGTATGAGTACGACTTACTATCCACAGATATATGGTCATATGGAGTATGTTATTTAGATCCTAGAGGATATGCTTCATGCTTGTATTGGATTTTGGTGGATCATTGGATAACCATCTAGGACTGGTTTATTTTTCTAATAACAATAGTTATCATTCATCGATCAGAATGGCTCCTTTTAAGGGCTTGTATGGTCACTAATTTAGGTCACCTCTTTTTTGGGAAGGGGTGGGAGAGGCCACTTTGGTGGGACCAAGTATTTTTTAGGAGACATCAATGAGGATTCATGATATACATTGACATATGGTTATAGATCAATGTTTATAGAAATCATATACAGATCGGTGTCATTTTCCTTTGGAGTTTTCCATAGGTGATTGGGTTTTCTTAAAAGTTTCTCTGTAGTTGGGTAACTGTCAGCTTGGAAAATAAGGAAATTTAGCTCTAAGATATGTTGGACTATTTGAGGTCACATAGAATATTGGAAAGTTTTCTTATTAGTTTTCATTTTTGGTTTAGTTTATGGGTATTCATTATGTTTTCCACATATCACATCTTAAGAAATATCATCACAATCCCTCTCACTTTATGATTTGGGATGATATTTGGTTAGAGACAGATGTTTCTTTTGTGGAGTATACAGTGGAGATCATTGACTCTAAAGTGAAAATATTATGAGGAAATTTTATTGTATTGTTTAGAGTGTTATGGTGACATGGATAATATTCTCATGAAACTTGGGAGCATGAGTTTTTGATGTGGTACTTATGGCCACACCTCTTTTTTGGAAATCATTCTTCCACATGACTACTCGAGGATAAAAAGTATTATGGTGGGGAGTTTGTAACATCTCATTACCCACTTTCATGTATTTCTCTTCTATATTTTCATTTATATGTTTATTTTGGTTGATTTTGTGACTCTCAAGGATATAGATAAATTTTTGGGGAAAATGGAATAAAGTTCAGGGATGTATATTTGTTTGAATTAATAAAATATTTATATAAATATGTTAAAGGCTTTTTGTGGTTATCCCTAAGTTATAATAATTACATATTTGGTTTTATTTTTTAAGAGAAAATTGGATTTTTTTTTCTTTAGTATAAATTCATGTCATGTAAAGTGTTTAGATGTTGTGTATTAGTCACCAATTAGATGACGTGAGTACGGTTTTGAGTGTGAAAATATTTCATGTCATGAGGAATTTATATGTTGTGTAATGTTTTTACACATTGTGTATTGGGTGTTAATTAGATTTCATGAACTAATACAATTCATGAATATTACACACCATGAATATAATTTACACGCCATGTAATGGTGAAAATTGGATTTTTTCCCTATGGTAATGGGTTTTTCAATGTACTTGGGTTTTATGGATTACAGGATGTGAAAAGGAATTAAAAGCTATGTAATCCTCATGGGTTGTGTTTTTAAGTCATTGTACAAGTGATTAGTTCATTCATCAATCCATAAGCACTTGTCTCTTGACCTAGGATCTCTCCTAGATGATTTTGGAGACCTCCACTCATTCCAGATTTCTTTGTTCAACAATTGATCTCGTTTGCAATTGTGGTGCATTTTTCTGGATGAGTGATCCTTTTATTATTTTTTACCCTTGATTACGGTATCCCTATTGCACTATAGTTATGTATTTTTTGATCTGTGATGATAAACTTATTGATCATTTCTAGATATGTCATGTGATCATCGTCCAAAGGTTTACTTTTGAGTTGGTTGTGGTGTGTCATGTGAGTTTCCCCGAGGTTCATTGTGATATGTCATATTTTCCTTTTTTTGAATAAATTATAAGATTTGGGGATTGATTCTAGGGAATATATTTCTATTTTTGATTTTTTCCTTATTGGTTTATTCTTTTTCAAGTGTGTGCGGTCTGAGTTTGAGGTAGGTTGTTCTGTCTTGAACCTATGCTGGATGAACTATATTTATCTAGTATTATAAATTTTTTATAAATAAAATTGAATTATTTGTTTGTGTGTGTGAAAATGGGTTTTTTATAAAATATGGTTTCTCTTTTTTGTAAAATAAAAGGGTATTTTTAAAGTATTGTGAACTATATTTTTTAAATGATTTTCAAAGAATGATTTTAATGAAATGGTTTGGAAAATAGAGCACATGGGAGGCCTTGGGTACTTATGTAGAAGGTGTAGCTTAGGTTCATCATCTATGTATTATCATGGGTTTCACTCATGGGGTGTTCCTATATTCCCTATGCCTATTGTTCTAGGAAATTGATATTGACATTTTTGAGTGATTCACTCATGGGGTGTTTCTATGCTCCTTGGGAATGTATTCTAAGGACTTGATTGTGAACTATTCATTGATTATGGTATGAGTAGTGTACTATCCTAACCTATAGTGATCCTTGGTGTGATGTTACCTATGATTTGATTTGTATTGGATTTTATATGATATGTGATACATGCTTTGAGTTTATTTGAGATATATGTGAAATTATTTGAAGCTATTTTACCTAGATTATTTTAGGAATTTGGAAAAAGGGGAAATTAATTTTTTGACATTATTTTGATATAAAGAAACTATTTAACTATTTATAAATCCTTGTTTTCAATAATTTTGGTAATTTTTTAGATTATTTTATAGAGAATTATTATGGAATACCTGGGTGGTATCCTACTAATCCTATTAACTCACACCCTATTCAACCCTTCAGTGGTGCATAGACCTTTATATGACTTTCAATATAGGAAAATTCAAGGTATCGTAGTAAGGTGGTGAGGTTTCTTTCAGCTGAGTTTGGGTAGCTGGTGATGAGATGGTGGGAGTTTTCTCACGCTATCACATAGAGTAGTTAGTTTTATATTTTATTTTCCCTTTGATTTTGGACTAGTATTTTGGGATTTTCTAACTGCTTTTGATTTGTTTCATTTATATTGTCTTCTTTCAGTTATATCATATGTGATCTAATCTATTATTTCTCTATGTTGTGTGTATCTATATATTCCGTGTTATTGTTTCAAGTTGGGATAAATTGTTCCCTCTAGTTGTTTTTGATTCCCAGGTTCTAGTCTCTAGCCCATGGGGATTGGGAATTCCCATCAGGTATATGGAAATTTGGGTCTGGTACAAGTTTGAGAGTGTATTTGGACTGGTTTTCCACATACCATATCTTAACTTGATGGAATTATTGATGATTTACATGGGCCTAATTTTTTTCAAAAAATTATTTTAAATTTTTTACCACCAAATTCATATAAAATAAGGATATGAATTAAAAACTATTTTTAAAATATTTTTCTCTTGTATGAGTGGGTAATTATTTTATTTAGTTTAACTAACACTCCAATTACATTCATATTCTTAATGAACTATGTCCTTCATTAATTCCTTGAAACATTATTGGTTATCTATTTTGAGGATATATTGGTATATAGTTGGACCTTAGAAAACCATGTTTAGAACTTGTGTTTTGTTTTTAAAACTCTTATTGAAAAAAAATGTATGAAAATACTAAAAAATCACTTTTTTAGGGATTTTTTAGGGTTTTTTTGTTTTTTTGTTTGCATTGAAGTGATAGCATTATATGTATAGAGGTTAAAATTTATTCAATATTTTCTATCATTGAATAATGCAATAATTAGTGGGTGTTTTCATGGATTTCCTAGTTTCAACATAACATTTTTTAAAGACTTTTTTCTATTATTTCACTTCTTAAATAACTTGTTGAGAAAAATATTATTTTTAAATGGGGTGAAAATAAAAAATGGTCAATTGAAACACTCAAAGAAAAGTTGATCGATGTTATAATTTTAAGATTACTAGATTTCATAAAATATTTTAAAATTTAATGTTATGCATTTAGAGTTGTTATTGGTTTCATTTTGACTCAAGATTCATGCCTAGTATATTTCTTTATTGAGAAACTAAATGGGGAAATATTTAATTATTTAACTTATGATAAATAAAAAAATTATTTTAAATAAACATTGGTATCATAAGAACATTACCTATGGAAAAAAATAATTCATTAATCATTTTGACTGTGAAAGCCATAAATATTTCAATTCACAAGGTAAGTTTAATAGGAAGCATTCATCTTGATTATAATTTATTTTTACTTTTTAATATGTGATCAATCATAAGAAATATAATGAAAATGTTTTTGTTGATACACTTTCTTGAAATTATGTTCTTTTTTACTTCTATCCGTGAATGACTACTATGATTTGAGCTATTTAAAGGACTTTATAAAACTAGTGGTGATTTTATAAAACATTAAAAATATTATAAAAAACATGACACTAATGAATTTTACAAATACAATGGTTTTTTTAAAAGAGTTTAGTGTGAATTTAAAATATTTAAACCCGTGAATTACTTGTGAAAGAAACTCATATGGGTGGTTTGAGGGGTCAATTACTATTGATAAAACTCTATCTTCTTTTCTTGGGAATTTATATTTCACAAACATGTGGAAATATTTCTCTGTTTATAAAAAGTGTGTGAATTGTAAACATGAAAATTCTAGGGTTTGAGCCCATGGTTTATATTCCCTATTTAGAGTGTCATCCCATATTTGGATTGATATTTCTTTTGATTTTATATTAGTATTTCCATGGACATTTCCATGAAAATATAAAATCATTTTCATTGATGATTGATTTAGAAAAATGGTTCATTTCATTACTTATTAAAAAATGATGTTGATTATATTATTGAATTTTTTACTTAAATGGTGATATTGAATGGTTTCACCATAGCCATTATAAGTGATAAAGATGTGAAAATCCCTAAACTAATTTTAGATAAACTTTTGGAATAAACTATAGATGAAATTTTTGTTCTCTATTATTTCACATCCTTAAACATATGGGAAGACAAAAGTGGTAAATATAATACTTTCAACCCTATTACATGCAATAATCATGAAAAAAATTGAAGTATTTCAAAAAAATGTTTTACATGTATATAATTTTTAAATAATAAATTTTTTCATTCTATTAATCACAAATTACCATTTAAAATTAAGTACAGGTTTATTTCATTTACTCCATTGGGTATTTTATCATTGATTTATAATGAGTTTTTTGACCTTGAAGATGAAAAAAGGTAAACTTTTGTTTGATTTTTTATATTTAGGGGAAAATTAATTTTCAGAGGGATATAATTATAGTGAACATGAGATTAAAAATGATAATAAGGGAGGGAATAATTTAATAAGATAAATTCAAGACCCAAATCCCATAAATTCATTAAACCCACTACAAATAATTGGTGGACCAATGATGAGAGAAGGATTATGAAGGATTAAAGAGGTTTTATAAGGCCTATTTAAAAATTTACATTATAAATCCCAACATATATGTATGGTAGGAGAAAATTTTATAATAGTCTATAACATCACAAGACTTTAAAATATATTTATTTTAGGATAAATTTAATTTCATTAATAGCTTGTGATGCATGAAACATTGGATTTAAATGAAAATGCTCTATTAAAATATTATTATTTCAAACATAACCATTATAAAATAGAAATTAAGAGGGTATTAATGGTACTAACTAAACTATGAAAAATATATTTTTTACATATGTAAATTTTATATCTGTTTATTATAAATAAAAATAACAATCGTTTGGAAGAAAAATAAATGTTTTCTGAAAAACTGTATTTTTTCAAAAAGGCGGTTTAGTCACGCTTTGTGCACAAATTTTTAAATTAATTTTTAACACTTTTAGAAATTTTATTTTTATATATATAAATTTTATTTTTTAAATAATAATATAAAAACTAAATTAGGGTGAAATTTTTGGATTTTTCTAAAATGTTTCATTTTTTGATGAATAGTGAAAATAGTGAATTTTAATTGAAAACTTCCTTTTCATTTAATTAATTTATAATGTCCAATTAAATTTTTAATTAGTTTTAAATTAAAATTAGTTTAATAATATATAAATTAATCCAATTTTGTTCATTTTAATCTTTTTAATATTGAATATTGATTTAAAAACTTTCTAAACTTTTGAATATTTTCTCTTTAAAACCTCGTTTTCTCATCACATCTGTGAG
The DNA here is from genome assembly GCA_963277665.1 of Viscum album. NCBI lineage: Eukaryota > Viridiplantae > Streptophyta > Magnoliopsida > Santalales > Viscaceae > Viscum > Viscum album. Next base: position 1,323,627,303 of record OY728160.1, read on the forward strand.
ATTCATTTTAAATTAAAATGTCACTCTTCTATTAATTGAATTTTAAAAAATGGGTTACATGTTTAAAATAATTGTAATTTATAGTTTCCAATAAGTTCAACTTAATTCTTGACCAAAATGAATAGTGAAAATAGTAAAAATTAATTACCGCGATTAAGGTAAAAATGGGTTTACTAAGGGGTTAAACTAAAAAGGAAAGGGTTAAAATGACCTAAAAACTTGTATAAAATCTACTTTATGGACATATTTTTACATAATCCCTTATATTATCTGGAATTTTCTATTATTGTATCCTTGTGGTATGAAAAAAACAATGGTGGAATTCATTCTTTTCAAAAATTACAAGTGTGCCACTCACCTCACTTATAAAAGGCCACCCCCAATCATCTCTTATTCCCACCTTCAAACCATTTTAGTTCAGAAAATAAATCCTCAAATCACTTCTCAAATTTCATCCCCTAATTCTATAATCATTATTTTGGTCATAAATCCAACCTAAGAATGATTTGGTGTGAACCTAAGTAGGATACCAGAAGAAGAGGTAACGTTCTTCAATGAGTGTTTTTTTTATTTCATCCTTCACCAAATTAAATTATTATTAAAAAATGATGATATAATAACATAATTATATTAAAAATACTTATATTTTTTTATTATAAGGTCATAAAATACAACCATCTTCACTTCCATCAAATGGTCTATGAAATCATTATTTATGTGTATGGTGGATTATCGCCTCACGAACCTATGTCATTCATTTTTTCATTATAACCTCTCACGGTTGAGTATGATGATGGATATAAAGTATATATATTATATTTATAATATAATTAATCTTATTTAGTAATTATATCTTATATACCTTTTTAGTTTCCATTCTGTGGAGATACGGTAACATCACTCATGTGTACGGTGGACTATCACCACACGAAGTGAAATGATCCGTCTTTCACTAACACTTTACATAGAAGGTGATAAGGATAAATTTATTGATTATATATTATATAAATTAAATGATTATTATATTAATAAAATATTTTTCATTTTAAAAAGATAATATATATCATATTATTTCTATCCTTTTTACTCAATGAAAGTTGATAACGTCATTCGTGTACATGTGGACTACCACCTTCACAAAACAATGTGACTCTCTTTTAATCATCACGCCACATGTATGATATATATAAGTATATTTAAAATAAATAATATGGTATATATATTATTTTATTATAATTATTAAAAATTAATATATTACTTATCTTCTTTCCATAATTGTCATTGGAAATGGAAATGTTACTCATGTGTACATACGGCCTACCGTCTCAATGATCATAACATACTTAATTTATCAAAACAATATTTCATGATTAGTATTAAAAATATAATTAATGTATAAATATGATAATTATTTCATTATTATTATTCTTTAGATGATGAAACTATGTAATATCTAAAAGAAATGGTTCTTTAATGAAAAAACATGCATTAGAAAACAAGGCAATTAACACCCAAAACAATGAAAATAATGAAATATTATCAATAAACTAGTGATAAAATGTTATAAAAGGATCATATTTGATATTATAAATATTAATATGGTTCTATTATAAGTTAATAAAATGTTTAAAATCACTATACATGAGTCTAAAGATGTTTAAACAAAAGAAAGCATGAGGTAATAGACTTCGTATCAATTTACATTCTATTGAGAGTTATTTGTTTTTATGCACCAATTAACTATTATGTAGTGTATAAATTTTCCCTTTTACATTAAATATGTTGATTCATTCATACTTTATGGTATTCTAAGTTTCAATTTGAATCATTTCATCCAAGGGGATTTTACTTGATAATTTCCAAGTGGTAAATGTTATTATACAATCTCACTTTCTTTTGTGATTGTTAACTTTCTCTTGAAAAAATCACTTTATTGTGATCATTTTTCATTATTAATTAAATTTATCTTAAATATCCATATTATTATATATTTTATGTGATTATTTCCTAAACCATATACTATTTTTATATATGGTGTATAATTTTGAAGTTATTTGATTAACTGGGGAAATATTAATAAATCTTTATCTTTTATTCAATATGGATATTTGATGATAAGGAATATTAATTAAATAATTAAATCAATTATTTGATATATGAGTAATTATTTGTACATGAAGTAATGGGTGGGATCAGAATTCATATATCACCTTGATACATCAACTGGTCTTATGAGACAAATTAGTTATCCAGACCTATTGGGTTTGTAACCAGTAGTTTTAAACTGTATTGTGAAAGATCTTGATAGTAGAGGTATAGTTGTACAAATCGGATTGGTTTATACCCAGTAGTTTTAAAGTTTCTTAAGGATATATCTTGATATTATATTTTTTTCATTTTCCTAAGACATGAGGACCAATAATTAAGCATTTCCTTTATTTATAATTTAGTTATCTTATCATAAATGGGATTTTCTTGGTGATATTTTCTCCAGATACATTTCATTATCAGTTTATTGATTAAATGGAACGTGTTTTTAGTTATTTAACTTTACATATTGATTATGAAATATCTTATCATAATATTCAAGTTATTTAAATGACATTTGTGTTTAGTTATTTATCTTTCCATATTGATTATGCTTATTGATTCATGATAGTTTCCATTGTACGTAACATTTACTAAGAATTTGAGCTCACCCTTATTTTTTTACTTCCTATAAGATATGAAGAATAATCCCTGGAATGAGTTTTCAAGGATGCATTTCATTTGATTTTTTTATGTATTATGTTATATTTACTATTTCCAAATGTAAATTTGGCATCATGTATGTATTTGGTTCTCCAAAACAGCTAAACTGATTGGTCCTTTAGGATTTGATTCATTGTATCTATGTTAATGTAATAAAGTAAGACATTGGCTCTGGGTTTCTGGGGTTGGGGTCATTATAGTTGGTATTAGAGTAATTTTAATAGAAACCTTAGGAACTAGATTTAGGAAAACATAGATTAGGCAACATAACACTATAATAGACTTTGAGGATAAACATAGAAGAACAATATAATGTTTTGGTAAGGTATAGATTATGTGTTTTTTCCTAGAAATTCATCCCTATATGGATACTACAAGTAGAATTTATTCTTTTATAGATGTACCTAGGGGTAACAACTCTGAAAAGGGAACACTGGGATTGGCCCGATCATCACCTGGTGCACAACAACGGTCCTTACTATGCACATATTTTGACACTCCTAGGGGATATGCTTAGGATAATTCACATTTTATTTAAAAACCATTATGAAGGATTTGATTTGACGTAAAGGGATGGAGATGACAGAGAAAAGGGAGAATGGGTAAAACACTAAACCTATAAATGTCCGTGAGTAGAAGAATCCTATGGAAAATAAAACATGTTTATCATTGGTGGATCATATTGGTTATAAAGAAATGGTTCATCTTATGATAGTCAAGTCGAACAAAGAATTTTGTTCCCCTGTGGATGTGGATGTCTTGAATAAAAAATTTGTAGAGGTAGTTAAATATGATGTTGATCCTTATTTCTCAAACATTGATCAACCTCCTCCTAGATGGATTATTAAAAAGGGTAAGATATCACCTGCATTATCAAATCAAGAGGTCGTGGAATAAAGGGTGAATCTTGGCAGGTACTCTATTATCGTAAGGGTTCTGGTTCAGAAGGGTGAGAAGCAATGGAAGTTCAATGATCTCACTTGAAGGATTGCTGATATTTATTGCTTTAGCGATTAGAAGATTATGGCGATGGGGAGAAGATATTACCACATGGTGTTACCCTCTGATGAATATAAGTGATGATCATGGAGCTTTAGATCAATTTCCTTAAGGCCCAATTTCCTATGAATATAGGAGTGGGATAGGAACTTTGACCCGAACACTATAAGGAACACCCACACACATGTTTGGGTTTTTATTTTCATCCTAAAATGGATATATTATCATCCTCACATTATTTGTGACATATATTCTTCTATGGGGAATCCTATTAGAATGGATAAGAAAACTGACAATCTGAGGTATGGCCACTATGTAAGAATCTTGGTTGAAATTGAAATGTATTCTACTCTGGTGGGGTAAGTGGTGCTAACCACAAGATATGATAGCATAAAACTTTCTAGTCAATATTAAAGGAAGCCTAATTTTTTCATGAATTAAAATCTTTAGGATATATCATATCTGAATGTAATAGGGATAAAGAATGAATTTTCTACAACATGAAAGGGAATAATGTTTATAATTATAGAAGGAGGAAGGGAAAGGATGAAATTCTACCTTCCTAATCAAATAGAAAAACCTCTTATAACCCCCCCCCCCTAATTCATATAAGGTAGGGGAAGTTCTGATTTTGAACTAATCAATGGAGGGTAGTGGACAGAGCGGTAAGCTCCACCCTTCTTCCGATGACCCCCCCCCCCCCCCCCACAAGCATTATTGAGGTTGTGGAGGTTTTTTATGACTAAAATTTTTAGTATTCACAAAATATGTAGGGCATACTAAATATTAAGGAACCTATATATCATGTGGACTTCTTGCATGTCACTCCTGATGAAGCTACAGAGGTCAACAAGAAATATACCTCATATGAAAACTCATAGATATACCATGGTAGGTCTGCTAGAGAAATTCCCACTGATGGAAATTCTAGGGCCCTGAGAGAAGAGGATTAATAAGAACAATATGTGGAAGATAGTGGATTAATGATAACACCAGCAGATAACACACAATAATAATCAACAGGTGTTGTACTAAATAATGAATATAATAGGGACATTTGTGATCTACATGACAACAATAATGGAGTCTGAAGGCCTTGTACTAAAGGTAATTCATAATAGAACCCTTTGAAAATTATATTTCATGGAGATCTATATAGATTAATATATCCTACATTAAATCCTAGGATTCTGATATAAGAGGTACCTCAAGAGAATAAGGCTATGACTAGTGGACTAAGAAAACCAAGTAATGCTATAAATTTATAGAATCAATCAAAGGATGCATAAATTAATTCTGGGAAAAATGGGAACCATACTACCCACTACCTTGACTATATCTTAGATAATTCCTTTTCATAAGTACCTTCCTTCAAGGTTTCCAGAAAACATACATCTATGATTTGATATCCTTAACCTATGCACTCAAAAAACATGTTCACTTATCTAAGTTGAAGATTTTTGGATAATGAGGCTGAGAATTCATAGCCCCCTATGAAAATTGGGATGGTGAGGAATTTCAGAATATTGATTTCTAGAAAATTATAGAGGAATCTGAGAATATGAAGGAAGTCGGAATGGAAGTTAATCCTAAATTTGGAAAGCAAACAAGTAAAAGGAGGAATAAGAAAGTACATTATAAGACGGAACAATAAAGAGGACCTATGAAAAGGGGAAAATCCCTTCAATAATGAAGCTATTATATTTTATTTTCCAAGGACTAGGGAACCCCCTAATGGCCAAACACCAAAGGTGTTTTATTATGGCCAAAAAACCGATGATTATTAGAACTAAAATTCTATTCGAGAATTGGAAGACCTTCAAATAGAACTCCATTGGGTACACTTTTGTTGCTTAAAACTAACATCATATCAACATGGATAACATATGGATTATTAATTATGAAATAATGTAGATAATTACATGCACTCAGAAAGATTAGAGTGTTAATTTATCTTTTAACATCTCATGTTAGACTGCTCATGCAACTTTTGTGTATGAATCTACATCATATATCACAATAAGATAATTAAGGAGGGATCATGTGTAAATCAATGATAATGTGGCTCACAAGTGGGTGATTATGGGGGATTTCAACTCTGTTTTGACACCTAAGAAAATAATTGTTTCTATCCTCAATAGAAAATAATATCTTTAATTCTATTCCGGTATTGATCAGTTCAATATTTCTGAAGTTCCAATCATTGGGGATGATTTTACATTAACCAGGTACACTTTAAGTGGGAAAAAAGAAATCAATTTTGAAATATTCTTTGTACAAATAGAGGAAAGGAGTGTGGAAAATGTAGTCTCAAGTTACACCCCTCTCAAGTACCATTTAGATCACAATCCCATAATTTTGGATGTCACGACCCGTCCTCGGGGCCCGTGTCGTGACTACCTCAAGCCCGCCTTCCATAGGCCAGGGGCTGGCGACTAGCACCAAGGCGTAAATCTTGGTAAAAAGGGAATGCATTGCCTTTGTAAAGTAAACAAACACCACAGAGCAAGCAAGAAATAGAAGTAAACACTAAGTAAAAACTGGGTACAATAGTAAGTGTGGAAAAGTAGGTGGGCCAAAATACAAACCCAAACTGAAAGTAAAGTACAACTGGAAAGGGAAAACAGCAACTGAAAGTAAATCCGCAACGTCGAGCTGTCCACTAGAAATCCCACCTGAAGGGTGAGTACAGATAGCCTCCACAGCTCCTCGGGTCCAGTCGTCCGCTCCGAGAACGTCCCACCCAGTGGTCCACCTCCAGGTACTGTCCTGCTCCGCAAGCCTCAACCACGATTAGCGATGTCTGTCGTCTCCAACCAATACAACGTAGTGCGGGCATATCCCATGCAGGGGTGAGTATAAGCTACTCAGTAGGGACCCTGAGACCCCCGAAGGTCTCCCAGAATCCACAAAGGATAATCCACAAAGTAAAGATACAATCACGAAGTAACATTCGACACTTCTTAGGTATATGCCCATACATATACCTAAGTCATCAATTCCAGTACGCTCCAACTTCCGAGCCCATGTACAACCCAGTCCACACAGGAAAGAAAAACGTAAATCTACATAGGATAGCACAACACAATCCACATAGGAAAGCAAAATAGGATTCATCTCACACAGGTATACTTCTTTGTAAGACGATAGAGATGATTAGATATTTCCATTGATTCATCTAAGCCGTCGGACCCACAAAGGATCAATAGGTACTAACCCCCGCAATGACCCACAAAGGATCTAACCCACACAGGATCGAAAGGTAACTAACCCCCACAAAGACCCACACAGGATCAGACCCACACAGGATCTGTAGGTGCTGGACCACACAGGACCGCTGAGCGTTGACCCACACAGGATCGGACCCACACAGGATCGGTAGCACTGATCCATGTAGGATCGCTGAGTACTGTAGTCGTCGCTGTCGAATCCACTGAGGATCTCTGTACAGTCGTCGTCGTAGTCGCAGCCAGCTCTAGGGTTCACGCACACAGCAAGCTCGTTCGGGAGGGTCCGCTCCACGATCCGAGAGGCTGATACATCAACTGACACATAGTCTAGAGTTGATGTATCCAAAAGTTCTGTATCGCCAACAGGAACTCAACGTCGCAGACGGCGCGTCAATCAGACGCCCGGTCTGAGAGTTATTGGATTTTTCATCCCAGGGGCCCGGTTGGTTTTTTAGTCAAAACCAACCCGACCGTACTCCACCTGTGTCCAAACCTCGGGCATAGTGAGCCAAAAGATCCTTCTCACTAAGAGGAATCCATCAAAGTCGACGGCACGTCGATCGGACGTCTGGAGTTCAAGTTATGAGTGTTTCTGCTCCAAGGGCCCGGTTGGTTTCGTGTACGAACCAACCCGGCCAAACCCAAAGTATTCTGAAACCTTTAGTGCAATATACCGAAACGACAGTCTCGATACAAGGATCGCATCGCAACTGACGTTGCATCGATCGGAGGCCCGTAGCTCGAGTTATGGGCAACAGACCGGAAAAGGTTCGGTAATAGGGGGTTCGGGCCCAGTCCGACCCGGCCCGATACCCCCAGGGTCAGCCCGAACCGGGTCGACCCGACCCAGGTCCGGGTCCAGCCCGCTTGGGCGCAGCCCGGCCCGGCACGCGGCGCGCTGGCCAGGGGCTCGGCCGAACGGCCGAGCCATTTCGGGTGCGGGGGGTGCTACCCCCGCGTGGAGAAACTGCGCCCCCTTTATGGGGCCGCCCAACTGGTCGAACGGGGGTTACGACCCCCGACGATTTCCTCTGACCGGCCAGCCCGGCTGGTCGGCCGGCTGCCGCCATCACGGGATCGGCAGGGGCCAGTCCCCTCGCTCAGACGCCAATGGCCCGGAACTGCCCCCGGTTCCCCTGCTCCGCCGCAGCCCGCAATCAGTCGCGGCCTTCATCCGTCCGGTGCGGCGCGACGGCGCCGTGCCCCTCCGCCGCGGTCCCGCTCCGGTCGCAGTGCTTCTGAGGTCCTTCGGCGCGGCACGACGGCGCTGCGTCTTTTTTCCATCTTCTACGGTGCCACGAATTTGTTACTTCCAACGGCGCGGTGCGACGGCGCCGCGCTTCTCCGCTCTCCCTTTCTACAATGTTCGCGTAGTGCTTCGGCACCGCGTTACCTTACTTGCCGCATCAAAAATCAACAACCAAAAGGGGAGGAGTGTCGGCCGTGTTCGTGCGGTCTGACCTCCTCCCGTTAATGCGATAACAGGCGGTTCAATTGAAAGGGGAAAAACGATGGAAGTAATCACAAGAAAATAAACCCCTACCTCAATGTTGTGGTCGCACGAGCATTCGTCGCGGAATTAACCGTCGCGGAAGAAGAGGGTCGTCGTGGAAGAAGAGGATCGCCGCAGAAGGAATGTCGCTGGCGTTAGGTGATCTCCGAGGAAGGCGTCTCTCGCCGACAGAGGATGGCATTCTTCGTTGGTGGTAGAGCGTTCTTCGCGTTCTTCGTCCAAGAATGAAGAATCCTCTCTTATTTTCTCCCAAAGCTTTGACACAACCCAAAAAATGAAATAAAATAAGTTCAACACTTATTTTATTATCAACCTAAGCTTTTGAAATTCAAAAGATAAGAAACGAACAATTAATTCAAAGAATTAATTGTAACGATTTAACCGCTCAATTTAATTAGGCGTTTCTTAACCAGAAAAAACGTAAGGTTTGACTTTCATTAAAAAGGGGGTTTGCGGGTGCGTTACTTAGGAGGGAAGAAATGGTGGGGCTCGTGCGGGCCCCACCTCAAAAATATCCTACCAAGTGGGTAGGATATTGTGGGTCCCACCTTATTCACTTAACTTAGCTTAAGTGGCTTTAAGTGAAATAAAATAAAGTGTCGCACCACTTTTATTTTATTTCTTAACTTAACCCCAAAAATTAAAAACCACACCCGAGAAAATACAACTCCGGAAAAAGGCGTTTCTAAGAAAATATCGGCATTGCGATTCCACCGGTGCCCTCAGAATTCGATTCCGAGCACCGGTTCAAAAGTTAGAAAACCACGCTCATTCGTTCACTGAACGTACCCGAGCTAAACTTCGGAAAATGATTCTGGGCACACCGGGCCTCAGAATCAGGTGCCGTCAGAAACTATGTTCTTGTAAAATTCCCAATAAAATTAAGAAAAAAAATTCCTTGAATTTTTATGGGTTTTTACATCACTCTCACCTCAGTGATTTACGTCCCCGTTAAGATACATCATAAACTAGGGAAACAAATGTGGGTACTGAGCACGCATCTGAGCCTCTCGCTCCCAAGTGCTCTTCTGGAGGTTTCCATGATGCCATATGATGCGCACTAGAGGAATTGACCATCCACGTAGGACCTTCTCCTGTCGATCCTCGATCTCCACTGGGACCTCTGTAAAAGTCGCCCCATCATCAACGTCCAGCTCCCCATGGTCAATGATATGCATCGGGTCGTGCACGTATCTCCTTAGCTGAGATACGTGGAAGACGTCGTGCACCCGGTGCAACTGAGGTGGTAGAGCTAGGCGATAAGCCACCTCGCCAATCCTACTGAGGACCTGGAATGGTCCGATGAAGTGTGGAGACAACTTGTCGCCTCGGCCAAATTTCCGAAATCCACGTCTAGGTGAGACCCTCAAGAAGACATGGTCGCCATCCTCGAACTAGAGTGGCCTCCGCCTCCTATCAGCATAGGATTTCTGTCGGCTCTGAGATATCCTCATCCGCTCCTGGATGATATGGACCTTCTCCGTCGTGGCCTGGACCATCTCTGGTCCCACAAGTGCTGACTCCCCAGGGTCTGTCCAGCACAAAGGAGATCTGCAAGGTCGGCCGTACAATGCCTCGTATGGTGCCATCCCGATGGTGGAGTGGTAGCTATTGTTGTACGCGAACTCCACCAAGGGTAGGTGGTCCTCCCAGCTGTGACCAAAGTCGAGGACACATGTGCAGAGCATGTCCTCGAGAGTCTGAATGGTCCTCTCCGTCTGACCATCCATCTGAGGGTGAAAGGCGGTGCTCAAACATAGTTGCATCCTGAACGCCTCCTGCAACCCCTTCCAAAGCCGGGATGTAAAGCGAGAATCTCGATCGGAGATGATAGATGATATCACACCGTGAAGCTGTACAATCTCCAGAATATAGAGACGTCCCAAGCTCTCCACTGATCCCTGCTCTCTGATGGGTAAGAAGTGAGCCGACTTGGTGAGTCGATCGACAATCACCCAGATGGAGTTGTGACCTCTGGAAGTGCGTGGAAGTCCAGTCATGAAGTCCATAGATATCCCGTCCCACTTCCACTCCAGAACCTCCAAGGGTTGTACTAAGCCTGCTGGTACCTGATGCTCTGCCTTCACCTGCTGGCAGGTGAGGCATCGAGAAACGAACTCTGCCACGGCCTTCTTCATGCCCGGCCACCAGTGCTGTCGTCTGAGATCCTGGTACATCTTCACTACTCCAGGATGTACCACCAAAGGGGAAGTGTGAAACTCTCTCAGTACCTCCTCTCTTAAAGAAACTTGTACCAAGGTACGTCCTCTGTAAAGTACGTTGTGCTCTGCTCCAAAGGAGAAACCATCAGGTGCCTGTCCTGAGGATATCTGCGCACGCCGCATCTCACAGTCGGTGTCCCCACTTTGTGCCTCTCTGACCCGCTGCAGTAGTGGAGGAGTGACTGTGAGTGACTGTAGAAAGGTTTCTCCATCTCTATCCATGAAGGATATCTGCAAAGCGGCTAGCTACTCTGTCGCCTCCCCAAGTAGCTGAATTCCCATCCTCCTGCTGAGAGCATCGGCTACTACGTTCCCCTTTCCAGGGGTATAGACTATCTCAAAGTCATAATTCTGGAGGAACTCAAGCCATCACCATTGTCTCAGGTTCAGTTCCTTCTGTGAGAAGATGTACCTGAGACTCTGATGGTCAGAATAGACTGTAAATCGCTCGCCCATCAGATAGTGTTGCCACATCTTCAGAGCGAAGACCACTGCTGCTAACTCCAGGTCATGGGTAGCGTAGTTCTGCTCATGCTGCCTCAACTGACGTGATTCGTAGGTGATCACGGCCCGCTCCTGTATCAGGACACATCTGAGTCCGTTCCCTGATGCATCGTAGTAAACTACGTACCCAACTCCCTCCTCCAGTAGCCTCAAGATAGGCACGCTAGTCAATATCTGTCTCAGCTCCTGGAAGCTCTACTGACATATGTCTGACCACACAAAGGGTTTCCCCTTCTTCGTAAGAGCTGAGAGTGGTGCCGCAACTCTGGAGAAGTCTGGTACAAATCTTCGATAGTATCCATCTAGTCCCAAGAAACTCCGCAACTCCATCACACTCCTGGGTAGCTCCCAAGATATCACTGCCTCGATCCTCGTAGGATCCACCACAACTCCCGCCTCAGATATGACGTGTCCCAAGAAGTGGACCTCATAAATCCAGAACTAACACTTTGAGAGCTTTCCATAAAGCTGGTGCTCTCAGAGTGTCTCTAGTACAACCCGCAAGTGGTAGGCATGCTCCTCCTCAGTCGTCGAGTAAATCAAAATGTCGTCGATGAAGACCATGACAAATCGATCAAGGTATGGCTGAAATATCATGTTCATGAGGCCCATGAACACCGCTGGAGAATTGGTTACGCCGAATGGCATAACCAAGAACTCATAGTGTCCATACCGACATCTGAAGGCCGCCTTTTTCACGTCCTCGTCCTGAACTCTGAGACTATTATAGCCTGACCTAAGGTCTATCTTTGAGAACCACCGTGCTCCCTTGAGCTGATCGAAGAGGTCATCAATCCTCGGTAGTGGATACTTGTTCCTCATTGTCACCTGGTTCAGGCGACGATAGTCGACACAATGTCGCAAGCTCCCGTCCGCCTTCTTGGCAAACAATATCGGGGAAGCCCAGGGTGAAACACTGGGTCGGATGAATCCCTTGCCTTGCAAGTCCTCCAACTGTACCCATAGCTCTCGAAGCTCAGTGGGGGCCATCCGATATGCTGGAGTGGATATCGGGGTTGTCCCGGGGTACAGATCAATATAAAAGACTACCTCTGTGCGAGGAGGTAGTCCTGGAACGTTTTTGGGAAAAACGTCCGCATACTGATCCACCACTGTAGGAAAACCATGACTTTGCACGTCAACTGCTCCTAGGATGAGTCTATCCAACTAATAAGTGATGGGTTGTCCTCTTCTCTGCGGAAGTCCATCCTATGCTGTGAAGGCTCCCTTCTCACCGGTGAAGGTGAACCTGCTCCTGTCGGTGCGTACACATCGCACCTTGTGCCTAATACATTCAATCTGAGCATGGACTGTGGATAACCAATCCATTCCCAAGATGAAGTCGTAAGGCCTTGATGCCGCTACAAGAAGATCCCAGCCGAAGCTCTCGCCTCCTAGAGTAAGCTCACACTTCCGGCACCAGTGCGTAATCGTCGAGTCTACTCCCGTAGGAGTCTCTATCCGTAAGGATCGAGCCAACGGCTCTATCGGAATCTCCGAGATCCGAACAAGGGCAGACACTATGGAAGAATGACTCGCTCCTATGTCTATAAGAACTGCAGCAAGGGTGGAATTGACACAGTTAGTACCTCGAATCATCTCGGGCACGCCGTGGCCGTAGGCCTCTGCTGCCTGGAGTTGTGCCTGTCTTTGCCCGCCAGCTCCCTGTGGTCGGGGTGGACCTCCTGGTGGTGGTGGTGCAAGAGCCTCAAAGCATCACCCACCACCTGCTACTCGGCCAGCTCCTCTGACTCGTCCGCCTGCTCCCTGTAGACTACCACGGTCGACCCTCTGCCTCTGCCTGGGTGGCCCCTCAACCGTCTGCTGCTCCTCGGCACGGCGGGTCGAGCAGTCACGAGCCATGTGGCCCTGCCTGCCGCATGCATAGCATTTTCTGCCTCTTGAAAGACTGGCTCCGCGTTGTGTTCCCTGCACTGCTAAGCCAGTGTCCTGAGGTCATCTTCCTGAGGGTCTGGTCTGCCTGGACCCATGAGTCATCCGTCGACTGCCTGCTACAGAAGACTCTGCTACGTGCCACCCCGCGGTAGGTCTCGCTGCTGATGAAGGCTCGGCAAGGAATCTCTCGATCAAAAGGGCTCTCTCAAGTACTCCTTCCTGAGTTGGAATGCTGAGGGAGATCAGTGATGCCCTGATCTCATGCCTCAATCCCTTCTCAAAGGTCTGGGCCCAGAATAATGGGTCTCGTACCATGTTTGTCGAGTAGCACGTGAGATCGGTAAATCTCACCGAGTACTGGGCGACCGTCAAGCTACCCTGCTGTAGTTGTAGAAGCTCCTGGATGCACACCGCACGGAGGGGGGCTGGGACGAACTCCGAGCAGAAGAGGCTCTCAAAGTCCGTCCAGAGGATAGATGCCTCGTCGTGCACCTGGAGCACCAATCTCCACCATCTTCCTGCTTCCGCGTGCAGGAGGCTCACTACGAGGATCACCATGAGGTCAGCTGGTGTCCTCACTAACCTGAAAACTCATACAACAGCCTCCATCCAATCCTCAGCTGCATGAGGGTCTATCTCCCCGCGAAACCTGGGTGGTCGCTGATGCTGAAACTCATGTAGTGCACTAAGGCGACGTGCATCATCAGCGGTTGGGGCTGGTAGCATCGGTGGCTCAGTGGGTAGAGGTACCGTCGGTGCCTTTGCTGTCAAAGGGCCCTATACCAAGGCCTCATCGCTCGATGGGCTGTCGTCATGCACAACGCTCGGAACCCTAGCTGGATGTCGTCGTGGGGCCATCCTGAAAAGAAACAGGTGTGCCACGGTTAAAACAGTATACCTGGTGAGCTGACACAAAGTAATCACAAAGAAAACTTTTAAAACACACTTGCAATCAATGTTTTCGTGCACTAAGTCAGAAATCAGAAGTCAGGGTCCTAGTGTATGGATACGTTGGTCGCCACATCAACACTAGACTCCTTGGACTGATAACCACACTCAATACTATTAACATTATTGCTTCACATAGAAAAAGATCAGAATCCTGAGTTCTGCGGTAGAACCGAACTCCTCTTATACCAATTTGTCACGACCCATCCTCGGGGCCCGTGTCGTGACTACCCCAAGCCCGTCTTCCATAGTCCAGGGGTTGGCGACTAGCACCAAGGCGTAAATCCCGGTAAAAAGGGAAGGAATTGCCTTTGTAAAGTAAACAAACACCACAGAGCAAGAAAGCAGTAGAAGTAAACACTAAGTAAAAACTGGGTACAACAGTAAGTGCGGAAAATTAAGTGGGCCAGAATACAAACCCAAACTGAAAGTAAAGTACAACTGGAAAGGGAAAATAGAAACTGAAAGTAAAGCCGCAACATCGAGCTGTCCACTGGAAATCCCACCTGAAGGGTGAGTACAGATAGCCTCCACAGCTCCTCGGGTCTAGCCGTCCGCTCCGAGAACGTCCCGCCCAGTGGTCCACCTCCAGGTATCATCCTGCTCCGCAAGACTCAACCACGATCAGCGCTGTACGTCGTCTGTAACCAACACAACGTAGTGCAGGCATAGCCCGTGCAGGGGTGAGTATAAGCTACTCAGTAGGGACCCCGAGACCCCTGAAGGTCTCCCATAATCCACAAAGGATAATTCACAAAGGAAAGATACAATCATGAAGTAACATTCGACACTGCTTAGGTATATGCCAATACATATACCTAAGTCACCAATTCTTGTACGCTCCAACTTCCGAGCCCATGTACAACCCAGTCCACACAGGAAAGAAAAATGTAAATCCACATAGGATAGAAAAACACAATCCACATAGGAAAGAAAAACAGGATTCAGCTCACACAGGTATACTTCTTTGTAAGACGATGGAGATGATCAGATATTTCCACTGATTCATCTAAGTCGTCGGATCCACAAAGGATCGATAGGTACTAACCCCCGAAATGACCCGCAAAGGATCTGACCCACACAGGATCGAAAGGTAACTAACCCTCGCAAAGACCCACACAGGATCGGACCCACACAAGATCTGTAGGCGCTGGCCCACACGGGACCGCTGAGCGCTGACCCACACAGGATCAGTAGCACTGATCCACGTAGGATCGCTGAGTGTTGTAGTCGTCGCCGTCGAATCCACTGAGGATCTCTGTACAGTCATCGTCGTAGTCGTAGCCAGCTCTAGGGTTCTCGCACACAGCAAACTCGTTCGGGAGGGTCCGCTCCACGAGCCGAGAGGCTGATACATCAACTGACACATAGTCCGGAGTTGATGTATCCAAAAGTTCCATATTTCCAACAGGAACTCAACATCACAGACGGCGCGTCAATCGAACACCCGGTCTGAGAGTTATTGGCTTTTTCGTCCTAGGGGCCCGGTTGGTTTTTAAGTCAAAACCAACCCGACCATACTCCACGTGCGTCCAAACCTCTGGAGGAGTAAGCCAAAATATCCATCTCACTAAGAGGAATCCATCAAAGTCGATGGCACGTCGATTGGACGTCCGGAGTTCAAGTTATGAGCGTTTCTGCTCTAAGGTTCTGGTTGGTTTCGTGTACGAACCAACCCGGCCGAACCCAAAGTATTCTGAAACCTTGAGTGTGATATACCGAAACGACCATCTCGATCCAAGGATCGCATCGCAGCTGATGGTGCATCGATCGGAGGCTCGTAGCTCGAGTTATGGGCAACAGACCGGAAAAGGTTCGGTAATAGGGGGTTCGGGCCCGGTCCGACCCGGCTCGATACCCCCAGGGTCGGCCCGAACCGGGTCGACCCATCCCGGGTCTGGGTCTAGCCCGCTTGGGCATGGCCCGGCCCGGCTGGCACGGCCCAGCCCGGTCTGGCAGACCGGCCGGGGCAGCCGGCCCAGCGCGCGGCGCGCTGGTCAGGGGCTCGGCTGAACGGCCGAGCCGTTTCGGGTGCGGGGGGCACTGCCCCCGCGTGGAGAAACCGCGACCCCTTTATGGGGCCGCTCAGCTGGCCGGTCGGGGGTTACGACCCCCGGCGATTTCCTCTGACCGGTCGGCCCGGCTGGCTGGCCAGCTGCCGCCATCACGAGACTGGCAGGAGCTGGTCCCCTCGCTCCGACGCCGATGGACCGGAACCGGCCGCCGGTTCCCCTGCTTCGTCGCAGCCCAGAACCGGCCGCGGCCTTCGTCCGTCTGGCGCAGCACGACGGAGTTGCGCCCCTCCGCCGCGGCCCCGCTCCAGCCACGGTGCTTCTGAGGTCCTCCGGCGCGGCGCGACAGTGCCGTGTCTTTTGTTCATCTTCTACGGCGTGGCGCAATGGCGCCGCAGATTTTTTGCTTCCAACGACGCGGTGTGACGGCACCGCGCTTCTCCGCTCTCCCTTTCTACAATGTCCACGCGGTGCTTCGGCACCGCGTTGCCTTACTCACCACATCAAAAATCAACAACCAAAAGGGGAGGAGTGTCGGCCGTGTTCGTTCGGTCTGACCTCCTCCCGTTAATGCGATAACAGGTGGTTCAATTGAAAGGGGAAAAACGACGGAAGTAATCACAAGAAAATAGACCCCTACCTCAACGTTTTCGTCGTACGAGCATTTGTCGCTGAATTAACCGTCGCGGAAGAAGAGGGTCATCACGGAAGAAGAGGATCGATGCGGAAGGAACGTCGCTGGCGTTAGGTGATCTCCAAGTAAGGCGTCTCTCACCGACGGAGGATGGCGTTCTTCGTTGACGGTAGAGCGTTCTTCATCGAAGAATGAAGAATCCTCTCTTATTTTCTCCCAAATCATTGACACAACCCAACAAATGAAATAAAATAAGTTCAACACTTATTTTATTATCAACCTAAGCTTTTGAAATTCAAAAGATAAGAAACGAACAATTAATTCAAAGAATTAATTGTAACGATTTAACAGCTCAATTTAATGAGGTGTTTCTTAACCAGAAAAAACGTAAGGTTTGACTTTCATTAAAAAGGGGGGTTACGGGTGTGTTACTTAGGAAGGAAGAAATGGTGGGGCTCGTGCAGGCCCCACCTAACAAATATCCTACCAAGTGGGTAGGATATTGTGGGTCCCACCTTATCCGCTTAACTTAGCTTAAGTGGCTTTAAGTGAAATAAAATAAAGTGTATCACCACTTTTATTTTATTTCTTAACTTAACCCCAAAAATTAAAAACCACACCCGAGCAAACGCAACTCCGAAAAAGGAATTTCTAAGCAAATACCCGGTGCCCTCGGAATTCGATTCCGAGCACCAGTTCAAAAGTTAGAAAACCCCTCTTGTTCGTTCACTGAACGTACCCGAGCTAAACTTCGGAAAATGATTCCGGGCACACCGGGCCTCAGAATCAGGTGCCTTCAAAAAATGCGTTCTTGTAAAATTCCCAAGAAAATTAAGAAAAAAAATTCCTTGAATTTTTATAGGTCTTTACATTGGATCCCTTCAGTACAATAAGTTCATCCCAACTTCCATTTCATTTCAAAAATAGATGGGTTTTCCTTCTTGGATGTATAAATTTTATAGACTTGGAAGCTAGAATTAATGGGAATCACTCGATAGAGACTTGATGGAAAATTAAAACACACCAAAGGGATACTAAGGGAATAGAGTAAGAACTCTTTTTCAAGACTTGACCTTGAAATTAAGGTTGTTTAACATCACCTAGAACTAGCCAATCTAGAAATAAGTGCCAAAGCACTCCCTCTAGAGAGAAAATTAAATCCTATGCTAAGTTGGATGGTCTTCTAACTATCAAATAAAGATTGGATATTAATAACCTAAATGTAAAATGGTTGATAATAATTTTATATTCATTAAATAACACCACAATCGAGTTCTTATCATGGAACCTGATAATGATGAATTCAAAAAAACTCTTTTCTCTCTTAATATGGAGAGTGTGTCTAGATCAGATGGATTCACCAAGAAATTTTTCATTTTTTATTGGGATATTCTAAAAGATAATTTGGTGAGTGTTGTAAAGGAGTTCTTCACACATGACTCTATACCCTATGGAATTAACTCAAATTTTATTATCTTGATCCCTAAAAAGGAAAATGAAATTGAAATTAAAGAATTCAACCGGTTAATCTTGATAATACAAATACATTAGTAAAATTATGATGAATAGGATGGGGGGAATAATTAAGGATCACATCACCTCAAATCAGTTTGGATTTTTTCCTGGTAGATGCATTCAGAACTGTTTATTCATATCCATAGAAAGTGTTAATATAATAAAGAGGAAGTCAAAATAAGGGAACTTTTCTCTTAAAATTGATATTTCCAAGGCTTTTAACTCTCTAAAATGGAGTTTTCTATTCAACATATTGAGGAGATATGGATTTTTAAACACTTTTATTATATTAATTTACACTATTATCTCATCTTCAAGTATGTTTATCCTAATCAATGGGTCCCCCAGAGGGTTATTCAAATTCAAAATAAGTAAGGTGGTATAATCTCACGGATTCTCTTTTCTATTTATGAAGACTATCTAAGTCTATGCATTAATGATCTAGCTCAGGTTGGTATGTATAATAAAATTAAAGGTAGAAAATAATCATTCACTCCATAAAACCTATTTTATATAAATGAAATTATTTTATTTGGTAAATCATCAAAGAAACCCATATCTTCTATCAAATATTTGTTCACACACTCTGAGGAGGTGGTTCGATGGGATATTAGTTGGCGAGAATCTTTTATTGTGTTTTGAGATGGAATTTCTATTGGAAAAAAATAGGACCACTAGAATGATTGGAGTGAAAAGGGGATCCCTTCCATTTAATTATCTTGGTGTTCTCCTATTTTGGGTAAAAGTTAAGATCCACTTTATTAGAGTAATAAGTTTTGGAATCATCGATCAAATGGCTTAGTGGTAAGGGAAATCCATCTCCCAAACTGGGAGGGTGTGTCTTCTCAACTCAGTGATCACATCAAAAAATTTCTACTCCTCTCTCTAGAGATGGTCAATAATGCTCATGAAAGAGATTCAATGCATGATTATATATTTTATTTGTACTAGTTCTGTTCATGATAAGAAACTAATTACTATATCATGGAAAGAATGTATCAAACCAATTGAAATGGGGGACCTTGGAGTGAAAGATATCAAGATATTAAATTATATCCTTTTCGTCAAGTTCACATGGAATCTATTAACCAATAATTATTATTCTTGTGGTTTTTTATCAATAAGGTTCAAAGGAAGAAAGTTGGATGGGTATCCATATTACCTTGCATCATCATTTTAGCCTTCAATAAAACACTCCTTCATTGATATCATCCAGAATACCAAGTGGTTGGTTAGTATACAATCCAATATGAACTGTTGGTACACCTTATGGATTGATAGTCCTATTAAATATGGCATGATAATTCCTCTAGATATATTAAATATGACTATAGCTAATCTCATGACACTAAACACTATCATCAGCTTTATTCTTCAGTAGGTTTTGTTAGAGATCCAAAAATATACTTTCATGGATATTGATACATTGGTATGGTGGCCTAATAGTAATGGGAAATTCACTATCATGGAATACAATAATATAAAAAGTGGGATCTCCACTATTCTACTAGAATGGATTTCTAAATTTAAGGTACACTTCATACAACCATTTAGATTTCTTCTTCTCTAGAGAATTTGGAAAAATAGGCAGCCCACGCATGATTAACTTAAAGGGGAAGGACAATGCGTTGTTTCTTAATTCTATTTGTGTTTAAATGATGAATAAAGTACAAAATACCTCTTCGTTATCTATGATTATTCATAGGAACTATATAAATATTCTGCCCATATGTTTGGATTTTTGATAAACGATAGACGCCCATTGAAGCATCTCATGAACTTCATCAGAAGCACTAGACAGAGTGATCAAGTGAAGCACCTCCTTCTATAAGCAGTAGAATCCATATTTTCTTCAATCTGTAGGGAATTAAATAAGAGGATATTTGATAAAAAAAATTCATCCATTCATTCAATAAAAATGGCCTTGCATAGGGGAGTGCATGCTTCTACTAAGGTGTATCTTGGATCAATGCATAACAGAAACACTAATCTAAAAATCATGAAACTACTAGGAGTTGTGGGTAGACCCAAGTAGCCTATGGTTCTCAAATATTTGTGATGGATTCCTCTGATGGATTCATGGATAAAGGATAATATAGATGGTGTTGCCTCCATCATTCTAAGACCCATGGTTTATGGAGGTATTTTCAAAAACCATCGTAGATTTTTTCAAGGATATTTTCATCATTATATCATAATTGGAACTACCTATTATGTTGAGTTATGGGTGATGATTTTTTCCATAAAACATGTTGTTGACCATAAATAGACTACCTTGTGGATTTAATATCACTCTAAAATTTCTATATTGAAAGTGAGAACCAAGAATGTCCATGTAAGCTTCACCCAAATTGGATTAGATGTCTTAATCATGCTAATCAGCTCGATCTGATTGTTTCTCATTCTTATAGGGAAGAAAACCAGGTGGATAATGTATTATCAAAGAGGGTGATCATGGAAATGATCATTACATGGTCCTATAGATCTCTATATTATTGTATATAATTTTTGGATGTTGATATGCATTGAGTGGTTCACTCCCGTCTATGTAAAACCCCTTGTAACATCTAACCCAGGTTTTTTACTTTTTATTAATAAATTTTAGGACTGGATTTTCCTAGAACCTGGACATTTTTCATATTATAAAGGATTTGAAATAGAGATGTCCCCAAAGAATCCATGTTTATGATTATGATATTATCTATGAATAAATTTTTCAATTAATTTTAAATATTTCACTATTTTTTGGATTGTACATTATGGTTCATAATGATATGATCTAATATAATGTATATCATCATTTATAAATGGTGCCTAGAAGAAGGAATGAGAACTACATTAATGCACATAATACAAAGATTAATAATGATCATTTTTTTATGGTTTTAATACAATATTTAGAATAGAACTAGTCTCCCAAATATTCTCATCCTATAAGGACATAGTTTCATGTGCTAACAATAAAGAGAAATAATTCTATAAGTATTTTGTTTTCAGTGGGAAGCATGAGAAGAAGAGGAAGGGGAAAATATGGATAAAGGGAATAAGGGAAAGAAGGATTTTCCCACATGTGATAACTGTGGAAAGAATCACACTATAAAATTCTTGAAGGGATTTGGAGTTTGTTATAAGTGTGGGGAAAAGGGTCACCAGGATAAAGAATGAAAAGGGAAGAAATAAAAAAACTAGTATTCATTATTTCAACTATAGTTATATGGGGAACTATATACACGAATTCCCTAAGAATCAAGGTAATCTACCATAGAAGAGGCCAAGGGGATAAGGCTGAGCTTTTGCGAACACTACAACAGAGGTGTAAGTTCCCAATGATGTGGTGTCAAGTACTTTAATCCTATATTCAAATTTAGCTAATTCTTTATAGGATTATGGATCCTCACACTCTTTTATATCTACCTATATTTCTAGGATAATCAGACATTTATCTTTTAACTTAAGAAGGGAGTTGTTGGTTAAAAATCCTAGGCGAAGTCTAACTACAATGAAGATGTGTCAGGAATTCCCCATTATGACACAAAAATGTGATTTATTTTCTAACATTATTATCATAACTATGGTTTCAATCACTGTAATATTTTGTATGGACTGTATTTCAAAATATGGTACAAAATATTTTTAATAGAATAATGAAATTATTATTTTTGAGGAAGATATATAATTAAATATCTTTAGAGTAGAGACTTAATTATCTGAGTCATATCTAGATCCAACCCTAGTAGATCTATTAAATGAGAATCTTGGAGAAAAGGATCAAATAAAATCTAGGGATGAAGAATTTAATCTTAAAATTGAGGATGTACTTAATGTATTGGAATACATTTATGTATTTCCTAAAGAATTACCAGGACATTCCCCAAAGCATGAAATTGAGTTTTCCTTTGATTTAACCCTTAAGGAAATACCAATATCAAAGACTCCCTATAGAATGGACACTATGGAACTAGTGGAGTTGAAGAAACAACTAGAGGAGTTGGGTGATAAGGTATTTATTCACCCTAGTGTTTCACCATGGGGATCCCTTGTTCTCTTCATTAAGAATAAAGATTGATACATGAGGAAATGCATTGATTATAAGGAAATTAATGGTATTATGATAAATAAAAAGTATCATCGGTCTTGCATTGATGACTTATTTCATCAACTTCATGGAGACTAATATTTTTCAAAGATTGACCTTCATTTTAGGTATCATCAATTTCAATTATAGGAAGACATATTAAAGACAACTTTTCAAATGAGGTATGGACATTATGAGTTTATAGTAATTCCATTTGGATTGACTAATGCACCCTATACTTGTATGGATCTAATGAATAGAGTATTCAAGGAATATATTGATGATTTTTTTTTTTGATATTCATTAATGATATTTTGGTGCATTCTAAAATCTATGAGGACCATGATAATCACATGTAGATAATTCATAAGAATCTTATAATGAAAGTGTTATTTTGGAAATTTAGTAAGTGTGATTTCTGGATTCAACAGGTTTCTTTTCTTGGACACATTATCTCCAAGTATGGAATCTCATTTGATCATGTGAAGATAAAGGTAGTCATATAATGGCATATTCCAACAAACATAACTATGGTGTATAGTTTCATTGGTTTGGAAGGTTACTATCAGTGATTCATTCAGAATTTTTCCCAATTAGATAACTCATTAACAAATCTTACACATAAAGGGGTTAATTTTGTTTGGAAAAATTAATGTGAATAATTTTTTGATGAACTAAAGAGGTGATTAATCAATTCTCTGATTTTGAATCTACAATCAAAAAATGATGGGTTTTTTTATATATAGTGATGCATCAAAGAAAGGACTCGGTTGTGTCCTAATGAAAAATGATAAAGTTATTTTATATGCATCAAGGAAATTTAAGATTCATGGATAAAACTATCCAACCCTTGATATTGTGTAGGTAGCTATAATCTTTTCTTTGAATATATTAAGAAATTATCTCTATGGTAAAAGTGTGAGATATACATGAATCATAAAATACTAAAATATATATTTAAAAAAAAGATATCAGTATGAGTGCCACGACCCCCTCCCCAAAAACTGTACCCCTCTTGGGTCAGTAATGTGAAAAGGGAGATAATGACCCCCGAGTCCTGCCTCCAGTAGGCCCTAGGTTGGATACTAGCACCGAGGGTATAATAAACACACAAATAGGAGGCACTACCCTCTAAGAGAACACATGCGGAAGAGAGAGGTAAGATAGACAGAAAACAACTCCAACTCAGAACTGAAATATAAAAGAAACCCAAGTGCACGTATGTAATGACATGAAAAAGTACTATAACTGAAAGGGGAAAAAATGCAAGTGCCCAAAAGAAAGTAAAAATAGTAGCAACCACAATCCCGGACAGCTCCTAAAACCACAAGCTTGTAGAAACTAGTTTGATCTCCAACCTGCTCCAAGTGACCTGAAAAACAGTTTGTATATACATAGGGTGAGTATAACAGTATACTCAGCAGGATCCTCCCCAAAGCCTCTCGTGCAAAAGTAAAGAAATCATGCTAAACCACAGTGAACAAAAAGTGAAACTAACTCGTCGCCTACATAGGTATACTAAGTTCCCAACCTCACCATGGATAATCTCACCAAGTAATTCATACAAGAATATATCATATAATAAAGAATATCAAGGGTACCTCGCTACTACTTCTCCAATGGTTTTCCACTTTGCCCCAATGTCAAACATCCTGAGCATCTCTCTCCAAAAAGGATTTCCCACAGACACCTGGGCGAAGCACCACAATGTGCACATCATACAACACAAAGGATTGCCCGCAGACACCTGGGAGAAGCACCACACCATCCTCACAACCAAAAGTAACCAGGTAGTTTCCAGGAGCCACCACAGCCCGCATAATGTGTATCATACGTCAGGTATTATACCTCAAGCCATTACAGCCCATACACTGAGTAAGGATCCTCAATCCATCACAGCCTATACACGTTACACCTATAGTAGTCCATAGGATACTATATCCAGAATACATGTATCTGAATAACCACAAGCTATTACAGCCTTCTACACACATATAAGGGGAAAACTAACTGTTGTTCCTACCATCACAAGTATCAACCAAGAGAAGAGAGTGGGGCCAAAGGGTGTAGTCAGCCATTCTTCCTCCCACCGGAATGTTGGGGAAAACACCCCCCCAGGACTCAGAATCCTCGGGGTGTCAGTTTCCCTTACTGATAGGGTGGAGTAGCGTATAGAAAACACAAAAAGTATAGGATATATTATATCTCACAACCACACAATGGGAATTACCTAGTCTTATACACAACTACAGCTAATGTCTCTCAGACTCCAGGCTACTACTTCTAAGACTAAGTATCCTATAAGTACACAACCATTTAAAGAGATTTATTAGATTACTTCATTCCCTTTTTATCATTTCCACTGTACGTTAATTAATTCTTTAAACATTAATTAACCATGAACAATTCCAAATTAAATTTCATTAGCATCACACCCAAATTCAACTGTCCCTTTAAAAAAATTACAACCTCACCATTATGTTCCAGTAAACTCCAACCCCATGGGTTAACACCATTTATTCAAATTTTCATTACAGAATTACTTTCTCACACTCCCAGGCATTCTAGAAAATATTCTATGCTACTAAACACAAGGGGCTCAACACGGTGATTAGATGTACTACCGGTCGAGTATTTTCCGCTTAAAGTAAGAGAATATACCCATCCTTCCTTGAGAAGCTAAACACGGAAAGCACATGGCATACCCCATGTGTCTTCGTCTCTTTTGGAAAAAGGGTAAGTAATACCAGCTACCTTGAGTAGTGGGGAAAGTAAAGCAGACAATCAACCAATAAGAAACAGAAAGAATCCAACAATCACATCCATCCCACTCCATCATCCCCGGTGTCCTCCCCAACACCCACATGCATAAACCGATGCCTCTTGCCACTCTAGGAGTCATCCGCTGCCACAACCAAAAGGCCTCTATGCCCCCACATATCACAACACCCCTCTGAGGGTCACGTCTCAACACAAGTAGTAGGAAAAACAATCATCACATCAATTGGGCTATGGCCCTTTAACAATAAAGAGGGAAACTCAGAACCCTTCAAGGAATTATCAAATAATCAAATTCTTTAATCCATCTTGAATTAACATATTTATAATCTTTTGGTTCCAACATCGAGAAACCTAACCAGTAAGCTATCACAAATGATTAAACGTGCTTACTACGCCAATTTGATTAACATCAAATTACAACCAGAACCAGATTCATTTTCATGATTCTTTATCTTTATCCCAACAATTATCAATTAATCCTGGTTTACGTTATTTAACGATTTCCATCAAGAACAATAGCTAAGCAAAGCAAGCATAGATATCACACTATCTAGCAAAATGAGAGGCAACAACATACGATCGATTCAATTTCTTTATCAGGTTCAAAATATTTATTATGTCAATTCCATTGTCATACAGTGGGATTAAACATGCTAACAATACAGTTGCACGTAAAAAAATAGAATCAACAAATCCCCTACCTTAAAGGTTTTTGATGAAAACCCCAACAAATGAAGAATTCACAAGAAAGATGGGTTGATTCTCCAAGAATCCTCCTTAGATATCTTCTCCTAACACAACCAAGACCAAATCTCAGCATATTTGGCATCCACACACTTAGATCTACCCATAACGGGCGTATATATAAGAAACCGAGAGAAGAGGAGAAGTAGATCTAAGTATATCAAAGAAACCAAACAAGAATGATCACATACCTCAAGAAACCGGCTTTGATTCGCCAAGAGAAGCCTTCGAATCACCTCCAAAATTCTTGGTAGAGGTTCTCTTACCTTTAAGGGAGGGTAATCTCGAGTTATGGCCGCTTAGGAGCTTAAACGAGCAAGTTAGAGGCAAAACGGTTGAGATCCAAAATTTTAGGATCTAGTTTAAGTGTCCGCATGGTTTTCTCACACGGTTAGACAAACTGTGCGCTAATCATGCGGTCGCTACTACCTCGTCAAACACTCCTCGCACGGTTAGGCCGCATGGTTAGACAAATCATGCGCTAACTGTGCGTTATCCACTTCCTCCAATATTAACTACGCACGGTTTGGCCGCATGGTTTAGACAAACCGTGCACAGCTCGTGTGAAAGCTACTACCCTTTAGTTTTCCTTAAATATTCACCCAAACGCACCCCCAAGACACTACTCCAAAACAAGGGTAGTTATAATCATCAAAAGTACCTGAAGACGTAACGTGATGGTACAGTTCACAACTGTCTACCGTTAAAATGGTTCATCAAAATGGAAAATTTTGACAAAGAGTTGGGGATAAGTTACCTTGACCTCCCGAAACACCTCTAACACCATATTTTTTTCAAAGTAATGGAATAGAGAGGTCTGGACCATTACATCAGATGCCTCTCAAAACATTATCATCCTCAAGAATCTAAAACCCACCTAAAGTGAAAACGAAATAGGGTCTGAACAACCACCCATCGAGATACCTCTCAAAAGATATCAGGCCACAAAAGCAACAAAGGGAGCCATCTCATAAACATGAAAGTTTCATAACCACATAAGTTACAGCAATACATGAAAAGATTTAAAAATCAAACAACTCTGGTTACTGAGCACGTATCTGTGACTCACGTTCCCAAGTACTCTCCTCCATGCCACCGTGTCACCACAAGACATCAACTAAGGGGATAGAACGCCCATGAAACACCTTCTCCTTACGGTCTTGGATCTCCACAGGTCTCTCCTCAAAGGTTGCATCATCATCCACATAGATCTCTCCCCAATCAATGATGTGACAGTTTTCATGAAGATAACAACGGAGATGTGATACATGGAAAACATCATGTATCCGACTCATCTGTGGGGGAATTTTTACTCGATACGCCATATCTACAACACAAGCTAACACCTCGAAAGGCCCAAAAAAATTGGGGAGAAAGCTTACTCCCATGACCAAAACTTCACTTCCCACTACAGGGAGTCACCTTTAGAAACACATGATCCCCAACATTAAACTCCAAGGGTCTCCTCCTTTGATTAGCATATGATTTCTGATGATCTTGCGCTATATTCATCCTCTCACGAATCACCTGAACCATCTCTGTTGTATTCTGCACTAGTTTTGGTCTGAGAATTGCTGACTCTTCGACCCTAGTCCAGCACAACGGAGTACGGAAAGTCTAGCCATACAAGGCTTCAAACGGCGTCATACTAATGGTGGAGTGAAAACTATTATTGTAAGTGAACTACACCAAGGGTAAGTGCCTCATCTATGAACCTCCAAAATCAAGAACACAAGAGCGTAACATGTCTTCAAGAGTCTGGATGGTTTGCTCTATCTGACCATCCGTTTGAGGATGAAAAGCAGTGTTAAGGCATAGTTGAGAACCGAAAGCATGTTGGAGACCTCTCCACACCTTGGAGATAAAACGAGGATCTCAATCATAAAAAATCATCCTAGGGACTCCATGAAGTCTCACCACCTCCTCTAGATACTGCCTCGAAAAAACTTCCACTGATCTTGACTCCTTGATTGCTATAAAGTGAGCCAATTTTGTTAAATGATCCACTACCACCCAAATAGAATCATGTCCTCCTAGAGATCGAGGTAGACCAGTAACAAAGTCCATTGAGATTTCCTCCCACTTCCACTGAGTAATATTTAATGGATAGAGAAGACCACCAGTAACATGGTGTTCGGCCTTCACCTTCTGGAAGACTAAACATTGAGACACAAACTCTGCAACCGCACGCTTCAGCTCAAGCCACCAAAACTGAATCCTCAAGGCTCAGTACATATTTTTCACACCAGGATGTACTGCTAAAGGTTAAATATGGAACTCTCTAAGGACCATATTGTGCATCATCAAAGGAACAAAAATCCTTCCATGATACAACACTCGGTGTTGTTCATCTTCAGTCCAACCATCAGGGGCCTCACCACAAACAACTCATTCTCTCCAGACTTCCACCTCTAGATCTCCCAACTGGGACTCTTCCACATTCTGCATCAGGGATGACTGTACAGTCATCTAAAAAAGAAAACCTCTACCCCCAACTTCTCCCATATCAAGATGCAATGCTGACAGTTCTTCCATTACTCTCCAGGAATCACCGGATTCACGCACAGCATCACTACGTGACTTTCGGCTTAGCGCATCAGCTACAACATTCCCTTTTACAGGTGTATATGATATTTCAAAGTCGTATTACTATAAAAACTCCATCCACCGACTCTGTCGTAAGTTCAAGTCACACTGGGAGAAAACATACCTCAAACTCTTATGATCAGTGAAAACCACAAAGCGCTCACCAATGAGGTAATGTCTCCACAACTTCAGAGAAAAAACCACGGTTTCTAACTCAAGATCAAGGGTGGAATAGTTACATTCATGGGGATGTAACTACCAAGACCCATAAGAAACAACTGACCTCTGCTTCATGAGAACACAGCCTAACCCCAGATGTGAAGGATCGCAGAAAACATCAAACTGAACTCCCTCAGCTGGAAGACAAAGGATTGGAGCACTTAGTAACTTCTCCTTTAGATACTCAAAAGCTACCTGACACTGATCAGTCCATATGAATTCCTGATCCTTCCAGGTAAAATCTGTTAGAGGAGTCTCAACTCATGAGAAATTGGCTACGAACCACCTGTAGTAGCCGAAGAGACCAAGGAAATTTCTCACCTCTGACACTGTCTTGGGGGATACCCAAGACACAACGGCTTCTATCTTCGATGGATCCACATATAATCCCTGTTGGGACACAACATTCCCCAAGAAATGGACTTATCGAGCCCAAAACTCACACTTATACAACTTCCCAAATAGCTGATGTTGACGAAGGACTCCCAAAACGGCGTGTAGATGCTCTGCACGTTCCTCCTCAGATGTGGAGTACACAAGGATGTCGTCCCAAAGCATGGAAAAGGGTAGGTGATATGAAGGAGTGTGTTGCTCCTGAATCAAACAAGGCATACACCAAGGTAGAAAACAAGCAAAGGGTACCTAGAACGACATCTAGCTTGCCTGGAGCTAGAAACGCTAGAGCATGAAGCTGACCAGGACCTCCATTACGGCCTCTCTGACCCTGGTGATGACCACCACCACAGATGTGTTCTACTCTCTGAGGATGGAGAGAATCATGGGTTTGTCCTCTGCCTGCCCCATCTACCCTCATGTGATCTAAAGCTAGTGTAACTGGCTGCTGCTGCCTCGGCTGGAACTGCCTCAACAGAGGAACTTGAAGCGTAGTGCCTGGTGCACGATGACCGCTCTGAAAGGTCGGTCACTCTCGATGTTGATGGCCATGACCACCATAAGAAAATCAAGCACCTGATCCCTTGGTATAGGCCGGAGAGTTGCTGCCTTGGGAGAAACGAGATGGGAGGGGTTGGGGCCTACCCCCGGCTGAACGAAAACTCTTCTATCCTGAAAACCGGGAACCCCGGACCACAGCTTTTCTTCATGAGGAATCATGATGATTCCCCTATCATGATGATCCAGTCATGGACAAAGTCCTCTCGAAAACCTCTACCCTCGCCAGCACCTCAAGATATTTCTTCAGCATAAATGGGGTGACCTGAAGTTGGATCTCTGGATGCAAAGCCTCCTTGAAATGCCTCACCTTGGCCTCCTCATTTGGTAACAGGTCTGAAGCATATCATAAAAGGTTCCTGAAATAGATCCCAAACTCTTGAACAGTAGAGCTCCCCTTTCAAAGGGTAAGAAGATCCTGGCGACTGGACTCCTTCACAGTCAAAGAAAGGAACTCGACTCTAAACATGTCTCAGAACTCCTCCCATGAGATCACTTACTCCTCACAATCCTCAAGAAACAAGAACCACCACTGCCTTGCTGCTCCACGTAGCATCGTCACAACTAAGGACACCCAGTGCTCCTTTCGAGCATGGATCAAACTGAACCCTATCTCGACCTCCTCCAACTAGTCTTCCGTGATTGCATCTGAAATGGATCCCTCGTACTTCTGCAGACTCTGTCGCTGAAACTCTTAGAGTGTCTTCCTCCAAGTGTCATTGCCGTCAACCTCTACCCTACGACGATCTGCTGAAACAACCTACTGGACATTTTCTATGAAAACGTGATGAGGACATCGACCTGGAGCCATACCTGTAAAATAACAAACTGTTAGAGCTCCTAAACCTGGAATATGGAAGACTCAACATTAATTAATTAATTATTTTCTTTTATTAATTTTAGGTTAATCTATCCCAAGGTCTACCCATTCAAACACAGGCACAAAGAAGAATGATACATGATCCTTTCCTAGGTATCTACCCTACAACTAGTATCACCTTTTTTAGTATCCATTATAAACTTAAAGGTCCGTACATCATATCATAGGGGGGCCTAAATGCCTATGTATCAGCTGGTCTCCAATGTTTACCTCACTTTCTAAACATGAATGACACCATCGCCCTGCCAACCCATGCAACCTCACATGTGCCTAAATCTAAACTCCATCCTATCCCTCAACCATACCTCTGATACCACTCTATCACGACCCCCTCCCCACAAAGTGTACCCCTCCTGGGTCAGCAATGTGAAAAGGGAGATAATGACCCCTGATTCCCACCTCCAGTAGGCCCCGGGTTGGTGACTAGCACTGAGGGTATCATAAAC
This sequence comes from Viscum album, assembly GCA_963277665.1. Lineage (NCBI taxonomy): Eukaryota > Viridiplantae > Streptophyta > Magnoliopsida > Santalales > Viscaceae > Viscum > Viscum album. Next base: position 1,323,658,209 of record OY728160.1, read on the forward strand.
ACACAAATGGGAGTCATTACCCTCTAAGAGAACACATGCGGAAGAGAGAGATAAGATAGACACCAACCAACTCTAACTCAGAACTGAAATATAAAAGAAACCCAAGTTCACGTATGTAATGCCATGAAAAAGTACTAAAACTGAAAGGGGAAAAACTACAAGTACCCAAAAGAAAGTAAAAATAGCAGCAACCACAAGCCCGAACAGCTCCTGCAACCACAAGCTAGTAGAAATCATATTGATCTCCAACCTGCTCCAACTGAACTGAAAAATAGTTTGTATATACATAGGGTGAGTATAACAGTAAACTCAGTAGGATCCTCCCTGAAGCCTCTCGTGCAAAAGTAAAGAAAGCATGATAAAGCACAGTGAACAACAAGTAAAACTAACTCGTCACCTAAACAGGTATACTAAGTTCCCAACCTCACCATGACTACTCTCACCAAGTAATGCATACAAGAATATATCATATAATAAAGAATATCAAGGGTACCCCACTACTACTTCCCCATTGGTTTTCCACTTTTCCCCAACGTCGCACGTCCTGAGAATCTCTCTCCAAAAAGGCTTGCCCGAAGACACCTGGACGAAGCACCATAATGTGCACCTCATGCAACACAAAGGCTTGACCGCAGACACCTGGGCGAAGCACCACACCATCCTCACAACCAAAAGTATCCAGGTAGTTTTTGGGATCCACCACAGCATGCATAACGTGTATCATATGTCGGGTATTATACCTCAAGCCATTTCATCTCATACACCGAGTAAGGATCCTCAAGCCATAATAGCCTATACACGTTACACCTATAGTAGACCATAGGATACTATATTCAGAATACATGTGTGTGAATAACCACAAGCCATTACAGCCCTCTACACACATATATGGGGAAAACTAATCGTTGTGCCTACCAGCACAAGTATCTACCAAGAGAAGAGAGTGGTTCTAAAGGGGTTAGTCATCCATTCTTCCTCCCATCGGAATGTTGGGGAAAACACCCCCCAGGGCTTAGAATCTCTGGGGTGTCAGTTTCCCTTACTGACAGGGTGGAGTAGCGTATAGAAAACCCAAAAATTATAGGATATATTATATCTCACAACCACACTATGGGCATTACCTAGTCTTAGACACAACTACAGCTAACGTCTCTCAAACTCCGGGCTGCTACTTTTAAGACTAGGTATCATATAAGAACACAACCATTTAAAGAGCTTTATTAGATTACTTCATTCCCTTTTTATCAGTTCCACAGTACGTTAATTAATTCTTTAAACATTAATTAATCATGAACAATTCCACATTAAATTTCATTAGCATCACACCCAAAGTCAATTGTCCCTTTAAAAAAATTACAACCACACCATTATGTTCCACCTAACTCCAACCCCATGGGTTAACACAATTTATTCAAATTTTCATTACAGAATTACTTTATCACACTCCCAGGCATTCTAGAAAACATTCTATGAAACACAAAGGGATCAACACGGTGAGTATATGTACTACTCGTCAAGTCTTTGCCGCTTAATGGAAGAGCATATACCCATCCTTCCTTGAGAATCTAAACACGGAAATCACGTGGCATACCCCACGTGTCTTCGCCTATTTCGGAAAAAGGGTAAGTAAGACTAGATGCCTTGAGTAGTGGGTAAAGTAAAGCAGACAATCAACCAATAAGAAACAGCAAGCATCCAATAATCACATCCATCCCACTCCATCATCCCAGGTGTCCTCCCCGACACCCACATGCATAAACTAATGCGTCTCGCCACTCTAGGAGTCATCCTCAACCACAACCAAAAGGCCTCTATGCCCCCACATATCACAACACCCCTCCAAGGGTCACATCTCAACACAAGCAGTAGGAAAAACAACCATCACATAAATTTTTCTATGTACCTTTAACAATCAAGAGGGTAACTCAGAACCCTTCAAAGAATTATCAAACAATCAAATTCTTTAATCCATCTTGAATTAACAAATTTATAATATGTTGGTTCCAACATCAGTAAACCTAACTACCAAGCTATCACAAATGATTAAACATGCTTACTATGCCAATTTTATTAACATAAAATTACAAAAAGAACTAGATTCATTTTCATGCCTCTTTATCTTTAGCCAAACAATTATCAATTAATACCGGTTTACGTTCTTTACCGATTTTCATCAAGAACAACAGCTAAGCAAAGCAAGCATAGATATCACACTATCTAGAAAAACGAGAGGCAACAACATACGATCGATACAATTTCTTTATCCAGTTCAAAATATTTGTTATGTCGATTCCATTGTCATCCAGTGGGATTAAACATGCTAACAATACAGTTTCACATAAAAGAAAGAGAAGCAACGAATCCCCTACCTCAAAGGTTTTTGATGAAAACCCCAAAAAATGAAGAACGCACAAGAAATCCGGGTTGATTCTCCAATAATCCTCCTTATATCTCTTCTCCTAACACAACTAAGACCAAATCTCAGCATATTTGGCATCCACACACTTAGATCTACCCATAATGGGTGTAGATCTAAGTAGATCTAAGAAACCAAACTAGAATGATCACATACCTCAAGAAACCAGATTCGATTCGCCAAGAGAAGCCTTCGGATCTCTTCCAAAACACTTGGGAGAGGTTCTCCTACCTTCAAGGGAGGGTAATCCCATGTTATGGCCACTTAGGAGCTTAAACGAGCAAGTTAGTGGAAAAACGGTTGAGATCCGCAATTTTAGGATCTAGTTTAAGTGCCCACACGGTTTACTCGCACGGTTAGACAAATCGTGTGCTAACTGTACGGTCACTACTGCCTCGTCAAACACTCCTCGCACGGTTAGGATGTACGGTTAGACAAACCGTACGCTAACCATGCATTACCCACTGCCTCCAATATTAACTACGCACAGTATGGCCGCACGGTTTAGACAAACCGTGCGCAGCCCGTGCGAAAGCTACTGCCCTTTAGTTTTCCTTAAAGATTCACCCAAACGCACCCCAAAGTCACTACTCCAGAACAAGGGTATTTAGAATAATCAAAAGTACCTGAATACGTAATGTGATGTTATAATTCACAACTATCTACCGTTAAAACGGTTCATCGAAATGGAATATTTTGGCAAAGCATTGGGGATAAGTTACATTGACCTCTCGGAACACCTCTAAAACCACATTTTCACAAATTAATGGACCAGAGTGGTCTAGGCCGTTACAATGAGACAAAGTTGATGGTTTGAGCTACTAAAGGATTATGATTTCTCAATACACTACTATCCATGGAAAGAAAATAAGATAGCAAACACATTGAGTGGGAAGGATCATGGAGTTATGACCCAAATAAGGATTGAGAGGGATCATATGTTCATTGATATAGTAAATATGGATATGGGAATTATTATGTAAGATGAGACATCACTCATTTCTAAAATGATTTTGAAACCATATTTATTTGAAAATATAAAATGCTCATAATCTGGTGATGAGAACTTTCAGAAGAAAATTAAAGCTTTTAATGATGGGAAATTAGTATAATTCATTTATGAAGATGGTGTTGTGAAATTTTGAAATAGATTATGTTTTACATATATACCATAACAAAAAAGGGAATTTTTGGATGATTCTCATAGCTTAAATTTATCTATAAACCCTAGTAGAACAAATATGTCTAAGGATTTGAGGGAATATATTTTGTGAGAAAAATTGAAGTGGGAAATTGATGATTATGTGTCCAGATGTTTAATTTTTTCAATAAGTGAGAGATTTGAGACATCATCCTAGAGGATTCATGCAACCTCTTCCAATTATTTTGTGTAAATAGGATGACATTACTATATAATTTGTTATAGAACTACCAAATACACTAAAAAATAATGATGTAATATGGGTTATCATTGATAACCAAACCAAATCTAAAAATTTTATTGTTATAAGAGAATATTTACCACTTAAGAGCCTCAAAATTATATATATTAATGAAGTTTTAATAATTCATGTTCCACCACTTTCAATTGATCAAGATCCCTATTTTACATCAAAATTCTGGAATTCTTTAGAAGTCTCTTGATAGTGACCTTCATTTGAGAACCGACTACCATACTCAAACTGATGGACAGTCTGAAATGATGATTCAAACAATGGAATACATATTGAGGTCATTATCACTTGACTTTTAAATTATATGGGATTGTTATTTACCTTTGGTATAGTTTTCCTAAAATAATAGTTTCCATTTAAGTATTCAAATGGTGTTGTATGAAGCATTATATGGTCAGAGATTTTGTACTCCAAATTATTGGGATAATTTTGGTGAAAGGAAACTCATAGGCCCAAAACTTGTTGAAGAGAAAAAAACAAAGGTAAAGGCTATTCAGGATCACAATAAAGCATCTCAAAGCAGGAAAAAGATTTATGTCTATATTTTTAGATAATATTTTGAATTACAAGTGGTGGATTATGTTTTCTTAAAATTATCTCCATGGAAGGGTGTTATAAGTTTTAGTATGAAAGGAAAATTGATCCTTAGGTACATTAGATCCTTTTAAATCCTTGAAATAATTGTATTTTTTCTTATCATTTTGAAATGCTACCAAATATCTCAAAAGTACATGATGTGTTCCATATATTTTTATTAAGGAAGTACATTCTAGACACAATGCATGTTCTCAAATCTGATAAAATAAACTTGGAACCTAATCTATCATATTGTGAAGAACCCATTAATATTCTTGATACTAGAGATAAATTATTGTAACACCCCAAGCTTCTATGGTACGCTTCTCTTTGAATAATGTGATAGCGTGTGTTGTACGCAACACCGAGTTCTAACACACCATAACTAATCAAACTAGCCGTTATGAATAGTAATACCTACTTTTTGAAATTATATATATTTTATATTTGAAAATGGACTTCATTTTTGGATTCGGAATATCGAATTTAGCCTAAGGTGAAATTTTGGTACATTTCGGATAACTTTCATATTTTGATGAATAGTGAAAATTACTAAGTTTTAATTAAAAACAACTTTTTTAATCAAAATAATTAATAGTGATAAATTATGAATTTGAGTGGTTTAAAAGTATATTTAGAATATATTTTTACCATTTAATATAATGTTGGTCATTGGACATAATTTTACAATTAAACCGAACATAAACGAGTGTCAATCTTTTGATAGTTATTATCTCTTAAAAACACGCTTTTTGTTTTGACAGCGGGAATTAATTTTAAATTAATTTCTGCCACTTCTGTGTTTTGAATTTAGGAAAATGGATTCCATATTTGGAATCAGGATGTTCAAATTGTGTAAATAGGTAACTTTTATTTTTAGACATTTTGAATAATTACTGCGGTAAATATTTTATTTACCATGGTTAAGGGTAAATCCGGTAAATAAGGGTTAAAAAATAATATTATAATAATACTAAATTACCCTAAAACGTGTCTTAACCCTATTGGTTGATACATGGTCGACCATGGGAATCTTTGGGTCTATTTTGGGACCCCATGGATCCACTTGTAAGTGATAATGACACTTTATTTTAATTAAGTTAAAATGAATACAAAAATGACACAAGCATATATCTTTTAGAAACACAATTGTTACATAGGGTTATATATGTTGGATTTTAGATTATAAATATTCATTAGAAAGATAAAAAGATTTCCTACATAATGATATTTTATTTATAATTTTTAGACATTAAATAATTTATTTTATTTATGACACAATGATGATGAAGTAATTACTATAATAGTGAAAAATTAAAATAATTGATATTATAAATACCCAAATAAATATAATATAAAACTTTTAATGAATTAAACTAATTTTCTAGGATAATATGATATATTAGGATTGATTTAATTGACTTTTTTCGAAGTAATCAATCTGTTATGAGTTTCACAAAAATCAACTATTGAATAGTGTCAAAATTGACATAAAAGAGTTCTTAAAACAAATATTATATTCTTAATTGATATTAAATTCCTAAAAATATAAGGTTCGGCCAAGAGACTTATATCATGATAGGTCCATCATTAATGTACCACTTGGGGGTCTCTTGGATGTATATAGTAAGTTTATTAACCATATTATATAAAAATACAAAGAGACATTGTAAAAGTGAAACTAATTAACTTAGAGTTAATACTTAAAGATAAGGTTAATATAAGTACCCAAACCTGTCTAAATTATATTGGTTGAGTGTTTTCTACCTATCCCCACCTTAAAATTTGAATAATAAGCTTTGGAGCCATTAGAAACCGAATATGAATTTATTATAAATTAATATTTCTAGCTTTTCCAAAGGTGCCCCTCACCCCTCTTATAAAAGGGCACTCCTCCTTCTCATTTCTTCACACCTTCAAAGCCTTTTGGTTCGTCCAAACTCTGCCCAAATACTCTCCCAACATCCCTCACTACAACCTAGAGGCCTTAGTCTGATCATAAAGCCAACCTAAGGAGCCCTTTTGATCAAATCAAAAGGAAGAACCCGAAGAAGAGGTAATGATTTCACCACCCTTCTCCAAGTTCATTTCTTCTTCCACTTCTTCTTCCTTTGTTCTTACCATTCTAAAATAATAACTCCAGTATCTCACATATACTGTTATGTTATTATAAATATGGTACAACCATATTCATTATTCTATCCACCCTTTGAATAACATGTCACCATACGTGCGTACGTACGGACTACCGTCTCCACGTCGTGGTGTAATTGTTATTCAATATAATATTATTTGGATGGGTATAATAATGATGTGTAACTCATGTAAATAATAAATATAACATGTTAATGATTTTGTATATATGATATACCATCCATTTATATATTATTTTAATATCAAAAGAATGATATTGTCGCTCGTGCGTACGTACGGACTACCGTCTCCACGAACGCGATGAGATTCATTCTCCATCGTATCCATTCAAGTATAATTATCATTTGATGATTTAAAAATGATGTTTAAGGACTAGATATCATTATGGATATGAATAAGATACAACAACCATGGCTTATGTAACAAAACATATAAAAGAAAATGAGTAAGTTAACTCCCGAAACGACGATAATTCTAAGATATTATTAACAAATCAATGTTAAAAGATCATATATGATATCATATTATTATATATGATTCTTGTATAATTTAATAACAACTATTTCACCATTATACAGGAGGTTAACCTACCCCAACCAAGGAAAAGTACAAGGTAAGGGTTTACTTTACAACCTCTTCATTATCCAAGGTTGTTTATACGTAATAATCTACTGGGATCTCTTTATCATCCACATCCATGTTTCTTAAAAATGCATTTCAAAACATTTTTACTATTTACTAGAATATGAGTTAAAGTCATTTATACCCTTTTTGACTTTTATAAGTGGTTTATAAAGGAATCTTTCGGTCGTTTTCAAAACAAGGTCCTTTTTAACCTTTTCGACAGAATTAAGGTAAGAATGTTTTTTTTAACTTATACGGCGGGTGCGGCTATTTTCCGCCGTTATAAAATCTTCAAAGCTTCCCTTACAAGCTTATAAGAATATTTTCAAAGAAAATGTTTTATTTTATATGGATCTTAAATTATTTCAAAATAAAAGGAGATATTTCTTTAAAAAGAATTTTGATTTCATCTATGTCAACATCCTTTGATGGATTTTAAGATTATTTGAAGTTGATTTATTATGATACAAAACTTCTATATTGTATTGAAGGTTTTGTGATATGTTTGAATGTGGATGTGCTATTTTTATACCATTCATAGTTTATGGTGAAAGTATTGACATTTCATATGCTAGTTTTAATATGAATGTTTATGTTATGTTTAAACCTTTTCATATGGGAATGCATTGGACTTAATATGTGACGGGTGGAGCCCGCTATAGCTCCTCGATGCATCGGTAGGTCTCATGAGACAAACTAGTGTCTTGGCACAAGGCCTTGACAAAATCTTATTTGTAGTCTTGGCACGAGGCCTTGGCTATGTGGTTATGATAGTCTGGCATTATGCATTCCAACATTATGAAAGTGGTTATTGATTTTTGCATGTGATTATTCGATTAGTAGAATATCCATGTGAATAAGTAAATGGCATTATTTCATTTTATTTATGCCATACCATGTTGAAAGTTCATATTTAAAAGGCTTTTGTTTTAGTTATACATTGCCCTAAATGTTTATTCTTATTTATGAAAGTTTCCGCTATATTGTTATCCTTACTGGGCATTTGAGCTCACCCCTTTTCTATGTTTTATTTTTCCCAGGATGTGAAGAAGTAAGTTATGAATGACCTGCAGGGATTTTATGAGGGGTTAATAGTGTGGATTGTGGAAACATTATGTTGTTGTAGTAGTTTTTCATTTTATGATGTAATGTAAAACTTATGAATATATCTAGTGTTTCCAGGGCTACTAAACCAATCGGTCTTTCGAGATTTGATCTTTCTTGTGATCATGCCAATGTTATGTAATAATGCACCGACTCTGGGTAACTGGGGTTGGGGCGTTACAGTTGGTATCAGAGGAAGTTTAGTACAAACCTTGGAAGCTAGATTTAGATAAACTCTGATTAGAGCACGTAGACCTAAGATGAACTTTGAGGATTAGTATAGAAGAACTTCCTAGAATTTTAGTATTGTAGAGATTTTGTGAGTTTTCCAAGCAATACATCCCTGTCTGGATACGAGCAGGTAGAGGCGGCTCTGGCACAGATGTACCTAGGGGTAAAACCCGAAAACACCGCTTTGAGCTAGACTCGAACGGGAACTGGTGCACGACAACGGGCCTTGCTGCACTCTTGGTTACGACACTCCCGGGGGATATGCTTAGGATAACTCTCATTTTCTTTACAAATCATTTTGAAGGGATTATGAGTATATACTTCCTCAAAGAAAACATTCTTATGATTATGGATTATATCCATAAATAGTTCAATTTATGTTAAGTGTTTTATAAGTATGGGATTATGTATTTTGATTCATAAATTGGTCTAGTTTATGCCATTGTTTAGAAATGGCGCCTAGTGGAAGAAATGGAAACTGTATCAATGCACGCACTCCATGTAGGGATTTCCCTCCTGCTCAAGATAATTATAGTGGGGCTGGTGATGCAACTGGTGCTGATCAGCTAATCACCATACTGGGACAACTTACTCAGGTTATGAATAATAACCTTACCCGTATGGAGCACCCTGATCCGCAACGTGGAGGATCAATGTTAGATCGATTCATGAGGCAACAACCACCAACGTTCAATGGGAATACAAATCCCTTAGTAGCTGAGCAATGGATATTTTCCCTAGAGAAAATATTTCAGGCTTTGGGGAGCAGTGAAAGGGAAAAAGTTATCATGGCAGTTTACCGCCTCACTGGAGATGCTGATCAATGGTGGTCATTAATTCAAAATACAAAGGAAGATGATGAAGTATCAAATATGGAATGGGGGGAGTTCAAAGATCTGTTTTTAGAAAAATACTTCCCTCGCGACCATCGAGCAGATATGGAAAGGCAATTTCTGAGTCTGAGACAAAAGGAGGATGAGAATGTCACAAAGTATGAGGCTAACTTTACAAGGTTAGCGAGGTACGCTGGTGATTATATTCGTAACCCAAGAAGTAAGATTGATCGTTTCTTTTATGGGTTAAAACCATTTCTCCGTCGAGCATTAGTCTCACAATCCTTTTCATCGTACGAAGACATTGTCTCATGTGCTATCAAGACCGAAAAGGAATTCTCTAAGTCTTATGACTTTAAAGCAAAGCAAGAGAAGAAGAGACCTGCTGATCAATCTGGGAATGGAAATAAGGGGAAGAAGGGAAAGGTTGAATATCCATCTTGTGGTAAATGCGGGAAGAAACATCCTGGTACTTGCTTGAAGGGAATGGGAGTCTGTTACAAGTGTGGTGAAAAAGGCCACCAAGATCATGATTGCAAGGGGAAGAAGGAAGCTACCAACGTTCAGTGCTATAATTGCAGGGAGATGGGGCATTATGAAAATGCATTTCCTAAGCGTCAGGAGAACTTACCTCAGAAAAGGCCAAGGGATCAAGGCCAGGCTTATGCTATCACTACTGCTGAGGTAGAAGCTCCGAAAGACGTGGTGGCAGGTAATTTAATGGTTTCCTCAAGTTTAGCAAATGCATTATTTGATTCTGGATCATCGCATTGTTTCATATCTTCCCAGTTTGCTAAGAAAATTAGATATTTCCAATTTGATTTAATAAGGGAGTTGTCAGTTAAAACTCCTAAGGGAAGTATCGTTGCAACAAAGTTTTGTGAATCAGTCCCCATTAGAGCACATAAATTTTCTTTATCTGCTGATTTCATCGTCATACCTATGATTGAGTTTGATATAATCCTCGGTATGGACTGGCTTTCGGACTATGATGCGAAGATTTATTGTAAGAATAAAGAGGTTACGATTCTTGATGATAATGATAAGGAGCACCTTATTTTTAGAGCAGAATCGTCACCACCTAATTCTTATTTAGATCCACCCCCAGTAGCTCAACTTAATTCAATTATTGGGGAGGAAGAGAATGAAATAACTGTCGGTGAGGAAAGGAATGTTCAAATAGAGGATGTACCTGTTGTGAAAGAATTTGTAGATGTATTTCCGGAAGATTTACCTGGACATCCTCCAGAATGAGAAGTTGAGTTTTCTATTGATTTGATTCCTGGATCAAGTCCTATATCGAAGACCCCTTATAGAATGGACACTGTAGAGTTAGTCGAACTAAAGAAACAACTAGAGGAATTGAGTAATAAGGGATTTATTCGCCCTAGTGTTTCTCCATGGGGAGCCCCTGTTCTTTTTATTAAAAAGAAAGATGGATCTATGAGGTTATGTATCGACTACAGGGAGATCAATGCTATAACGATAAAGAACAAGTATCCCCTACCTCGTATTGATGATTTATTTGACCAACTGCATGGAGCTCAATACTTTTCAAAGATTGACCTTAGATCTGGATACCATCAGTTGTGTGTGAAGAAGGAATACATTCCGAAAACAGCATTTCGAACCAGGTACGGGCATTACGAGTTTACTGTAATGCCGTTTGGATTGACTAATGCACCCTCTGTATTCATGGATCTAATGAATAGAGTTTTCAAGGAGTATCTCGATGAATTTGTGGTGGTATTTATTGATGATATCTTGGTATACTCCAAAACCTACGAAGATCATTAAAATCACTTGCGCATTATCTTGAAGACTCTGAGGAGGCATGAATTATATGGGAAGTTTAGCAAGTGTGAATTCTGGCTTCAGGAGATTTCTTTTCTTGGCCATATTGTCTCTAAAGATGGAATCTCTGTTGATCCTTCTAAGACCAAGGCAATCCAAGAATGTCCAGCACCTACGAGTATAACTGAGGTACGTAGTTTTATTGGTTTGGCAGGTTATTATCGACGTTTCGTCCAGAATTTTGACCGATTGGCTAACCCATTAACGAAGCTCACACGTAAAGGGGTTAAATTTGTTTGGACAAAAGAGTGTGAAGAATGTTTCGAAGAACTGAAGAGAAGATTAGTCAATGCTCCTATATTGACTCTACCATTGGGGAATGATGGGTTCGTTATTTATAGTGATGCATCGAAGAAAGGACTTGGCTGTGTCCTTATGCAGAATGATAGAGTTATTGCCTATGCATCACGATAGTTGAAAATTCATGAACAAAACTATCCTCCTCATGATCTCGAGTTAGCAGCAGTGATCTTTGCTTTGAAGATATGGAGGCACTACCTCTATGGTGAAAAATGTGAGATTTATACTGATCACAAGATTTTGAAGTATATTTTCTCACAAAAAGAACTCAACATGAGGCAAAGGAGATGGCTTGAATTACTCAAGGATTATGATTGTACGATACACTACCACCCAGGGAAGGCAAACAAGGTGGAAGATGCTTTGAGTAGAAAATACCATGGAGTTTTGAACAATATGAGAATTGAAAGGGATCCAATTTTCATGGATCTAGTGAAGATGGACATGGGAATAACCAGGGAAGGTGAAACATCAATGCTTTTTCAAATGGTTGCCAAACCATCTTTACTAGAAAGGATTAAGAGTTCTCAGATCGATGATGAAGAATTCCAAAAGAATATTAAAGCTGTGAATGATGGGAGATTGAGAGACTTTGTGTATGAAGATGGAATTTTGAAATTCAGGAAGAGACTTTGTGTTCCCAATATACCTGATCTAAAAAGGGAATTGTTGGATGATGCTCATAGTTCCAATTTCTTTATACACCCTGGGAGCACCAAAATGTATAGAGATTTGAAGGAACATTTTTGGTGGGACAACATGAAGAGGGAGATTGCTGATTTTGTGTCAAGATGTATGGTTTGTCAACAAGTGAAAGCTGGAAGGCAACAGCCTGGAGGAGTCATGCAACCTCTTCCCATACCGGAGTGGAAATGGGACAATGTTACGATGGGATTTGTTATGGGGCTACCAAAGACTCCTAGAAGGAATGATGCAATATGGGTTATTGTTGATCGTCTTACCAAGACAGCACATTTTCTTGCTATAAGAGAAGATCTACCCCTGGAACGTCTAGCAAGACTATATATTAATGAAGTTGTGAGACTTCATGGAGTACCCCTATCGATTGTTTCTGATCGTGATCCCCGTTTTACTTCAAGATTCTGGAAAAGTCTTCAGAAATCCCTGGATACTGAACTTCATTTGAGCACTGCTTACCACCCTCAGACAGACGGACAATTAGAACAGACTATTCAAACCTTAGAAGACATGTTGAGATCTTGCTCACTTGACTTTCAGGGTATGTGGGATCAATATTTACCTTTGGTAGAATTTTCCTATAACAATAGCTTCCATTCGAGTATTCAGATGGCACCATATGAAGCGTTATATGGAAAGAGATGTCGTACACCAACCTGTTGGGATGACATTGGTGAAAGAAAACTTGTAGGCCCAGAACTGGTGGAGGAAATGGTGGAAAAGGTGAAAGTAATCCAAAATCACATCAAAGCAGCTCAAAGTAGGCAGAAGAGCTATGCCGATAATCGAAGGAAGGATTTGGAATTTCAAGTCGGTGATCATGTTTTTCTGAAGGTATCTCCGTGGAAGGGAGTCATACATTTTGGTAAGAAAGGTAAATTGAGTCCCAGGTACATCGGACCTTTCGAAATTCTAGAACGAATTGGGGTTGTAGCTTACCGATTGGCAATGCCGCCAAGTCTCTCCAAAGTTCACGATGTGTTCCACGTATCTCTATTGAGGAAATACATGCCTGATCCGACGCATGTACTCACCTATGAGGAATTAGAACTGGAACCCGATCTGTCTTATTGCGAAGAGCCCGTCAAGATTCTTGATACGAGAGAACAAGTGCTGAGAAACCGGACGACGCGTCTGGTAAAAGTTTTGTGGAGAAACCATAAGATGGAAGAGGCAACGTGGGAACCCGAGGAACTTATGATGAAGAACCACCCGAGTCTTTTTATGCAGTAATACCCTAGAAATTGCGAGGACGCAATTATTTTAAGGAGGGGAGAATGTAACACCCCAAGCTTCTACGGTACGCTTCTCTTTGAATAATGTGATAGCGTGTGTTGTACGCAACACCGAGTTCTAACACACCATAACTAATCAAACTAGCCGTTATGAATAGTAATACCTACTTTTTGAAATTATATATATTTTATATTTGAAAATGGACTTCATTTTTGGATTCGGAATATCTAATTTAGCCTAAGGTGAAATTTTGGTACATTTCGGATAACTTTCATATTTTGATGAATAGTGAAAATTACTAAGTTTTAATTAAAAACAACTTTTTTAATCAAAATAATTAATAGTGATAAATTATGAATTTGAGTGGTTTTAAAGTATATTTAGAATATATTTTTACCATTTAATATAATGTTGGTCATTGGACATAATTTTACAATTAAACCAAACATAAACGAGTGTCAATCTTTTGATAGTTATTATCTCTTAAAAACACGCTTTTTGTTTTGACAGCGGGAATTAATTTTAAATTAATTTCTGCCACTTCTGTGTTTTGAATTTAGGAAAATGGATTCCATATTTGGAATCAGGATGTTCAAATTGTGTAAATAGGTAACTTTTATTTTTAGACATTTTGAATAATTACTGCGGTAAATATTTTATTTACCATGGTTAAGGGTAAATCCGGTAAATAAGGGTTAAAAAATAATATTATAATAATACTAAATTACCCTAAAACGTGTCTTAACCCTATTGGTTGATACATGGTCGACCATGGGAATCTTTGGGTCTATTTTGGGACCCCATGGATCCACTTATAAGTGATAATGACACTTTATTTTAATTAAGTTAAAATGAATACAAAAATGACACAAGCATATATCTTTTAGAAAAAAAATTGTTACATAGGGTTATATATGTTGGATTTTATATTATAAATATTCATTAGAAAGATAAAAATATTTCCTACATAATGATATTTTATTTATAATTTTTAGACATTAAATAATTTATTTTATTTATGACACAATGATGATGCAGTAATTACTATAATAGTGAAAAATTAAAATAATTGATATTATAAATACCCAAATAAATATAATATGAAACTTTTAATGAATTAAACTAATTTTATAGGATAATATGATATATTATGATTGATTTAATTGACTTTGTTCGAAGTAATCAATCTGTTATGAGTTTCACAAAAATCAACTATTGAATAGTGTCAAAATTGACATAAAAGAGTTCTTAAAACAAATATTATATTCTTAATTGATATTAAATTCCTAAAAATATAAGGTTCGGCCAAGAGACTTATATCATGATAGGTCCATCATTAATTTACCACTTGGGGGTCGCTTGGATGTATATAGTAAGTTTATTAACCATATTATATAAAAATACAAAGAGACATTGTAAAAGTGAAACTAATTAACTTAGAGTTAATACTTAAAGATAAGGTCAATATAAGTACCCAAACCTGTCTAAATTATATTGGTTGAGTGTTTTTCGACCTATCCTCACCTTAACCTTTGAATAATAAGCTTTGGAGCCATTAGAAACCGAATATGAATTTATTATAAATTAATATTTCTAGCTTTTCCAAAGGTGCCCCTCACCCCTCTTATAAAAGGGCACTCCTCCTTCTCATTTCTTCACACCTTAAAAGCCTTTTGGTTCGGCCAAAATCTGCCCAAATACTCTCCCAAAATCCCTCAATACAACCTAGAGGCCTTAGTTTGATCAGAAAGCCAACCTAAGGAGCCCTTTTGATCAAATCAAAAGGAAGAACCCGAAGAAGAGGTAATGATTTCACCACCCTTCTCCAAGTTCATTTCTTCTTCCACTTATTCTTCCTTTGTTCTTACCATTCTAAAATAATAACTCCAGTATCTCAAATATAATGTGATGTTATTATAAATATGGTACAACCATATTCAGTATTCTATCCACCCTTTGAATAACATGTCACCATACGTGCGTACGTACGGACTACCGTCTCCACGTCGTGGTGTAATTGTTATTCAATATAATATTATTTGGATGGGTATAATAATGATGTCTAACTCATGTAAATAATAAATATAACATGTTAATGATTCTGTATATATGATATACCATCCATTTATATATTATTTTAATATCAAAAGAATGATATTGTCGCTCGTGCGTACGTACGGACTACCGTCTCCACGAACGCGATGAGATTCATTCTCCATCGTATCCATTCAAGTATAATTATCATTTTATGATTTAAAAATGATGTTTAAGGACTAGATATCATTCTAGATATGAATAAGATACAACAACCATGGCTTATGTAACAAAACATATAAAAGAAAATGGGTAAGTTAACTCCCGAAACGACGATAATTCTAAGATATTATTAACAAATCAATGTTAAAAGATCATATATGATATCATATTATTATATATGATTCTTGTATAATTTAATAACAACTATTTCACCATTATACAGGAGGTTAACCTACCCCAACCAAGGAAAAGTACAAGGTAAGGGTTTACTTTACAACCTCTTCATTATCCAAGGTTGTTTATACGTAATAATCTACTGGGATCTCTTTATCATCCACATCCATGTTTCTTAAAAATGCATTTCAAAACATTTTTACTATTTACTAGAATATGAGTTAAAGTCATTTATACCCTTTTTGACTTTTATAAGTGGTTTATAAAGGAATCTTCCGGTCGTTTTCAAAACAAGGTCCTTTTTAACCTTTTCGACAGAATTAAGGTAAGAATGTTTTTTTTAACTTATACGGCGGGTGCGGCTATTTTCCGCCGTTATAAAATCTTCAAAGCTTCCCTTACAAGCTTATAAGAATATTTTCAAAGAAAATGTTTTATTTTATATGGATCTTAAATTATTTCAAAATAAAAGGAGATATTTCTTTAAAAATAATTTTGATTTCATCTATGTCAACATCCTTTGATGGATTTTAAGATTATTTGAAGTTGATTTATTATGATACAAAACTTCTATATTGTATTGAAGGTTTTGTGATATGTTTGACTGTGGATGTTCTATTTTTATACCATTCATAGTTTATGGTGAAAGTATTGACATTTCATATGCTAGTTTTAATATGAATGTTTATGTTATGTTTAAACCTTTTCATATGGGAATGCATTGGACTTAATATATGACGGGTGGAGCCCGCTATAGCTCCTCGATGCATCGGTAGGTCTCATGAGACAAACTAGTGTCTTGGCACAAGGCCTTGACAAAATCTTATTTTTAGTCTTGGCACGAGGCCTTGGCTATGTGGTTATGATAGTCTGGCATTATGCATTCCAACATTATGAAAGTGGTTATTGATTTTTGCATGTGATTATTCGATTAGTAGAATATCCATGTGAATAAGTAAATGGCATTATTTCATTTTATTTATGCCATACCATGTTGAAAGTTCATATTTAAAAGGCTTTTGTTTTAGTTATACATTGCCTTAAATGTTTATTCTTATTTATGAAAGTTTCCGCTATATTGTTATCCTTACTGGGCATTTGAGCTCACCCCTTTTCTATGTTTTATTTTTCCCAGGATGTGAAGAAGTAAGTTATGAATGACCTGCAGGGATTTTATGAGGGGTTAATAGTGTGGATTGTGGAAACATTATTTTGTTGTAGTAGTTTTTCATTTTATGATGTAATGTAAAACTTATGAATATATCTAGTGTTTCCAAGGCTACTAAACCAATCGGTCTTTCGAGATTTGATCTTTCTTGTGATCATGCCAATGTTATGTAATAATGCACCGACTCTGGGTAACTGGGGTCGGGGCGTTACAATTATTTAGGAATTGGATATCATGTCTTATAAAGGTACTTTAGAGAAATCACAAAATGGAGGAAGCAGTGTGTAAACCAAAGGATGTTATGAAGAAGAAAAACACTCATTTTCTTAGAATGTCATATTCATGAAATTTCAAGGATGAAATTTAAGTAGGATAGAAGAATGAAACACTAAAACACTTTACAATATATTTCTTTTAGGATAAATTTAATTTTTTTAATTGCTTAGGATGCACACAACACTGGGTTTAACCAAAAATTCTCTATTAAAATATTATTATTTTAAACATAACCATTATAACATATAAGCTAAGTTGGAGGGTATGAATAGTAATAACTAAATTATGAAAAATATATATTTTATACAAATAAATTTTTTATCTATTGATTAGGAATAAAAATAAGAATCATTGGGAAGAAAAATAAATGTTTTCTGAAAAACTGTATTTTTTTCTAAAAGGGGGTTTAGTTACAATTTTTGCACATAATTTAAAATTAATTTTTGACAATTATATAAAATTTACTTGAAAATATAAAATTAATTTTTTAAATCATTTTATAAAAAATATCTTATGGTAAATTTTTTTAATTTTTCTAAAATGATTCATTTTTTGATGAATGGAGAAAAATATTGAATTTTAATTAAAACTATCTTTTCATTTAAATAGTTTATAATATTAAATTAAATTTTTAATTAGTTTTAAAGTAAAATTTTTTCAATTATATTTCAATTAATACAATTTGGGTAATTATAATCTTTTTCACATTGAATTTTGATATAAAAACATTGCAAACTTTTGAACATTTTCTCTTTAAAACCCCACATTCTCATCACGTATGCGGGATTAATTTATATTAAATTTTTTCAATTATATAAATTGAATTTTTCAAAATTTATTAAATATTTAGAATCATAATAATTTATAATTTATAATAATTTTAACTTGATTTTTTACCAAAATGAATTATAAAAATAGTAAAAATTAATTACCACAATTAAAAGGAACTATTTTTTCAATCTATTCTTTATCCAAAAACATGTGATTTTAATTTAATTTTATATTCAAATGATGAATTTGGAGGATATAGATTAGATAGAAAAAACACCTTAGGAACCTAACACTTTTTTGGAAAATCTTTAGTATCATAATCGAGTAAGAAAAAACACTCGTTTTCCATATCAATGGACGAGGAAGAATATGTTTCTATTAAAAATTTTGGTGCACAAGTATTATGGATGAAAAGAACTCTACTAGAATTTGTAAAAAAATTTAATAATATATCTATTTTATTTAATAATACTAGTGCTATAAATATTTCAAAAAATCCTACAAGTCATTATATGACTAAGCATATTGGTATTAGGGATCACTTTATAAGATATCATGTTCTGAAAAATTATATATCTTTATAATTTTTTAATACCAAATATCAATTAGGTGATATTTTTACTAAACTACTTCCCAGTGCAAGTTTTGATTTTATTAAGTGGGAGTTATGAATATTTAATTTTAAATGAATTTTTATTAATTTATTTCATTCTTAATCTCTCTGTTTTATTTTAAGTAAACTCTATATGTTGTATTTAATTATTTATTGCTCTTTATTTTGATTGGTTACAAATTAATTAGTTTAAAAAAAGGCATTTCATTTCAATTTATTTTTATTCATCTTTTCAAATTAAAAGGTAATGAGTATATTCTCAATAAGTGTGAGAAAGTTGTATTCCTTCTCCCACTCTTCTTCTTCACGTCCCTTCGGTTTACATAGAATCTCTCATTCCAGTTTACCGAAACCCTAAATCGTCGAATCTTCAATCAAAAAACCTTCAGAAATGGAAACATCATAATGACCTCAAGATTCTGATTTGGGTGTGCCTACTTACCCTCCAGTGAAGTATCATAAACTTATTCAAGGTAAATTGATATATTTTGAGTATTTAAATGAGAAAAATATTTCATTAAAGGAAACCATTAGATTTCAAGGACTAGATTTTTCTTTTGTAGATGGTAACACTCCTCTGATGATTGACTTATAAGTGAAATAGTTCTATAGAAAAGTCGAGTTTAATTTTTGGAATCAATGAAGACTCTATAATATCTAAGATTCATGGTGAATAATTTTCTCTTTCTTTGGTGGATATAAATAAGTTGTTGTGATGTCCCTATGAGAGGGATTTTTATTTCAACTAAGGAATATTGGTGATGAAAAATATAAGCCATAGGACATTATGTTTTATTTGTTTGGAAAAATATCTATCAAGAAAGTAGTGAAAAATATATTAATCCTTATAGAAAAGTTATGATGAAATTTATTCAAACTGGAATTTTGTTCTGATGAAATTTATTCAAACTGGAATTTTTCTAAGAATAGCTGAGTTAGAGAAAGTTTTGTATACAGACATGTATGTTCTATTTTTGTTTCTGAACTAAATTAGATTAAATTTATATCATTTTATGATAAGTTATATAAACCATTGTTGTCACAAAGAATAAAAGATGGGATTCTATTCCTATGGAAGAATTATTTCATTTTTATTGCTTGGAAAAGGGAAATAAAAAATATGACTCTCAAATATATATTTCATCATGCTAAAATTCTAAATGCTATAACTATCAATAAATTGGAATATATTTGGAGAAACTCCTGCAATAATCTTTTTCCTATTGGATTTGAACAACAACAAAAGCTGATGGAAGATGCTTAGGGGGAGAAAAGGATGATACCATCAGTTGGTTCTGTCATACCAAGGCCTGATAAAGAAGTTGAATCAACAATTGAAGATGGTGGAATTGTTCAAAGAAGAATAATAATAATCAACATTCCTAAAGCTACAAATGAAGCTATAGATTTAGTTGAGCGTGAGGCTCAAGTGGATGAGAATATTGAGCAAGAGGCTCACAAAGAAGAACAACATAGGGAAGATGTCATTTACCCTAAACACTTATCACTCATTGCTCCTGATTTTGTTATTTCAGAAGGATCTATATTGAGAAATAGACCAGAAGGTCATGAAGATCCAAGTTTGGCTATGGTAGAGGGTGGACACCCTTTGAGAACTATTACTCAAGAGTCTTCTGACTCTTATGATGAAGCTATTATTCAATGGTGAATGTGTTTAGAGAACCATAACTTGTATTTGAGAGAATATTTATAATATAATAAGAATAAAATTGAAGAGATAAGAAGTTCTACAGTTACAAGAGCTGATTTTGGGGAACCTCAAGCTTAATTAAGAGAAGTTTAGGAAATTTTTATTTTTGTGGGAGATCTTGAAGATCTTATCACATCTTTAGGTAGAGAATTAAAATCTTTGAAAGATGAATCTATGAATAAGTCTTATTTTGATGATATGAAGCTTATTTTGGGAAGATAATTTTAATCTATCAAGGATAGTCATCTGGATTCAACCTCTACACCTCAACCCAATTCACCTGACTTGATAAAAATATTTGAATTTATTACCTCTGTCTTGGATGAATTCAATAATAGGATGAAAACTCTTCAGTGTGAAATTACACCTTTGAATGTTCTTCTTGATAATTTGAGATATTTGGTTAGTTAGTTGACCTATAATGAATCCTATTTGGGATCATTCATTCATCAAGTCAGATATATATTGACTGCTTTTATTCAATCTGAAGAATTAGTGAATTATTTTGTTAATGTGAATTTGGTGGAAATCTTGAAGACAAAGCATGATTCAAATAAGTTGTTCCATTAATGTATGGAGGTATTAAACAATTGTTTTCATAGTCTGTTAGTGAATCTACTTGAGATTCATAGTGTTTTTAAGACCATTCTTCATCTAACTACAACTACTACCCATGGAGATTCTGATAAATACCACCATTTTGATCAAATCCTTTCATTTTAAATACTTCTTAAGTTAACTATGGGATGTAATCATAATTTTTCAAAACATTTGATCTGAATTTAACTTTACTTTACTTTTATATTTTGTCCATTTTATCTTATTTTCTACATTTATTGTTATGTTATTTATGTTAAAATTTCCACTATCATATCATATATCTTATTTTTCTACCTAGTAGACTATAACATTCATTTATAGTTCAGTGATATATTAACTATGGTTTATATCATTTTATCATTCAAAATTTATTTTTGATATCACAAAAAGTGGGAGAATATTTGAGAAACACATATTTTTGGGAGAAATATTTTACATCAAAATAGTTCTGTGAAATCCAAATAATTTTGAGAAACTGAAATATTTTCTTTAAATGTGTTTACAAATCCTATATTTTATATTAGTTATTTTATGGGTTTTGTGATCATCAAAACGGGGGAGATTATTGTGCATGTATTATCTCAAAAATACTCGATGGTAAATATTGATTTTGATTCTCACAAATACCCTTGTTTTTTTCTAATAAAGTTTCTTTATGTATGTTTCAGGAATTTATATCATGTTTTTATTTATATCTTTGATGGAATACAAAGATGTAGGATTTTTTATGGAAACACTGTTCATACCCTACGTTTGGTAAATGAACTTATGGATCATCATTCCTATGTTGCACTGAACAGCATGTATATGGATCAGCAACCCTACATTCAGTGAATGATAAATGTATGGAATATCAACTTTATGTTGAAGTCTAAAAACACTATTCATACCCTACATTTGGAATAATGAATGTATGGTTAATCAATGCTACGTTTGAAATCTTATAATGAAAGGATGAACATATGGATCACCATCCCTACATTACTTTTGTTCTCTATGTTACATCAAGATAAAAGTATGGTTAAGGAACCATACATTGGTAGGAACCCTACGCTACGCAAAGGAAACATGTGCTGCACAAAGGAACCCTATGATATGCACTTGAACCCTATGTTTTACTATTCAAGAGTGAAGTTTTAAAGTTATGATTTTATCCAAGTTTCATGTAACAGTATTTTCAGATTATGGGATAATTGAAATCTTCCTTCTAACTGATTCAAATATCATAATAATCGATTCAAAGAACTGTATTTATTGGAGGAAATCACTCTTATTCTTAATGGATGTTATGACCCCCCCCAGTCAATTCAGATTTGAATATCCGCATTCTTTCAAACAATTTTCTTGGATCCAGAATATTGAAGCAAGCTATCTACTCTATATATTATATCATAATTCCCTTAAAATGATGAAACTCTCATATAATCATATGATTTAATTTGTGTGAATATGATTTATAGTTCTAATAGAATGAATGATCGAATCTATTATTTTCTGAAGAGGATACACTTTGGAGACATACATTTTTAACCTCATACTTCTGTTTGATTTTTGCTATTGTTTGTTGCTATCCAAAATAAAGATCATTTGAAACCAAGATCACTTCAGAGTTATTATTTCATGAAGTCATTAATTTCTAAAGAATAAGATCCATCTACTATCAATTCATTTTGTTGTAATTGTGAAGATCAAACTAAACCATAAACAAATCAAACTCTTTTGATTTATTGGAGTATAAAATTCTCCAACTCATTTGTTCTTTAAGTATCAGATTCTTATTATAAGTTGTGGATAACCGGTTACCTCTTAGAGAACCATAAGGATCTATTTATCCTTGTTGTAAATGTGTCAACTACCTGTACTCAGTTTTGGATTTCAAGGTCCTGTGATAAGAGTACATTTCTATTAAATTCACCAAGCTCACAGAGAGAGCATTGGTGGAGTGGACTAGGAAATATTTGTTCCCCAAACCACTATAAAATTGATTTTTTCATTATTTATATTTATCCACTAATAATACTCATTTAAGAAGATAATTTTTTATAACTACATAAATCGCTAAGAGATTTACAAACCAGAATCTGTTATGATTTTCAAAAAGACACAATTCACCCCCCCCCACACCTCTTGTGTTATCATTGTATTATTCCAACCTAACTGAAGGGACTTATCCTATTGGTTCTCAAACACCACTAGGAACCTCAAAAGGGTAACTCCTACCTCAATGTCCATCCCACCTCGATCAACATCATGCAACGAGTCGTGCACATTTCTCCTCAGCTAGGACATGTAGAAACCACTAGGCACCTAGTCTAACTATGGTCACAGGTTCAAGTGGTATGACACCTATCTAACCCAATGCAGTTGTAGAGATGTATTTCTCCTTGTAATACTTTGAAATATTTCTATATATATTTCCATATCTTGGAACTGAGACGGCATTCAATTCTGAGGCATGGTGTGACTGGAATTAATTATATAAAAATATTAAGTGTATTTCATACTATGAACATGAAGGAAATGGGATAAATATTAAATTATAGTTATGATCACAAATTTTAGGCCATGATTGAGTTCATAACATGGCGTTTACCCTAGTTGGAACATAATTTCATGGGACTTCAGTGGAAAAAGCCACTTAGGGGAAAAATATTAAATAAAATAATTAAACTTAATTATTTTAACCCTAACGTCGTATCAACTAACTCTCGAACGAGGACTTGGATTGGAAATATGATATCTCTATTGAGTTATAAATGGTTTTTTTTCTAAGTGTGACATAAAATGAAGGGGTGCGGGAGATTTTGATTCTGCGTTGAGCAAGACTCCTGTAAATAAAGACTTAAGGATTCAGGATTAAGGTTAGCCCCTAATCCTCTATCTATCTCTCTCTAACTCTATCTCTATATCTCTCTATAACCCCACCAAGCCTTATCTCCTTCGTTATTCATCATATCAAGGAGTAACCTCCATTGAAACCTCAGCAGATCAGAGCAGAAGTGCAACAGACACGGCTTCAATAACGAACGATCGATTCGAACTTGGATTTATTATAATTTTGATTTCCAATTAAAATTTTATTTTGAATATCTGTTATTTTCCTTCTAGTTTTTATTTTCAACCATAAATTGTCGATGGACGCATGAACACAGCCATCAATATGTGTTTAAAACTCTGTTCTTCTTCTATTCTTCACAGATATTCATCGCCCACTTTTTGGTGTATCAAACCACCGATGAATAGATGAGTGGAGGATTGCGATGTGATGGTCTTGATGAGTTAATCATAGATCCATTCACAGATCCAAAATAAGATGAGTGGAGGAAGCCTATTGGTCTACAGAACAGACCATCAGAGTGCGTCTGGCGTGACGGACAGCGGTGGTGCACGGTGGCGATGGTACCGCAAAGTGGTGGGCCACATGGCCCAGCCTATTAGTCGGGTGGTGTCATGCAGAAAGACCCAGGTGGTTAATACTACCACAAATTGTGGTGTCTAGGTAGTCACGTTGACCACGGTGGTGGTGACCAGCCACCGGGTCGGGCCGGTGTTGGCAGCGAGATGGCCCCACTCAGAGTGGGTCAGGATGGGCTAACGGGCTGGGTCCAAACCCGGACGATAAAACCCAACAGACCGAGTCAAACCTAGGTCAGATCCTAAGTCAACCTGGGGAGACCGCATGGTCAATCATCCATGGTTGACCGTGGTGGTTGACCACAGGGTGGACCAACCGTGAGTCAGTCCACCGGCCCCATGACCCTCTTCTGAAACTTCAAACGCTTATATCTTCTAAACCGATCATCCATTTGACACGTCATATATGGAAAAAATACCCTATCTTTGATATGGATCATTTGAGATAAATCTAATAATTTGAATTTTGGGGTCATGATGTGATCCCCACTTTGACCCATTCGGGCTTGTTGCAGTGAAAAGCATCATTTTCAACGGTTATCCATTTTGGGAAAGTAAATAGTATATACTATGTGTTTTTTGGAATAGAACGTGATGGTGACCTCAGTTTTGGTATGTGTATTATGATGTGAGGTGTTCTAAGCATGAATCATGTTCATGGGTGTTCGATGACAGTAGCGGGCAGGCTATGTTTTTAGTGACTTCTGAGTGGAACCCTCTAGCCAGGCTCGGTATGGGTCCTCGATGACACTAGAGTAGAACCCTCTAGCTGATCTAGGCATAGTTCCTCGACCTTTTTAGAGTGGAACCCTCCAGCTGAGCTGGGCATGGGTCCTCAAACTTTTTGAGTGGAACCCTCCAGCTGGGCTGTGTAACGACCCAAACTTTCATTAATGAAAATTCCTCTTGATCTAATTAAACGTATTATTATGTAAAATGGTTATATAACATATGAACTTCCTTGGTTTTATGATTTTGGATTTCAAAATACCATTAATAATTGTTATCATTTCTAATATAGTCATTGAATAGTGATCACATGATTAGTATAAATATTGGGCTTTAACAAATCTGATTTACTCAGAAAAAGGAAGCAATGGCCTCATATAGTATAATTGCTCCATATGAAGCCCATTTATCGGAGCTCGGAATGGATTTGGTGTCACACAGCTTCACTCTGGACCAAGCCCAATATGAGCTTCAACACTTTAATCTTTATTGAAACTGCCTATAGGAGAATTGGAAGTTAATAGAGATTACCACCTGAGCGATGTTATCTGAGCCACCCCAAGAATCTGTCACCATCGCACACCTTACCCTTGGGTCATATGTGGGTGTTATAAGGGTTTATGTAATAAGATCTTATCACTATGATTATGTGCAATAATTTTTTATGTAATAAATAATAAACATTTATTTTATTATTTTTACTTTGTAAATAGTTTTTAAAGCACAAATATTATTTTTTTAGTTAATATTCAATTAAGAAATCTATTTTGATGAATTAATGGATTATTGAATTAAATAATATTTTAATAAAATATTATTACTAAATTAATTTTTATTAAATATAAATTATCTTATAATTTTTTTATGAATACAATTGTAATTTTTATTAAGGTTCGAAAGCCATTTTTATCAAAATCCATGAATTTTCGATAAATGTCGGATTTTATTTTAAAAGTAAAAATACAAATATTTATAAAATTATTTATATAAAATGAATATTATTTTTTGAATCAAAAAGTCAAAATTATCCAATGGTGATTTTTTTGTAATTTTTTGAGACAGTTGAATTTTTGGGTAAAAATTAAATACTGTTTAAATATATAATGTGTTTTATGATATCATAATGACCCGATAGTGTTGTAATAAAATACTAAAAAAGGTATGTTCGGACAATATATGTTTTACCATTAAAATAATGTGATTTTAGGTTTATTCTATTTATTTTAAAAAGCCTTAGTGGACCCTCCAATACTTATAAAACTTTTTATCATTTTAAAATTATTTCCTTGAGAATATGACTCAGCTCCACATAATCAAACCTAATATTTTAATAAGTTCGTCCATTGACCTTATAAAATAATTTTTTACACTCCCCTTTGGAAGAAAAAATGGGTAAAACCCATGGTATGGTTTGTGGTTTTGATTAGTTTAATGTGTAGTGTCCAAAACCTAAATAATAAAGAATTCCATCTCTTTTCCTATATAAACCCACCCAATATCCCACTTCTATTCACTCAAAACCTTTGGAGCTTGACCAAACTATTACATAATCTCTATAGAATCTTCCCAAGTCTCCCCAAGCTCCCAAGAAGCATCTTTCAAGCCCCTCCCAAGCCTTTAGGATCACACTTCCAAGTAAGGGATTTCTTCCTTTCTCATTTTTTTCCAAATTTATTTATGTTGTTATACCTTTATATTTTCAATTAAAAATGTTGGGGTATGATTTATAACCTCCCATATACTTCCCTCCTTATGTTTTAATGATTATATACCTCTTTCTCTCTCATTAGTGCCTCTCATGTACACCCATTACCATGCCGAAATTCTGTAAGGGATTTCTCTCTCCTAATTTTCATTCAAGCAATTATTTTGTATTATGAATCTAAATTTCATTACATATATTGGGAAATGTTTCTATATGAATACATTACTGTAAATTTCATTTAAATATTATGAGACACCCATTTATCTCTCATAAATCATTTTTATGAATTTTTATGTCACGCTGTTATGTTGTCGAAATTGCACTGCGATTTTCCAAGCCAAAGTCATTGTGTAGTGAATACCATGCCCATTTATCTATCAAGGGTATTCACCTTTATGCACATTTACTTATTGATTATATATTTTCATGTATTAATTACACATTTCTTTTATTGTGGAATAAATTGTGGTGTTTAATGAATCCATGATATATGATCCATGTGGAACACTTATGCATTAAATGAAATGATTAAGAAGGGTGCACCTTGATAGCGCTCCAATGCATTGGGTAAAGATTATTATCATGATACATAAAGTGAAATGAGGGTTTAATTATTCTAATTCAAGTGAAATGAAGGTTTAATAATGTTCCATGTGCAATGATCCTTGGCTCATGCTAATATCATGTTAAATATTGATGCCACATTTCCATGTTATGATAATCTTGTTATATCATTCCTTTATGTTCATGTTTCTATTATGCTCCATTTATATACCTATTGCCTAACATGTACTGTATTATTCATTTTATTCCTTTTTTACTCCCTTTATGGGCTTTATATCTCACCCTTTTCTTATGCATGTCCTCATGTTATCCCATGAAATGTTAAGTACGAAGGAATGTGTGTGGTCATTTAAAAGAAGTTTTCAATAAAGATGTGTATTTCATGTTTTAATTTGTTATGTAATATTCCTAAGCCCCAAATACACTTTACCTCTCAATATTCTATGTTTTATCAAGTGAATATTTTATGTAATAAATTATGTTTAAGTGTGAAAGAAAGAGAAGGGTTGTTATAGTTAGTATCAGATGATAGGTTTAGTTATTTTTGGGATTAGGATTAGAAAACCCTATTGAAAGCCTTGGGGATAATACTAAGTATAATAAAAACATACTTAAATTTTGGTGATTATTTAGTAAGTTATTTATCAATCAAATACATCCCCTTCTGGATACTAGAAGATAGAGGTGGCTCTAGCGCAGATGTATCTAGGGGTAAAACTAGAAAACACTGCTTTGAGCTAGACTCAAATGGGAACTGGTGCACAAAAATGGGCCTTGCTGCACTCTTGGTTATGAAACTCCTGGGGATATTCTTTGGTAAATTCATGAGCTTAGTATGAACCATTATTAAGGGAAAAAAATTCCCCCTAAGAATGTATGTTGGGAAGTAGATCATGGATAAAAAATATTGAAGCCTATAAATTCATAAGTTAAAGAAATAAAAGTAATTTATAATTCATATATTTTTGTCTTTGGATTACCCTGTATGTGTTACCCCTAAATTTCCTTTTATTCTATCCAATGGCCGGTAATATGAGTACTCGAGCTAACAACCAATGCAAATATCAATGTGATGACTGTTCTAATGAGATTACCAATCTTATAGGAGCGGGAATCGTGAACTTTGTCACGATACTCTCTCAGTTAACTCAAGTTTTGAATAGAAACATGGGTCAAGAGGAACGTTAAACCCCTAATAAGAAAGAAAAAGTCACAATCAAGATCTTCATGAGACAAAGTCCTCCTACTTTTAATGGATCATCTGATCCCTCAATTTCTAAACAATGGATCAAATCCATTGAAAATATATTCTCCATCCTTGAATGTTCCGAACAAGAGAAGGTTATTCTGTATGCTTATCATATGGAGGGTGAAGCTGATCAATGCTGGACATTGATCAAAAATATGAAGCCTTAGGAGGAGATCAAGGCGTTGTAATGAAAGGATTTCTGGAAAATGTTTTTCAATAAATATTTTTCTCGCACCCTCTGACTTAAGATGGAAAGGGACTTCCTTTATCTTAAGAAAAAAAAGATGATGAATCCATTAGAGCATATGAGGAAAACATCACAAGGCTTTCATGATATTCCACTGGCTTTGTCATTACCCCTGAATTCCAGGTTGACCACTTCTTTGGTGGGATAAAACCTAGCTTATGGAAATCCCTAGCGATCTGTGACTTCGAGATCTATGAGGAATTTTTCTGATGTGCCCTAAAAGTCGAAATGGAGATTGGATAATCTCATGGTTATCATGGGGATAAGAAGCATAAGGTGGAATTTAATTCTAGCGGTCTGATGGATAAATCCAATGGTGCTAAGAAAATCCAGCACCCCACTTTCCAAAGGTGCAGAAAGAAGCACCCCATAAATTGCCTGAAGGGGATGAGGAAATGCTTTAGGTGTGGAAGATAAGGGCACCTGGCCATTAACTACTGACAATAAAAACCCGCGGCTACAACATAGGAGAGGAATGCACTATTCTACCCTCAATTAATTGTTCATTACTTCAACTAAAATTAACCAGGGAACTTTTCAAACCAATTCCCTAATCCAAGGGTTTTCAAAGGAAACCAATAACCTTTAAGGCAACAAGGGTGAGATTTTTCCATCACTACCACCGAAGTGAACCCCAAAAACAAAGTGTTGACAGGTACGCTAGTTATTCATTCAAGAATAGCGAATTTACTTTTTTATTCTGGTTCTATGCATTCTTTTATATCCTAAAATTTTAGTAGAACAATCCCAACACCACCACAAATCATGGAAGTAAAGATGTTGTTGAGAATTGAAAATGGGGAAATCATTGAATCCTATGAATATAACTCCTCCCCTATCATAATTTGTGGATTGAAATTCCCGGAGAACCTCTTCATACTACCTCTGGTGGAATTTGATGCAATTCTTGGCATGTATTGGATTTCCCTATATAGAGCCAACATAAATTGTCGTGAGAGGAAAATCACTCTCCATATGGAGAATCAACCCCCGATTATGTACATGTGAAAGGAGGAGGATGAATCTTATTTAGCACCATCATCTCAAGCATGGATATTACTACCCTATGATCATGTATATCTTTCTCAGATGATTGAGTCTAAGGAAGCAACCATCCTTTAAGACATGCCTATTGTGAGGGAATTTGCTGAAGTGTTTCCTGAGAAATTGCCTGGTCTTCCTCCTAGAAAAGATGTTTAATTCTCAATTGATCTTATTCCTGGGGAGTTTCCAATATCCAAGACTCCATATATAATGGATGTTGTGGAGCTAAGGAGTTGAAGAAACAACTATAGGAGAATCTGGATAAAGGGTTCATACGCCCAAGTGCTTCACCATGGGGTGCACCAATCCTCTTCTTCAAGAAGAAGGATGGGTCAATGTGCCTTTGAATTGATTATCCTGATCTAAACAAATTCACGATAAAGAACAAGTATCCTCTAACACGAATTGATGACTTGTTCGATCAGCTACGTGGAGCACAATAATTCTCTAAGGTGGACTTGCGGTCAAGATATTACCAAGTAAGGGTGAAGAAGGAGGATATCCCCAAGAATCTTTTCATACAAGATATGGGTACTATGAATTCATATTATTACCTTTCAAACTCACTAATTCTCTAGTAATATTCATGGAATCGATTAATAGAGTATTTAGATATTACCTCGGAAAAAAAATTGTAGTCTTTGTAGACGATATTCTAATATACTCCAAAAACAAGGAGGAGAATCTAAGCACTATACTAGAGACCTTTTGAAAGGAGAAGCTCTATGAAAAGTACAAAAAGTGTGAGTTCTGGTTGAAGGAGGTTTCATTATTAGGTCATATAATCATAATAAATGGGAAATCTGTGGATACCTCCAAGACAGATGCAATTGAGGGATGGTTGAGGCCAACATCGGTGATGGATATCCATAGCTTCCTGGGGTTAGCTAGATATTGTCACTGATTTTTGAAAAATTTCTCACAATTTTCAAACCCTCTTACCAAGCTAACTTGGAAGGGAGTCAAGTCTTCTTGGAGTGATGAATGTTAAGAGATATTCAAGGAGTTGAAAATGAGGCTTATCAATATGCCTGATCTCACATTACCCACAAGTGGAAAACTTTTTGTAGTATTTAGTGATGCTTTGAAGAAGGGAATGGGTTGTGTGTTGATGAAAAATGAAAAAGTCATTTCCTATGATTCAAGGAAATTGAAAGTTCATGATCAAAACTATACAACACATGATCTGGAGTTAGTTGTAGTAATCTTCTCTTTAAAAATTTGGCGACCTCACCACTTTGGGGAGAAGTGTGAAATATACACGAATAAAAAAAGCCTCAAGTATATATTCACATATAAAGAGTTGAATGTGTTCCAATGAAGATGGATAGAGCTGATCAAAGACTACGAATTCTCAATAAATTACCACCCTGAGAAAGTGAAAAAGGTGGTGGATTCTCTAAGTATAAAGGATTCAACAATTCTATCATTGATGAGAATTGAAAAGGATCCAATATTCTTAGATTTAATGAAGATAGAAATGGGAATCATAAAGAAAGGAACATCATCAATTCTTTGACAAATGATTGCTCAACCATCTCTTTTGGAAAGGTTAAAGGTTGTTCAAAAGGATTATGTGAGAATTCAGAAGAAAGTGGAAACTATCATAAAATGGAAATCCTCAGAGTTCAATATTAATGAAGAAGGAATTGTGAGATTTGGGTAAAGACTATGTGTTTCATCAAATCCAAAGTTAAAGAAAGAAATTTTTGATGATGCACATAGTTCGAATTTCTCCATTCACCCAGGAAACACAAAGATGTATCGAGGTCTCCAAGATCATTATTGGTGGGATAACATGAAGAAGGAGATCACTGAGTATACATCAAAGTGTCTGGTATGTCAGCAAGTGAAGGCTGAGAGGCAGAAGTATAAGGGGATGATGCAACTATTACCCATACCAGCATGGAAATAAGAAAACATCACCATGGACTTTGTCACCTGACTTCCGAATACATCTAAAGGAAACAATGATATCTGGGTTGTTTGGGATCATCTTACAAAGACTTCTCACTTCATTAGAATTTGGGAGGATTTCTAATTGGATCAACTAGCACGGATATACATCAGAGAAGTGGTAAGGTTGTAAATAGTTCCACTATCGATTGTATCTGATCAAGATCCAAGATTCACCTCTAAGTTCTAAAAGATTCTTCAACATGCTTTGAATACTGAGCTAAAATTTAGTACAGATTATCATCCAAAAACTGATGGCCAATCTGAGAGAACTATACAAACACTTAAGAACATGTCGAGAGCGTGATCAATGGACTTCAAAAGAGGATGGGATCAATATCTTTCTCTGGTTGATTTCACTTACAATAACAGTTTCCACTCAAACATAAAAATGGCTCCTTATGAAGCCCTTTATGGGAAGAGGTGTAGAACACCAGCATGTTGGGATGAATTTAGGGAGCGAAAACTCCTAGGTCCAAAAATGGTTGAAGGAATGGTGGGGAAGGTTAAGACCACCCAACATCACATTAAAGATTCTCAGAGTCGACAAAAGATCTATGATGATAATCATCGATGAGACCTAGAGTTTGATTTTGGAGAAATGGTATTCCTCCTCATATCATCGTGGAAGAGAGTTATGAGATTTGGGAATAATTGAAAGCTTAGTCCAAGGTACATCGTCCCTTTTGAGATCCTTTATCGCATTGGAGCAGTGGCCAATCGACTAGAACTCCCACCAAACTTATCTCAAGTAATGATGTATTCCATGTATCGCTTTTGAGGAAGTATATACCCGACCCATCGCATGTACTAAATCTAGAGGTGGTACCATTAGATAATGTTCTCTCCTGTTAAAAGAATTCGGTGAATATATTAGATCATGAGGAGAAAGTTCTACAAAATAAGACAATTCCCCTTGTCAAGGTATTGTGGAGAAAACAAAAGTTTGAAAAGGCAATATGATAATCAGAGGAAGTGATTAAGTAGAGTTACCCACATCTGTTTTAGTGTGGGAACAGAAAATTTTGAGGGAGAAATTTCTTAAGGGGGGAAGATTTTAACGACCCAAAATTTCATTAATGAAAATTATTCTTGATCTAATTAAATGTCTTATTATGTAAAATGGTTATATAACATATGCACTTCCTTGGTTTTATGTTTTTGGATTTTAAAATACCGTTAAGAATTTTTATCATTGCTAATATAGTCGTTGAATAGTGATCGCCTGATTAGTATAAATATAGGGATTTAACAAATCCAATTTACTCAAACATAGAAATTGATGGCCTCATCCAGTAGAATTTCTCTATATGAAGCCCATTTATCAGAGCTCATAAAGGAGTTGGCATCACTGGGATTTTCTCCAGACCAAGCCCAAGCTGAGCTTCAACACGTTAAGCTTCTGCGTAACCACCTATGGGATAAGTGGAAGTTAATAGAGATTACCACCCAAGCAATGTTATCCGAGCCACCCTAAGAGTCTGTCACCATCGCACACCTTACCCTTAGGTCATATGCGAGTGTTATAAGGGGTTATGTAACAAGACCATATCACTATTATTATGTGCATTATTTTTGTATAGAATAAATAATATACATTCATTTTATTATTGTTACTTTGTAAATAGTTTTTAAAGCACAAATAGTATTTTTTTAGTTAATATTCAATTAAGAAATCTATTTTGATGAATTAATGGATTTTTGAATTAAATAATATTTTAATAAAATATTATTACTAAATTACTTTTTATTAAATATAAATTATTTTATTACTTTTTTATGAATACAATTTTAATTTTTATTAAGGTTTGAAAGTCATTTTTATCAAAACCCGTGAATTTTCGATAAATGTCAGTTTTTATTTTAAAATTAAAAATTAACATATTTAGAAAATTATTTAGGTAAAATTAAAATTATTTTTTGAATCAGGATGTCAAAATTATCCAATGGTTAATTTTTTGTAATTTTCTAAGACAGTTGAATTTTTGGGTAAAAATTAAATACCATTTAAATATATAATGTGTTTTATGACATCATAATGACCCAATAGTGATGTAATAAAATACTATAAATGGTATTTTCGGCCAATATATATTTTAACATTAAAATAATTTGATTTTATGTTTATTTTATTTATTTTACAAATCCTTAGTGGACCCTTCAAGACTTATAAAACTTTTTATCATTTTAAAATGATTTCCTAGAGAGTATGACTCACCTCCACATAAGAAAGACTAATATTTTAAAAAGTTTGGTCATTGGCCTTAAAAAATAATGTTTTAAACTCCCCTTTGAAAAAAAACATGGGTAAAAATCATGGGATGGTTTGTGGTTTTGATTAGTTTAATGTGTAGTGTCCAAAACCTAAATAATAAAAAATTCTCTCTCTTTTCATATATAAACCCACCCAAGTTCCCACTTCTCTTCACTCAAAACCTTTGGATCTCAACCAAAATTTGCCCTACTCTCTATATAATACTCCAAAATTGCCCCAAGATCCCATGAATCCTCTCTCAATCCCCTCCCAAGCCTTTGGGATCACACTTCCAAGTAAGGGATTTCTTCCTTTCTCATTTTTTTCCAAATTTCTTTATGTTGTTATACCATTATATTTTCAATTAAAAATGTTGGGGTATAATTTTTCACCTCCTAAATAATTCCCTCCTTATGTTTTAATGATGATATACCTCATTATCTCTAATTATTGCCTCTAATGTACACCTATTACCATGCCAAAATTTTGTAAGGGATTTCTCTCTCCTCATTTTCAATCAAGCAATTATTTTGTATTATGAATCTAAATTTCATTAAATATGTTAGGAAATGTTTCTATATTAACCCCTTTCTGTAAATTCCATTTAAATGTTATTATACACACCTTTCTCTCTCATCAACCATTTTTATGAATTTTTATGTCACGTTGTTATGTTGCCGAAATTGCACTGCGATTTTCCAAGCCAAAGTCATTGTGTAGTGAATACCATGCTCATTTCTCTATCAAGGGTATTAAACTTTATGCAGATTTACTTATTTATTATAGAGTTTCATGTATTAATTCCTCATTTCCTTTATTGTGGAATAAATTATGGTGATTAATGAATCCATGTTATATGATTCATGTGGCACACTTATGCATGAAATTAAATGATTAAGAAGGGTGTGCCCTGATAGCGCTCCAATGCTTTGGGTAAAGATTAGTATCATGATGCTTCAAGTGAAATGTGGGTTTACTCATTTTAATTTAAGTTAAATTAGGGTTTACTCATGTTTCATGTGCAATGAGCCTTGTCTCATTCTAATATCATGTTAAATGTTGATGCCACATTTCCATGTTATGATAATCATACTATATCATGCCTTTATGTTCATGTTTATATTATGCACCATTAATATACCTATTGCCTAAAATGTATTTTATTCTTCATGTTATGACTTTTTTACACCCTTACTAGGCTTTATAACTCACCCTTTTCTTATGTGTGTCCTCAGGTTATCCCATGCAATGCTAAGTATGAAGGAATGTGTGTGGTCATGTAAAAGAAGTTTTCAATAAAGATGTGTATTTAATGTTTTAAGTTGTTATGTAATGTTCCTAATCCCCAAATACACTAGACCTCTCAATATTATATGTTATATCAAGTGAATATTTTATGTAATAAATTATTTTTAAGTGTGAAATAAAGAGTAGGGTTGTTATAGGCTGGGTATGGGTCCTCGATGAAACTAGAGTGGAACCCTCTAGTCGGGCTCGGCATGGGTCCTCAACCTTGAGGCATGACCTATTGACTATACAGATCAGTGACGACACATGTTTTTATGTAACCCTAGACTCATAAGTAAGATTGGTGATTTTTCCATCGAAATGCGTCCTTGTGATGCAACCTAAAATTGTGAAGGAAAGACAGACCCACCCAAAAGGGATAGTATTGAGGTGTGGTGTTTGATCCCCTTTGACTTGTAGTTCAGAGAAAACATGAAGGATGTTGGGCATAGAGTGTGGTTACTTCTAGAACTATTGGAGAATCTTCTTCTTGGGATGATTTTTGAGATGGATATCCTGTTACTCTCTCTCATTGGGTTTCTTTGACTGAGCATATATATATCCTATTGAGAACCCACTCCTTGGATTTTGGTTACTCTCTTTCCAGGAGAGGAGATGACGTGCGGGGTATGCAATGTGATTTTTGTGTCTAGATTCTCATTATTAGATGAGTCTACTCTCCTAATATAGGTAGTGAATACTCAATGAGGAGTTCATCTTCTCACTGTTTCTAGATCCTTATGTTTAGATGAGATTACATCACTTCCTTGTTGGGTTGAGATACACTCTTTTATTGTACTTTGTTCCATATATTATTTTCCTTTCCTTTTGTATCTATTACTATTCTTCCTTCTTTTTGGGGCATCCTACTGGGTATGTTTATACTCACCCCTTCATGGGATTTTCCCACACGTATCATTCCTTATGAAGATGATGGATAGGGTTGATCGTAACTTTAGGGAGAATAGGAATACATGTGCTTGGACCGCATACAGTGGTCGCAGCTTGGATTCCAGGAGTGGGGCTCTCTCATCTAGTTACCTTTTCCCAATTTTCCATCAGGTTGCGACATTGATCTGTTTGGGTGTGTATTTTTTCCCTTTACCTTTCTATTTAAAATTCTTTACTCGTACTATTTTAGTGGTCCATGCATGTTTTGGTTTATTTACATAAGTTTGCATCTTTTTCTTCTTTATATCTTCACTTTTACACCTAGTTGGATATGTGTGTTCATACAGATACTTAGGTAAAGGCCCCCTTAATTTTTTTGTGCCTTTGGCGCTTGTCACCATCCCCTGGGCTATGGAGGTGGGCTTAGATTAGTTGTATCTTGAGCCTCGACATGGGTCGGGTCATGAAAAAGTGGTATCATAGGTGGTTCAACCCTTGGTACATTGTTTGGACATTTCCCTAAAAATTTCTTGGTTGGGTTTAGGGAGACAGTTTCAATGTGTCTCAAGTGAGGATCTCATACCAGGGAGTCTAGTTATGGTGCGGTGGCCTACGTAGTCATTCACCAGAACCCTGATTACCTACTTATTGACTCAGTATACTGAGAAATTTTTTTCAGGGAACTTTGATACATGAATCGTATAGGATTGAGTCTTTGATTGTCCTTGTTGAGTTATCTCCCCTTTATTATTGTTCTTGTTATATATATATGTGCTAATCTGATTGTGGTGATCCTTGATAAATTTTAGGATGCCTCTATGATGATATACATCTAGGATACCCGCTCTAGTTCATGATGATGACCTCGCGAGTGATGAGGCCTAAGTTTAGGTCCCATCTTGCAATCCCCTTCCTCTAGGTGGGATATTATTAGCACCTCCACCTCTGGAGAAATAGATATTTCTGGAAGTGCAGGCCGAGGACAAGCGTAGGATGAGTTCTCTCTGTGAGTTCTAGCACCAAAGGCCACTAAGATTTCATGGTGAGCTAGACCCTTAGGCAGTAGAGGACTGTTTGGAGTTAGTGGACCACCTCTTCAGGCTTGTGCAGACACCGGCAGACCATATGGTGTCTTTGGTAGTTATCCTTCTTCATGGGAATACTGGACGTTGTTGGATCCTAGTTAACTAGATGCACAATGAGTTATTACTCTCATGGGATGAGTTCCAGCTACTATTTTTTGAGGAGTACTTCCCCTCATGCTTATGCTTCATCAAGATTCAGGAGCTTCGATAGGGAGGGATGATAGTGATATAGTTTTCATCTAGGTTCATAAAACTGACTCGATACTCTATATACATGATCTGTGATGGTTACTTATGAATCTAGAAGTTTTAGTAGTGCCATCATAGTTCCCATGTGCATCCCTACCTATATCGGGGTGCTGGAAAAGGCACTTATGATGGAGTGATTCCTATTTGAGGGGAGTCAGTAGGTGGGATTGGTGGTAATTGCTACAGAGATGAGACATCTACGGCAGTTGGAAAACATCTATTGACAGGGCCATAGCATAGGAGATCTTTCCATGTCCAAGCTTGGGGATGTGGTCAGATGGCACTAGGGTAGTGTAGAGAACCAGGTCATCCCGAAGAGGGTTGATTCTTTGCTTTTGATGGGTGAGGTCACATGGTATGAGATTATTCGAGGTACACTATTTGTTTATTCTAATCCTGCTTTAGTATTATTAGACACAAGATCTAGTCACTCCTTTATATCATTACTCCTGGTATGGGAGTTGGATCTCCCAGTAGTGGCGCCATCATAGCAGTTTTGTCTCGAGGTTCCTATGGGAAGTAGTTCGTCTATATATTTTATCTGCCAGTAGTGCGAGCTATCATTTGGAGAAGAAAGGTTCACATGGGACCTACTAGTCATCACAATGTAATGATATGATGTTATCTTGGGCATGTATTGGATTTCCATGGTTCGATCCCATATTGACTATCACTGCAGGATAGTCAGATGCCTATACACTGATGGGATGAGGTTCTCATTTCTCGGTGAATGAGACCTCGTAGAAGGGCAGTCAGGTACTATAAATAGGAGGTGAAAAACTTTTACCCATTAGTTAGCAAGCATGAACCTTGGTATAGTGGACTCTTATGTCACCTAGGTTCCTTCAGTTGTGGAGGATTATATAGATTTCTTCCCTAAAGAAATTTCAGGACTACCTCTGAGGTGGTAGTTTGAGTTTTGCACTGATTTGAAACTAGGGACTTCCCTGATATCTTCTACGACATATCATATGGCCCCCACCGAGATCTGAGAGATATGATTAGAGTCAGAGGACCTTTGTGATAAAGGTTTCATCAGACCTAGTGTGTCCCCTTGGGCAGCTCCAATTCTATTCGTGAAGAATGTATACAGGAGCTTACGACATTGTATGGATTATCATCACCTGAACCAAGCCACGATAAAGAACAAGTACCCCTTACCAAGGATTGAAAACCTCTTTGACCAGTTGTGAGGTGAGATATGGTTCTCCAAGATCGATCTGAGATCTAGCTACCACCAGATATGGGTTCGCGAGGCTGATATTCCGAAGTTGTACTTCCGATGTCACTATAGGAATTACGAGCTCCTAGTGATGCCTTTCGGTGTGAAAAAATCCCCTTCCATTTTCATAGATTTGATGAACTAGGTATTCCAGCCATACTTGGACTAGTTTATTGTTGTCTTCATTGACGACATACTCATTTACTCTGCGATGGAGGAGTAACACGCAGAGCACTTGAGGATGGTTCTCGATTTACTTTGAGAGCACCAGCTTTATGGAAACATCTTAAAGTGGTTGTTCTAGATAAATGAGGTTCACTTTTTGGGGAATTTCATATATGAAGAAGGTTTATCCATGGATATATTGAAGATCTATGTATTTCTTTCTTGGGATTAACCCAAGAATGTGTCAGAGGTGCGAAGTTTTCTTATATTGGTAGGGTACTACAGGAGGTTTTTTGCAGACTTATCTAGGATTGTATCCCCTTTGACCACTCTAACATGGAAGGGATATCCATTTACTTGGTATGAGTAGTTACATAGGGACTTCATGGAGTTGAGGTAGAGGATGACGAGCACTGCAGTTCTAAGACTACCAAAGGAGGGAATTGAGTTCATAGTGTATTGAAATGCCTTAGGTTCTTGGATCGATTGTGTTTTGATGCAACTATAGGCATTAATCACATATGGATCAAGGCAGTTGAGACCCCATGAGAAGAACTATGAGACTCATGACCTAGATATCATAGTGGTAGTCTTCTCCCTAAGAATGTGGAGACACTACATCCTAGAAGAGAGCTTTGTGGTTTACTCAGACCACCAGAGCCTCGGGTATATCTTTACCAAGAGAAATCTAAATCTGAGGAAGTGATGCCGGTTGGAGTTCCTACAAGAATAAGACTTCAATATAGTCTATACTCTGGGGAAGGGAAACATTGTATCAGATTCCCTTGGTATGAATTCTTAGGCTTTCCTAGTGCAGGAATCTTCAGAGCAGTTAGCTTCCCTACAGCTGACCCTAGTGGAGCAAGAGGGTACAGTTTTTATACAATTGATGGTGCTGACTCCTTCGCTCCTTGATCATGTGAGAGATTACCAGTTGGGAGATATCGATTGTGAATTTTTTTTATGACCAGGTATCCACGGGTGATGTACCTAATGGGTATTCTAAAGGAGGGAATCATGAGATCTTGTTCCAGGGGCGAACAATGATTTGAATCACGATGCGGGAGGAGGTGATGCGGGAGTTCCATAATTCTCCCTTATTTGTACATCTCAGTGTGGGGAAGATGTACAAGGACCTATAGTAGAGGTTTTGGTGGTCTGGAATGAGATAAAGCATAGTTGAGTTCATCTCATAATGCATTACCTATCAGTTGGTGAAGGCTAAGAATCAGGTTCTAGCAGGTTTGTTGCAGCCTCTCGATATCCTAAAGAAAAAATGGGATGGAATATCCATGAAATTAGTCATAGAGATTCCACACATAGAAAAGGTCCATTATTCCATCTGGGTGATAGTGGACTGACTCACCAAGTCGGCACACTTCCTTGCTATTAGGGAGCATATTTCGATGGAGAGTTTGGGGAAGATATTCTTGCTTGAGATTGGCTGCCTTCACGGGATACCCTCGATGATTGTCTTTGGTCGTGATGCGCATTTTACGTCACGATTGTCTATAGGCCTGCAGTAGGAATTCAGGACCTGGCTATGGATAAGTATTAACTTTCACCCCCATTCTAATGGGAAGACCAAGTTCACTATCCAGATGATGGGGGACATGTTGAGGGCCTACGTGTTAGATTTTGGAAGAAGATGGGGGGATCACCTACCTTTGGTAGAGTTTAGTTACAATAATCATTACCACTTTACCATCGGCATGGAACCTTTAGAGGCCCCATACGGGAGACCCTTCAGTTCACCTTTGTGTCGGACAGAGGTGGGAGAGTCATCCCTCATGTGATTAGAGTTGGTGAAAGAGATGACGGAGAAAGTGCAGGTCATTCGTGAATGCATGAATATGACCCAAAGTAGATATAAATCGTATACAGACCTCCTTTGTAAGCCCTTGGAGTTCAATCAGGGAGACCATGTCTTCTTGAGAATCTCCCCATGATGCAGAATGTGGAGGTTTGGATGGGGAGGTAAGCTATCCTTGAGGTTCATCAGTCCATTCAAGATCTTGTGTAGGGTTGGTGAGGTTTCCCACCACCTTTACCTACCCCCAAAGCTGGAGTGGGTGCACAACGTCTTTCATGTGTCATAGTTTAGGAGATTAATGCATGATCTTATGTGCGCCATTGAATGGGGTTAACTAGACATTGAAGATGGATCCACCTTTGCAGATCACCCAGTGGAGATGGAGGATCGACAGGAGTGGACCTTATGTGGATGGTCCATCCCTTTGGTTTGTGTGTTTTGGAAGCACAAAAATGTGTAGGAGAGTTCTTGGGAATGGGGGATCCATATGTGAGCTCAGTATCTAGAGTTGTTTTCCTAATTTTTCATTTCAGGGATGAAAATATTGAAGTAGGGAATGATGTATAGATCTAGTTTTCACCTTGTAATACTTTGAAATATTTCTATATATATATCTAGAGATAGGCACTGAGATGGCGTGAAATTATGAGGCCCAGTGTGCCCGGAATTAATTTTATAAAAATATTAAGTATATTTTATACTATACACACGAAGGAAATGGTATAACTATTAAACGGTAGTTCAGATCAGAAATTTGAGGCCACGGTTGAGTATGGAATGTGGCTTTTACCCTAGGCAAGACATAACTTTTATCGATGTGGGACTTCAGTGGAAAAATCCACCCAGGGGAAAAATCATAAATAAAATAATTAAACTTAATTATTTTACCCCTAAAATCATATCAAATAACTCTTGAATGAGGACTTGGATTGGGAATCTAAAACCTCTGTTAAGTTTAAAATGGGATGTTTTACCTAAGCACAACAGAAAATGGAGGGGCATGGGAGATTTGAATTCTGTGCCGAGCGGGACTCCTATAAATAGTGACATAATAATTTGGGATTAGGGTTATACCCTAATCCTATCTCTCTCTCTCTCTCTCTCTCTCTCTCTCTCTCTCTTTATCTCTCTCTCTCTCTCTAACCCCACCAAGCCTTCTCTTCTTCGTTCTACATCGGATACAGGAGGAACCTCCACTGAAACCTCGGCGGATCGAAGTAGGAGCACAACGACCGCGTCGTCAACGATGAACGATTGATTCTAAGTTGGATTTATTCTAATTTTGAGTTTCAATTAAACTTCTATTTTGAATATATGTTTATTTCTTTATAGTTTTTCTTTTCAACCATAAATCATCAATGGCCACATGATCACAACCATCAATCTGTGTTTAAAACTTTTTTCTTCGTCCGTTCTTCATGGATATTCGTCGCCTACTTTTGGGTGCATCAAACCACTGACAGATCGATGAGTGGAGGTTGGCACTATGAATCTCTCTATGTGAGCATAAAATATCCATTCATAGATCCAAAATTGGATTAGCAGAGGAAGCTCGATGGTTCGTGGAATGGACCATCGAAGTGTCGCTGGCACGGCGGCCTAGCGATACCGCAACGTGGCTCGGCCGGTTGGTTGGGAAAGGTCATGCAGCGTGACCCAGGAAGTGACCGCGACTACAAAGTGTGGTGGTCGGTCGGCCATGTTGACCATGGAAGTGGCGACCGGACCCTGGGTTGGGCCGATGACAGCAGTAGGTCAGGCCAATGTTGGCAGCGGGTCGGGCCGATGTCGGCAGTAGGCTGGGCCCACTCAGAGTGTGTCGGGTTGGGCTAACGGGTCAGGTCCCAACCCAGCTGGTTGAACCGAGGTTGGATCTCGGGTCGAACCGGGGTGACCACATAGTTAACCATCCACAGTCGACTGTGGGACTGACCGACCACGATAGTCAGTCCACCGGCCTCGTGACCCTCTTTTGAAACTTCAAACGCATGTATCTTCTAAACCGGGTGTCTGTTTGATGTGCCATATGCATCCATGAGTCCCTATCTTTGAGATAGATATTTTGATATGAATTTTATAATTTGAAGTTCAGGGTTGTGATGTGGGCCCCACTTTGACCCATTCATGATTGTTACGTTGAAAACCATCCTTTTAAATGATTATCCTTTTTGGGAAATTAAATAGCCTATCATGCATGTTTTTTACATAGAATGTGATGATGACCTTGGTTTAGGAATCTATATTATGATGTGAGGTGTTTCGAGCATGATGCTTGTTCGGGGGGGGTTCGACGACAACAGTAGGTAGGCTATGTTTTCAATGAATTCCAAGTGGAACCCTATAACAACCCACCTCATCCCATTGGCTTGAGAGGGTAGAGGAATGCTACTTGTCTTTAAGAGACATTCCCAAGGCTCCAAAGGATAGAAATAAATTATAAGGGATTCACAATATATTGGGGAACGATTTTACCTTATAATAAAACCAACCAAACAAGCCATTATCAACAAACTACATGATGCATGTAAACAAGCATCCCAACCCATACATTACCAAAAGACAACCAAACTAATAAATAGAAATTCCTAAATTCCAAAACAACCAAACTAATATCATAGTACTGATAAGAATACTACACAACAAGACCCCAAATAACTAGGACACCATCCATAGCTCCACACCAAGCACCATCCTCCAAGAACCACCACATCACCAAAGCATCATGTTGAACCTCTAGAAAAATGAGGTGCTTTACTCTTACCTATGTCCTGGAATAAAAAATATACAAAAGAATCCAAGTGAAAAATCAGGGGTGAGTAATAATACTCAGTGGTATTTCCCAAATGACTTCACTACACACACCACTAGGATAAAATTGTTAGCATAATTATATAAAAAAATTATATAAAACCACCAATAGTTCAACAATTACCATAATCCAAACACACCCTTACCAAGCCATGTCAATAAGGGATAACCACAACTATGCCATAAACCGTAGCACCATAACACATTAGCCCAACAAATTCTATCTTCCAAAGCAACACACAACAAGGCAACCTAACGGTGGAACTTCTGTCCAACCTATTCAATATATTTCCAACTAGTGGTGCTTCCTGACCACTATCCATAATGGTGGATCTTCTTTCCACTATCTATAACCTTTTATAGTGAGTCTTACCACCCACTTACACACAATAAACACAATCCATAGCACTTAATCAACCAAATATAATAAAGCACCAAGGCCACACAATAAGCACACAACCATTTCAATCACATTCCAATTCACTTCAATAAATCACCCATTTATTAAAGACACCTTCTACCATTTCCATGCCAAACCCCATTTCAATAAAACTACATTTTTATTGAAAACCATTTTCACAAACCATTTTCATAATCCAAACCAAGAAACCAATTTTAAAATCTAAATTTTAAAATGACACTACAAAACCCCTCTTTCAAGAATATCCCATTTCACCCAAAAATCCCCAAATATTCACCCAATGGGTTTCACCAAGATTTTACACATCATATTCACAATTAATTTCAGGAAAAAAAAATTAATTGAAACCAAAACCACTAGTTCTAACCAAGTGGATTCGAGATAGAATTCACCTAACTTTAGGGTTCAGGAAAAATCGACCCACAAGAAACCCCACCACAAATCCAGTGAATGCAACACCGAAACCGCTCTAGATCTTCTTCCCCTAGAGAAATCACCTTTAAACCACCTTGAAACCCCTTAAAATCCCTTCCAAAATGAGTGTGAGATCATAATTATCCCTTAATAAGACAAAATCCCTCTTGGGGTTCGTATGGGAGAATAATGGAGAGGTTTTGGGAAAATCCCAACTAACCACATTTTTTAAAAAAAATCCATTTTTAATGGGCTCCACGGTTAGCTCGCACGGTTATGAAAACTGTGCACTAACCTGTGGAT
This sequence comes from Viscum album, assembly GCA_963277665.1. Lineage (NCBI taxonomy): Eukaryota > Viridiplantae > Streptophyta > Magnoliopsida > Santalales > Viscaceae > Viscum > Viscum album. The sequence continues at coordinate 1,323,703,079 of OY728160.1, forward strand.
TCTACTACCTTGAAGGCATCTTACACGGCCTCCTCACATGGTTATACAAACCATGCGCAAACTATGTGGAACCCCACTACCTCGAGTTGCACGGTTTCCTGGGAATTCTATACAGTTTCCCCTAACCATGCTCAAATTGTGTGCACCTAGAAAAGCCTCAAAACATTTCCAAAACCTTCCCAAACACTCCCAAACTCTTAAAAATTCATCCAAATCACTTTAAACATATAAAAAGGCATAAAAAGGATACATAACTCAAACCGAGGGTGCTACATTATTTTCACCATTGGGATTTCTATCCTCAGAAAGTAGGGAACCATCTCTCTGTCAAAAAAGCTCGGGCCATTGCTTATCCATCTCTTTCTCCCACTCCCAAGTATCCTCCTAAATCTAACCATGCTTCCATAAAACAAGAACTAAACCGATTATTTTACCTTGCAAGACTTTCTCTTTCCTATCCACAATCCACACTGGTACGTACACCAAATAAGTATTCGGTTCTAGCTCAACGCAATCCCAATGAATCACATGGTCATGATCCGACTGATAATTTTTCAACTACAACACATGAAACACATTATTCACCACACTAAACCATGGTGGAAAATACAACTGATAATCCACCTCTCCAAGCCACTCAAGTATCTCAAAAGTCCCAATATACCTCAGAGATAACTTACCCTACTTTCCAAACTGATGATGTCCCAACCTAGGAGAGATCTTCAAAAACAAATGATCACCCACCTCAAATGAAAACGGTCGTCGATGATGGTCTGCATCCAATTTCTGATGAATTTGAACCGTCTCTATCCTCTTTCTGATCAACTTGATTTTCTCTGTAATCTCTTAGACAAGGGTCGGTCCAATCATCGAAGTCTCGCCCATTTCCACCCAACATAGTGAAGAATGACACAGATTACCATACAATGCCATAAATAGAGCCATATGTATTGAATCCTGATAACTGTTATTATAGGATAACTCCACCAATGATAAGTGCTCCTCACATAAACTACCAAAATACATCACACAATCCCTTATCATGTATTCTAAAGTTTGTATCATCCTCTCGGATTGGCCATCCGTCTGAGGATGATACGTCATGCTCATCGTCAACTATGTCCCAAGGGCTTACTGTAAGGATTTCCAAAAATGAGATGTGAACCACATATATCTATTTGATACAATCAAAACTGGAACACTATGCCTCTTTACCACTTCCCAAATATATATTTTAGATAGATCTTCCACCATATGAGATTCATGAATCGAGATGAAATGGGCTAACTTTGTGAGCCGATCCACAATCACCCATATGGAATCGTGTTTCCTAATCATTCTTGAGAGACCTGTCACAAAATACATCACTATTTTCTCCCACATCTAAATTATAATAGGAAAATATTTCAATATTCATGTTGTTTGTTGATTCTTTTCCTTGACTTGCTGATAAGTCAAGCATCTCGAGACAAACTCAGCCACATCCCTTTCCATACCATCCCAACAAAACTATGCTTTCAATGCCTTATAAATCTTCTAAATTCTAGGATGGACAGCCCACCTGGAATGATGATAATCTCTGAGAAGTTCCTCCTGACAAGCCATTGGTACCATCATCTGATTCTGAAAACAAAAAATTGAATTTCCATTTAGTTCCCAACCATCAATAGTCTCCCTGCTGTTGAGTTTCGACCTCATCTCCATACACTCGGAGTCAGATGTCTGTTCCTCTTTAACTAAACCAACCAGGTCGGTAAATAATGAAACCGAAAAGAATACCACTATGTCACTCCATTCCTCACATTCCAACCTCATTTCATCTATGACCAATATCAACTGCCACTGATCCAATGAATGTTTCACCACTTTAGCATATCATTTCCTACTTAATGCATCTGTCACCAAATTTCCCTTACCTGATGTGTGCACTAAGTCAAAATAAAAAATCTAGAGATATTCCACCCATCTACTTTACCTCAAATTCAAATATCTTTGTGAAAAAATATGCTTTAATATCTTTTGATTGTTAAACACTGTGAATTTCTCATCAAAGAGATAATGACACCATATTTTTAAATCATGGACCACTGCTGCCAACTCCAAATCATGTGTTAGGTAGTTCTTCTCATGCAATCCCAACTTTTGTGAGCCATATGAAACCACATGATCCCCCTACATGAGAAAAAAACCCAACCCTGATCCCAATGCATCACAATACACCACGTACCCTTTCCCTGGTTTAGTAAAACCCAAGATTGGTGCTGTTGTAAGGAGACCCTTTAGCTATTCAAATCATTTCTGACACTTATCATCCCATTGAAATGGGATATTCTTCCTTGTCAAAGTTATCATCAGTGAAGCCAAACTTGAGAAATCAAGAACAAAATGTCGATAATAGCCAGCTAGACCAAGGAGGCTCTCTATCTCAAAAACATTCTTTGGAGGTTTCCAGGAGATAATAGCCTCTATCTTTTATGGATAAACAAAAACACCTCTCTCAGAAATAACATGGCCAAGGAAACGAACCTTCTATATCCAAAAGTCACACTTTGACAATTTTGTATACAATCTATGATCCCTCAAGACCCCCAACATTATCTCCATGTGATGCTCATGCTCTTCCCTTTTCCTCGAATAAACCAATATATTATCAACAAATACCATCATAATAAATCCAGATATCTCTGAAATATCTTATTCATTAATTCCATGAACTTCATAGGTTCATTCATCATACCAAAGGGCATAACCACATAATTGTAATGGCCATATCTACTTCTGAAATCTATTTTGGGGATATCCTTTTTCCTTACCTATAATTAATGATATCCTAACCTCAAGTAAATCTTGGAGAACCACTGATCTCCCCTCAACTAGTCAAAAAAACCATCAATGTGTGGAATTGGATATCAGTTCTTTATCATAACCTGATTAAGTCTATGATAATCAACATAGAGCCACAGATTTACATCCACCATTTTAACAAAAAAAAATGGAACTGCCCACATAGATGTGCTAGTCCAGATGAACCATTTGTTTTATATCTCCTCCAACTTCACCTTTAATTCTTACAATTTTTTTAGTTCCATTCGGTAAGACAAAAGTGAGATAGGACTGGTCCTCGGAAGAAGATCAATCATAAACTCCACTTCTCTCAAAGGTGGAAACCCTAATAATTCTTTGGGAAAGACATCCATAAATTTATCAACAACCTCTAGAAAAACTCTTTTCTCAACTTCTTACACTGATGTTAATGACAATTCCACTAACTGATATGATATCATGGAAATAGTTGGTGCTAATAAATCTATTTCACCCAACCTTTCATTCTTATCCCCTCTAAAGAGATGTTCAATGTCATCCTCCATCATAAAACTAATTGTTCATACATAGAAATCTATGTGGACCTTAAACATATCCAACCAATCCATTCCCTGGATTATGTCATAAGCATCCATCTCAAGCACTAAGAAATCCCACATCAATTCAATGTCATCCACAACTAAGCAACACACTTTAAATAGGAAGGATCGACACTCTCTTTGACCCAGAGGAGTTTGAAGTTTCAAAATAGAAGGAATAATTTCCATATGTAAACCCAAAAAATCAACAATGTGATAAGAAATAAAAGAATGTAAAGATCCCATATCAAACAAATTTTGCATCAGTGTGGAATTTAAAATAATTGTACCTCGCACCATGGATGGTCCTGACTGATCATCTATCACAACCTGTTCAGCTCCAAAAAACTGATTTCTTACCACACTCTGCTCTTTATTACCCTATTGAGGTTTCATGGTGTTCCTCGAATCACCATGACTAACTTTACTCTACTGTCGAGGGGTATGCTGCTGCCCCCATCCCGTCGAGGCATAAGATCCCTGCGACCCCTGAGGAGTGTCCTGGACATCCGACCTCAGATCATATCGACAATAACACTGAAGATGCCTCATATTCTTAAAATTATGACATGCTCAAGGTTGTGTCATACAATCCTGCTTGATTTTTCCAATCAATCCACATTGAAAACATCGTAGCTTACTCTGAGGCTTTGGAGGAAGATTCACCAATCCTGCCGTCGGATTCAGAGTTGTACTCCCACCCTGTAAATAAGTTTCCCTCTTCCACTTGAACCCACCGTTTGAGTTCCCACTATTTCCCATGGGTAAAAACATACTTCCCCCACCTATATCCCCTAAAATATCCCACTCATCCACCATATCTCTATTCACCATTTTAGTATAATAATTTATACACAGCACCGCTATCTTAGAACGAATTTCTTGGTTCAACCCAACTTTAAAAATTTGTGCCTTCAACGATGTACTACCCACCACCTTAGATTCAAACCGCACTAAGATCATAAACATAGTTTCATATTATTTTACTGACATGTTCCCTTGATTCAAACTTAAGAAATCCATTGTGTGCTGAATCATGAACGTATGAGGGTAGAATTGTTTATTAAACAATTCCTCAAAACTCTCCCACGTCACACCTTGGTCCATCCCAGCTTTGACTGCTAGCTCCCACCACTGAAGGACAAGATCTTCCAATATATAAATGGATAATTTCACTTTCATCTCTGTCGATGTTCCCAAAAATTCAAATATCCTATTCATTTTTTCCAGCCATGCTTCAGCCCTTTCTGGCTCCGAATCACCCCTAAAGTTGGGTGGATTCTGCTTTTGAAAATAAACCACATGATCCACATGCTTTGATTCATCCACTTTATCCGAACTTTCCATATCCTGGAAAGCTTGCACTATACTCTTCACTAGCTTCTGATTCACCTGAGGCTTAGGTGCAACCACATTTTCAGCAGCTTCCTCTGGTTGGTCTCTATGATGCCTACCCGATGCCATTTATATCAATACAAAAACAACCATAAGTCCCACTCCCTAGAAACTTAAGGCTTAAAATTTCAATTTCAATTACATGGAAACTATCATAACCATTATTTCCACAATTCCACATTTCCCATGTTGCACCATTTTTGAAAAAAAAAATCCACCATGTTTTGAAAATCAACCCATTTTCAAAATACCATAATTTTCTGTGTTTTAAATCCTTCTGTTTTGAAACCCAATTCATATTTTCAAAATCCACACATTCATATCACACCATAAATCATTATACCCTAATGAAATATTCATCCTAGAGGTAATTCATTTCTACCATGCATTCCATGCTCATCTCATTGGCTACACCCATGACAATGAGATTCCCATTTCCTATAAGTGTCTCCAAAACACGTATGTACCCAAATCCCTGATAACTTTAAGTTCATCATAAAAGGGTTATATACGTCATTTTATTCTATAAATTCCAAGTTCTGAAAATCCAACACATTTATACCATCTCAACTCAAGGAATAGACCAAGAACGAATGTCAACACTGAGACCAACAATCAATGTCAGAGGACCAAACAACTTCTCTCACTTGAAAGACAAGGACCGAACAAACTATTACTACTTGTAACATCCTACCTCATACCATTATCTTGAGAGGGTAGATGAATTATAATTTGCCTTAAGAGAAGTTCCCAAGGTTCCAAAGTCTGGAAATAAATGCCAAGGGCTTCACAATATATTGGGGAACAATTTTACCTTAGAATAAAACCAACAAAACAATATATTATCAATGAACTACATGATGCATGTCAACAATAAACCCCACCCATACATTACCAAAAGACAACCAAAAAAATCCATAGAAATTCCAAAATTCTAAGAAAACCAAACTAAATATCAGAGTATGAAGAGGAATACTACACAACAAGACCCCAAAGAACTAGGACACCATCCCTAGCTCCACACCAAGATCCATTCTCCAAGAACCACCACATCACCAAAGCATCATGTCAAACCACTAGAAAAATGAGATGATTTACTCTTAACTCTGTCCTAGAATACAACATATAAAAAAGAAACAAAGTGAAAAATCAGGGGTGAGTATAGCACTACTAGAAAAGGGGGCATTGGAGCCCCCCAGACTCGGGCGACCGCCATTGGCGGTCGCTATAGCTCACCATTAGCGACCGCCAATGGTGGTCGCTAACCTGCCTAAAAAATTTCGGGGGGTTTATGCCCCCCCCCCCTCCCTCCCTCACCGCCCTCCCTCGATCTCCCTCGCCCTAACCCCCTCCCTCCCTCGCCGCCCTCCCTCGCGCCGCCCTCCCCTCCCCCGCCGCCCGCCTCCCCCCGCCGCCCGCCCCTCCCCCGCCGCCCGGCCTCCCCCGCCGCCTGCCATCCGGCCTTTGGCCGCCGCCCTCCGCCCTCGGACCTCCGGCCGCCGCCCTCCGGCCTCTCGGCCCTCCCCCCCCCCCACCCCGGACGGCACCCGCACCCCGGACAGCCCCCGGCGCGCACTCCGGACCGCCCCCCGCACCCCAGACGCCTCCCCGCACCCCGGACAGCACCCCCCCCGCGCACTCCGGACCGCCCCCCGCACCCCGGACGCCTCCCCACACCCCGGACACCCCCCCCCCCCCCCCCCGCGCACTCCGGACCGCCCCCCGCACCCCGGACGCCTCCCCGCACCCCGGACAGCCCCCCCCCCCCCCCTGCACTCGGACACCCCCCTCCGAACCCGGACAGCCCCCCCGCACCACGGACAGCCCCCCCCCCCCCCCCCCGCACTCGGACACCCCCCCCCTCCGAACCCGGACAGCCCCCCCGCACCCCGGACAGGCCCCCCCGCACCCCGGACACCCCACCCCGCACCCCCGACAGCCCCCCTGCACCCCAGACAGCCCCCCCCCTCCCCCGCACCCCGGACACCCCCGCACCCCGAACACCCCTGCCCGCACCCCCTGACAGGCCCCCGACACCCCGGACACCCCTCCCCGCACCTCGGACAGCCCCCCCCCCCCCCCCCCGACCCCGGACACCCCCCCCCCCTCGCTGCCCATTCCCCCGTCCCCTCACCGCCTCCTCTCCTCCAGATCCCCGCCGCCGCCGCCCGCCCGTCCCCTCCCTTGCCGCACCGCCTTTGGCTCCGGCTCCCCTTCGCTGCCTCCTCTCCCTCGCAGCACCGCCTTCGGCTCCCCTCCCTTTCAGGTTTGTAGCTCAATCAGGTAACATGAGCTTTCAGTTACATTATTATTTTATCAATGGTTCATAAACAAATGGTTAATATTTATTTTGAATATAGTTGATTTGAAAAATGTAAATGTAATAAGTATTGTGTAAATGTTTGTTATACAGATATTATTATGGATAAGAGTTGGATTGATCTTCCAAATCGAACGTCTAGAGAATATTTCAATGGCATTATGCAGTTTATTGACTTCACGAGAGGATTTGAAAGTGACTATATTAGTTGTCCATGTAGAAAATGTGCTAACATATATCAATTCACACGAGATACTGTGAGGGAGCACCTTTTCTTTAATGGATTTCTGAAAAATTATAAGAGTTGGACTCGTCATGGAGAAGAATATGTTCGTTGTCAAAATACAGATGCAGCTCAGATGGATGTTGATGCAAGGATGACTGATCCAATGCATGAAATGCTTACTGAAATGGTACGTGGGTTTGATCCTGAAGGCATTGACATCCAGAATCTTGAGACCGGTGAGATAAATCTTCTCTCTGGTGCAGATCGTGATTCGAGGAGGTTTTATGAAGTACTTGATGATGCGAAAACAGAATTATATCCTGGATGTACTTCTTACAATAAACTGTCGTTTATCGTGGAGTTGTTGCATTTGAAGACTTTGAATAATTGGTCAGACACATCATTCGACATGCTTTTGGTTTTATTGAAAAAAGTTCTTCCTGTCGACGCTAAGATTCCTGAGTCGTATTACTATGCTCGTAAGTTGACAGAGAACTTAGGTTTTACATATGAGACTATAGATGCATGTGCAAACAACTATATGTTGTTTAGAAATGAAACTGCTCATTTGGATATTTGTACGGTTTGTGGAGCTTCCAGGTGGAAAGAGAACAGGGGAAATAAGACTCATCAAAGTCAGATTGCGATACAGGGGAAACCGATTGCCGTAAAGCAAATGCGTTACTTTCCCTTAAACCGAGGTTGAAAAGATTTTTTATGTCATCTAAAGTTTCTAATTTAATGAGATGGAATGCAGAAAGAGTTCATGAAAGTGACATGTTAACCCACCCGGCAGACTCTCATGCATGGAAGGATTTTGATAAGAGACATCCCGACTTTGCTAAAGATGTTCGTAATGTCCGATTGGGATTGGCAGCAGATGGTTTCAATCCATTCAAGTCTATGGTTGGTGCAACTCATAGCACATGGCCCGTGGTGTTGGTTCCATATAATCTTCCTCTGTGGCTTTGTATGAAGCAACAATTTATATTACTTTCCACTCTTATTGATGGACCTAAAAGTCCGGGGGATAAGATTGATGTTTACCTTCAGCCATTGATTGATGAGTTGAATGAATTTTGGGGCGATGGTGTGATGACTTATGACTGCGAAACGAATGAAATGTTCAAACTGCATGCAACTTTATTGTGGACAATCAATGACTTCCCAGCTTATGCAAATTTATCAGGCTGGAGTACGAAAGGGGAATTTTCTTTCCCTTGTTGCAATAAAAGTAAAAAATCTGTATGGCTTAAACATTCCAAAAAATGGGCATACATGGGTCACAGGCGTTTTCTCCCTCCCCAGCACAGGTTCAGAAAGGACAGAGTGGAATTTGATGGTTCTAGAGAGTTCAGCCCAGCACCAAAGATCATGACAGGAGTCGAAATGTTATCGCAGATTGAGGAAGAAAACATCCGCACGGTATATGAAATTCAGGATTTGGTGGCTCCTCCAGTACATAATATTCGTGCTGCGGGTAGGCAGCGCAGTCACAATTGGAAAAAGAAAAGTATTTTTTATAGTCTTCCGTATTGGAAAACTAACATGTTGAGGCATAATTTGGATGTCATGCACATTGAAAAAAATGTTTGTGATAACATATTGTGGACCATTTTAGGTGTCAGTGGAAAGTCAAAGGACCATGTTAATGCACGCCGTGATTTGGAAGAAATGGGTTTAAGGAAACAGTTGCATTTACAGTTAGCTGAGGGAAACAAGGCATATATGCCTGCTGCACAGTATTCGATGACTACAGAGGAGAAAGAGACATTTCTTTCCATTTTGAAGATGGTCAAGGTGCCTGATGGTTACTCTTCTAATATTTCAAAGTGTGTGAATCTGACGAGCAAGACATTGCAAGGGTTGAAAAGTCATGACAATCACATATTACTTCAGCAGTTGATTCCAATCGCAATTTGTGATTGTTTATCCCCCAATGTTGTTCAGCCCTTGATTGAGATGAGTAATTTTTTTAGACAGCTTTGTTTAAGAAATCAACGAATGAGTGATTTAAAAATTTTGCAGGACCGAATTGTACTTACGCTTTGTCACTTTGAGAAACTTTCCCCCCCCCCTCATTTTTCGATGTTATGGTCCACTTGACAGTGCACCTAACTGATGAAGTAATGGCTGCTGGTCCAGTGCAATTCAGGTGGATGTATCCTATTGAACGGTATTTGAGTACATTGAAAAGATTTGTACGCAACAGAGCTCGTCCAGAGGCATCAATAGCCAATGGTTATTTGATGGATGAGTGTACTACCTTTTGTGAAGAATATCTTACGGATGTTGAAACAAAATTAGATAAGCCCTCTCGGATTCATGATGGTCCAGTTGGAGAAGGAACCACATTTGATATGGACAACATCGAGTGGATACAAGCACATCGATATATCTTGTTCAATACTCCATCAGTTGCACCATTAATGCAGTAAGTATCTTATCAATGTGCTTGTATAACTTTTACATGTTTTCTTTGCATAAGTTGATCTTTTAAACATCGTGTAATCATTTGCAGGAAACACATTAATGAGATAAAAGAAGAGATGCATCGTGCGACTGAGTTGCAAATTCAACAATCTCATTATGAGGCATTTCATGATTGGTTCAAGGATTATGTATGTATAAATTGATTTTCATTATGAGTGAAGTATTAAACTAATTCTTTCTGCATATATCAGTATTGATTTTTATAAATTATGTAGGTTCGTAAGCTGAGGGAGTTAGGGGAACCCACGCTACCTGAAGTATTTATCCAACTGGCTGAGGGTCCATCTATAACGGCTCGTCGTTATAAAGCTATTAATGCTAATGGTTTTCGATTTCGCATTAAAGATGTTGACGACAAATGAGCAACACAAAACAGTGGAATCGGTTGTCCCTTTGTCGATTCTGGTTATTACTATGGTCAATTGATAGACATCATTGAAGTTGTATACACACACGGTTTGAAGTACATATTGTTAAAGTGTAATTGGGTTGATCCAGTGCGTGGATGTAAAGTCGATCAATATCAGTTTTCATTGGTGAATTTTAACTATATGTTATACAGAAATAATGAACGAGTTGAGAATGAACCTTTCATTTTGACATCACAAGCGGAATAAGTATTCTTCGTTAATTTGCCTTCGGATCCAAGTTGGCAAGTTGTTGTCAAAATGTCTCGGCGAGGAGTGTTTTTATTTGAAGAAGATGAACCCGAGACTGTTCTGTTTGTTTACCAACAACTTGATCAACATACCGTAGTTCAACGTGAAGAAGATATTTATTGGGTCAGAGCGGCTGTTGAAGGAGAAACGGTCGATTTGCATGCTTAATGAAAGGTATAATTGTTTTCCCGCTATTCAGTAGAATGTCCTAGGATATCATAAATTATCTAATCATTTTATAAATCCTTATAAGTTTTAATCCTCACTTTTGTAAGTTAATTCAGTCATAAATATTTAGGTTGATTAACTTTCTGATTTTTTAAAATTCATTCACAACTAATTATTCAATCCATTTTTTGTTTGATTAACAGTTGTACAAGTTTGATTTATTAAGAACAATCCAATTTATCTTTTAAACACTTTGGACTCATTACTGATATTTTGTATGACTGCAGACATGTCAGGGGAAGAGGCAGAAAATCCACATCATCCATCTGAGGCATCTACGTCTCAGGGTCGAGGTATGTTTGAATGTCATTGTCTATATTTTTTATGTAATTGACATATATATATATATATAACATTTGTCAATTTATATATAAAATTGTTTTCAACAGGATCAGACTCGGCTAGTTCTTCCTCTCGCAGGAGAGGCCCTGGTCGTGGCATATTATCATGGAATTCCGACACGACGACAGATGTTTCATTTGATGAGGTATTTCATCCCATGGGACCGAATGCCCCGGCATTTATTCGTCAGCTGGGTCATATCATACGTGACCCACATCGATTTCCATTGACCACGCGTGATTGGGCTTCTATCCCTCAGGACACATTAGATCGTCTATGGAGGGAGGTTCAGGTAAGAAAATAATTTTACTTTATTTTCTATTTATAAATAATACTAATATGTTTGATTATTTTCATTATAGCAAAATTTGAAAGTATGCCCTGAAGAGTTTCGGCCCGTGTGTATGAGAAAATGCCGTAAGCTATGGAAAGATTATAAAGGCAAAGTGAAGAGGGACCACTGGGTACCAAATGTGGGTGCCCTTGACATTTTGGAAAAAGTCCCGAGAGGTGTCCTCCCGGATCAGTGGCGTGACTTGGTTGCATATTGGTCTACTAAGGGTGTTGCGGTTTATATATTAATTATTTTGTTGTATATATATTTTCAAGAATATGTGATTTGTTTGAAATTTGAATGAATTGAATGTAGGAGGTGTCAACACGCCATTCGGAGAATCGAGCGTTGCAGGGACCAGCTCACAGGCTCGGGACTCGTCACGTGTCTCAGATCCGACATGAGGTATATATTATTCATTTTTTAATTTATTAATTAATATGGTTTTGTGTTTATATTCTTTTAATATATAGTTGTGAGGGCAAGGTGCAGCAACTGATAAAATGTCGGTGTGGATAAAGACTCGTGATCGCAATGATCCAGAGGTTGCAGCATTGATAGTAAGTGTCTGTACTTACCAATAATTACATAAATCTATATATTAACATATATATATTTATATATATTTAAATATTTCACAGGATCAATTTGAAGCTGAGTTAGAACATCTGCCAGAGGACCAGCGACAGCTTCCCATGCGACGGGATGAGATCTTTCATCGCATTATTGGTCGGGACGGGCATGGCTATAGTTTGACCTATGGAGCAGGGATTCCTCGTTCTGTAGTGTCACGCGCTGCGGTTGTCGGTCCTGCTATTGCTCATATGACACAGCAGATGTCAGATTTTGAGGCACGGCTGCGCGCTTCCGAGGAGACAAATGCGCAATTGACAGCTGAGGTTAGAGCACTGCGGGAATATGTGCGTCGAGCTGATGGTACAGGGGATCATACGACGCAGGTATATACTGTATTTATTTATTTAATTTAAATTATTTTTGTTATTAAAATATTTATAATGTTTATTTGTTGTAGGCACCTGGCCCACCAGAAGGAGGTAGCAGTGATGGCAACGCGTGACGCACCATATATTCACGAGATATGTTTTTTGTTTTTACTGGTAGGGTTGATATTGATGTACTGTATTTATTCATTTAAGTAATGCATTATTACCATCCATGGTGGTCTTTTAAATATTTTATACACATATTGAGTTTTTGATCAGATAATCTTGAATGATTCTACATTTGAAAAAGTCGAACTAATTCCAACAGATCAATAAATCTGATATTATAGATTATGTATTATCCAATATATTTTTTATAAATTTCAGTATGGTATCGATAAAAGAAATATGTATTAATTAGATGTTATCACTTTTATTTTTCACTTTTGTAATCAATGGGATGGCCTTTGCACCCCCGGAGAGCCCCCCGCACCCCCGTAGAGCCCCCCGCACCCCCGTACAGCCCCCCGCACCCCCGTACAGCCCCCCCCCCCCCCCCCGCACCCCCGTACAGCCCCCCGCACCCCCGTACAGCCCCCCGCACCCCCGTACAGCCCCCCGCCACCCCCGTACAGCCCCCCGCACCCCCGTACAGCCCCCCCGCACCCCCGTACAACCCCCCGCACCCCCGTACTGCCCCCCGCACCCCCGTACTGCCCCCCGCCACCCCCGTACAGGCCCCCGCCACCCCCGTACAGCCCCCCGCACCCCCGTACAGCCCCCCCCCCCCCCCCCCCCCCGCACCCCCGTACAGCCACCCGCACCCCCGTACAGCCCCCCCCCCCCCCCCCGCACCCCCGTACAACCCCCCGCACCCCCGTACAACCCCCCGCACCCCCGTACTGCCCCCCGCCACCGCCGTACAGGCCCCCGCCACCCCCGTACAGCCCCCCGCACCCCCGTACAGCACCCCCCGCACCCCCGTACTGCCCCCCGCCACCCCCGTACAGGCCCCCGCCACCCCCGTACAGCCCCCCCCCCCCCCTGCACCCCCGTACAGCCCCCCGCACCCCCGTACAGCCCCCCGCACCCCCGTACAACCCCCTGCACCCCCGTACATCCCCCGCACCCCCGTACTGCCCCCCGCCACCCCCGTACAGCCCCCCGCCACCCCCGTACAGCCCCCCGATACCCCCGTACAGCCCCCCGCACCCCCGTACAACCACCCGCACCCCCGTACTGCCCCCGCCACCCCCGTACAGGCCCCCGCCACCCCCGTACAGCCCCCCGCCACCCCCTTACAGCCCCCCCCCACCCCCCCCCCCCCCCCCCCCGCACCCCCGTACAGCCCCCCGCACCCCCGTACAGCCCCCCGCACCCCCGTACAGCCCCCCGCCACCCCCGTACAGCCCCCCGCCACCCCCCGTACAGCCCCCCGCACCCCCGTACACCACCCCGCACCCCCGTACTGCCCCCCGCCACCCCCGTACAGGCCCCCGCCACCCCCGTACAGCCCCCCGCACCCCCGTACAGCCCCCCCCCCACCCCCGTACAGCCCCCCGCCACCCCCGTACAGCCCCCCGCACCCCCGTACAACCCCCTGATTGTGTCGTTTTCAGCAGCGCGGCGCGCGCTGAAATGGCGCGTTGGGGGGTCAAAACCACCCGAACGACCTCCGAATGCCACGAAACCGTACGACAACATCCAGGGCGTGAATTGTGAAATGGTCGGCCCGACGGCACCTCATTCGGAGGTGCCGTGTGACCGCGGCGGCCGGAAACGCGTTTCCGGCGCCGTTAAACACCAAAACGGCGTGCGGCGGTCCGATTCGGAGCAAACGTGCTCCGAACGACCTGAAACCGCACGGGAACGATAGAAATATTATTCCTGAGATGCAGGAGGAGGCCGCACGTCCATCGGACGTGCGGTGCGCGCGACACGTCCGATTGTGTCGTTTTCAGCAGCGCGGCGCGCGCTGAAATGGCGCGTTGGGGGGTCAAAACCACCCGAACGACCTCCGAATGCCACGAAACCATACGAAAACATCCGGGGCGTGAATTGTCAAATGGTCGGCCAGACGGCACCTCATTCGGAGGTGCCGTGTGACCGCGGCGGCCGGAAACGCGTTTCCGGCGCCGTTAAACACCAAAACGGCGTGCGGCGGTCCGATTCGGAGAAAACGTGCTCCGAACGACCTGAAACCGCACAGGAACGATATAAATATTATTCCTGAGATGCAGGAGGAGGCCGCACGTCCATCGGACGTGCGGTGCGCGCGGCACGTCCGATTGTGTCGTTTTCAGCAGCGCGGCGCGCGCTGAAATGGCGCGTTGGGGGGTCAAAACCACCCGAACGACCTCCGAATGCCACGAAACCATACGAAAACATCTGAGGCGTGAATTGTGAAATGTTCGGCCAGACGACACCTAATTCGGAGGTGCCGTGTGACCGCGGCGGCCAGAAACGCGTTTCCGGCGTCGTTAAACACCAAAACGGCGTGCGGCGGTCCGATTCGGAGCAAACGTGCTCCGAACGACCTGAAACCGCACGGGAACGATAGAAATATTATTCCTGAGATGCAGGAGGAGGTCGCACGTCCATCGGACGTGCGGTGCGTGCGGCACGTCCGATTGTGTCGTTTTCAGCAGCGCGGCGCGCGCTGAAATGGCGCGTTGGGGGGTCAAAACCACCCGAACGACCTCCGAATGCCACGAAACCGTACGACAACATCCGAGGCGTGAATTGTGAAATGGTCGGCTAGACGGCACCTCATTCGGAGGTGCTGTGTGACCGCGGCGGCCGGAAACGCGTTTCCGGCGCCGTTAAACACCAAAACGGCGTGCGGCGGTCCGATTCGGAGCAAACTTGCTCCGAACGACCTGAAACCGCACGAGAACGATAGAAATATTATTCCTGAGATGCAGGAGGAGGCCGCACGTCCATCGGACGTGCGGTGCGCGCGGCACGTCCGATTGTGTCGTTTTCAGCAGCGCGGCGCGCGCTGAAATGGCGCGTTGGGGGGTCAAAACCACCCGAACGACCTCCGAATGCCACGAAACCGTACGACAACATCCGGGACGTGAATTGTGAAATGGTCGGCCAGACGGCACCTCATTCGGAGGTGCCGTGTGACCGCGGCGGCCGGAAACGCGTTTCTGGCACCGTTAAACACCAAAACGGCGTGCGGCGGTCCGATTCGGAGAAAACGTGCTCCGAACGACCTGAAACCGCACGGGAACGATAGAAATATTATTCCTGAGATGCAGGAGGAGGCCGCACGTCCATCGGACGTGCGGTACGCGCGGCACGTCCGATTGTGTCGTTTTCAGCAGCGCGGCGCGCGCTGAAATGGCGCGTTGGAGGGTCAAAACTACCCGAACGACCTCCGAATGCCACGAAACCGTACGACAACATCCGGGGCGTGAATTGTGAAATGGTCGGCCAGACGGTACCTCATTCGGAGGTGCCGTGTGACCGCGGAGGCCGGAAACGCGTTTCGGGCGCCGTTAAACACCAAAACGGCGTGCGGCGGTCCGATTCGGAGCAAACGTGCTCCGAACGACCTGAAACCGCACGGGAACGATAGAAATATTATTCTTGAGATACAGGAGGAGGCCGAACGTCCATCGGACGTGCGGTGCGCGCGGCAGGTCCGATTGTGTCGTTTTCAGCAGCGCGGCGCGCGCTGAAATGGCGCGTTGGGGGGTCAAAACCACCCGAACGACCTCCGAATGCCACGAAACCGTACGACAACATCCGGGGCGTGAATTGTGAAATGGTCGGCCAGACGGCACCTCATTCGGAGGTGTCGTGTGACCGCGGCGGCCGGAAACGCGTTTCCGGCGCCGTTAAACACCAAAACGGCGTGCGGCGGTCCGATTCGGAGCAAACGTGCTCCGAACGACCTGAAACCGCACGGGAACGATATAAATATTATTCCTGAGATGCAGGATGAGGCCGCACGTCCATCGGACATGCGGTGCGCGCGGCACGTCCGATTGTGTCGTTTTCAGCAGCGTGGCGCGCGCTGAAAAGGCGCGTTGGGGGGTCAAAACCACCCGAACGACCTCCGAATGCCACAAAACCGTACGACAACATCCGGGGCGTGAATTTTGAAATGGTCGGCCAGACGGCACCTCATTCGGAGGTGCCGTGTGACCGCGGCGGCCGGAAATGCGTTTCTGGCGCCGTTAAACACCAAAACGGCGTGCGGCGGTCCGATTCAGAGCAAACATGCTCCGAACGACCTGAAACCGCACGGGAACGATAGAAATATTATTCCTGAGATGCAGGAGGAGGCCGCACGTCCATTGGACGTGCGGTGCGCGCGGCACGTCCGATTGTGTCGTTTTCAGCAGCGCGGCGCGCGCTGAAATGGCGCGTTGGGGGGTCAAAACCACCCGAACGACCTCCGAATTCCACGAAACCGTACGACAACATCCGGGCCGTGAATTGTGAAATGGTCGGCTAGACGGCACCTCATTCGGAGGTGCCGTGTGACCGCGGCGGCCGGAAACGCGTTTCCGGCGCCGTTAAACACCAAAACGGTGTGCGGCGGTCCGATTCGGAGCAAACGTGCTCCGAACGACCTGAAACCACACGGGAACGATAGAAATATTATTCCTGAGATGCAGGAGGAGGCTGCACGTCCATCGGACGTGCGGTGCGCGCGGCACGTCTGATTGTGTCGTTTTCAGCAGCGCGGCGCGCGCTGAAATGGCGCGTTGGGGGGTCAAAACCACCCGAACGACCTCCGAATGCCACGAAACCGTACGAAAACATCCGGGGCGTGAATTGTGAAATGGTCGGCCAGAAGGCACCTCATTCGGAGGTGCCGTGTGACCGCAGCGGCTGGAAACGCGTTTCTGGCACCGTTAAACACCAAAACGGCGTGCGGCGGTCCGATTCGGAGAAAACGTGCTCCGAATGACCTGAAACCGCACGGGAACGATAGAAATATTATTCCTGAGATGCAGGAGGAGGCCGCACATCCATCGGACGTGCGGTGCGCACGGCACGTCCGATTGTGTCGTTTTCAGCAGCGCGGCGCGCGCTGAAATGGCGCGTTGGGGGGTCAAAACCACCCGAACGACCTCCGAATGCCACGAAACCGTACGACAACATCCGGGGCGTGAATTGTGAAATGGTCGGCTAGACGGCACCTCATTCGGAGGTGCCGTGTGACCTCGGCGGCCGGAAACGCGTTTCCGGCGCCGTTAAACACCAAAACGGCGTGCGGCTGTCCGATTCGGAGCAAACGTGCTCCGAACGACCTGAAACCGCACGGGAACGATAGAAATATTATTCCTGAGATGCAGAATGAGGCCGCACGTCCATCGGACGTGCGGTGCGCGCAGCACGTCCGATTTTGTCGTTTTCAGCAGCGCGGCGCGCGCTGAAATGGCGCGTTGGGGGGTCAAAACCACCCGAACGACCTCCGAATGCCACAAAACCGTACGACAACATCCGGGGCGTGAATTGTGAATTGGTCGGCCAGAAGGCACCTCATTCGGAGGTGTCGTGTGACCGCGGCGGCCGGAAACGCGTTTCTGGCGCCGTTAAACACCAAAACGGCGTGCGGCGGTCCGATTCGGAGCAAACGTACTCCGAACGACCTGAAACCGCACGGGAACGATAGAAATATTATTCCTGAGATGCAGGAGGATGCCGCACGTCCATCGGACGTGCGGTGCGTGCGGCACGTCCGATTGTGTCGTTTTCAGCAGCGCGGCGCGCGCTGAAATGGCGCGTTGGGGGTCAAAACCACCCGAACGACCTCCGAATGCCACGAAACCGTACGACAACATCCGGGGTGTGAATTGTGAAATGTTCGGCCAGACGGTACCTCATTCGGAGGTGCCGTGTGACCGCGGCGGCCGGAAACGCGTTTCCAGCGCCGTTAAACACCAAAACGGCGTGCGGCGGTCCGATTCGGAGCTAACGTGCTCCGAACGACCTGAAATGAGATTATTTCTTGAATTGAAGTTTTTAAATTATTATAGCACAATGATTTGATATTATATATATATTAAATATATATTAAATATATATTAAAACATTTAAAATATTATATATATATATATATTTAAAATATTGTATTTAATAGTATATATATGAATATTTTTACACACATATATATATATATATTTATATATTTATATTCAATTCAATAAAAAAAATTTAAAATTTTTTTTTTTATAATAGCGACCGCCATAGGCGGTCGCTATAGGTGCCCGGCAGAGGGCCTTCAGCGACCGCCAAGCGGTCGCTATAGGGTGCCAGGCAGAGGGCCTTCAGCGACCGCCAAGCGGTCGCTGAAGGCCGACCTGTCGGGCACCTATAGCGACCGCCATTTGCGGTCGCTCATGGCCTCTAGCGACGAGGCAACAGCGACCGCCAATGGCGGTCGCTAATAGGCTTATTTATAGTAGTGGTAATAATACTCAATAGGATTTCTCAAATTACTTCCCTACACACGCCACTAGGATAAAACTTTTATCACGATTATATAAAACCACCAATAGTTCAACAATTACCACAATCCAAACACACTCTTACCAAGCCATGTCAACAAGGGATAACCACAACTATTCCATAATCCATAGCACCATCACACATTAGCCCAAAAAAATCAATCTTGCAAAGAAACATAGAACAAGGCAACCTAACGGTGGAACTTTTGTCCAACCCGTTCACTACATTTCCAACTAGCGGTGCTTCCCGGCCACTATCCATAATGGTGGATATTTTGTCCACTATACATAACCTTTTATAGTGGGATTTCCTACCCACTTTGACACAATAAACACAATCCATAACACTTAATCAACCAATAATCATAAAGTACCAAGGCCACACAATAAGCACACAACCATTTCCAACACGTGCCAATTCACTTGAATAAATCACCCATTTATTGAAGACACCTTATACCATTTCCATGCCAAACCCCATTTCAATAAAACCACATTTTTATTGAAAAACATTTTCATAATCCAAACCAAGAAATCAATTTTAAAATATACATTTTAAAATCACACAACAAAACCCCTCTTTCAATAATATCCCATTTCATCCAAAAATCCCTAAATCTTCACCCAATGGGTTTCCACAAAGATTTCACACATCATATTTACAATTAATTTCAGGAAAAAAATTAATTGCAACTAAAACCACTAGTTCTAACCAATTGGAGTCAAGATAGAAGCCACCTACCTTTAGGGTTCTGAAAAAATTGACCCACAAGCAACTGCACCTCAAATCCAGTGAACGCACCACCAAAATCGCTCTATATCCTCTTCCCTAGGAGAAATCACCTTCAAAACACCTTGAAACCCATTAAAATACCTTAAAATGAGTGGGGGGAGCACCCCTAGCCCTTGAGAAGATGAAATTCTGCTTAGGGTTTGTATGGGAGAAGAATGAAGAGGTTTTGGGAAAATCCTGACTAACCCCATTTTAAAAAAATCATTTTTAATGGGTCGCACGGTTATCTCACATAGTTATGAAAATTGTGCGCTAGTCATGCGGATTATACTACCTCGAAGTCATCTCACATGGCCTCCTCTCATGGTTAGAAAAACCATGCACAAACCATGAGTAACCCCACTGCCTCAAGTTGCATGGTTTCCTAGGAATTCTTCATAGTTTCCCCTAACCGTGCTCAAATCGTGCACACCCAGAAAAGACTCAAAACATTTCCAAAAAACTTCCCAAACTCTCCCAAACTCTTCCAAACTCATCCAAATCACTTTAAACGCATAAAAATACATAAAAAGGCTACATACCTCAAACTAGGGGTGTTATAGACCCTCTAGTTGGGATAGTTATGGGTCCTCGATGACACTTGAGTGGAACCCTCCAGCTAGGCTGGGCATGGGTCCTTAACCTTTTTAGAGTGGAACCCTCCAGATGGGATAGGCATGGGTCCTCAACCTTTTTCAAGTGGAAACCTCTAGCTGGGATGGGTATCGGTCCTCAATGACACTAGATTGGAACCCTCCAACTGGGCTAGGAATGGGTCCTTAACCTTGAGGCACGACCTCTTGACTATATAGATCAGTGACGACACAAGTTTTGATGTAACCTTGGACTCATAAGTAATAAGGGTGATTTCCCCACTGAGACATATCCTTGTGAAGTGACCTAAAATTTTGCGGGTGAGACAGACCTACCCAAAGCATATAGAATCAATGTGTGGTGCTTGAGCCCCTTTGACTTGAATTTTAGGGAAGACATGAGGGATGTTGGGCATCAACAGTGGTTACTTCTGGAACTGTCAGATAATATTATTCTTAGGTTGATCTATGATATGGAGATCCCCTTACTCTCCCTCATTAGGTTTCTTTTACTGAGCATATATATATCCTATTTCAAACCCACTCCTTGGGTTTTGGTTAATCTCCTTCCAGGAGAGGCATTGATGCATGGGGTATACCACGTGTTTTCCATGTCTAGCTTATCATGGTTGGATGAGTCTACTCTCCTACTATAAGTAGTGAAGAGTTGACAAGGATTTCATCTTCTCACTATTTCTAGACCCTTACATTTGTATGATCTTACATCACTTCCTTGTTGGGTTGAGCTTCACTCTTTTATTGTACTTTGTTTCATCTACTATTTTCCTTTCCTTTTGTATCTCTTGCTACCCTACCTTCTTTTTGGGGCATCCTAATGGGTATGTTAATACTCACCCCTGAATGGACATTTCCCGCACGTATCTTTCCTTATGAAGAAAATGGGTAGGTTTGATTGTGACTTTAGGGAGCTTAGGGATACAGGTGTCTGGACCACATATGGTGGTTGTACCTAAAGGACCCTGGAACACCCTGAGAGGGGAGGGGTGAATCAGGGTGTCAAATTTTTATTTTTAAATTTTTGGATCTTGTTCCCAAGTTGGTAGGAACTTGTTAACTCTTTCAAAGAAATGAAAGTAGGGAGATGACACAGCACTTTTACTTGGTTCACCGCAAAGGAATACATCCAAGGAGCATATGTCGACGATGTGTCGGTCGTACCTAAATCCACTAATATTTACTAGTTTGAGGATTAAAATATTTGGTCATAGTCACTCTATTCCAGGCACACTTCCTTTACAAAGTTTCAGGGATAGATCACTACGTCCCTCAGATCACTTCCCTCGACTCCGCCAGCTCACTGCCTTAAGAGAAGTCAAACTCATTTTATCGACTTGATAGTCACTTCAATAGATTTGCATTGAAGTATTTGTCTATGTTCATCACGAGACACTTCTTGCATCAAAGTCCCAAATTGATGCACTTGAAAGCACTAAGGCACTGAACCGAATATTCAGAACAAGTATTTGGCCTACACTTCCAACTATGCAGAACACCTACCTGTGCGTGCAAGATCTTACTTTTGTGCGCAAGATTTTTTTTTGCACGCAAGATCACCTTTTATGCGCAACTTCTACTTTTTTGCGCAACCTCAAGTTTTACGCACAACTACACTTTTATTTGCAACTTCTCCATTTATGCACAATTTCAACTTTTACACGCAATAATAAGTTTTATGCGCAACTTCAACTTTTCTGCGCAACTTTAACTTTTCCACGCAACTCCCTTTTTTCGAAACTTTTACACGCATCAGAACTCGGATCTTCTCTAAGACTTAATTCATACCAAATGAGGGGGGTCACCTATTATTTATAGGTTTCACTAACCCCCATGCATAAAACCCACTATGTCATGCAAAACCTCTCATTATGCGCGCAATGTTTTTCCTGCAGGAACTGTTTTCCGCACAAACTCCAAATTTTTCACGCAGCTCATATCTTTTCCATTTTTTAGTATTCTGATCGTGAAACACCTTTTTTGTGAAAAAAATGAAAAACCAATTTATCACACATTCCATGCTTTTCACGCACCTTTTTTTTTCAAGAACACATCTCTCCATTTTCTGATTTTCAGGCCCAAAAAAATGGAAAACACTGAAAAACGGCACCACCATCAGTACTATTGTTTACTTGAACTGTGTGATCCCTTTTCTAGAAAACATTCTGAACTTCCAATGAGGATTGAAAAAAAAACAACCTCCATTTCCAGCATAAAATGGTCATGGTTCCAACAATAGCTTGGATTCTAGGAGTGGGGCTCTCTCAATTGGTTACTTTTTTCTAGTTTTTTGTCGGGTTGAGACATTGATCTGGTTGGGCATGTATTTTTTCCCTTTACATTTATGTTTACATTTTTGTACTTGTACTATTTTAGTGGTCCATGCATGTTTTGGTTATTTATATTAGGTTTCGTCTTTTTCTTCTTTCCCTCTATACTTTTGCATCGACTTGGTTGTGTGTGTGTGCATACAGATACTTAGGAAAAGGCCTCCTCAAGTTTTTTGTGCCTTTGGAACTTATCTCCACCCCTAAACTATGGAGGGAGGCTTGGGGTAGTTGCAGATCAAGCCCTGGCATGGGTCAGGTCGTGACAATAGTAACTAAAGATAAAAGTTCCTATGAACCCTGAAGATAGCATGTTTCCCTGACCAAGTCTCAGTAAACCATGATAAGGTGAGATATCCAGGAACACATAATATCTTCATAGAAAGTCTAATTCAATCCATCCATAAAGGACTCCTCATGTCTTTGGGTAGTCCTCATCCACTCCTGGATGAACTTTACCTTTCATAACCATCGCTAGAATCAAATATAGGCCCACAAGTGCTACCTCCCATTGGCTCTAACCAGTACGATGGTGACCTATAGGGTCTTCCATACATGGACTCAAATAGTGATACATCAATGGTGGAGTGATAAATATTATGATATAAAAACTCCATTGATGGTAGATGACCCTCCTGTCTATGTCATACAACTAACATGAAAACTCGATCATGTTTAGTAGAAATTGAATGGTCTACTTTACCTGGTCATCCATCTAGGGTAAAAACATCATTCTTAATCATAATAGAGTATCTAAGGACTACTGTATCCTATACATAATCATAACATGAAATGATAATCAAGGTCTGAAATGATCATCAGGAAAACTCCATGAATCCAAACTACCTCCTATACACATAGGCATCCCAAACACTCCAGTAATCTCTACTCTCTGATGGTTAGTAAGTGGTCCAACTTAGAAATACAGTCTAAAATAACTCTAATGATGTTTTGAACTTTAGCTTATCATGGAATCCCCATCATGAAAATGAAAAAGATATCATCCCATTTCCACTTCCATCTAGCAAATTGGCCTCCACCTATTAGTAGGTCAAACATCAAGAGTTAAATTCAACAACATGCTAAAACATCATTGGCTTCCCAAACTAATTACAAAGGATCTTGGTACATCCTCACCACACCTATATGTACTTATAAGGGAAATAAACCTCCTCAATAGCTCCCCTTTCAGTATGACTAGTTTCATTATCCTCCCTCAAATAAGGGTGATTTTCTTCCCACATTAATAAAATCTGTTAGAAACATGTCCAATAGATATCTGGTCACACAATATCTCACAATAGATATCCCTAATTTTTACCTCCCTAGCACACTAAAGAAGTGGAGGGATAAATATCATCGATTGGAAGTTTGTTGCACCATCTTATCCCTCAAGGTCCAACTAAAAATAGGTAAACTTCTCTATCACCTTGCTCAATAACAGTGAATGGAAAACTTCATAGTGAGCATCTTATATCACTTCCATAATCTTGGTTGGCTCACGAGATAGCATTGCTTCAAACTTTTTTGGGTCCACTACCACTCCCATTTCTGAAAACACAAATCCCAAGGAGTGAACCTCCTAGTTTTAGGACCAACACTTCAAGATATTCCCATAAATATGGTACTCTCAGAGCATCTCTTGAACCATCCTCAAGTATCTTTCATGATCCACCAATGATGTTCAGTACACTAGGATGTTACTGAATAAAACTACCATGAACCGATCCAAGAAGGGTTGAAGGATCCAGTACATAAGTCTCATAAACATTGTTGGGGTGTCAAACATACTGAAAGGTATCACCATGTACTCAAAGAAACTATAGTGGATTTAGAAATCCACCTTCATTACAAACTCTTCTCGAACCTAAATCTAGTGATAACCTTTCCATAGGTCAAACTTCAATAACCACTTCACCCCTAACCACTGGTTAGAGAATTCCTTGATTCTCATGGGTGGATAATTCTTCCTACATTGTATGGTTTAGGTGATTTTAATCCATTACTAACCTCAATCTCCCATCTGCCTCTTTGGTGAACAACACAAGGTTTCTCGGTTGAACACACTAGGTATAACAATCCCCATATCTATATATTTCTCCAACCACACCATAATTTATCATAGCTATATAGGGTCATATGATATTATAGTTCATATATTGGGCTATCACTAGTGTAGTTCCATGCAAAAGACAAACTTTTATTGGGGTGGTAATCTTGGAACATCCTAAGGGAAAATATCCTCATGATACTCCAACATTTTAAGAACTGGAATCTCATAGAACCTAATAATCCAAAGTTTATAATAGATAATTGATAAGAGATGAATTCTATTGCCCTGTACATGATCCCATCCTACTCTACCCAGGATCCCTTCTCACCAAAGAAGAAAAAAAATCCAACTAACTCATATACACTAAAACCCCCACTGGTAATATTCAACTGAGAATGGATAGTAAGAAACTATTCCATACCGAGTGAAACATAACAGGGTATTACTGCCTCTATGAAAAGATAACATGTGAGGATCTCTCTCCTCCTAGAGTCATGTCACACTATCAATATAAGTGTGTGATCACTGATCCTCTCCAAAAGAGCCTCCAACACAAGGGTTGAGCTAAAAGTGCTCTACTATTATCATTAGGAAATGAATAAGGAATTAATTTAGGGAAAAATGATTTTGAATATGTGCTAAAACTATATCTAGAGTATAGATGACACATGATTTAACTCAAACCACACTCGTAACCTCCAGGTCATAAGACCTTACTTCCTGAAGCTAACCTTCCCTACGTATGCCTATTATTCACAACCAGGGTAGACTGTGACACCTTTAGCACATCAAAATGACCCCAAACATACAAGTTGAGAGAACTTTTCCACCATTCCTTGACACTATCCATTTTTGGTGGCACTGACTCACCCTCATAGTTTTAAATCACATCATAAGAATTCATCTTGATGGTAGAATTGTACCTCTTACTTACATATCGGAATTCATATCAAATACCAATAAAAAAGGGCTCTATAAATGCCCTAAATCATCCTATATAAATCTCATTTCTAGGACTACAATAAATATGGGTCCTATCTAAGTGGTAATTTTTCACCACAGGCTCGTGTCAGTCCTTTACTCCATAAGAAGGGGGTATGGATCACTAAAAAACATGGGAAATATCTATCTATACAACTATAAATGTACACTAAGCATAACTGAATCATATATCAGTACCAAAAGAACCAAATGTTTCTCCATGAATAAGACTAGTTTCGAGCACAACCATTTGATCGGTCGGGGTCGGTGCAAGCTAGAAATCCATACCGCTGCCTCAATCCAATCCACTACTACCTGAGGGTCTGACTCAACATAAAACCTAAGTGTTCTATATCACTGCAACTTGCGTATCATGATAAACTTTCACATACCATCATCATGCCCTTCTAGATCCATCGACTACTGATCATGCAAAAAAACCATCTTCCTAGACCACTAGGGGTGAGTCCATGCACTAGTCAATAGGTAGTAGCACTACTATATGCTTGTCTGGAGGAAACACCTCAAGAATGGATCCTTAAATTGAGGCCTCGTCGCTCAACCTATTTTCTTCATGACACTGTCACAAAATCCTAGTTGACTGTCATTACAGATGTAATGACCCTGACCCTAGTAACCCAAGATGGTGCCTTACTTTATTAAATTGTCATAGATACAATGGGTTGAATTCGAAATGACTGATTATTTTAGTTTTTTTAGATAGTTAGATACATACATGATATCCATTTTATATTGGGAATAAACAAATAAAACATAAAAAAATAAAATTCTTAGAATCCTTGAAACTCATTCAAAGGATTCATCTTCATGGCCTGGGGAAAGGAAACAAAATAAGGGTGATCTCAAATTCTCAATGAGGGTTAAGTTTATTGAAATATATCATGAATCAATATTTAATAATAATCATGTCATGGTAAATTATTGAACACACATAACATTTAAATAAATTTAATGTATGAATAGATAAGTTATAATCAATATGGAAAGGTATATAACTGAAACACATTGCATTTAATCAAAAACTTGAGAATAATATGCTAGGAATAAAAGATGATCAAATAATGCCATATAAATAATTATATGAGCTTAAAAATTGATAATGGATTATCTAAAAAATTTAATAATCACATGGAATATAAATAATGATGAAATTAATAATTTCATACATCTAAAATATCAAGATATATCCTCAATACAATTACTGTCATGATCTATCCTCAAGATATTTAAGTTTTTGGGTATAAAATCATCTGATTTGGCCAACTGATTTGTATCATGAGACTATTGATGCATTGAGGGGATTTAATTAATTGGTCCCCAACCCATGTATTGTATTTCCAAATCATTCCTTAGATATAAAATAATAGATTTAACTCATAAAAAATGTACCTTAACACATATTTGTATTGTGTAAAGGATACATATTTATCAATATTTCCCCAGATAATCAAATAACTTTCAAAGTAAACATAATATGTAAAAAATGGTCTATAGTTTAGACAATAATCATATACATTACACAATAAAATAGATATTTAAGAGAAATTTAATATGCAGTGAAAAATTATTATAATAGAGTTATTGTTTTAAGAAAAATTTAACAATCATAAAAGAAAGAGATATTGTACAATAACTTTACAACTTGGTAATTTTCAAGTCAAATCACCTTGGATGAAATGATTCAAAGTTTATTGATTCAAATTGAAACTTAAAATGACAATAAGTATGAATGAATCGTGATATTAAATTTCAAATTGGTAGTATATACACCACATAAAAGTGAATTGGTGTATAAAAACAAATAAGTCTCAATGGAATGTAAATTGAGATGAAATCCCTTACCTCACGCTTCCTTTTGATTGTATGTTCTTTAAGATCATGTATAGTGGTTTTAAACAAGTTATTAAATTATAAAATAACCATATTAGTATTTATGATAACATATATGATCCTTTTATAAATTCAATCACCAATTAATTAATGATATTTTATCAATTTTATTTTTTCGGGTGTTAATTACCTGGTTTTCTCACTCATTCATTATTATGAAAGTTCTTATATTTATGAATATTATATAGTTACATCATATACAGAATAATAATAATGAAATAATTATCATAATTTTACATTAATTTTACTTTTAAAATCAATCATGAAATATGTTTATGAAAAATGAAGTATGTTACGATCATGGAGATGGTAGACCATACGTACACATGTGTAACGCTTCCATTTTTCAAAGATCATTATGGAAAAAACATAAGTAATAGATTAAATTTATATAATTATAATAATATAATTAATAACATACTATATACTTATATATATAATCCATGTGGTGTGGTGATGAGAATAGAGTCAAATCACTTTGTGAAGGTGGTAGTCCACACGTACATGAATGATATTATCATTTTTACATGAGTGAAAAGAAAAGAAATAAATTATATATATATATATTATACTTATATAATGATAACTATATCATTAATATAATACTTATTTCATTTATATCACATATAATCATTAATTTTATCTTTATCACCTTCTTTGTAAAGCATTAGTGAAAGAAGGATCACATCGATTCATGAGGCAGCAGTCTATTGTACACACAAGCGACATTATAGTATATCTAAAGAATAGAAGTTAAAAATATATATACAATATAGTGAATAAAAAGGTATATATATGTTATAAATATCATATATATACTTTATATCTATCATCATTCCAAACCTTGAGAGGTGGAAATGGAAAAACGAATGATATCGGTTCGCGAGGCAGTAGTCTTTCGTACACACAAACGATGATTTTGTAACCCATTTGATGGAATTGGCAAAAAAATAGGTAATTACCTTATTATAAAAACATCCCAATATATGGAATAAACTTAGGTTATTATATCATCATGGTTTAATAAAAATTTAAGTAGTTGTATAATGAAATGAAATAAAGAAGCTCGTTGAAGAACATTACCTCTTCTTCAGGTATCCTATTTAGGTTTTCACTAAAGCATTTAAAGGTAAGAATTTTTCCCAAAATAAGGATTTTAGAATTAGGAGAGGGAATTTGGGATGTTTTTTTGTTATGTCTTGTTCTAAAAAATAGGTTTTAAGGTGTGAATAAGTGAGGGGAGTGAGTGTCGGTTTATAGTTGAGGAGGAGTGGCATTCCTATAAATACTCAAAAGTATTCACTATTGAGAGGTCAATATTACCTAAAGTTGCTCAAATATTTATGATTAAATGTGTTGAGGTATTATATGGTCTATAAAAACCTCAACCAAAAAATTAAACATATGTTTTAAACATTTTCGTCTTAACTTCGAAGTTTAATTATTTTTACAATTTTTAGTTTTTCACTACGATAACTAGTGTTTTTAACCTAGGTAATTTATACAATAAACCTAAAATAAAATGATAATTATTAGATAATTTATACCCAATTATTATTAATATAATATATAATTTAAAATATATAAATCCAATGTGTTTTAGAAATTAATTTTAACACAAGCGTATGTAACGTGTAAAAATGTCACTTTAACCTTAACTACGCTAACGTAGTTTTTACTATTTAGGAGTCAATATATTCATTATAAAAGAAAAATAAGTATATGAATGGAACATATATAATATTTTTTTCATTTAAAAATCATTTTTCATAATACAGTATTTTTAGTAATTTTAAATCAATTAATAAAATATAATTTATTGTGAAATTATATTAATGTCGATTTTGAAATTATTCATTTAAATTGAATTTAAATATATCAAGAAAATGATTGAATTATAATATATTATGTTAATTGCTATAAAACATGATATATTCATCTAATAATAATAATGGAACAGAATAATTCATTCAATTTACTTTACTTTTAATATTTTTAGTATCATTTATTTTATTTTATTATTAACTAAATAATTATTGTGTTGGAATTTTCTAAGCATTTATAGTAATTATTTCATCTCATAAAAATTGAAAATATATATATATATCATGATAAAAAAAACTTATTTTTATTTCAAAAGGATATATATAACCAAACATATGTCATTTTTGTCCCTATCTCAGGGCTTTATAGATATTAAAAGTAAGAAAGTGTCTTTTTTGTGTTTTTCATTACTTGACTTATTATATGGGTCATATTCAAATAAAAGTGGAAATGAATTTTTATATTTCATATATATTTATTTAAAAGATATATATAAACTCATTTAATAAAATTAAGGTAATATTTTAGCTTATTTTCACTCTTTTCATTCTAGTTTAACCCCTAGTAAATCAGCTTTTACCTTAACCAGGGTAATTAATTTTTACTGCATTTATTATTCATTTTAGTCAAAAAATAATTTAAACTTATTAGATATTATAAATTATTTTTATTCAAAATATATAATCCATTTTTTCAAATTTAATTCATATAAGTGGAAAAAATTAATTTAAAATTGATCCTGCGAGCATGACAAGAAAGAAGGTTTTTAAAGTTAAAATGTTCAAAAGTTTACAAAGTTTTTATAACTAAATTTTGTATGAAAATAATTCCAATGACCTGAATTGGATTAATTTATATAAAATTTAACTAATTTTACTTTAAAAACAATTAAAAATATAATTTTACATTATAAAATATTTAAATGAAAAGGAGGTTTTCAATTAAAATTCATTATTTTTTAATATTCATTAGAAAATGAAATATTTCAAAAAAATCCCAAAAAAATAACCCTAAGATAATTTTGGTATTTTATTTTTTAAAATAAATTTTCTAAATGTGTTAAATTTTAATTTTAAATTAAGTGTGAAAAGTGTGAATAAACAGTGCACCTAGGAGCATCTGCCTCTTCTGGTTCAAATCAGTACGGACCCCCCCCCCCCTCGGTGATACTCCATAGGTGCGAATGTTGAGCCTTCCAGTCCTGGGTGGCACTATCTTGAATTTGTGCACCTAGGAGCATTTGCCTCCTTGAGTTATCACTACGGATGTGGTAGGAGGGAGACTGTTGTGTCGTGGCGGGGTGTTTGTTTGGTTCGTGCATCAGTGTTGAAGGCTTTTTGAATAGAGGTGGATCTGGCTTTGAAGGTTTTTCATTGGTGATTGTTTTGTGTGATGATTTTTTTGGTCTTTGAGACCTAGAATGAAGTTTCAACCGGAATCAATCACATGGAACAGACCCATATGAGGTTTAAGAGAAGGCGGTTCACCTTTTCAAGATTTACATATTTGGATATTTGAGAGGGTATGGCGAAATCCATTATATTGAGCATGTACTTTGACACAGGACACTTGTTTGCTTTTCATTCCTGCGCTGGATGAGAGCTTCATCATGTTTCATACGTTGGGGAGGGGCACCTCCTGTGGTCAGTCTAAGTTTTATTTTCTAAGATCTTCGGGTTGTGTATGTTTTAAGTCCATGATGTTTTTCTGGGTTTTCCCCTTCTTCCCTTAAAAGGGGGTTTTATGTTATAAAAAAATAAGGCCTTAAGACCATTGGATTGAGTGTTGTGTTCATCAAAAACTATTGATGAAATTAAATTTATTCTAAATGTGATATATTGTAAAGTATTGGGTTTTTAAGTTATACTAACCTTAAATAAATTACATACTCACAATTTAAACTTTATATCGGTAATCTAGGGTTTGACATTTGGAAATACCATTTTTAAAAAACCCACATCATGAGAAGGGTTGATAAAATATCCTCTTAATAAGAGAGAAAGGGAAGTATAATGGTCATCTGGAATAATAACATAACTAGGTTTTTGAGTAGGATAACATAGTTGGGAAATTAAAACATGGACATGGAGAAGAAAACTAACACCCACATACTGATGGATAGTGATAGAGAAAATTGATCAAAATAAAGTGGGTGATCCAGGGAAGGTTAAAAATCAAAAAACCATAAACCAAATAGGTGTGAAAAAAAGTCATTAACATCATTAGAAATTATGGTACTAGGATAAAATTTTATTTCGAGATCCTTTTCCATAAATTTGTGAAATTATTTCACTCTCTAAGAATATAAATAAATATATTTACTAGATATATTTTTATTTCGTAGGCACAATTCTATCCTTTGGTTGTGATTTGATCAATTTCCACTCCATCTATTTTTCACTTCATCTATTAATCCAAGAAATGAATGTCCAAAAATGAATTTTTTATTCCTAATGCACTAAAATTAACTTTTAATAGATTGTAAGATCCATAAAAGAGATACAAGTCTTTCTACCTATCTTTAATTATTTTCCAAAACCAATATTTTTAGCACAAGTTGTCCAATATGAATAAATATTTATATGATGAAGTAATTCACTAATCTCTAAAACCTTTTCCAAAGTTCAAATTTAAAAAATTCATAAATGATTAACCCTATAGCCCTTCCAAAATATTAATATCCAAGACTTTAGAAATAAGGTCACTAAATTTCCAAAATTAAGTAACCATTAATCTCAAACAACATTAAGTGGTTCTTAATAAAATCATTCCAAACATTTGAATACCTTTATATTGTATTATTTGGAAACATGGTAATAACTTGAATTATCATAAAACCTTATTTAAAACATATATTATTACTTATTAATTAAGTAAAACATAGATTATTGGATATATTCCTTAAATAAAAATATGTTGTAAACTTCATCAATGATAGTATAAACCACTTTGTCAACAAATCATTAATCATTTCCATGGTAGTCAGTACTAAATTTATCCATATCAATCATATCTTTATCCCATCATCATTATATCAACATTAAGAACATATTAAGGGTTATATTTACTTCAATCATATGTTTTCCAAGAATTTAAACTTACCAATAAATCATTTTTCCTGGTCATTAATATCATTCAACATACTCTTTCAAATCCTTAATGAAAAGGTGTTATAGTAAAATCCTTATAAATTTCATAATTATTATAACTAATACATCATTGATACAATACTAAAATGAAATAATTCTTGAATTAAAACACAAGAACATTAATCATTCCACTTAATTTTTATCAATAGTATAATCTTGACCTTTCTCTATTAGCTTCTTATGAGGTATATTCCCTTGATTCTTGGGGAATTCATTTTCATAGTGTCACACCTCCTTATAGTTGAAACATTGAATAGTATTGTTTCCTTCTTCCATTTGCATTATTTTTCCTGGTGACCCTTTTATCTATACTTACAAAAAACTCCCAATCCCTTCAAGCATTTCCTAGAGTGATTTTTTCTATAGTTATCACATGTGGGAAAATCCTTCTTTACCTTCTTCCCTTTATCTATTTTTTTCTATGTCTTCCTCTTCTTCTCTTGTTTCCCCTTAAAGATATAAAACTTGGATAATTATTTCTCTATCTTGATAGCACATAAAACTATTTCATCATATGAAGAAAAATTTCGATAGACTGGTTTTATTTGGAGACTTGGCTTAATCTGTTCAAATAAATGGTCAATATTACACTATGTGTCATGTATATAATTCATAGCATACCTAGATAACCTTGTAAATATAGCTTCATACTATACAAAAATTTATTTATCCTTTTTCGTTAAATTAATTAAATTTATCTTCATTTTAGTTTGATTCTCATGAGGGGAATATTTGTCAATGAATGTATTCTTAAAAGTTCTACATTCCATGAATTCTATTTCCTCTTCCTCCCTAGTATTCTGGATCAATGACCACCATTGACCAGTATTTCCTTTGATACAATACACTAAAAGTGTAACCTTTTACTTTTCACCGCATCATAATGTAATAAATATATTTTCCATAAACTTAATGTATTTCTCAACTTCCATTGTATTAGTAGTCCCACTAAATTATAGGGGCTCTATTATAATAGAGAGATACAACATAAGAGAATCTCATTGTGTAATAGTTTTCTCCATATAGGAAAGGCTATTTATCATAACCTGATTAATCCTCCCTAATATATCCATAACTTTATTAGTTATAGTACCAGCTATAATGGATTCCATGATAGGGAAATATCTATATTGGCCATGAGTATTGATAACCTTCTTCCTTCTAGGATCCATTTCTAAACAATGGAATATACTGGATTGGCTCATAAAATTATGAATTTAAAATCATAATGTATAATTATAAATATGGTGTGGCACTTAGAATAAATTAACATTTATGCATTGTTAATCCTAGAATCATAAACTTTGGTTTCTTTGGAGATATATTTATTTTAAAATCATTTATTATGGTTTATAAGGAAAACGTGAATTATCAAAATCATATACCCTAAGAGTGTCAAATCAGGTGTGTAGTAAGGCCCATTTTCATCCACCAGGTGATGATCAGGTCAATACCAATGCACCATTTTCAGAATTATTACACTTAGGTATATATATTCTAGATTCACATCTACTTCTAGTATCCAAATAGGGATGTATTTCAACTAAAAACCACATAATCTCTACCTTACCAAAACTTTAGGATGTTCCTCAAAAATTATCCTCGATATCTATCATAGGGATATGTTACCTAATATATTTTTTCCTAAATCTAGATCCTAAGGTTTCTACTAAACTTTATATTATACCAACTTCAATGTCCCCAACTCTAGTATCCCAGAGCTGGTGCCTTACTTTATTACATTTTCATAGATTTAATGAACTGAATCCTAATGGATCGATCGGTTTAGTATTTTTGGAGAACTAGATACATAAATAATACACATTTTACATTAGGAATAAAAAATAAAACATAACAAAATAAAATTATAAACATAATTGAAACTCATTCAAAGGATTCATCTTCATGACCTGAGGAAAGGATACAAAATAAGGGTGATCATAAATTCTCAGTAAGGTTTAAGTACAGTGGAAGATTTCATAAATCAATAAAAAATAATCAATGTGACAAGGTAAATGGATGAAAAAAATACATTTAAAAAACTATAATTCATTAATAGATAATTAATAATCAATATGTAATGGTATATAACTAAAACACAAGTTATTTAATCAATAACTTGAGCATAATATGGCAGGAATAAAAGATAGTCAAATAATTACATATAAATAATCACAAGAGCTTGAAACTTAACAATGGATATTATAATTAATAAAATAATCACATTGAATATCAATAATGATGGAATGAATAATTTCAAACTTATGAACTGTCAATATCTACCCTCAAGACAGTAATTTTCATGATCCATCCTCAAGATTGTTTAAGTATGTGGGTAGAAACCCGTCTGATTTGGTCGACTGATTTGTCTCATGAGACTAGCAATGCATCGAGGTTCTTTCATTAACCACTCTCCAACCCATGTATCGAATATAAAAATAATTAATCATATATAAATTAATTCATTTAATTCATAACCAATGTGCCTTATCAAATATCTATATTGAGTAAAGGATATGGATTTATCAATATTTTCCTAAACAATCAAATATATTTCAAAGTAAACACCATATGTAAAAATGGTATACAGTTTAGGAAATAATCATATCCATTACACAATAAAATGGATATTTAAGAGAAATTTAATTTTCAATGAAAATTTATTACAATAAAGTGATCGTTTCAAGATAAAGTTAACAATCACAAAAGAAAGTGAGATTGTACTATAACTTTACCACTTATTAATTTTCAATTCAAATCCTCTTAGATGAAATGATTCAAAATTAAACTTAAAATACCATGAATTATGATTAAATCATGATATTACATGTCAAAGGATAATTATATACACTATATAAAAGTGAATTGGTGCATAATAACAAATAAGTCTCAATGGAATGTAAATTGAGATGAAATCCCTTACCTCACACTTTCTTTTGATTGTATGTTCTTTAACCTCCTATATAGTGGTTTTAAACATTTCATTAACTTATACCAAAACTATATTAATGTTTATGAAAAAATATATGATCCTTTTATAACTTCTCATCACCCTTCTATTAATAATATTTCATTATTTTCATTATTTTGAGAGTTAATTGCCTGGTTTTCTCATTCATACATTACTATGAAAGTTGATATTTTTTGTGAATGTTATATAGTTAAATAATCTATATAATAGTAATCATGACATAATTATCATATTTCTATATAAATTTTACTTTTAAAACCAATCATGAAAGATGGTTATGAAAAATTAAGTACGTTATGATCATGGAGATGGTAGGTCGTACATACGCATGAGTAACACTTCCATTTTTCAAAGATCGTTATGGAAAGAAAGTAAGTAATATATTATATTTAAATAATTATAATAATACCATTAATACCATATTATATACTTATATATATCATCCATGTGGTGTTTTGATGAAAAGAGAGCGACATCGCTTTGTAAAAGCAGTAGTCCACACATACACAAATGAAGTTATCATCTTTACATGAGTGAAAAGGAAAGAAAAAAATGATATATATATATATATATATTATTTATATAATTATAATTATTTCATGAATATTATAGTTATTTCATTTATATCACATATAATAATTAAATTTATCTTTATCACCTTTCATGTGAAGCATTAGTGAATGACGAATCACATCACTTCGTGAGGCAGTAGTCCACCGTACACATGAGTGGTGTTATCATATCTATTAAAGAATGTAAGGTAAAAATATATATAGGATATAGTAACTCCATGGGTATAAATATTTTATAAATATCATATATATATATAATTTATATCCATCATCATACCCAACTTTGAGAAATAGAAATGGAAAAACAAACAACATTAGTTCACGAGGTGGTGGTCTGTCGTACACACGAACGATGATTTCACAACCCATTTGATGGAATTGGAGATGGATTTAGTAAATTAAATTATTATAAAAAAATCCTATTATATGTAATATAATTATTTTATTATATCATCATGATTTAATAAAAATTGAAGGAGGTGGATAATGAAATGAAATAAAGATGTTTGTTGAAGAGCATTACCTATTCTTTGGGTATCATCCTTAGGTTTGCACTAAATATTTCACATGTTATATTTATGAAAAAAATAAGTCTTCTATGATGGGGGGATGGAATTTCAGAATTTATTTGGGTAGGTATTGTCCAAACCAAATATTTTTTAAGGTGTGAAGAGGTTAGGGGAGTGAGTGCCATTTTATAGTTCAGGAGGAGTGACATTCTTGTAAATACTGAAAAGTATTCACTATTAGGTGATTAATATTAAATAAATTGACTCCGAAATTGATAATTAAAGGTTATTATGGATGATATGTTTGATTAAAACCTCTAAAAAACAATTAATCACATTTTTGAAACATTTTTTCCTTAACTTCTAAGTTTCATTGTTTTCACCATTTTGGTTTTCCACTACGGTAGCTAGTATTTTTAACCTAGGTAATTTATACATTAAAACTAAAATAAAATGGGAATTATTAGATAATTTAGACCCAATTATTATTAATATAATATATAATTTTAAAAAATGTAAATCCAATGTGTGTTAAAAATTAATTTTAACACAAGCGCATGTAACGTGCAAAAATATTGCTTTAACCTTAACTGCACTAAAATAGTTTTACTATTTAGGGGTCAATATATTAATTATAAAAGAAAAAATCTTCCATGAATGGAAAATATTTAATATTTACTTTCATTTAAAAATATCTTTCCATAATATAGGAATTTATTAATTTTAAATTATTTAATAAAATATTATTTATCATGAAATGACCTTAATGTCAATTTTGACATTATTCATTTAAATTGAATTTAAAAATATCAATACAATGATGGAATTAAAATATATTATGTCCATAACTATTTAATAGGATATATTAATCTAAAAAAATAATTAAAAATAACAATTCATTCAATTAACTTTACTTTTAATATTTTTAGTATCATTTATTTTATTTTATTGTTAACTAAATAATTACTTTGTTGGTGTTTCTTAAGTATTTAAAGTAATTATTTCATCTCAAAAAAATAAAAATAAATTATCATGATAAAAAAATAATTTATATTTCAAAATTATATATATAACCAAACATATGTTGTTGTTTTACTATCCCAAATCTTTATAAATATTAAAAGTAAGAAAAGTTTCTTTTTTGTCATTTCTTTTACTTAACTTATTATATGGGTCATATTCAAAGAAAAGTGGAAAAATAATTCCCATATTTCAGAGAATTTTATTTCCAAGATCTAAATAAACTTATTAAATAAAATTAATATATTATTTTAGGACATTTTCACTCTTATCATTCTAGTTTAACCCCATAGTAAATCAGTTTTTACCTTATCCATGGTAATTAATTTTTACTTCATTCACTATTCATTTTTGTCAAAAATTAAGTTAAACACATAATAAATTATAAATTAATATGATTTAAAATATGGAATCCATTTTTTCAAATTCAATGCACATAAATGGAAAATTTTAATTTAAAATTAAACCTGCAGATGTGATGAGAAAGTGGGTTTTTAAAGTGAAAATGTTCAAAAGTTTTCAAAGTTTTTATATCTAAATTAAATATAAAAATGATTCAAAAGACCTAAAATGGATTAATTTATATAAAATTTAACTAATTTTAATTTAATAATAATTAAAAATATAATTTACCATTATAAATTATTTAAATGATAAGGTAGTTTTCAAATAAGATTCATTGTTTTTCACTATTCATCAGAAAATGAAATATTTTAGAAAAATCCAAAAAATTCACCCTTAGATAATTTTTATATTACAATTTCAAATTTTAATTTCATTTTTTAAAATAAATTTTTGAAAATTGTTAAATTTTAATTTTAAATTAATTGTGCAAAGAGTGATTGAACATTGTTTTATTTAAACCCAGTGTTGCGTGCATTGAAAGCTATTGAAAAAAATAAATTTATTCTAAAACAAATATATTGTAAAGTATTTAGGTGTTATAATGGATTTATATTAAAAATAATCAATACATACCATGGTTAAAGAGAATATCTTAGGAGTTGACTTAATAGGGACATGGATTCTACAACCCATTCCAATATGATGAATAAACTAATGTTTTCCCTATAACCAGTTTTTACATGTGTTAATTAAAAAAGTAGGTTATCAAATTCCTAGTAAATTGATATGTCATCCTCAATGTTAAAACTATATTCCCTAGCCTAAATTAGAACTTGAGACACTTCTACACTTTTTCCCTAGCTCCCAAACCAAACCTCATAGTAAGATAACCCAAACTTATGGTCTTAAGATGGCCTCCTTTGATACCAATCTATCATGATCTGACCCACCTAGGTTCACCTAGATAGTGGTAAGCTGATTGTGACACCCCAATCCTACCTCCAATAGGTCAGGGGCTGGTGACTAGCACCAAATAGGCATAACACACGCATGGGAGGCCTTAGCCTAAAGTACTTTTATGAATACATGCATTTCCATACACCAGTATAATGTGGAAAGATAAATAACTCATACTATAAATTCTTGAATAAAATTAATCCCACGTTAGAGTACTCCAAGAATTATAGAAAAATTAAAGGTCCAAATATAATCCCACCAAAACTAGAAAATATACCAAGGGTCTCTGGGCCTCAAAATTCTATGTTGACTTGGTGTCTATCTTTAAAAATATTACTTAAAATATTTCAAAGTCTTACATATAAAAAACCAAGTCGGTACAATTAGTACTGGTTTATTTTATTCAAAACAGAATTGTTTTTATTTATTATCTTATTCTGGCTCAGATTTTGTAGGATGTAGTATTGACTATAAAAGTACAATTATTATGTGTCATTTTCTTGGTAAGAATTTAATTCCATGTACTTTTAAAAAAATCATTCATGTCATCTATAGTTGAGGTGGAGTATGTTACTACTACTATATTTTGTTCTCAAAGTATTTGTATTAAATAAAATTTATGTGATTTTAATATTAAATTTTATAAAATTCAAATTTTCTGTGATAATTTTAGTGTTATTTAAATTTCTAAAAATAATTTACAACAGTCTCATAAAAACATATAGATTTTAGATTTCATTTTCAAATGGATATTGTGAATAAAGGATATATTATATTAGAATTTTTTCCAATATAAAAAACAATTGTAGTCATATTTATTAAACCACTAGATTTTTTAATATTTTAGAAAATGAAGTTTTAACATGGTAAGTTAGAAACATAATATTTTGATTATTTTAGTTATTTTTGTTCATAGTTAAAAACTAGATATAGTTCTCTATTTATAGATTCCTAAATTTATTTATCTTTATAATGTTATTAATAGTTAAATTTTCATAAAAATGTTCTAATTTTTTTTGTAATTCATATTGACTTACTAATTATGTTAAATGACTTTCACATATAAGTTTTTTTTGACATTATGATAAAATAATTCTATAATATACTTGTGTTTTATAATCTAGAATATATTGAATGACATTTACTATTTATTAGTATATTTATTTATATAGGGGGTTTAATATATATATATATATATATATATATTATGGGTTTATTCATAATAAAAATGGAGAATTGTTTTTTTGATGCATTATGATTTATTAAACTATTTTTTACAATATTTTTTCTAAATTTCAAAATGGGTGATAGAAATCTAAAAAGTTTTATGAAAAAATGCTTTAGAATTTCTTAATGATCAGTTTTGTAATATATAAAAGGGGGAGATCATTAGTGTTTTAACTTTTTTTATAATTTATATTTGGTTAATTATAACTCCTCTAATTTATATGGAAATGATTTATAAATTACAAATTATATTATATATTTTATCTAATAGTTTTTATGCTTAAAAAAATTATAGTGATCATGTCTGGATTTTTCTTATTCAATATTTAATCATATTTAATCATATTTGTTATTAGTTTTTGTTTTAGTATTATATGTTTTATTTAATGTGATAATTTGTATTATATATTTAGAATGTTTTATATATCAGTGTTTTATTTTATTTTCACATGTGAAAAAACTATTTCTATTGTGTTTTTTGTTTAAATGTGATCATATGATATGTTAATATTTTATGTTCATAAGATTAGATTTAATATTTTAATTTTATAACACATATTATTTATCATGTTTGTTTATTTTAATATATATCTTGAATATATATCATTATATATATATATAAACAGTGCCTTACACACACATAAATATATATATATATATATATTCTTACTTGGCTCATCTCCTCCACTGAAGTATAAGTCCATGGCTTCTACTTGCATGTATCTTCTTCATGGAAGCATGGTAGCCAGCTCCTAAATCTTGCACTGCTTCACAAGCCATGGTGGATTTACTTTGCTCATCTGAAACTTCTCAACACTAGCATGTCCACAGAGACCCTCATCCTCATCTCCTATATTCAGGTCGTTGGATCATCCTACATGCTTTCTCGTTCTCTGGTTTGTGTGCATCACATGCTCATGGCAGCATGGGTTCTCTCGCATGATAGCATACAACCCTCCATAGTAGAAGCAACACAACCCTGGTCTATTTTCATGATAGAAGATTGGTAATAGTAGAATATGATTCACTTATCTAGTAGTTGTATTAGGTACTCAAAACATCATGGTAGCATTAGCTTGTCCTCCACTGTAACAAAATCATCTATCATACACTGTAGCTTCTCCTATGTTCACTGATTTTTCTTGACAATATCATCTATTCACCACTTCATGGTAGAAGTCCTCTATTCATGGTAGTAGGTCTTCTCACCACATGGTATATCTTTTATGTAATGGTATAAGATCCTCTATTTCGAAAATAACACTCAACTTCATGGTATCAGATACCTTCTACCATTGCACGATAGTAGATCCCTTGTTCCACTGCACAATAGAAGACACCTGCGACCATCGCACATTAGAATGATCTCAAATGGTATATACGCACTCTAATATGACTATGAATAAATATATGATCATGAGTTATTTTATAATCTTATTTAATTTTTATTTAATTTTTTTAATTACTACAACCTTGTAGAAAATATTTTAATTGATGTTTTAATTTGTAAACAAAATATGTTTGTTAAAAATACTAATGATTGAAATAATTAATTATGTTGTGAATAAATTATTTTTTCAATAACACATTACATACATTTTTTGATGCTCTCTTTTAGTGACATTTTGAAGTTTTAATGAATTATAAGTTTAATTAGTTTATTTTAGTTCAAAAATACATATATATATATATATATACACTAACAACTATATTAGAAGTTGTTTTATAAAAAAGTATTATGGAAATATTTTTAGAATTATTAAGTTTCAAATTATGTATTTTACACTCTATTTTTATGTATTTAAATTATTGAATTAGTGTATGCTTATGAGAGTAGTTTTTATTATTTTATTTAATTTAAAAACTCTCATATGATATAATGAGCATATTGTAAGTTGTTTTAAAAAGTTCAATGCAGGAATTAGAGTGTACCAAAATAATTATTTGAATATGTTAAAATTTAAATTAGGTAATGGTAATGTGTTCCCATTTTTACTATTTTACCATTTATTGGTGTGAAGTGATTTTATGAAAATCCCATGAAATGAGAATCAAAGGAGGAATCCAGATGACTATTGGTGATTTGACTATAAATATATTGACTAAGTAATGCAATGAAAGACATTAAAAAGTACTTGTTTGATAAATGATACTAAAGTGTTTGAATATTATATAATTATTGTTTCATTGGTACGATCATGAAGGAAATTAAACATTTTATTTATTGGTGCTCAAGTGATTGAAGTTCCATTTTATATAAGGAATTCCACATCCATAGTGATTTGTTATTTATATATTCTATTTAGTTTTTCTTTGTTAAATATTTTCTTTATCAATTTGTTCTTAAGAATCAGTTATACTTTTCCTAATAAAAATAAGGTTTATTGTTGGTTATTCTACCAAACCAAAAGGAAGGTCCTTGGGTCATGAATCCTGAAAAAAATTCAGGTTATTATGGGTTGTGACTCCTATAAAAAGTTAGTTTGGTAGTGCCTCTGGGTATTATAAAAGTTTGGGTCTGTAAACTGGTTATCGCGCCTTTAAAAGTGAGGTTTTTTAGTGGGAATTGATTTTCTCACCGAGTAGAGAAGGTTAAAGAGTAGAATAGGATCATGGTGATCTGAAATTCTATAAAAATAATGTGTTCATATTTTATTTATGTTGAATTATATTCATAAGAAAACACTATATTGTTACTTTATACAATAATAAACTTATATTGATTATTTTTTTAAATGTTTTAAAGGGCTATTCACGCCCCCCCCCCCCCCATAATCCATTGTTTCCATCCATATAGGACCAAAAATTATGTATCCCTAGTTGTTATACCTTAGATTAAGGTACTTTTATCTAAACTTTTCATAATGAATCCCTAATTATTGAATGACACATAAATTCTAGAGTTATACAATTGAATCACACTAAAGAGATTAAGGTTAATTACATTCACAAAGATCTCCTTATTATTCTTCAACTCTTATTCAACTATCATTTTCCTATAACTATATTTGAACTTTAAATAAATGTTTTTTCTAAAACAAATCATTTCATCTAGGTGAGTATTCATGTTTTTTAGTAAGTTTACATTTCCCATCATTTTTTTCAAACATTTATTATCAATAATCCACATGTTATTATTCTTAAAAACATTTAATTATACTTAAAATAGGTTCACCTTTATATTTTTCTTCAATTTCTTCCATGAGAGATATTTTTTTTTAATCAATTTTTTATCACACTTCTTTATTCACAAAATTAAAAACACCTTCCTATTATTCTTCCTTAAGTATTGATAATTTTTTCATCAAGTAAATTTCTTTAATGGTATTTCTTTTAAATTTCCATGTAACACAAATATACTTTTTTATAGTATTCTTATACCTAAAATCATGTAATTTTTTCCAAAATTAGAACATGAAAAATAATATCAATTAAAGTTATTTATCCTTCATTGAGTAGGATATGATTTTTTCCTTTTTTTCTTCCAATTATGTAACCAATTAAATAGATTATATCCTCTTTAAAATATATCATTTTCTGACCCAAATAGCCATAGAATTGAAACTTCATAAATGGGAAGATTTTATCATACCACATTTCCATCTCAGTTGCCTATATATTGGGCTTAAAAAAACTCTCAACATAGTAGATATAGATTTTCCATCCATATTTTTTTATTTTCTCATGATCCTTGATATGTTACATTCTTAGTGGGTTCCTTGAATTAATTTTCATCATATCCAAGTCCACTCTTTCACATAAAAATATAATTTTATTTCTCAAACATTCCTAAAGTTTTATTGAGGATTATTTTTATTTTTATCCAATTTACTATTTCATCTTCCAAAAAAATTATCTCTCTAAGTTTAAATATTTCATTTTAGATATGTAATTATTATTCATTGCGAACACTTCTTCATGAGATTAAATCATTTTAAAAACATTAATACAAGAAATAAGATCATTAATAATGTTTCCTTTTTATTCAATATTTAGATTTAAACCAGATTGATATTATTAATTATATTTAGTTATTTATTTACCTTTAACCAATTATTCAAGTCTTGATATTTCTATTTCAATATTTTCAATACATTTAGTAGATTCCTTTGAAATTTTATTCTCATTATTATTTTTCTTTTAAATAAATACATCTCTTCATGTGTTCTCACAAATCCTCACTTCAAATTCTCTACCCCTTCTTTTTGATATTAGGAAACATACTCATAGTGTGCTTAATCAATTATAGAAACTATCATATCTTCTTAATAATATTTGAATTTGGTTTTGTTACTTTTAATAATATGATTCTTTATTACAATTCACTTTGATCATGCAACTTATTAATTGAAACTTTCCTTTTTATTTCTATTTAAATTCAAATTGTTTATACTCCTTTAAGGGAAATTTCTTTTGCATCTATTTTATGGAATAAAATTATTCTTCTTGTTTTTATTTTCCTCATGGACAGATTTTACAGTTGTGATCAACATTGACATATGAAAATAGTTCAATGTTAGGTTTCATTGAATCTTATCCTTTATACACTTTAAATTTTCTATAATTAATTATAGTAATTCATCACTAACATCTTTATCATATTCTTCATTAAGTTATAGCTTGTTCATTTCCCTATAATAAATTTCTTTATATGAGTTACTTATAATTTCACTAAGTTTTATTGATATCTCATAAAACTCAAATATGATTTTCAAATCATAAATTTAAAGTTAATATAGATCAAATTCTTCAATTTTTTAGGCCTTTTCATTGCATAAAGGTAGATTTTTTCTCAAAATATTCTTCGTAATGTCAATATTTTTTTCCTTTGGCTAAGAAATTTTATTCATCCAATTATATCAATGATTATATTAATGATATTATTGAAACCTTTGTTTGATTTTACC
Source organism: Viscum album (assembly GCA_963277665.1). Classification (NCBI taxonomy): domain Eukaryota; kingdom Viridiplantae; phylum Streptophyta; class Magnoliopsida; order Santalales; family Viscaceae; genus Viscum; species Viscum album. The sequence goes on from OY728160.1 coordinate 1,323,748,027, forward strand.
CTCATATCATCAAATATATATATAATACTTTTAGTGTATCCTCCTCTATCATATTATCACCTTTATAGATGATAAATAGTTTATCCCATGTATTTTTAGTGGTTTGGAAAATCATAAAATTTATATACTCAATGTTATAGAGATATTATAATAAATAATTTTGATATTTAGTATCAACATTAATAATTTTCATATTTTTTTCTTTTAAATCTATATTTTTTGGGTCACTTACTTGAATTTCATGTATATTAAATAAGAAAACATTCAATATGATGTATCATAGATCTGATATCATTCATTTATTATAATTTTATAGTTCATACCATCAAAAATTATCACTCCTTTTAAATTCACAACAATATCCATGTAAAGAAAAATATATATCTAAACCTATTAAATAAATAAAAATTCACTATGTTTTAATATTTCAACTCTGATGCCACTTTTTGTAAAAAATATCTCACATTCCCTAAGAGGAGTGGTAAGTCAAGGTGAATAATACTTTTCATTGAATGCTCTCTTTTTGGGTCTTATTCCTATGTTAGAAAGAATAATTAATTTTTCAATAACTTTAAAACATGCACATAAAAAAGTAAATAAATAAAATAATAGAAAAACATAGATTTCTTCTTGGTTCACCCTCTAATGTGGATGTGATAATCCATGAATCATACTCATGAAAAGTTACTAACACACATGAATCACTAATGCGCTTTCATAATAAAAAAATTAGTCTTGATTGGCTATTTAGTCCTAGGTTAAATCCTTATTCTTATTTATTTACTCACTACTTAAATACAATGTTTATAATTTTATTGGCATGCATTTCTTATAATGATATAATCAAATTAAAAAAATCAAACCAGTGAATGGTGTGTCTCTTTAGCTTAACCTCTCTACAAACAATGTGTTTATCTTCTTCATATTATTATATATTTAATAAATTTTATGATGTAATAGACTGCTTAAATTATCTATATAATTTTATATTCATCACACATGCATATATTCCCTTTTTTCTATATATTCCTATCTTTATTCATCCCAACCTTCCATATTATGTATAATTTACTCTTTAATCATCAAAACCTAAAATCAATGTTTGAAACCTATTATTTCCTTCAAGATAACATAATCTTCCTCCATGTATCATACCCTTCAATGTCCAATAAAAACATATATATCTATTGAAAAATATTTTCCATTCAAATCACTAAATTTTCAAAAAATGAATGTGATATGAATCTCTATTTAATTTTTTATAAGAAAAACTACAATGTTTCATGACCCGTCTTGATGTGGATCCTTTGGTAAAAAAACTCTAACAATCACATTTATAACCATGGATAAATCCCAAAAAACTTTATTACATACTTCATTTTAAAATCCTTAAAATATATACACCATAATCATTTTACTCTTATAGTAGCATGGTTCTTCTGAAAAAATCCTAGACCCTTCTTTGAGTAAACATTTATTTTCTCTATCTTCATTTTATTATAGATTCTAATGTGATATATACATTGATAAAAAAAATAATTGGTAGATATTAATATATTATATGTTATAGACATAATGATATAACTATATTGAAAGACCTGGGAAAAATGTTCATGAAGTAAAGAAGTGATGGTGAGGTGTGTTAAATTAATAATATTTCGATGAAGATTTGGTGTATTTTGACTGACTTAAATGGATGGGTTTGACCAAGTATTAATTGAGATAAAACTTGACATAATAATGGATGATCTTGAATAGTTTTTGGAATCTTATCCCTTCATGGTATGTCTCATAGTCGAATAAATTCTATATATGGTCGTTATGCATGGGAGAAGAAATGGGAGATGAAGTGAATATATGGAAGAACATTGAAACATCTATTTAAGAGTGAAATAAAGGCTCACATATGGAAGAAAATTGGTATATCTAGTCTAGAGTAAAAAAATATAATAAGATGGAGCATATAAAATTCCAATCATCCTAATAAGGAATCATTATAATCATGTTTCGACTGAAGGAATTTTTTTATATAGAAAAGGTATTGAAGGAAAAAATAATAACTATCCTAACAATGTTTTATTCATTTTTTGTATATGGATATATAGGAAAAACTGGGAATAAATTAATGCAACACATATAGATATTAAGGTTCATTGGTTTATTAGTTAATATACTAATTTGGTTGAGTACCACATGACCATATCTTTTATAAACCATTTATTGAAGCAATAAGAGGAGAAATAAGAAGATGGAGTGATCTTATGACACATACTGGATTTGGTTTCTCAAAACCAACTACTTTTTACCTTTGATTACTTTTATTTTTATGGTATTTAATATTAATAAATATCTTATCACATGATGTGTATTATTCTGTATAACATTAATATGATAATGACCTAAGAGTATTTGTCACATCAAAAGGTCATAGTAATTCCATGCTATAATGATAACCTTGAAGATATATAAAAGTATTATTGAATATATATTCTATGGTTGGATGACATATTTATAATGGGATTTTAATGATTCAGGCTATCAAGTGTTTGAGGATCATAATACCTTGATACTTCTTTGTATAAAGTTTGCACTTAGTAATCTCTAAGAGATAACATTATCAGAATAGACTTAGCTATAGTAATTCCACATGTTATATATGTCATTAGATATTATTATCCTCATAGTGTGTATTGGCCTTTAGACTTGAGATTATTATTAATTCATATCATGAGTCATGTACTAAGATGTATCTATGAAAAAAATGATGAAATATGCTCATAGTGAGGTAGGATATGTTAGGTGTGTTACAAGTGATATGAAATTAATGAATAAGTAAATAAAGTATTTGTCCCTTATAATTTAATGGAAGTATATATATTAGAGACCTTTATTAAAATGTAACCATCTAATTAAATCCATATCCATGGAGCTTTATCGGAGAGTTCATTTTTTGGAAATTAAAATAAAGATATATCATGTATATAGGTTGATGAAAAAAGTATGAAATTTGTTTGATGATATATTGAGACAAAAGGATTATATTATACAATGATAATTTGTGGGAGGTTTTTGTCATTGTGACATTAACACTTTTCTCTATAGGTTACTTAAAATGTTGTTAAACACTAATCTTGGGATTTAGTCCAGTTAACCTAATTCCACTGGGAAAGGGACCTAAATTTTCAAACATTAAGTGTATCTATAACCATGGTTGAATTATATTTTAATTTAATTTTAGAATTAATATTATTCTCAAGGTACAAGGAATAATAATTATTCGAATTATTTTGATTGCATATATTTAGTCACCAATTATTATATATAATATATATTTGAGTTCACTATTAAATAAATATTTACTCGCAAGTTTAGTGAAAATGATATTTATTTAATTATTTAAAAAATGATACAATAATATTTATTTATTTAAATTAATATTTATTATTCAATATTTGATAAATTATAAGGAGGATTAATGAATGGAATTGAGGGTTTGTTGGGAATGATATGTTTAATATAATTTAAAAAAATTAATATATTTATTTAAGAAATAGTATTTAAATAATATGTAATTTTAGTGCATGTTAAGAATATATTATTATTATTATTATTATTATTATTATTCATGGGGTTCACTTAGAATTAAGAGAATGGTTAAGGTCCTTTGTGTGATAACTTATTATCTAACCTAAGTATATAAACTTGATTATATCATTTTTAGGGATAATGATTTTATTATGTATAACATTTCTCTCTAGAGAATTTTCTTAAGCCTGGAGAGAAATTTATTAAGAATTATCACAAGAATAGAGAGCATGAATCATCCTCCTCCCTCTCAAGTCCTCGTGAAAACGAGATAGATTCCTTCAAGCATGGAAGGTATTCTTATTAAAATCAATGACGAACAATGAAAGTGGTTATAATCATTAGAGATCGCACTTAGAGATCATACAGAGACATTCTGAGGTTCATGGAGAAAGTATAGATACCACTAAAGGGATTCTAATCTTGGATCATTCGATGAAACGATGATATGATAGGAGTGGTAAACCAATTCAAAAATTAATTTCAAGAAAATGTAATTCTTATTTATATAAATTAATTATAAATTACATGTAAAAAGATCCTCTCTTTAAATATCATCAGGTTTCATCCACCTTCTTTCATTGTGCCCTAAAACCTTCAATTGGTATTAGAGTGGTCACATGTTAATTTATAATTATTTATTATTTTTTGAATTATATTTTTTTTTAGTTTTCATTTCCATTTTTTAGTCATTAATTTAAAAGTCTATATACCATGTTCATTCACCTTCATATGACCAAGAATAGGCCAAGAACAGATGAAGAACATTCAAATATCACATCCAAAGGCACTGGAGATTTTGTTTAGGTAACACAGACTACATGGTTTGTAACTAAAAATTACATGTCATTCACCCAGTTCTACTCCACTGGGATAAGTTTCATAAATCATTAAACGTCATGTGGGAGAATAGTATATGGAATCATTACATTATATGTATTGATCGTTTATATGGTATGAATCTTTAAGGGTTACACAGTATGTATATGGAATACATGTCAGGTAATCCCACATATCTTTTCCCTATGGAAATCACATAAGTTGTGCAATCAAAGTACAAGGCATGTATTAATTACACGACACATATTGACTGGTAGTCAATCAACATGTCCAGTTGTGATTACACAGTGTGTAACTAGAATACATATTTTCTAACACATAAATGTCTACTTGAATTACATGTAGATTACCTAGGCATGTTTCGAGGTTGGATAAATATTGGATTATATGGAGTATAGTGGGATATACGCACTATGTAACTCATACTCATTCATGTGAAGTACACGTAGAGTCGGGTTATACAGAATGTGAATTTATTATGTGGAATGAAAATTAATTTGATCATTAAACCGAACTACACTGTGTGTAGCTGGTGTACACACTATGTAAAATATTTTACCAGAAAGAATACATATTGAGTGATTTCAGTTTTTTATTCGGGATATTAAATGCTTAATTAATTATTTTTTTGTGGTATTTTGGAAACTACACTCCATGTATGGTCATCTCACACACTGTATACTTCACAAGCATTGAAAATGGAATACACCACATATATTAAGGCATGACATGTGGCCATAAATGTTGATAATACTACTCATCATGAATCATGTAACTGCATCCCACATAATATCATGACACACCATGTACACTACATCTCATTTAAGTATATAGTACATAAAAAGAACCATACAGGATGTCATGTATTGAAGAAGGTTGCAGGTCATGTTACCTATAGTGCATTCTATGTAAATTTGAGATAGAATTTAAAACTAACCATATGGGTAAACGTTGTGTCCCTTGTTATCACACATCATGTACTGAATTAATTTTAAATTAATTTAATTTATTTAAAATTACCATGTATGGGAATATATAAAACTATTTGTATAGAAAATTATGATAAATGAATTAATTAATTAATAATAATATTGATTTATTAAATCAGGGATTTTATCTTAATAAAGAAAGAATTTAAATAAATCATGGGTAATTTTAAAATATGTAACAGTTTCATGTGTGAATGATCATAAGATAGACCTACCTATATATGTGTTGGTTTTATTTTTATTTAATTATTAATACATGGTTTTTTGTGATAATTATTATTAAATTAAAATAATGATATATAAATCATCCCCTATTATTATGTAAAGGTATGTGTATCCATGGTTTCTTTTATGTAACCACATACCCCTGGTTCCCCTCACCTATGTGTGATTAAATAATATGTAAAGGATATATATCCTAGGAGAGTGGAGGTAGTTCAAGGTAGAGATGAGGTGAAACCATCCAAGGAGATACATATGTAAACAGGTGGAATGATGTAGCTAAAACCAATCTTGGTTCAAGGAGTTATTCCCCTAGGGTAAAGGGTTAGTTTATCATATACTCAATAAACTAACCAATAGAAATGATCAAAACCATTCTATTTATATCTATTTCATTTGTATCTTATGTATGGTTAGTTATTTATGTTTATTGTATGATCAAGGTTACATAAAAAAATTAACAAGAATGAAATACGAAATAAAATAAATAGATTGTGCATAAAATATTTTATCAAGGCATGGTTAATCAATTATATAAATATGTATAATATAAAAAACATGTAAAAAAGGATAAAATAAAGAATATTTATACATAAGATAAAAATGTCTCAAAGAAAGTATTAAATCATTAAATCCTTACATTACTTTAGTTGAAATTAAACCATAGTTAAAAGTACTTTTCTGGCCTTTTTTATGGTGATTTAAATTATCTGGGAGTTTTAACAAAGGTTTAAGTTAAACTTAACCTAGTTGAAATTCATGAGTTGATTTCATCTCTAAGACTTGGTTCAAATAATAATAAATTGTTAAGGAAATATAAGTCTAGGATTTTAGGATTGGGAAGTCCACTCAATTGATTAAGGAATTATGATTTAATGTTGTTAGCAACATCACCTGCCTAAATACCATCGAATAACTTGTCAAACATTTTTCTGGGTTATGATAATGGAAATATGGATCCTTTACACTAGAATGTAACATCCCAACCTGGGTACTACACACCGGTGCCCCGATCTGGTTCACCACATGACCTCAGGTGCGCCTCCCTGTACACCAAAGGTTTCCAACTAGCAGTGAGGGTCTATTATTAGTCATGGGGAGAATATACCCTCTTTTTTCATTAATAAAATTAATACATTAGTGGAAATAAATAAACAATAGTGGAAACATATGACCATAAACAATAATAAGATCATAAGATGACCAAAACTAGAATATACAAAGTCAAAACTGAACAATAAATATTCCATGCTAAGTATGTGAAAAGTGTCAATATGAAAAACAAAAAATAAATAAAGACACTGAAAACTCTTCCAAGTGGGTCCTAAAACAAATCTAGTTCCCTTATCCATGCTCTATCCCCACACAACCATATAAATTAGGTCATTTTCCCTTAACCTCACCAGAAAACACAAATTCTATTCGGGTACTGATTAGGTAGCCCGAGTAGCGTGTGAGTATAACTCAGTAGGCCACCACCAATGGTGTATAAAATAATATCCATTAAATAATAGTGTATGAAGTTGTATAAAGAATAAAATACAAGTAATAAAGTAAATTTTTTACATTTATTCAATTATCCTTTATTTAATTGCATAAACCTTTAGGTTCCCAAGGATACCCAAACCTTAATACCATCTTTGGCCTACAAGAGGTTTCAACCATGTTACATATTCAATTCAAAATTCATTTAAAATAATGGGATTTCATTACCATTTCATTTCAATCTCATTATTATGACCACTTGGAACCATGGTCCAATGCCAATGTTTTGGGTATAGAATTCCATGTCTAGCTCCCCATTTATCAATCTTGTATATATACCATGGGAATAGAATTTCATGTCTACCAACCCAATTTTTAATCATGCATATACATCATGGTCATAGAAAATCATGTCTAGCACCCCAATTCTCTACTATGAAAATACATCATGATAATATAACATCATGTCTAGCACCCCAATTCTCTACTCTGTGCATATCTCATTGGTGTAGATCATCATGTCAACCACTCCATTGGTCAATCATACAAATAGATTTATCACTGGAATAAATCATCATGTTTATCCCTCATTTAACAACTATGCATGTATATCCTCATCAACCTAGATCGTCATGTCTAGCACCCCATTGATCAAACATTAATTAATTCCTAAATTAATTAATCCAATTCCATTAATTAATTCAAAAATTAATTAATCTTTTCAAAAAATCAACATCCAATAATTAATTCACTAAATAATTATTCAATCACACTAATTCAAAATCTCATAATTAATTCGCCAATTAATTATTCATTTCATGGAATTAATATCACATAATTAATTCCAGAATTAATTTTCTCAAATTGTATCACTCATATCCCATAATTATTTCCATAATTAATTAATCCATTAAACCATGCATTTATTCATTTTCATGGACATAGATCATCATGTCTAACACCCAATTTATCATCCATGATTAAATAACATTAACACTCTTATCACAATTAACCAACACTACTTTAATTAATTAATTCATAAATTAATTTATCCAATTCCATTAATTAATTTGACAATTAATTTATAAAATCTTTTCCCATTGATTAATTCAAAAATTAATCAACCATGTGTTTCTCATTAATTAATTCACTAATTAATTAATAACATCTCTTTAATTGGTCAATTCGATAATTAATTAACCATTTTTTATCCATTAGTAAATTCAAAAATTAACTAATAACATCAATAACATTAATTAATTTAGTAATTAATTAACCACATAAATTACTCTAGTTTATTTAATAATTAACTAATCACATCAATTTCATCACTAATTCAACAATTAGAATACCACACAAATACCCTTAAATAATTCACCAATTAATTAAGTACTAAAATCCCATTAATTAACTCATCCATTAATTAATCAGTATCCAAAACTTGAAATCCCATAATTAATTCTACAATTAATTATCTCATTCACAATATCAATAACTCATAATTAATTCTATAATTAATTATCTTGAATCATCTATCTCAATATCACATAATTAATTCTAAAATTAATTATCTCAAATGAATAACTCAATATCACATAATTAATTCTATAATTAATTATCTTAAATTAACAACTCAATATCACGTGATTAATTCTACAATTAATCATCTCAAATCAACAACTCAATATCACATGATTAATTCTACAATTAATCATCTAAAATCAACAACTCAATATAATATAATTAATTCTACAATCAATTATCTCAAATCAAATAAATAATTATCCCAATGATCCAAATTACTTAACTCACCAATTAATTAATTCAATTCACTCAATTACATCATCACAACAATCCTCATTAATTAATTCACCAATTAATTAATCTAACACATTTTCCATTAATTAATTCTATAATTAATTAACACATAAAAACCCTTCAATTAATTCTCCAATTAATTTTCCACTTCAAACCCATTAATTAATTCATAATTAATTAATCTCATTAAATCACTTTAATTAATTCACTAATTAATTGCCTATATCACTTTTCATTAATTAATTCATAATTAATTAATCGTGTTTGGTCCCTTCAACTAATTCTCCAATTAGTTGTCCATGTCACATTCCATTAATTAATTCATAATTAATTAATCCCTTTATTTAATTCAACAATTAAATAATCTCATTACTCACATTAAAAAATTTGTTAATTAATTAATCCCTTTATTTAATTCAACAATTAAGAAATATCATTTCTCACATTAATTAATGCGTCGATTAATTTATCCAAACCCACAATCACAAAAACCAAAATAATTAATTCATCAATTAATTATTCAAACTTAATCAAATAAATAACCCCAATTAATTCCTAAATTAATTATTATATCTTAATCAATTCAATATCCCTAATTAATTAATCGATTAATTGTTCTATCTCTATCAATTTAATAATCATAACAATCTTTGATAATTAATTCTATAATTAATCATCCCCTTTCAACAACTCCAATATAACAATAATTAATCCATCCATTAATTATTCAATTTCAAAAATATCTGTCTTGCCATAATTAATTCAAAAATTACTTATCTAAATCACAATTTCATAATCTCATAATTAATTTATCAATTTCATGATCTAAAATCCCAATAGCCCAATCTCATATTTCCCTTAATTAATTAATTTTCCAAGTTAATTAATTTAATCAAGAACACAATTTCTAAACATCTAATAGAAATTCTACAATTACATACACATAATTGTAATCAAGACTATGGAATTTTAATTTTAGACCATCTACCTCAAGAATGGTGATGAATGATTTCCAATGGATAATATCAATTTTAAATGGATCAATAAAGAGTGTGATGAAGATCACAGTCAAGATATGAAACCTAAATCCATAGTTAAACAAAACAATATCACTTAAATCGATATCTAAATCCAATATGCCTAGATCTAGATTAAAAAAAATATAGATCTAGATTCTACAGTGGATAAACATCTTTCTTTTATCTGGGAAGAGGATAATAATAGAGAGATAGATCTAAACGAGAATAACACCCATATCTGGGTGGTGCATGGAGGGTATTCGATCAAAGATGGTGGTGTGCAGAGGAGATTCAGTCTAAGGTGGAGGTGTATGGAGTAGTTTTGGTCCAAGTAAAAGGTGCATGGAGGCTCTGTATTAGAGAGTGAGGTATTTCGATGCTTTTTAGAGGAGAAGAGGGGTGTTAGGAGGGTTACATGATGTTGGAGGCATAATTTTAATATGATGGTCATTATAATTATATGACGTGAATTCTCATTTCACATCATGTAAAATTCATGACTTATTTCATGATTTTACAAAGAAATCCCATCACAACCCTTTAAAAATAATAATTAAAAATTACATGTGTTTTGATTTACTTTCATGACATGTCAATACGGTGTGAAATATAGTTATAAGGGGTGTAATCTTCTTTCATGACATATCGACATGTATAGAAAACTACTTTTGTGACATGTCGACTTGTAGTGAAAAATAGTTATAGGGGTGTAAATTTTCAAAGTTGTGAATTAATTTAAGTTTAGAATTAAATTCACAAGGTCTATCCAAATCAATTCACATCAAGAATTGGGTCCATAACGTGTATTTGTTTTGTAGCCAAAACTCACCACTTAATGCTTCTACACCCCTAGAAAAAGACAAGATCTTACACAGAATAACCATGAAACATGATATTTTGAATCCAATGGTGAGGATTATTTGGATTTGATAAAATAATGGGAGTAATAAATAAAATTTATTATATCACATATTTTGGTAATCAAGATAAAGTAATAAAACCTCACTACTAAAAAATGGACCAATGACCATGGAGCTATAGCCATAGGTGGAATTCCTATGGCTATAGGTTAATGTGGGATTTTTTTATGAGTGAACAAGGTGGGAAAGACATTTTATAGTGGTAATACCCTATATCCATGTAAAAAATTCTTGTGGATATAGAAGTTTTATTGGGAATATATAGACACAAGAAAAAAAATGATATTGGATATATCCTTTACACAGGGAACCTATAGCCATGGGCTATAGTGACCATGTCTATAGGGACCCTATATCTATATGTACTATAGCACATGGATGAATACTTATATTAAAAAAATCATACATGTGTGTGTGTAGAGATAGAGTTTTGCACATTAATGAAAAGAAAATAGGTCGTAGGGGAGTGGATATGTCACACAATTGTTTCTCCTCAGGTCACAGGTTCAAAAACCTTCTCCATGTATTTTTTTCATACCATTATAGATATATGTGTATATATAAAAATATTTTTAAAATTAAATAATCAATTCCAACCATAGTGTTTTGGAAGATGGTTGTGCAGCATTATCACAAACCCCTGGTTTAAAACACATTAGACAGTTTTATTTTACAAAAAACTTTTTATATATGTATATAATTATCATTTTAAATGTATATTTATAAGATAAAATGGAGTGTATTGGAATAATTTTGATGTGATGTTTGTCGAAGCATAGGTTCAAACCTTCCGCGGTGTATTACGAAGCTTGGGTTTGACATGGGGTTTCTATTTTTTAATTTGAATATACTTATTATATGAATATATATAAATAATTTAAAATATATACGAATAAAATGATTTTTAGCAGGTTGAAAGAGATTTTTTTTAGTTAGGTAGTGAGTCACATGTTCAATCTAAATCAGTATTTTTTTTTTGAATTTTCTATTGTCATAGTCACTGTGGCAGTTGATTTATCTATGTGGATCGTCTTGCACCTTATCGACATATCCTGGCATCAGGCTATAGCCATGGGAATTAACTATGTATATAAGTATAAGCACCTATAGATATATTTCTTAGACTATAGTCATGTATATATCATTCATGAATGTCTTGTCTATGGTTATAACCTATAGCCATGGACATTTGTACTATAGATGTAGGAATCACTTGTGGTAATAGATTTTTTTCTACTAGTTCCTACTTATATTTTGTTGTAGAAAATGGGAAGTCATATGACCTTTAAATTATCACTATGATCCATATTAGAGAAATATAATCTCCTCATCGACATGAATTTCCAGGATTAGTATAGGCACTTGTGTACCATACTACTCAAATAGAAAAAATTATATGTGGTGGGGTCCCCTGTTTCAAATAAAAAGCCTTCTATAGACGCTAGTGAGGAATAACATATTGTCTTATGGAATCATGTTGGTGGTGCATTGGAAGTCCAATTCCTCATGTTATCTTCCATGTTGAGCGAGCTCTATAAGTTGTATGAGGAAATAAATGCATACAACATGTTTTCCTATCTCTGTGGTATTTATCGAGAAAAGTCAAGATAAAATCATTACAAGATCTCCAATACACTTTTCACATGAAATCTTATAGATGGTTTTCTAGAATTATATCATGTAGTCAAGATGATAGAATATATTGAGTGTTTGGACATCTTGGGTTTTAAGCTACCCGATGAGCTACACACCAACCTTGTTCTTTCCTTTCTAACTTATATTTTCTCTTATTTTATTATGAATTATAATATGAAAAATATTGAGAAGACTCTCTTGAAACTCTTCACTTTGATTCATTGGGAAGATAAGAACATGAGGTGTGAAAACCCTGGATTTCTTATATAGAATAAGAGGAAGGATGAGGAAAAGGTACTTAAAACTCATTCCAAGTATAAGGCTTTCACACACCATCCTACCAAGAAGATAAAGATATAAATGAAGGATAAGGAACAAGATATATAATGGTTTTCATGTGGAAATAAAGGTCACTAGAAGAAGGAATACATTATAGTTTAGAAGATTTAGGTGCATTTATTATCGAATGTAACCTTTTAATTTATACCAGTTGGGTATTGGATATAGCTTATGGTTCTCACATTTGTATCCAAATACAAGAATAATTATATTCAATAAGGTTTCAAGAGTTAAGGTGGATCTTAGGGCTTCCAATGAAGGAAGTTTTTTTTCCTTGGGATAACACCACCTTACTTTTCTAATGTAAATGATTCTAGTCCTAAATAATTTTTATTACATTGTTATTGTTAAAAAAAACATTATATCCATGAATATTTTATACATGGATGTATTTTTATTCCTGTTTGGGAATAAAAATTATTACTTTTATAAATATTTCATTTGTTATGGTATGACACGTCTTAAAATGATATTTATATACTAGAATATGAAAACCAAGTATTATAAATTGATAATTAATCAAGCTTAAAAGACTCATATAACACACAATTGTGGTATCATCGGCTTGGTTATGTAAACAAGAAGCTCTTGAAAAGGCTATATCAAGATAGGTATTTAGGTTCTTTTGAACTAAATCCACTTGGTATGTTTCATGTTTGTTTGCAAGGAAATATGACCAAACCTCCTTTGGTGGAAAGGCTGAAAGGCCCATGAATATTCTTAAATTGGTTTATACGAATGTGTGTAGACCTTTTCCAATTGAATCTAGAGGTGGATAATCTTACTACATAACTTTTACTGATGAATTTAGTAGACATGGATGTGTCTACTTGATGTGGTATATGTCTGAATCCTTTAAGAAATTTTAAGAGTTAAAGAATTAAGTAGAGAATCGGGTTGGTAAGGAGATAAATAATCTTTTATTGGATTGATGTGGATATTATCTTAACTAAGAGTTCATTGAATATCTAAGGGAGTTTGATATTCTATCTCAACTCACTCCTCCTTATACACTTTAGTGGAATGGATTCAGTGAAAGGAGGAATTGCACCTTGTTAGACATGGTGAGGTCGATGATGATTCATGAAGATATTCCACTATCCTTTTGAGAAGATGAATTATAGGTTTAAATACACATAATAAACTAATATATAACTAAATTATAAAATATAATTCCTTATGAGTTAATGTATGAAAAAAATTTGTTCGCATACTTATGTATAGGGTTGTGGAGAGTTTGTTGGGGTTATCTTTGGAAACAAACTAGCACATTGGGGTAAGAGGTGTATCTTTATAAGATATCCTAAATAAATCGGGGGATATTATCTATAAAACCCCTTATAAATGAAGGTAATAGTGTAAATTAAGACCATATTATTTAAAAGGGAGCACATTTATAAAAGTGATAATTGGATCAAGATAGACTTCGATGAATCTGATAATCAAGATACACATAAGTTTTCACAGGAAAAAAATAAAAAAGACCCCATATTAGAGGTTATTATTGAGACACAAGTACTATTTATGAGAACCATAGAGGTTAGAGAACTAAATATATGTGGTTTTCTAGTCACTGGGGATGGTGACTCATTATTAGTTAATAATGTTGAATTTATACACTACAAGGAGGCAGTAAGCATATAAAAAGTTATAATATGGAAAGAAACCATGAATCATAAGATGGATTCCATGTATCATAACCATATTTGTGTTATATTATATCCTTCATTATATTTAAATCCTATTGGATTCAAATGGGTGTTCAAGAAGAAACTGGACATTGAAGGTAAAGATAGTACCTATAAGGAATAACTAGTGGATAAAGGGTTTAAGAAATGTTAAGACATAGACTATAATAAAAACTTTTCACTAGTTATTTTGATGAAATACATCATAATTCTACTTGTTATAATATCTTAACATGATTATGAGATTTGTAAAATGGATATAAAAACAACTTTCCTTAACAGAAACCTTATGGAAGATGATTATATGACATAACTAAAAGGAATTATTCCTCCAAGTGATGTCTCTAAAGACCCTGACCATAGTAGTTCAGATAAGGTGCATTTATTTATTACATTTTAATAGATACAAGACAAAAATACCAAGGGATCAATAAGTTTAGTAGTTTTGGAAACCAGAATACATACATGCACTTTACATTACAAATTGAAAGGAAAAAAAACACAGAAACTCATTTTGAAACACCAATAAACTCCTACATTATCCCCTCTAGTAAATTATAATATACATCTTTTCATCCTAGGGAGAAATAAAAAATAAGAAAGGGGTGAGATCATATGCTTAGTAAGGGTAAGAAATACAGTAGAAGCTATCATAATCATAAACAATAAGGCATGGTGAATAACTAAAAACACATGTCATTAAAACATAATATTGAACATAATATGGCAGGAATAAAGTTAATTAAATAATGTCATAATAAAACACAACCATGGATATTCTACTAGTCGAATAATCGCATGGACTATCAATTACTAGTTTCATAATGAGGTAATTCATAATTTCGTACATCATAAACATACCATCAAGGCATCAGCCAAGACACCATACATAATGGGTAAAAAGCTAGTCTAGTTTGTCCCATGAGACCTACTAATGCATAAAGGGGATATATTGGGCCCCACCCATCACATACTAAGTCCAATTAATTCCTCATATGGACGGAGATAAACATAAACAACATATACATATGAAATGTAAATAACTTTCCCCAATTTTTAAACATAATCACAAACTATTCTGAGTAGTATGGTGAATGGTATCAAGATAGTACATCCATAGTCAAAATGATCATAAAACATTTAATAAAATATGGTGGATAATAAACGTAATATATAAATCTCAATAAATCATAAAATTAAATAGAGGTTTTGAAATAAATGAAAATACTCTAATAAAATCATTGGGAAATTCTTTGAGAGAAATACCCCTTTTACATTGCAAATAAGATTTATTTTAGAAAAATCATTTATATTTGTCATAATATTTAGTATAAAACCCGAAATTAACAAATATAGTTTTTCAGGAAAAAATAGTGAATTAAGAAAAATAATTTATTATTAAAATAGATTATGGATGTCACTTGAAAATGGGTAATAAATTTGGAATTTCCATTTAATCAAGTTTGGTTATCGGGTGGATTGAGAAGGGAACCTTGTAAAACATGTATTTACCAATAAAAGAAAGATTAAATTATCTAGATATATGATTTTTTAGTATATAAACATAATATAGAATAATTAAATAAAAATAAAGAAGCGTTACAATGGGATAATGATAGTGAAAGAATAACCTAGTGGAAAATTAAGGTTCAGGTAGAATCCCATACCACTTTGTAAATAGTAGAAACATATGCCCTATAAAATTAATGATCATAAAATAAGATATTTAATACCATGAAAATAAGTAGATTCATTATATTATATCTCAATGGTAACTATACATACACCACACATAAGAAATAGTGTTTAATATGGTATATCTCATGAAAATGGAAGTGAGATGAGAAAACCCCTTGCCTTATGTCAGAATGTGTTCTGCACTTGACCTTAATGTCATATATAATCATATTAAATCCATTAATTAATTGATTAATAACATTTTATATGGTTAATTTATTCATTATAGTTTTATTAAGTTCATTTATTCTCTTATTTATGAGATTTATAGTTTAATTTCATCGTTCAATAGCATTCATTTTCTTGGTTTTCATGATAGGTTCTCTTGTTTATAAGTAATGGAGTTCATGAAAAATGGGTATAATTATATAGAATTGGAATTATATGTTATTACTAATCATCTATAAGTGTAATTGGTTTTATATTTTTTTTATATCAGATATTAGGATGAATAATTATATAACATATTAATGATATTCGTTTAGATTAATTTAAGCGGTTTTAGATCACAACGAACTCGTTTTGTTTTACCATTCAGTATTATGTAAATATGTTAATTCCAGAACATAAAAAGGGTTGTAATATAAACTTTAAAATATTATTCAACCATTAAAATGGTTTTATGAACATCATTAAATATGGAGAAGGAAAATGAAAACTTTTCGTCCTTCAGGGTGATGAAACAACACCTCATGAACGACGTTTCCATTTTTAGAATAAAAGGAAGAGGAGAAGGGGATTGATGATGGATTATTACATTATCATAAAAAAAATCTAGTATATTTAAGTTACTATAGTTATCATTCTATTTGTATGAGGGTAGGTGATTAGAGAATAATAAAATAAAATAACTTGAAAAGAAATTAAAAGGAAAAGGAAGAGGATTTCACCTCTTGAATTCTCCTCCTTGAGAACCTCCTTAGGGAAATGGTTTTGGTATTTTGATGAGACTAAGAGATAATAGACATGGGGGGGACTTGGGAATATTATTGGGTAGAAATTGTACAAGTCTAAAAGCTTTGAATGTGTGAAGAGAAGGGGTGGGTGGTATTTATAGTGGAGCATATGGTGTTTTTTGAATATTTTATTCATTTGTTTATTATTTTAGCTCAAGAATATGAATAGTTTAAGAATTATCATAAAATATATTAAAATAATGAAGTATAGTTCCATATTATGGTCTTAAATCATCCATAAATCACCTATGACTCAATAATTCATGTATTTAACATTTATCGTAAATTAACATATTTTACTATTCACTGAAAATTCAAGTATTTTAGAAAAATAACAAAAAATAACCTTAACCATTTTTAGATGTGTAGAATTTAAAAATGGAATCCATTTTATGAAAATAATTTTCTAAATAAAAGAAATTAAATTTTTAATGAAAATCATTATTTACTCAAAAAATGCAGTTTTTTAAATTAAAACTTATTTTATAACACTCTGAAAAATTGACTAAGGTCTCGTTAAATTATCCTAAAATCATAATAAAACAAAACATTTAATTATGAATACATTTTATGAAAATTAATTTTCTCTTAAATCATTTTATTAATTATAAAACTGTAATTAAATATTTATAACTCACAAAAATACCAACACTTAATTGATAATTTTTAAAATATTCATTTACTTATACTATGATATAATTATATCATACTTTAATTTATTATATGCATAAATTTTATTTATACTTTATGGGTGATTTTACTATTCATTTGTCCAATTTGAAATTCATAAGGGTCATATTTCTATTCCTAAGGTCAAGTAATTATTTCATCTATATAGGTTCCTTAAATTCTAGAAATTCCTCTTATTTCATTAATTATTCATTTATAAAGTTTTTATTGTGTTCTCTAAGTGATTTTATGTGATTTATACAATATTAAATAAATAAAGAATGGAAATCTTGTCGATAGAATTTTGGGTTGTTACATACATCCCTCCCACAAAAAATTCATCCTTGAAATTTCTAGAATCTCACCTCATAAAAAGATTCAGTTAGTTCTTCATCATAATATCTTTAGAATCCCACGTCGCCTCTTTAATTTTTGGATTTTTCCAAAGTACATTTACCATCTGATTCATATGATTCCTCAACACATGTTCTTTAGTGTCCAGAATTCTGATAGGCTCTTCATAGTAAGATAATTCATGTTCTAATCTATTCCTTCAGAAGTGAGGACATGCATTGGGTTTGGAATGTAATTCCTTAAAAAATAGATTTGGAACACATTTTTTACCTTATAAAGGCTATCCGTCATTGCCAAACTATAATCCACAGCTCAAATACTCTCTAGGATTTCAAAAGGACCAATGTACCTAGGGCTCAATTTCCCTTTCTTCCCAAATCTTATAACACCCTTCCATGGAGATACTTTCAAAAAAACATGATCTCACACTTGAAATTAAAAATACTTCCTTATATTATTGGAATATATATTTTGCCTATTTTGAGCTGCTTTGATATGGGTTTGAATAGTTTTTACCTTTTTTGTTGTTTCATCCAAAATATCTGGTCCTATAAGTTTCCTTTCACCAACTTCATCCCATCAAGTTGGTGTATGAAATCTATTTCCATACAATGCTTCATATGGTGGTATTTGAATACTTGAATGGAAACTATTATTGTAGGAAAACTATACCAAAGTTAAATATTGATCCCACATACCTTGAAAATTAAGTGAACAAGATCTCAACATGTCTTTTAAAGTTTGGACCATCCTTTATGACTGTCTATCAGTTTGAGGGTGATAAGAAGAACTCAAATAAAACTTAGTATCCAAAGATTTCTGGATAATTTTCCATAATTTCGATGTAAATCATAAATCATGGTCAAACACAATTGATAGAGGTTCTCCATGTTGTCTTACAACTTCATTAATATATAGTTTTTCGCGGTGTTCTAGTGGAAAATCCTCCCTTGTAGCAAGGAAATGTGAAGATTTGGTAAGTTAGTCAACAATTACCCATATTGCATCATTCTTTCTTGGAGTTTTTGGTAATCCGATGATAAAATCCATGGTGATATCATCCCATTTCCATGTAGGAATAGGTAGAGGTTTCATGAATCCTCTAGGATGTTATCTTTCAACCTTCACATATTGATAGACTAAATATATTGATACATAATCAGTAATTTCATGCTTCATATTATCCCACCAGAAATGTTCCTTCAAATATCTATACATCTTAGTGTTACCATGTTGTATAGAGAAATTAAAACAATGGGAATCATCCAATAACTCCCTTTTTAACTAGGTTATAGAGGGAAAACATAGCCTCCTACCAAATTTCATAATTCCATCCACACACACAAAGTCTGGAAACTTCCCATCATTCACAGCTTTAATTTTCTTTTGAATATTCTCATCATCAAACTGAGAAATTTTAATTATTTATAATAAATATAGTTAGGAAATAAATTGAAAAGGTAATGATGTTTCACCTTATTTGATAATTCCCATATCCATATTTAATAAATACATATACATAGTATCCTTTTCAATCCTCATTTTCTTCAGAACTCCATAATCCTTCCTGATCAATGCATCTGTTACCTTATTCACCTTACCTGGTTGGTAGTGTGTTGAAAAATTATAATCCTTGAGTAGTTTTTGCCATCTCCTTTACCTCAAGTTGAGTTCTTTCTATGAGAAGATATATTTCAATCTCTTGTGATCTATATATATCTCACATATTTCACTATAGAGATAGTGTATTCGTATCTTAAGAGCAAATATTATAGCTTCTAACTCAAGATCATGAGTTGGATAGTTCTTTTCATAAATTTTTAATTGCCTTGATGCATTTTAAATAACTTTATCATTCTGAATAAAGACACAATCAAGTCCTTTCTTTGATGAATAACTATAAATCACAAACCCAAAATTTCCTGATGGTAGAGTCAGGATTGAAGAATTCACTAATATCCTCTTTAATTCTTCAAAACATTCTTCACATTATTTTTCCCATATGAACTTAACCCATTTATTAGTAATCTTAGTTAACGGGTTAGCTAATCGGGTGAAGTTAGGAACAAAACGTCGATAATAACCTGCTAAACCAATAAAACTACATACCTCAGTTATGTTCATTGGTGTAGGCCATTTCTGAACAACTAATTTCTTTATAGGATCAACTAAGATTCTATCCTTATATACAATATGTCCAAGAAAATGAACTTATTGAAGCCAAATTTCACACTTTCTAAAATTTCCATATAATTCATTTCTTCTAAGAGTCTTCAGAACAATCCACAAGTGATTCTCATGGTCTTTATATATTTTGGAGTATACCAATATATCATCAATAAATACCATAACAAAGTTGTTAGTTCCACAAGGCTGAATACCCTGAGATGGGGGTGAATCAGGGTATGACTAATTTAAAATTAAATCCCATTCTGATCTTGTTTCACTGTTAAGCAAAACACTCTTCTCTCTCTTTCCCATTGCACAATATAAGCAAAAGGTAAAGCATGCACAGGACACATCAATTTTTACTTGGTTCACCTTCACTGGGCTACGTCCAAGGAGCATACACCGGAAATGTGTCGATGTACCAAATCCACTATAAGCACACTGCTGTTTCCAAGGTTTGGGATATATCACTTCTATTCCCAGGCTCACTGCCTTTACAATGTTTAGGGTCAGCTCACTACTTTCCCAAGGGTCACTCCCTGTTTCTCTCTCTCTGGATCACTACCAGTGGAGAGGATCACCTTCTTCCTCTTTTTTTTCTCACTACTCCGGAAAGGATCCACTCACAGTTTATAGTCTTCTAGTTCTCTTCATTATCACTAATGAATGCATCCTCTCTTGTATGTAGATGCTCTGTTAAAGTCCAACTTTCACCTGTAGATTAATCTCACTTTGCACCAAAGGTATCGAGCAAACTTCCAACTTTCACGCAGCCCTGAATCACTACTGTGAATCAACCTTACCTGGCACCCTTCTCTAAGTCGGCACGCAAGTATTGGCGCGCAAGTTATAACTGGCGCACAAGTCCACCACAACCACTTGAACGACACAAGCTTCTCCAACTCCAAACTTGCGTGACTCACACCCTTTTACGCCCAAACCAATATTGGCGTGCAACCATCAACTATCACGCTTCTTCAAAACCTGGCATGCAAGTCCACCTCAACCACTTGCGCGTCACCTCTTTCTTCAACTCTAAACTTGTGAAACTCACTTCTTCACCCAAATCACCTTAGGCGTGCAACTATCACCTGGAGTGAAACTTCTACTTGTGCAACCACACACCACTTGCACGACCACCACACCTGCACGAGGGGAGCTCTGATTTTTCTAAGTATTGAACTTTTTTTATAATGAGGCGGGTTCGACTTCTATTTATAGGCATTTAGACACCCTTCACGACGGCACACAAGTCTCCCCTCGGTGCGCAAGTTTCAGCGCGCAAGTCTCTTCCGCACAAGTCACTTGCGCGACCAACCCTAAAACTTGGGCACCCATTTTCCCTTTGTGCCATATTTTGATGTTCTTATCTTGAAAAACATATGGTGTGAAAGTTTGTTCTCCTTCAAGTCAACGTAACACAAGTCCCTTTTCCAAAACCACTTTTCTCCATTTGTCTATTTTCAGGCCCAAAAATTTGGCAAACACTGGAAAACGGAGCCACCTTGTATCTGCTCTTTTTGTACCGCCTCCAGATCATCCATTCCTTTTTCGACGTTCTTGAATCAAAAAAGGATCATTAACCATAGCCCTTGAACTCGACATACCACCATGAAATCTCCTTTATCAACAAATTTTTACGTCATGGTTTTCTTTGTCAACAATCACAACATAGAAGTCCACTTTTTCAACAAACACAATCACCTCAAAAATGCTTCAATGAAACCTTGAGGGATTTTTTCCCAATAATCTCCCCCTTTGGGTTTGTTGAAAACTCTTCCATAAAAAGATACATCATTAATTATTCAGCCACCATTTGCCTATTGTGATTCTGATAGTGATCAAGGATTTACTCAACACATACTCTAAGCCCACATGAGAAATGTGCGGCGTGAGAAACAAGAGTAAATGAAAAGTTCATCAATAAATCACTTCAAATCTGAAACCCGCTATTGACACCAAACTGATACCAATTTTTGGAAATATTCTTACCACATTCCAACACCACTCTTCTGATTTTATCATGATCCTTATCTGTCGTGATATCTATTCTTTGATCGATCACTTCTAGCATCATCAGATTTAATATTCTCCCCCTATCTCATTACACTCCCCCTATCTCGCTACTCCATCTGTCAGATTCTCCCCATATCAATCATGATTTATCAAGTTGTCATACTGTCTCCCCCTTGAATAATCACTATTTTATCCCCCTTTGTCAATGAACCTAAAGGTCACTCCTTTGCAGTATGTAACAGAGTAGAGAACACATATTAGCACATTAGGGAAAAACACATCATACCTCAGGGAGAGGGGGCTTCACATCCACACTCTTTCAAGTGCGGGGAGTCAACTGAACTCCCATATCCAGTCTATGCCTCTCAAACACTTCCTTGGGTAAGTCCTTTTTCAAAATATCTGCAACCTGTAGCTTTGTAGGCACATACTCCAACTTCACAATCCCTTGCTCCACCTTCTCCTTGATGAAATGATATTTGATCTCAATGTACTTTATCCTAGAGTGATGAAATGGATTTTTGCTGAGATTTATAGCACTTGAGTTATTGCACTGGATTCCGATCGGAGACTTCACTTCAAGTCCCATATCTTCAAGCTACCGCTTCATCCACAGTAATTGTGTGCATGATTGAGTGGCCACAATTTACTCAGCTTCTGTGGTGCTTAATGAAATGAAATCCTGCTTCTTGATTAACCAAGAAATACATAGTCCACCAAGATATAATGCACCACCTGATGTTGATTTTCTATCATCCGCTGAACCGGCCCAGTCTGCATCAGCATATCCCAATAACTCTGATTGAGATTTTTCATTATACATCAGACCGAAATCCACAGTGCCTTTGATATACTGAAATATTCTTTTCACTGCTAGAATGTGGATTTATTTTGGATTGATTTAGTAACATGTTGCTTGGAATGTGGTGAAAATAAGATCAGGTCTTGTTGTTGTTAGGTACAGTAAACTACCGATAATCTGCCTATATTCAGTGATATTAATTGCCCTGCCACTGTCATCTTTTGATAATTTCATCCAGGTAGCAATCGGAGTCTTCATTTCCTTGGAATTCTCCATTCCAAAACTTCTCATAACCTCCTTGGTGTATTTGGATTGAGAAATTAATGTTCCATTACTGCCTTGTGTCACCTATAAACCAAGGAAAAATGTTAGCTCTCCAATCATTGACATTTTGAACTCACTTTTCATGAATTCGAAAAACTGTATGCAGTGAGCTTAATCTGATCCCTCAAATATTATGTCATCGACATAAACTAACACCATCATCCTTTGATTAGTATTGTTTTTAAAATATAGATTACAATCAACTCCACCACGTTGGAAACCAAGATTCTTCAAATATTGGTCAAGCCTTGAGTACCATGCTCTTGGTGCTTGTTTCAGCCCATACAATTCCTTCTTCAGCCGAAAAACTTTATTCTCATCTTCATGAATGATAAAACCATCTGGATGATCAATGTAAACCTCTTCTTCCAGAAACCCATTCAGAAATGGAGATTTGATGTCCATCTGGAACACTTTGAACTTTCTTTTCACTTCTATGGCTAAAAATAATATGATTGTCTCCAGCCTTGCAACCGGTGAAAATGTCTCATCAACATCAATACCCTCTATCTGGGAGTATCATTTACACACCAGTCATGATTTTTTTCGAATTACTGTGCCATATTTATTCATCTTGTTGCGAAAAACCCATTTAGTCTCAATGACATTCTTATCTGCTGGCCTTGAAACAATCTCCCACGTATGATTCTTCTCAATATGGTCTAATTCTTCATTCATAGACTGAACCCAGTACTCATCTTCAGCTGCATCGGAAAAAAAATTTGGATCTTCATAATATAAAAATGATGTTTGCTGCAATTATTTCATTCTTTGAGTCTGAACTAGAGCTATCTGATCACCAATGATATTTTTTCTATCAATTTCAACTCGACTCTTTGGCCTCCTAGTAGATTCAAATTTTTTTCCCTCTTTCTCATCATCAGTATCTTCTTCTGATTCAGCCTTCACCACTTCTACTCCCCCTGTGTTGCTTACCTATTCATCGCATTCATCTATAAACTATTCACTAGGTCGTTGAGTATTTTGTTCATTTTCAACTATAGTGAAATCATTAATCTCAACAATTTTTCCTAGCCTTTTGTTGAAGCATTTATATGCTTTGATTTTACCTAAGTAGCCAAGGAATATTCCCTCGTCTCCTCATGACTCAAACTTCCTGTGGTTTTATTTGTTGAGAATGAAACACTTACTTACAAATATCTAAAAGTATTTTAACATTGGTTTCTTTCCGTAACACATTTCATACAGAGTATTCCCTTCTTTCAGACACAACAGATCCCTGTTTGAAATATAGACCGATGTCAAAACTGCTTCCTTCCAAAATTTATCTAGTAGGTCCTTTTCAATAAGCATTGTTCTGGCCATGTTGTTGATGATCCTATTTCTCCTTTCAACTACTCCATTCTGTTGGGGAGTTCTTACAGATGAAACTTGATGCCTTATCCCATGTTTCTCGAGATAGTCTTCCACTTGACTGTTTGTGAATTCTATACCGTTATCAGTACGAAACTTCAGAGCTTTCTGCCCAAGAATCCTTTCTGATTCCCTCCTATACTACTTGATACAACTGAACACTTCTGTCTTATGGGTAATGACAAATACCCAAGACATTATTCTATAATCATCAATGAAAAGGACATAGTACCTTTTCCTATTTATGGTTCATGGTGAGATAGGTCCACAAACATCAGCATGCACCAATTCAAGCACTCTAGTTGATTTATGTTCCTTTGGCTTGTATGTCTTTTTGATGATCTTCCCTTTTTGGCAAGTATCGCACGTATGAGTGTGATCACGTGATAATTTTGGAAGGTCTCTAGCAACATCACACTTTACAAGATCTTCCATAGATGGTTGACATAGATGACCAAGTCGCTTATGCCACATCTTGTTTTCTTCCTCTCTGGATAAGAGACACATATCTTCTTCCCCACTTACAAGGTAAAGATTTCCCTTTTTCCTTTTTACCTGTAGAAAAACTGCTCCATCTTTTCCTTTCACAACACACGTCTTCTTGGTAAATCAGATAGAGTTCCCAGAGTCACATAGTTGACTGACACTGAGAAAGTTATGACTGAGGCCCTCTACTACCAAGACATCATCGCGTCTCATTTCTTTTCCCCAAAATTTAGCCTTTATGGAACTAATAATCTTCCGCCCTTCATCGTTCCCAAACTTGACAACACCTTCTTTGTCATATTTAATGCCTGTAATGATATCCTTATTACCTATCATATGGGATGTGAAACCACTATCAAGGATCCATACTCCTGAACGATCTGAAGCTTTAAGGGAAATTTCCACAACTACTGCCTTCTCATCCTTTTTCTTTTTGATCCATGTCTTCGACTTCACACTCGGTGTGGTTTGGAGAATTTGATCTTCCTTAGAGTGTGACGGACCAGCTTTATCCTGTAGAGATGCAAATCGATTTTGTCTTTTCATCTCACTTGTCGATTCCCTAACTTGCTGCTTACAACTGCTCGAGTTTTATTTTGGTACATTTCTTTGAATGATTGATGTGCAATATCTAGCCATGTGACCAAATCCTTCACACCAAAAACAATGAACTTCAAAGGATGTTCTATAATATTGAGCTTTGTTTGGCTGACACTATTGTTCTTGTGCCCTTCGGTATCTCTTGGATATAGAAAACACATTCTGTGAGTGTCCCATCTTTCCACAGCAATAGCACCTAATGTAAGGAGCATTCATGTGTGTCACTTCTGCACTACTGGTTTTACCTTGGGATCTGCAAATATTCTGATTTTGTTTCGTACCCAAATCTATCTTCATTCTCAGATCAGGTTCTTGTGGTTTGTCTTCATCCATGACCGCTTTCTGTTTTCATTCATGTCTCATACCAGTCTTATATTTGGAACATGACTGTTGCTTCTTTTCCGCTGGAGGTCTGTGCTCCACTTCTTTCTTTTCAGTATTCTGAATAATTTGTTTTCCTAGAACTGTACTGGGTATCACGAGTTTTTCTTGATCCTTAATCCTTTTTCATAGACCAACAACTTCTTTTTCAAGTTCTTTGATACATTTTACCTGATCCTTTCTGGTGTTAGTCAAACAATCGATTTCATTCTTTTGTTCTTCAATTTTAATCTTATACTCAACAATATTTTCTGAGCTCTCTGGTGTTGAAGATTTTAGTTTTTCAATTTCTTCTAATATCTCAGACTTTTCTTCATCCTGTTGTTTCATATAGAGTTTGGCATCACGAACCACTTTATTGGTTTTCTTTGTTTTGGCTCTCCAAACGTCTATCTCCTCAAGAGTTACTTCCAATTCGGATTCCATAGCAATTATTCCTTCAACTTGTTCCTTTTCTTCTCCAACATTAGTTTCTTTTTTTTTCCTGAGAGCTACCGACGACCGCCACCATGGAATTTTCCCCACGATCTTTTCAATTTTCTATCTCTTCAACCTTTTCAACCTCAGACTCATCTGAACTTTCATAGTCTTATGAAAGAAGATTCCTTTTCTTGAAGAAATTTCTCTTGAACTATTTCTTTATTTTAACATAGGTTGAAGACTTATTTTTGGGAATTTCAACTTTATCCTCTTTATCATCTTGAGAATTATTTGGGAATCTTTCTGCGAGATGTCCAACCTTTCCACATCTAAAGCATGCAAGTGGAAGTTTCCCTTTAAACTTTCCTTTTCCTCTTTGAAGGTTCAAGGAAAGGAATGACATCACTTCATCTGTCTCTTCATTCTCTTGAGATTCTTCAATGGTGAGATTCTTCATGGCCTTAAATGCCACCTCCTTGGATTTCCCCTTTTCCATAGCATCATTGTCATCATTCCTTATTTCATATTCAATAAGGGTATTGTGCAGGTTATCCAATGTCATCTCTTTTGGGTCTTTATCTTCTAATACTGATACTTTCGGATTAAACCAAGGTGGAAGTTTCCTCAAGATATGTTTCACAATCTTTATATCTTCAATGACTTCTCCAAGACCCTTCATGTCTTCCACAACAACATTTACCCTGTCAAAAAATGCATCAACATATTCATTCAGGCTCATTCTCAAATCTTCATACTTGTTCCACAAAACTTGCAGCTTTTCCTCTCTGACTTTTTTATCCCCTTCATATATATTCAAAATATTTTCCCACATAGCATGTGACGTTTGTTAGGACATCACCTTTGTATAGATATCATTTGAGAGGGCTCCACCTAAATCATTAATACCCTTCGCGTCAGCATCTAGCTCCCTTCTTTCAGCTTCTGATAATATTCCACTGTTGATGTCAGCTGAGATATCATGCATAGCTGCTAAAAACACATCCATTCCCAAAGATCGGAAATAGTTTTGCATTCGATTCTTCCATATCTGAAAATTACTTCCGTCAAATATTGGAATCCATTTATGATTAGTGACCTCCATTGAGAGAAGAACTAATATCAACCTTTCCCTCTGATACTGATTGTTAGGTTCACAAGGTTGAATACCCTGAGAGGGGGGTGAATCAGGGTATAACTAATTTAAAATTAAAGCTCATTCTGATCTTGTTTCGCTGTTAAGAAAAATACTCTTCTCTCTCTTTCTCGTTGAATAATATAAACAGAAAGTAAAGCATGCACAGGACACAGTAATTTTTACTTGGTTCACCCTCACTGGGCTACATCTAAGGAGCATACACCGGCAATGTGCTGATGTACCAAATCCACTATAAGCACACTGCTGTTTACAAGGTTCGGGATAGATCACTTCTATTTCCAGGATCACTGCCTTTACAATGTTTAGGGTTAGGTCACTACTTTCCCAAGGGTCACTACCTATTTCTCTCTCTCTGGCTCACTACCAGTGGAGAGGATCACCTTCTTCCTCTTCCTTTGCTTACTACTCTAGAAAGGATCCACTCAAAGTTTATAGACCTGTAGGTCTATTCATTATCACTAATGAATACATCCTCTGTTGTATGTAGATTCTCTTTAGAAGTCCAACTTTCACCCATAGATGAATCTCACTTTACACCAAAGTTATCAGAAAAACTTCCAACTTTCACGCAGCCCTGAATCACTGTCATGAATCAACCTTACCTGGCTCCCTTCTCTAAGATGGCGTGCAAGTATCGGCACGCAAGTTATAACTGGCGCGCAAGTCCACCTCAACCACTTGCGCGACACAAGCTTCTCCAACTCCAAACTTGCTCGACTCACACCCTTTTATTCCCAAACCAATATTGTCATGAAACCATCAACTGTCGCACTTCTTCAAAACCTGGAGCACAAGTCCACCTCAATCACTTGAGTGTCACCTTCTTCTTTAACTCTAAACTTGGGAGACTCACTTCCTTCCTCTCCCAAACCACCTTAAGCATGCAACTATCACCTATCACACAACTTCTACTTGCACGACCACACACCACTTGCGCGACCACCACACCTGCACGAAGGGAGCTCTGATTTTTCTAAGTGTTGAACTCTTTCTCAAATAAGGAAGGGTCAGCCTCTATTTATAGGAATTTTGATACCCTGCATGACGGCGTGCAAGTTTCGGCACGCAAGTCTCTTCCGCGCAAGTCTCTTCCACGACCAACCCTAAAACTTGGGCGCCCCTTTTCCCTTTTCCATATTTTGATGTTCTTATCTTGAAAAACATATGGAATGAAAGTTTATTCTCCTTCAATTCAACGGCGCATAAGTCCCTTTTCCAAAACTGCTTTTCTCCATTTGTCGATTTTCAGGCCCAAAAATTTGGCAAACACTGGAAAACGGCGCCACCTTGTATCTTCTCTTTTTGTACCACCTCCAGATCATCCATTCCTTTGTCGACGTTCTTGAATCAAACAAGGATCATTAACCACAGCCCTTCAACTTGACATGCCACCATGAAATCCCCTTTGTCAACAAATTTTTACATCATGGTTTGCTTTGTCAACAATCACAACACAGAAGTCCACTTTGTCAACAAACACAATCACCTCAAAAATGCTTCAATGATACCTTGAGGGATTTCTGCCCAACAAAAGTCATCAAGGTATTCCTTGAAAACTGTGTTTATTAGATCCATGAAAATAGAGGGTGCATTAGTTAGTCCAAATGGAATTACTGTAAAATCATAATGTTCATACCTAGTTCTAAATATTGTATTTGTAATATCTTCCTTACTCACATGCAATTGATGATATCCAGATCAAAGTTCAATATTCAAAAATTATTTATATCCATTAAGTTGATAAAATAAATCATCAATGAAAGGCAGGGGATAATTTTTCCTTATTGTAATATCATTGATTTCTTTATAGTCAATGCACAGCCTCATGGATCCATCTTTCTTCTTGACAAAGAGAATAGGGGCTCTCCATAGAGAAACACTAGGGGTGAATAAATCCTTTATCACTCAATTACTCTAGTTTCTTTAGTTCTACTAATTTCATAGTGGTCATTATATAAGGAGTCTTTGATATAGGTCTTTCACTAGTAATTAAATCAATAGAGAACTCAACTTCCCACTCTAGAGGATGTCTAGGTAAATCCTATGGAAATACATCTATATATTATTTCACAATATGTATATATTCAATTTTAATATCTATTTCCTCATCCATAAATGACATTTTCTCTTCATCCCCATGGATTTCATTTAGTAGAGCTACTGGGAGTGGGTTTGGATAAGAGTTAGCTGATGAGGTTTCTTCCCTAAAGATAAGGGATTCTACATCATTCCCAAAAATTGTAACTTCCTTCTTCTTGTAATAGATTTTTTCATCATAATTTTAAATCCAATCCATATTGAGGATTGTGTCAAAGTCAATCATATGTATGATGAATAGTTCAACAACTAAAGAATTTTTATGTGTAATAAAGGGGATTGACCAACACGTATTTGTTGTAATGATACTTCCCTTGAAAGTTTTGACTGGAAACTCATTTATTAAATCAAAAGGGAAATGTCTAATTTTCTTGGAAAACTAGGAATATATAAAATAATTCGATTATCCGGAATCAAATAATGAATTATATAAGTTTGAGGAAATAATTAATGTACCTGCCATTGCATCATTAGTAACTTCAACCACAACAGTTGTGACTGCATAATCTTGTCCTTGATCCCTTGGCCTTATTTAAGGAAATTTTCCTTGATTCTTAGGACAATAATTTTTATAATGTTCTATATCTTTGCAGTTGTATCATTGAAAATTAGAAGATTATTTCTTCCCCTTGTAATCACGGGCATGGTGGCCTTTTTCTCCACACTTGTAACAAATACCCATACCCATCAAGAAAGTACCAGGGTGTTTCTTCCCAAAATTATCATAATATTGAAAATAAACTCTCCTTTATTCCCATTTTCCTTATTTCCTTTTCTATAGTGTTCAAAATCCCTCTTATTCTCTTTATTTCCTTTAAATTCATAAGACTTAGATAATTCTTTTTCTATCTTGATAGCATAGGATACTATATCTTTATATCATGAGAAAGCTTGGGAGACCAGCGCCCTTCAGAGGAATGGTTTTAACCCATCAAAGAATCAATTAATATTACACCTTGGATTATTTATGTAGTATATGGCATTCCTTTCTAACCTTTTAAAGTTATATTCAAACTTGGTAATGTTCTCATACTCCTTTTACCTCAAATTCAATAATTTTCTCTCCATATCTGCTCGTTGTTTGTAAGGGAAATATTTTTCCAAGAAAATTTCCTTAAAATCATTATATTATATATTTGAGATTTATTCCTCCTCCTTTGTGTTTTGAATTAATGACCACCTCTGGTCCTCATCTCCTGAGAGATGATAAACTACCATGACAACCTTCTCCCTTTCATTACTTCCCAAAGTGAGAAATATCTTCTCTAAGGAACTTATCCACTAGTCCAATACAAATGGGTTTATATTCCCATTGAATGATGGGTTCTGTTGTTGCATAAATTATCCTAACATTGCTCCTCCACATTGTGGATCATGATTCTCTATATGGGTAAGTTTATTATTTATAACTTGAGTCAGCTATCTCAGTATAGTTATAAGTTGCTCAGCACTAGTTACAACTCTAATACCAACATCATTATCTTTCATGGGAGGGAAATCCCTACATGGGATATACATGTTGATGCAATTTTCATTCCTTACACTATGCACCATTTCTAAATAATGGTATACACTAAATTAGGTTATGAATCATAATGCATAACTTTGAACTAGAAAAACACTTAACATAAATTAGAATTTATGCATAGCTAATCTCATGGTTTCATTGGGGACATAATTAATTTTAAATCCTTAATAATGGTTTTTAAAGAAAATGTGATTTATCCTAAGCATATCCCTCAGTATTTTCAAACTAGGTGCGCAGTAAGGCTCATTGTTGTGTACCGGCTTACCCTGAGTCAAGCTCGGCACACCTTGTTAGAGTTGTTACCCCTAGGTACATCTATTCCAGAATGAAATCCACTTATAGTATCTGGAAAGGGAAGTATTTCTGGGAAGA
The DNA here is from genome assembly GCA_963277665.1 of Viscum album. Lineage (NCBI taxonomy): Eukaryota > Viridiplantae > Streptophyta > Magnoliopsida > Santalales > Viscaceae > Viscum > Viscum album. The sequence goes on from OY728160.1 coordinate 1,323,780,008, forward strand.
TCTACATAATATATACCTTACCAAAATTCTAAGATGTTTTTCTATTCTTATCCTCAAAGTCTATCTTAGGGTTATGTTACCAGATCTATATTTCCTAAATATGGTTTCTAATATTTCTACTAAACTTCCTATGATACCAACTATAAAGACCCTGAACCTAGTATCCTAGAGACAATGACTTTATTTATTAAATTTGAATAGATACAAGACATGAATCCCAAGATATAGATTATTTTAGTAGTTTTGGAAACCAGAATATATACATGTATTTTACATTACAACTTTAATGTAAAAAAACATAGAAAATCCTTTGAAAACACCCATAAACTCCTACATTATCCCTTTTAGTCAATCGTAATATAAATCTAAAGATCTTGGGGAGAAATAAAACATAAGAAAGGGGTGATCTTAGATGATCAGTAAGGGTAAGAAATAAAAAAAATCATAATCATAAACAAAAAGTTGTGGTGAATAACTAAAAACACATGTCATTAAAACATAATTTTGATAAAAATATGCTAGGAATAAAGCTGATTAAATAATTCCATAATAAAACATAACCATGAATATTATACTAGTATAATAATCACATGGAATATAAATTACTAGTTTTATAATGAGGTAATTCATAATTTTAGACATCATAAATATATTGTCAAGGCCTCGGCCAAGAAACCATATATAATGGGTAAAAACCCAGTCTAGTTTGTCTCATGAGATCTACCAATGAATCGAGGGGATATAGAGGCCCCACCCATCACTTAATAACTCCAATTAATTATTCATATGAATGGGTATAAACATAAAAACATATACATATGAAATTTAAATAACTTTCCCTAATCTATAAACATAATCACTAATCATTCTAAATAGTATGGTGAATGGCATCAAGATAGCACAGCCATAGTCAAAATGATCATAAACAATTTAATAAAATATAGTGGATTATAAACATAAGAGATAAATCTCAATAAATCATAAAATTCAATAGAGTTTTCTAAATAAATTAAAATACTCTAATAAAATCATTGGAAAATTCTTTGAGAAAAATACCCCTTTTACATTGCAAAGAAGAGTTCTTTTGGAAATGTCATTTGTATTTTTCATAATTGTTTGTATAAACCCAGAAATAAATATATATATATATATATATATATATTCATGAAAAAAATAGTGAATTAAGAAAAATAATAGAGTCTTAAAACATATTATGGATGGCACTTGAAAATGGGTAAGAAATCGGGAAGTTCCCTTTATTCAGGTTTTCTTATTGGGAAGAATTGAGAAGGGAACCTTGTAAAACATGTATTTCCCAAAAAAAGAAAGATGAAATGATTTGAATATATAATTTTGGAACATATAAATATAATATATAAGAAGTAAAAAAATAATCATTACATTGGTGTAAAGATAGTGAAAGAATAACCCTAAGGAAAATGAAGGTTCGGGTAGAATCCCTTACCACTTTGCAAACAGTAGAAACATATTCCCAATAAAATTAATGATCATCAAATAAGAAATTTAATACTGTCAAAATAAAGAGATTGATTATATGATACATCAATGGTAATTATACATACACCATACACAATAAATATTGGTGAATAAGGCATATCTCACAGAAATAAAAGTGAGATGAGAAAACCCCTTACCTTATGTCTGAATGTGTTCTGCACTTGACCTTAATGTCCTAGATAATCAAATAAAATCCATTAATTAATTGATTCGTAACATTTTATATATGTATTTGATTCATTATAGTTTTATTAATTTAATTTATAGACTTATTTATGAGATATAGAGTTTAATTTCATCATTCAGTAATATTAATTTTCTTGGTTTTCATAATCGGTTCACTTGCTTATAAGTAATGGAGTTCATGAAAAATGGGTATAATTCTAAACAAATGTAATTATATGTTATTAATGAAAATCCATAAGTTTAATTGGTTTTATTTTTTTCTATTAGATATGATTATGAATCATTAGATAACATAAAAAAGGGTTGTAATATACACTTTAAAATATCATTCAGCCATTAAAATGGTTTTATACTTGAATATAGAGAGGGAAAATGAAAAAAATTCGTCCTTGAAGGTAATAAAACAACACCTCACGAATGACGTTTCCATTTTTAGAATAAAAGGGAGAGGAGAAGGGGATTTATGATGGATTATTCCATTATAATAACAAAATTTCAATATATTTAAGTTAGTGGAGTTATCATGATATTTTTATTATGGTAGGTGAGGATATAATAATTAAAAAACTTGAAAATAAATTAAAAGGAAAAGGAAGAGGATTTTACCTCTTGAATTCTCCTCCTTGAGAACCTTCTTAGGGAAATGGTTTTGGTCTTTTTATGAGACCAAAAGATCTTGTATGTGGGGGAGGGACTTGGGAAGAGTATTGGGTATAAATTGGAAAAGTCTCAAATCTTGGAAGGTGTGAGGATAAGGGATGGTGGTGTGGTCTTTATAGTGGAGGAGAGGGGTGTTTTTCGAATATTTTATTCATTTGTTTATTATTTTGGCTCGAGACTATGAATAGTTTGAGAATTATTATCAAATATATTAAAATAATGAATTATATTTATATATTATGGGCTTACATCATCCATACATCACCTATGACTCAATAATTCATGTATTTAGCATTTATCGTAAATTATCGTATTTTACTATTCACCAAAAATTCAAGTATTTTAGAAAAATATCAAAAAATAAACCTAAACATTTTTTGATGTGTAGAATTCAAAACTGGACTCCATTTTATGAAAATAATTTTATAAATATAAGAAATTTAATTTTTAATTAAAATCATTATTTACTCAAAAAATATAGTTTTTAAAATTAAAACTGATTTTATAACACTCTGAAAATTTAACTAAGGTCTCATTAAATTATCCTAAAATCATAAAAAACAAAAAAATGATTTATGAATACATTTTATGAAAATTAATTTTCTTTTAAATCATTTTTATTAATTATAAAATTGTAATTAAATATTTATGACTCACAAAAATACCAACACTTAATTAATAATTTTTAAAATATTAATTTACTTATACTATGATATAATTATATCATACTTTCATTATGATATGATTAAATATTATTTATACTTTCATGGGTGAGGTTATTATTCATTTTTCAGTTTACTATTCATAAGGGCCATATTATTATTCCTAAGGCCAAGTTACTATTTCATCGGTATAGGTTACTTAACTTCTAGAAATGCCTTTTATTTCATTAATTATTAATTTATAAAGTTTTTATTTTGTTCACTAAGTGATTTTATGTGATTTATACTATATTAAATAAGCATGAGAAGTTAAATCTCATTGATAGAATTCAGGGCTTTTACAATGTTAATAAATTATGAAAGTTATAGAGATCTATTTTGGGTTAAATCAAGCATCCAAATCATGGAACATTAAATTTGATGAAGGCATAAGGGAATTTGGTTTCATAAAGAAAAAATGTGATCCATGTTTCTAAAAGTGGTTTAGTGGGAGTGCATTCATTTTCCTAGTAGTATATACTGATGACATATTACTAATAGAAAATGATATACCAATCTTACAGTCAGTTAAGATGTGGTTGAACAAGTGTTTCTCCATGAAAGACTTTGGTGAAGTAGCCTACATTTTAGGGATCAATTTCATCCATGATAGATCTAAAAGGATTTTTGGACTAAGTCATGGTACATATATTGACTAGATACTAAAGAAATTTGGTGTGGAACAATCCAAGAGGGGATTTTTTTCTAGTATCGCATGGAATAAATATATCCAAGAAAATGTTTCCTAAAACATAATAGGATAGAAAAAGGATTAGTATGATCTAATACACATATGTGATAGGATCTATCATCTATGTCATGCTATGTACCAGGCTAGATGTTTCTTATTCTTTGATCATGGTAGGAAGATATCAACAAAACTAAGAAGACCAACATTGTACTATTATAAATACTATCTTAAAGTATATAATGTGTGCTAAGGATATGTTCCTGGTTTATGGAGGAGATAGGGAGTTAATAATCAGAGGATATACAAATGTTAGTTTCCATAAAAATAATAATGATATGAAATCACATTCAAGATATGTATTTTTTATTAATAGAGGAGTTGTGAGATTGATGAGATAAAATCATCTAGTGTTTACCAATTATATAGAAAAATCCAAGTATATTGCAACTTCATATGTAGCTAAAAAATTAGTGTGAATATATAGATTTTTCCAAGATATTGATGTGATACCTAGCTGTACATACCTTATCACATTACATTGTGATAATACTACATTATTAGCCTTTTCTAAGTATCTAAGGTCACATCTAATGGAAGAAGAGTATTTTTCATAAGTATCATCTTTTCAAGGATTTTTCTCATAGGGGTGAGCTCGTAGTAAGTAGAGCTTCCATGAAGGAGAATGTGGCATAACCATTGACTAAATACTTATCTCTATGGAAGCATGAATATCATGTGAGAGATAGTTTAATAAAATTCATTAGTAGTTATCTCTAGTGTAAGTGGGATTCTATTGGATTTGGTTCCTTATAACCAACTACTTTTTTCTTTTGATTACCTGTATTTTCATGGTTTTGAATACTAATAAATATTTTATCACATGATGAGTGTTATTCTCTGTAATATTAATGTGATAGTTTACTAAGAGTATTTTTCTCATTTAAAGGTCATATTAGTTCCTATCTATAATGAGAACCTTGAATTTTTATGATATTATTTTTTATATTTAATAGGTATGGTGAAATGTCACCTTTTTTATTAAGGAAAGAAGCCCAATTTTCAATAGGGTTTAAAGGTAACCCTTACATGACTTCAATTTCTTTTATCTCAAAATCCCATTACAATTTGATGGACCGAAGGCCCTATGACTAGAAGGCCTAGGCTAAGAAACCAAACTTTGCATCATGATCTCAATCTTCTCACTACGATGCCCCCCTTACCATCATTCATTTCATTGCACTACACAACTATAAATACATAGAAGAAAACATATCTTTAACTCACATTTGGGTAGAGGGTTGGATGATCGGTGTCAACATACCCATCACTCTTTTGAGCTACCCACCTAGCAATGCTTGCATGTCTCCATGACATATTGTCTATTAAGATGTTTCGCTTCACCTATCTGGTCATCACCATTCACATGATGTGTCACCCCCTCTTATAAGAACTGTCACATTGTGCTTCCCTTTTCAATATCATAGAATATCACCTTTTTTCCCAATCGGTTAGAGGGTCAGTTGATCGGTTTCAATGAACCTATCGTTCTTTTGATTTGCTCACTTAGAATTTTGTTTAATGCCAAGTTTCACTGCTTACCTGATGTGTTACACTGATCAACTAGTCACTCCGTGTCACATGCTACTCGGTGGTGGCCTAGAGGCCTCGGGGCCTGAAGTCCAATGGCGGACAAAAGGCCCTATGGCCCAAAATTCCAATTTCATGGATCAAAGTCCCAAATCATGTGAATAGTCCAACTACTATAGTAATTGCTATAGTAACTTGGAAATCCACCCCTTTCCCAGTTTTGAACCTGGGTCTTTCGAATCCCTGATAGGAGCCTATATGACTCAGCTATAGGCTCATTGTAAAAACGTGTGTATGGGTTATGCTCAAATCCCTGTAGAGGGCCCCGACCAAGACCAGAGTGTTTTGTAGATTCCTCAGCTAGTCAATGGCTCTAAATCACCTTATGCATAATATGCATAGTGTTTGAGTCTGGTGGGACTCAAGCCTACACCCGTTCCCAAAGAGAGTGAGGGCTACAACCAACAGGTACCACTTGACCAACACCTTTCTTTATGGATGTCTTGATGTGTTTCTAGATGTTGATTTTATACTTTATTCCAGTTAGAACTTATTTGAACTAAGTATTATAATAAATATTATTCTCAAGTTATAAGTAATAATAATTATTCAGGTTATGTTTATCGTATATATTTAGTCACTAGTTATTCAAAAGAATATATATATGAGTGGAATATTAAATAAATATTTATTAATGGATTTAGTAAATATAATATTTATTTATTGAATGAATGAATAACATATTGATATTTATTTATTTAAATAAATATTTATTATTCAAGGTTCGATAAATATTGAGGATTAATGGGCCGAGTTGAGGGTTTGGTGGGAATTATATATTTAATATCATTTAAATAAATATTAATTTATTTATTTAATAAATGGTATTTAAATAATCTTTGAGTTTAGTGAATTTTGGGAAAATAATAATAATATTATTATTATTATTATTATTATTATTATTTGATTTGGGGTTTTATTAGACTTAAAATAATGGTTAAGGGATTTTTTGAAATGACTTATTCTCTCATCTGAGTATATAAACTTGAATATATCATTTCTAGGGCTAACTATTTTGTTGTACACAACATTTTTATCTTAAAAATTCTCTCAAGACTAGAGAGAACTTTATCAAGAATGCTTTAAATAATGGATAGCATCATCATCCTCTTCCCTCTCAGGTCCTTGAGAGAACTAAATAGAACACTTCATACTTGGAAGGGATTCTTGTTGTGATCAACGGTGAACCACACAAGCAGTTATAATCATCCATACTAGCACCCAAAGATTATATGATGATGTTTTTTAGTTCATGGAGAACATATGGATACCAATAGAGATATTCTACACTTGGATACTTCAATAAAATAATTATATGAAAGGAGTGGTCAACCAATTTGACAATGAAGAAAGAATTAGAAGTGAAGGTAATTCTTACTTATATAAATTAATTATAAGTTATATGGGAAAATATCCTCTTTTCAAATATTTTGGGGTTGAATTTATAAAGGTTTTAGGATTTATTTGAATAAAATTTTCATATCCATTATTATTAAAGAGTCCAACACACTTTTTTTTCACCCTATAACCTTCAAATTGGGGGTTAAACAATATTAAAATTATGATCAAAACAATGAATTTAGTAGTCAAAGTACATCATTTTTGGTACCGAGCATACTTAAGAAGAGAGGATTAGTGGTTTTTTAAAATTGTATCACTGGTTTGAATGTGAAAACATCATCACTAATGATGTGCAATGCCCGGTTACAACCTGAGGATCTCATGTGGAAGGAATTAAGCACGGACATAAAATTGACCATTACCTCATTCGATTTTTTGATGCTATTGTGTTCCACTCTTGTCCAGTTATCATAGCTCAAAGAAACTGACACCAAATCCCTCTAGATCATCCAAACGTGCTTCAAGATCCTTTTGGTACATTGATATTTGGTTTTTGGGTTCCATCATGAATAAACAAAGACTCTTTCGATGTCCTTGCAATCTTCTAAGCATCGTTCCTTCAATCCGGGATGAATAACTTAGATCAGTGTGCTTGGATATATTTTTTATCACTCTATAATTTGAGAGATAAGTTATAGATTCTATAAAATTATAGTTAATGAATATTACCTCGAATTTGGGCTTCTCAAGTCTTATATAGGTAGGTTTAAAGTCCCAAAAAATGTACTTAGGCCCCCAGGTAACTTAACCTTATAAATAATCCTTTAATGACACTAAATGACTTATAAATTGTGTCAGAAATGTCATTTATATTTTATTACATACCTGTAAAATATAATATGTGTTATTTGATAAAATTTTATTCATTAACTCGACTCACTTCTCTCATTAAATACTTAACAAACCTTGAATAATAATATTCATTCGAAAAATATATATTTTTTATTCACTTAATTACTTGTGAATGTAGTGAGTAAATAAATTCAAAACTCATTATTATAAACTTGAATTATATTGAATTTTTTTATTTCTTGGAAATCAGTCAACCTCAAACATCACCCAAACCTCATGGTGGGGACTACCATGTCCTAAACTCCAATTCACTTAGAATATGCTTAGTGTGTGACCCTCTAGGTCCTTATCTCAATAGAAATGAGTAATAATCACATACCAGGAGTGAATTATAGAAGCCCATCAATTCCCCTAAGGAGATAAGGTATGTTTGTAGCAATGAAAACCTATCATATGAACACACACCATGTAATATAATATCATTGTTATATGATATATTATAAAGAAGGTTTTATAACTTGTATCATTGTCCTTACCTGATTTATTTATTCTTTGTATGACCTTACTAGATGGACATACCTTCTTCCACCATAGAAATGAATTTAGTAAAGGTACTACCATCCTAGTCATCTAGGCTCAAGATATCCCTTTCTCACTCAGAAGAGACAAATCTCGTCTTGATCATTCAACCAATGTCATACCACCAATAACACACCCAACATAGTCTATATCTCTATAAATTCAATGTTATGGTTTTCATTTTACAAAAAACTATGTGATAAAATGGAACACACTGATAATGATCTCAATTCAAGAGACCAATACACATTCTTATAAATATGAACAACCAATGACACCTGAAACATGTGATGTTCCTATCGATGGGTCAGAACTCATGATCTCCTATAAATTTTATCACTAAGTATGAACCTCATGAGAAGAAGTATCAATACTTATAAACCCTCATCACCTAATAGTCATACATCATCTATGTCATGTTATTATGATGAATCTAGGCCATAGGATAAATGTTTAAGATTGTTGTTATAGTATCTCAAGTTTCTTATTATAGCCTAGGAACTACTATAACATTTTTATATGATATCTAATCTAAGTAAATTACTATGAAAATAGTGGATATGGATGTATCAACACAATAATGTTAAAATAAATACACACATATATATATCCAACTGTATACATGCAATGGTAATCAAAGTATATAGATGAGTTAGATCTAGGGAACCCACTCACAATACTCCAACTTTCACTAGATCCAAATGCTAACAATACTCAACTCACTTTCTCTCACATGAGATTTATGCTTGTGATGAGATATAGATTTATTCATGGGGTCTAGCATGTTATCCTTTATATATTCACTGTTATATGTGACTTAACCTATCTAAGTAATATCCCTTGTGAGATGAAACTTTTTAAGTATATGTTTTATCCTATGGTATGACCTGGGCTCCTTGGAAAGTACCACTGCTACAGTATTAACACAGTATACTATAACAGAGTCTGAATTACTAGGTACAATTCCAATATCTAAGTCAAAGATACATATCTAGACTACACCCTTAGCTACATCAGTATCTATTATATACTTATATTCCACTATAGAATCAATGACCACAGGTTTCTTCGATCTTCTACAACTCACTACATCGCCATTCAGGAAAAAGACATAGCCTGGCTATGATTTCAGATCATTTTGATCTATCTAGAAGCTAGTATCATTGTATACCCTCACTATTATCTCATAATATCCTCCATATACTAGCAATATATCCTTTTTACAACTCAGGAACTTCAGGATAGTCTTTATAACTACCCAATACAGCTCTCCTAAATTTTCTTGATAGATTCCCACCATACTCAAAGAAAAGGAAACATCAAACCTAGTATATAGAATGACATACATGATAGATCACATTATCAAAGAATAATGGATTCTACTCATACTTTCAATATCCTCCCATGTTTTTGGACATGATTATCTTAGAGATATTGATACCATGTGATAGTGGAAAAAACCCGGCTCTTGGATTGTTCCATATTGTATCTTTTGAGTACCTTGTAAATATATATACTTTGACTTATCCCAAACATACTTTGAGGTATATCTTGATATATATTGATCCCTATAATATGGGATACTTCACCTAATCCTTTTATAGAGAAGATTTCATTTAAAAAAGTTTAAATTTACTGTAATACTTCACTTTATATCCCATAATCAATATGACATCAACATATAATACAAGGAAAACAATGGAATTCTCATTAACCTTCTTATAGACACATGGATCACTTCCATTCTTAATAAAACCAAACTCCCTTATAGCCTCATAAAAATTAACATTATATGATCGTAATGCCTGCTTCAATCCATAAATGGATATCTATATCTTTCATGCTTTATTGGCATTCTTTGTCCTAATAAACCCTTCATGTTAAGTCATATAAAACCAACTTCCCACTTATAAAAGCAATTTTGATATCCATCTTCCAAATTTTTTAATCATGGAAGGTTGTTATTGTAAGTAATATTCTAAATGATGTTAGAATCATGACTGGTGAGAAGGTTTCATCATATTTTATGCCTTGAAATTCCCTAAAACCCTTTGCAACCAATCATGATTTATAGGAACTTACTTTACCATCCATGTCCATATTTTTCTTAAATACCCATTTACACCCAATAGATTTTATATCATCTTGATGTTCCACCAAAATCTAGAATTGATTTTGATATATGGACTCCGTCTTTGAATGCATGGATTCTTTCCATTTAGTAGAATCCTTGTCATCCATTGCTTCCATATAGGCTAGAGGTTTATTATCTATAAGGAGTAATGTGTCACATGACTTTGTGATAAGAAAACCATATCTATCTAGTTATATTACCTCTATGGTATACCTATATAGTACTTGTGTCTTGGGAACATCTTCATCTACCATTGTATCTTATATAGACTATTCTCATACCAACTATTGTGCATTTAGAGCATCTACTTCAGCAAAGTTGATATTTCTCCCACTATTTCCATTAGAAATGTGTTCCCATTATATAAATTTGGAATGTCTTTACATAATCAATTTTCTATCTAAAGTGTTATATAATAATATCCTTTAGTTTATTTAGGATAACCTATAAAGATTCAATTTGTGCTTCGAGATGCAAGTTTGTCATTAGATATGGTCTTGAAAATTTATTTTCATTCTAATACACATATATGTGACAGAGTGAGTTTCTTTCCATACCATATCTTGTATGGAATCTCATCTACTGCTTAAATTGGTACTCTATTTAGTGTATATGTCGCATTGTGTAATGCATATCCCCAAAAGGATTTGGGTAGAGTTTCATGACTCTTCATTGATCATATCATGTCAATAAAGATATGATTTCTACTTTAATTAACACCATCACACTGAGGTGTATAAGGAGGATTGAGTTGGGATATTATCCCACACTCCTTCAAGTGATCAATGAATGCTTGGTTTAGATATTCCCCTCCATGGTCTGAGAAAATATTCTTGATATTTATACAAGCAAATTTTCTACTTTATTTTGGTATTCATTAAACACCTTAAAGGAATCTGACTTATACCACATTAAGTAGATATAATCATACCTACTAATTTCATTTATAAAAGTAATGAATTAAGAGAACTCACCCCTTACCTATACTATAAATGGATCACATATGTTGGTATGAATCAACTCTGGTAGTTTTGTGGATATCTCTCCTTTACCACTGAAAGGTGCTTTGGTCATTTTACCTTATAAACATGTGAAACATACATCCAAGGGTTTTTACTCAATAGAGTCTAAATGCCCTTCTTGATATAGTTTTATTAAATGATTTTCATTTACATGACCTAACCTGAAGTTCCATAGGTAGTTAGGATATGAGTCATTCTCACTGGATTTTTCATTGATTAACAAAATGGTGTTTTTTATGTTCAAATATATATAATCTATTGTTAAGATGTTCTATATTATATCATATTTTATCCTTATAAAAATATAATATGTATTTATAAACATGAAATAAAAACCCATAGTGTCTGATATATATACTAATATTATGTTTTCGGTAATGGAAGAAACATAGTAAAAATTATTTAATACAAGAATCAAACCAATAGGTAAAGTTGGATGGTAATCTCCTACTACTGATGTTTCCAATCTTGCGCCATTTGTTACTCAGACATCCTCCTATTTCTTTGTAATTTTCTTAAATTTAATTGGTTTATTTATTTGAATATAAATGTGTGATCCACATTTTGTATCCAATACCCAAATTATAGAAATAAATAGATTTCATTCAATGAAAAATATACCTAAAGCAGAACCATCACCTTACTTATTTTTCTTAGCATTTCAATTCTTCTTCCAATGGCCTTTTTCCCATGTGAAAAGTAGTTAACCCTACTTATTTCTCTCCTTATGAATATTTTTCTTCCTTTAAGGGTTGTTTAACTATATATTTGGCTTAGGTTTAGCCTTTGATGCCCTATCCTTGCCTTTCCTCCTCTTGTTCACCATAAATATTCAAGATTTAGTGTTCTTTATATCCTTATCGATTTGGAAAACTAAAGAAAATAAATTTGGGAGAAACTTTTCAATGTATTAATATTATAATTATTAATAAAATTAAATAATCTAGATGGTAAAAAGTCAATAATGAGATCAATTGTTAGTTCTTGATTCAATTTTAGACCAAGGGATTCCAGTCGCTCAATATACCCAATAATTTTGAGTACATGGGTACCTATTTGATTCTATTCTATTAGATTGAACATATACAGTGCACTTAATATCTCATATCTTTATTATCATTATCTCTCCTAGTATATATCTTAGAGATAATATAGAATTTTATAGGTATCTTCATCCTCATAAATTTCTTATAACTCACTGGACATTAATGAAAACATAATGCATTGGAAATCTAGAAATTCATCCATATGCTTCGTATTCTTATATTTATCCACCATGATTTCTCCCTGAGAAGGCTCAATAGAAAGTGGGGATTCCATTACATATAGCTTCCTATCCTGATGTAGTAATATGGGAAAGTGTATGTACCACTCCTGAAAGTTATGGTCAGTTAAGATATTATCTTTATCCAATATTGATCATAGTGAAATTAAATTGGTGATGGTTTCCATTTGATCTAAAATAAATAAATTTTAACATATTAGTACCTATCTTTATTAAAAAATTATAGAAATTAAATAATAAATAATTTTTTTTCCTCCTATTATTTTATCAAATTCTAGTAGCCTTCAACTACCAAAATCAGAATATTTAGTCATTTGAATATTCTAGTAGAAAGAATCCTTCGAAAAATATCCTCATAGTATATGTTATGGTTTCTCCACTACTTAGAGAGTTTCAAGGTAAAATTTTGTCTATACAATCACATTAACACATGCCTCCTTGGTCTATTGAGTGAAATCTAAACTTCTTCAAATCATAACCTGGATTTACTTAACACTTTTCCTCTAGAGGTGAAAAAGCAAGCTATGATTTCTATTTTTCTGCCAACTTTAGTTAATTATCCCCACCACTTTTCATAAGAACACCATAGTAGTAAGATCCACCCTTAACTATGGTTAATGAGCACCTAAAATATATGGGTTTTTTCAAATTCAAGTGATGGAAGGCATGAGGCTTAATATTTCTTTGAGTGGTTTTAATATTTCTCAACGAATGAAAAAATTTTCTATTTATCTTACATGTTATATGTGATCACACTCACAACTTAACAATTCATTAAATAGAAAAACATTCATCATGTATTTGTTCTTTTTATCTATGCATGATCCTTTATTATTCTATGTGATTACATAAAATACACATGCACAAAATAATAATAATACGTGCATAAATAAAAAAAGTGAATTGACTGATCATGAGCATTTACTACTAGTTGATCTATTGAGAGAAGATGGATCAACCAAGACCATAGGGGTATATACCTGAGTTGCATCTAACTTTTATCACAGTACTCACCCCTTGCAACATGTCTATGTATCGTCTAGTACTTCACCAAATCTTGGCATGGTTAGCATATTCATTTGTCCTCATCATTATACATAATTAATCACATACAAGTGAGGGGGTATCAATAATGTGAAATACAAATAAATAACTTTTATCGTAGACATGTAGGCCCTTATATATATAATGCAAGAGAGATGATTCGTATACTGCCTTATAAATTAATTAATTATTACAAACACCCCATGCATGGAAATAATTAATTAAATAAACATAATATCAGACAAACATAGTTCACTCTTGTTCATGATCATTCGATACACAATATATGTCCAGTATAAAATTAAATTTGTAATGAATTGTCACTAAGGGAATTAATTATGAATTAAAATAATTATTTTTCTAAATTCAATTCATAATTTATAACTCGCATGGTCCAAAAAAATTATATGTTCCAAATAATTTTATTTAATTATTTTGGAATTTTTATAATTTTTCTAAGGCTCATTGGATTTAAAAATAACCTTGGATAGGGTATCTGAGTCGTGGGGAAACCCTAATAGGATGGCCTGGTCAGCTAAAACTGATTCACCCTATAGGTGGGGCATGTGTATAGGGAGGGTTGATGCCTAAAGGTGCTTCCATTTCATGTAAAAAAAATATTTATTTTTAAATATATTTCCAGTTCCCAAGTTTTTCATTTTATGAAACCCATGCCCCAAAAGGGGGTCATGGAAATAGGTAGGTGACTTAGCCTCCAATCACTTCTTTTTTAATTTTTAATAGATTTTTTCTTTCTTCAAAACTTTCTAAATACTAATAAAGTCACCTTTTAACAACAAAAAATTGTTTTGATTCCACCATGTAGAATCAGTGCGCCCATGGAAAATACTATTTTGGATATGTTTGTCTAGATATAATATTGAGGATAGTTGACTGCCTTCATCCCATAAATGTAACATATATGTATGAAATAAATATATGTGTGTGGGTTTCTGTGTGTGGGTGTGTGGGTGTGGGTGTGTTCTTATTTTTTAAAATCAGAAACAACGGTATTGATTAGATTTTGAACTTTGGATGTCCATAGCTTAGTCATCCAACCTCAGAACAAAGCATCATTGGAAATGTTTGGACTATTGCGATGTCCTCTACTCAAATTAATTGAAAAAATAATTTTAATTCAACTTAATTTAGCATGGTATATTTTAATTAAATTATTGGTATAGGGAACATTGTGGAAGCATCGATGGGTGGTTTTTTTAATTTTTCTTACTAGTTTGGATGTGACAACATCATCAATGGAAACGTGAAACACCCAGTTACAGCCCGAGGATCTTATTTGGAAGGAATTAAGCATTAAAATAAAATCTAATTGTTACCTTGTTTGTTTTTTGATGCAATCATGTTATTCTCTTGACCAATGGTCATTTCTCAAAGGAACCTATAACGACTATGATTTTTCCATTTATTACTTTAGAATATTGTATGGGTTATTTTTGGAGTTGTGCACTGAGACAACATGAGATTATGAGGCCCAGTGATCCTAGAATTTATATTTGAAAAATATTAAATATATTAATATCACATGCACATATTTTTCCTGAAAAAGTGTAATAACTCCCAAATGGATGCTCAGATTAGAAATTGGAGGCCTCTGTTAAGTTCAAAATGTGGTTTTTACCCTAGGTGCGACATAATATTTATTAGCGTCAGGCGTTGGGCTTGAGCGCCTTAATGGGAGAATAATTAAATAAATTTAATTATATTTATTTAATTATTCAATTAAAATCCCAATCTATTAATCTTCTGTATATACGTTTTTATGTCTAATTTGTAGGGTTACTCTCATAACCCTAAAAATTGAGAGGATTTGTTGGAGAGAAGCGTTGGAGGAGATCTTGGAGAATGACATCAGATCAAGATCAAATCAAGGATCATTATGCCATCAGAGTTTATGGATCTCACCAACAATGAAAACATAGGACCATTATTCATCATTGATTGATCCAAACTCTGGGTAGGATTTTTTACTTGTGTTATTTAATCCCATTCATTATCCTAGTCGAACATGGATCAATTCCATGAACAAGAATTGATTCACGCATCGATGGTTGATTTTATTTATGGATAATTATTTGTTCATTGTTTATTCTCCTCTCTGTTTGTCTAATTATTTGATAAATGAACAAGAAATAAATTAAAAAAGGATGACATTCATTCCTTATATTTTGTGGCTTATGGTTTCCTCCCCTGATTATTTGCAAATTCATCACTGGAAATTCCTTTAGCCCGAGGTTTGATGAATACCAGGTATTTGATCATTGTGTGGCCCTTCTTCGATGAAATGGATTGATACTACAGGCATGGTTTGTAATTTAGGTTTCAATTTGAGGATCGACGACCATGGTGGATTATTCAAGGAGGAATGAGATCGGATTGGACTGAGGGTTCCATTATCGTGATGGATACATGATGGAAACTCGATGTGGCGATATATTTGTCTCCACTGATTGATTTTCGAGTGGATCAAGGGCAAGAATCTGGAGATCAAGTGAATATGAGGTTGAGAGACCCTAGATCCATGATTCCTAGCTGAAATCAAGGCGATGGAAGCATTCTAGGATAACGTAGAGAAAACCCAAGGTTTCTGAAAAATGTTGGGTTACATGGGATGTAATCCGAAGTTACACACTGTGTGGGACCCCCCTTTGCAATGCTAGGGTTTCAGTGGAGACAAAAAATATCACACGTTGTGTGACCTCTATTACATTTCATGTGAATTGTGTTGGCATCTCGACATGTATCTTGAAGGATACATAGGCATGGGTAGGATGAAGTACACGAACACTGCCAGACTACATGACCAGGTGTACATGGGCATGGCTATGTGTACATGGGTTGGTACATGGGCACAGACAAATGGAACGAGTAGGTTTTCAGAAGACCCCAACATTCCATGTATACTTACTTACACACCATTTACTTTGAGGTTTACATTCTGTGTGAGGCAGCATAACACGGGCAGACTAGGGGTTGGTTGGAAATTCCATGCACCACTAGTACACACCATTTGCCCCTGTAGAGGGTGTTTGGAGACCTTCATTTTTTTAGTTTGGACCAGTATCAATTGAGTGTATTCTTATGGTCCATCCCCTTGAGGGTACAATGTGTAATTATGTCCACATCACTGCATTGTGATCCCCTATGGAGGATGAGTCTCGTATGGGGTTTGTGGTGTCCCTCTGTGAGGTTAGAGTGTGATCCTCTGTCATTTGTTCTTATACCCTAGGTGGGGTTTATGGAATCAGTGTAACCACTATATGTGAGGCGTTGATCCTCTATCTAGATGGTCATTTTAGTAGGGTTTTTAGTATCATTGGTATATGATCCCCTACATAGAGGGTTGATCCATATTGGGTTTGTGATATCCCCCAGTGGTCCTGGGTGTAATCCCCTATCTGAGTATTGAGGTCTTTAGGGACTAGTGAGTATTATTAGGTGGGTCCCAATTATCATTACCTCTTGTATGAGTGTCTCTGATGATAGAATGGCTCAAGGAGTGGGTTCTCCTGGAATGAGTATTACTTCCAGTAGGATCATGTGGGTCATAGTTGGCTTGTGACTGCCTAGGGGTGTGGTGTCCATCCTGAGTATATCTAGGTTTTTTTTATGCATTGATTTTTATATCCTTATTATGAGATGAATACTCTTAATGCTTTGTGCTTATAGTTTTCGGGGTGTCCTGCTAGGTATTTTTATAATCAACCTTGCATGGACTCTGCCTGCATGTGTCATGTCTTATGCAGATGACGACCCATTTAACA
The DNA here is from genome assembly GCA_963277665.1 of Viscum album. NCBI lineage: Eukaryota > Viridiplantae > Streptophyta > Magnoliopsida > Santalales > Viscaceae > Viscum > Viscum album. The sequence continues at coordinate 1,323,797,450 of OY728160.1, forward strand.
ATGTCCTAAGAGGACAGGGAGCTGGTGGAACATAGATTAAGCTAGATAGATCAAGGTTTTTTCAGGTGGTTTCATTTGATAGTAGTCCTCACCTTATGAAAAGGTTGTACCCTCTAGAGTTTTTGGTTGGTCTTGTATTTGGACCCTTTATCACTTTCATTAATTTATTATTGTACTCTAATTATGAGATCATAGATGTATGCATGCATTGGTTTCAATTATTTTACATTTTAGCATTGTATGGGATTGGATATGTGTGTATACAGGTACATTAGGCTAATGTCTCCCATGTGTGTGATATGCCTACTCGACGTTGGTCAGCAACCCCTAGCCTATTGGAAGCGAGCTTGGGGTAGTCACGGCATGGACCTAGTTGAGTCGGGTCATGACAGATTAGTATCATAGGAGTCGGTCCTACCTTAGGAAAAGAGTCGATGATATTGGTTGGGGTTTTATGGAAATATAATTAAATTTTTCGAATTTGTATTTTAGACTAGGGACTCTGGTGTTGGTGTGACTGCCAATGTATCCATACATCAGGACTCTGATCACTTGTATTTCTACTCAGTACATGTATCATTGGTTTTAGGGAGAACTTTGGTGCATGCATCATATAGGAATGGGTTGTGGTTTCTATATCCTTCTTGAGTTAGCTCCCCGGATATACTCTTTTTAACTGTGGTTCATCTTGTTTATTTCAGGATTCCTCTGTAAAGATAGCTGGCCAGGATTCCACTATGTGATCATGAGGATGATCCGCTAAGTGATGAGACATCAGTATATGGACATGTTCTAGAGATATTACCTTCAAGTGGATTACCAACTATACCACCACCTGTTGAGTATTATTTAGCAATGTTAGTGCTAGAGGACTGGCTAGAGGCAGTCACTCGAGTTTTCTACCATGTGAGGACACCTAAAGATCAGATGGTAGTCCTTGGGGAAAATATTATTTAGGGCTCCATTGGGGGATGGTGGAATTTAGTGACTCAGTAACGTGATGAGACAGTTCTACTGGTAAAAATTTGAGCATCTCTTCAGGGAAGAGTTTTATTCATCCATGTTGCGATCAGTGTGCATCCATAAGCTTCTTCATCTACAAAAGGGAACTATGATTATAGAGGAGTGTTCTGTGAGGTTTACTAATCTCTCATGGTACTCCATGGATATGGTGAAAGATCTTTTCTTTAGGGAATGGGCCTTTGATAAGGGTTTACATCAAGATATCAAGGATTTAGTGATATCACTTGGCATCCCTACCTATGTTGGGGTGCTTGAGAAGGCCTTAGTGGTGGAGAGTTTCCTGGTAGAGTAGGCATTGACAGTGGGTGCAGTTAGTGGGTACCCAAGAGCTGAGACCACGGTAGTAGTTAGTCGATGGAAATCACAGGGATCTGAGCATGTCAAACAATTTAGGATAAGATCCTAGGATATAGGATCTATAGTGCAGGGATCTCAGGATGGATCGAGCCAGCTGAGGGAGAGGAGGTGTTTCTCCTATAATGATTAGGGACATTTGGCATTGGATTGTATGAAACTTCATAAAGCTAATCAGGAAACAGTTGAGGGACTGTTGAGGCATATATGGAGGTATTATAAGGGTGGTCTGAAAGGCATAAAATGTGGCAAAGGGTCTGGTAGAGCATCAGAAGGTAGTCAGAGGTTTGACCTATTACCACCACCACCCCCATGTGGTCCACACTAGGCTTAGGGAGATAGTGGTTAGGGATGAGGATAGTTGCGGGCTATGGATCTCTATAACCCTGAGGCTCTATGGATGATAAAAGATATCATCTATATATTTCATACCTTATCTATAGTACTGATAGACATAGGTGAAATTCATTCCTTTCTTTCCACTTATCTAGTTCGAGACTTGGAGATTCTGGTTGAGCCTTTGGCTCTACCCTTGTGCTTAGAGACTCTAATAGGAGGTGACTCAGTGATTTCATATTTCTATCAATAGTGCAATCTGATGCTTGGAGGCAAGATCTTTTTATGGGATCTATTTATATTAATGATGAGGCCTTAGGACGTCATCTTAGGTATGGACTGGCTATCAACAGTTCACGCCTGAATTGATTGTTTTAGGTGGATAATGTGGTGTGTTCACAGTTATGGGACAAAGTTTTCCTTTATGGGTGAAAAGGAAACCTTGGTGGATTAGGACGAGCTCAAGCATAGGAGAGTGTAGGTGATTACTCACCAGTTGGCTAGCATGAATCTTGTAGTAATGGATGTTATGAGCTATTAGTTTCCTATGGTGGTGGTGGAGTATGAGGACGTCTTTCCTAAGGACATTACAGACTTACCAATACACTAAGAACTAGACTTCTGCATTGACTTACACCCTTTTATAGCCTTGATATCTACACCATAATATCAGATGGATCCTATAGAGTTTCGTGATTTGAGGGTGTAGTTAGAGGACTTATAGGAGAATGTTTTGAGACCCAGGTTTTCCCCCTGAGCAGCCCCAATGTTGTTCACCAAGAAGGAAGATAGAATCTTGAGATTATGTGTGGATTACTGATGCTTGAACCAGGTGACCATGAAGAATAAGTATCCACTAACAAGGATTTATGAACTATTCAATCAGTTGAGAGTGGTGTGATGGTTTTCAAAGGTTGACCTGAGATCTCACTATCACCAGATATGAGTACAGGATGAGGATATACTAAAGACAACATTCAGGTGTCTCTATGATCACTAAGAGTACTTGGTGATGATTCCCTTTGATGTGATGAACGCCCCAAAATTGTTCATGGGACTCATGAACCAAATCATTCAGCCTTTTCTAGACTAGTTTGTGGTGGTTCTAATTGATGGTATCCTAGTGTACTTAGCGTCTGAGGAGGAGCATGTGATACACCTGAGGATGGTCCTGGATACACCCTGAGAGCACCAGCTTTATGAAAATCTCTCAAAGTGTCAGTTTTGGATTTGAGAGGTCCACTTCCTAGGACACATTATCTCAGATCCAGGAGTGGCATTAGACTTGGTGAAGGTTGAGATAGTGATAGCTTGGGAGCCACTAAAGAGTGTTACCGAGATGCGGAGTTTCCTTGGATTGGAAGGTTACTATCTAAGTTTTATACCTAATTTATCCATAGTGGAAACACCCTTGATAGATTTGACCCAAAAAGGGCATCCTTTTGAGTTGATGGAAAGGTGTGAGTAGTGTTTTTAGGAGTTGAGGTAGATGTTTATGAGAACTCCCATATTTATATTACTAGAGGAGGGTGTCGAGTACGTAATGTTTTATGATGCCCCAGGAACCATAATTGGTTGTGTCCTAATGCAGAGGCAGGTAATGATTTCCTATAGGTCCAGGCGGTTGAGACTGCATGAGTAGAACTATGCAACCCACAATCTTGAGCTAGTAGTGGCAATCTTCTCCCTGAAGATGTGGTGACACTACTTGATGGGATAGAGGTTTATCATATACTTTGAACATAAGAGTCTCATGTATATTTTCTTTCAGAATGATCTTAACTTGAGACAGAGGTGATGTCTAGAGTTCCTCCAGGACTATGACTTTTAGATTTTCTATACTCATCGGAAGGGGAATGTGGTGGAAGACGCTCTCAGTAAGATATATTGTTCTCATTTTTTAGACAAGTCATCAAAGCAGTTAGCCTCATTGAAATTGTCCTTAGTGGACAAGGATGGTGCTTTATATCTTCAGTTGATTGTTGTTACCCCACCACTTTTACAATGTGTTAGGGAAGATCAGCATGGAGATATCGACTGTGAGACATTATATACTCAGATATCTATTGGTCATTCTCCTGATGGATATTCTGAAGGTGGGGAGCACGTTATCCTTTTCAGAGAACGGACGATGGTGATAGTGATGTTTTGAGAGGAGGTGATGAGGGAGTTTCATACATCCACTTTTTTGGTACATCCAGGGGTGTAAAATATATATCAGGACCTATAATGTCATTTTTTTGGGGGCAGTCATGAAGAGTTGTGTTGAAGAGTTTGTCTTTTGATGCCTCACTTGTTAGAAAGTGAAGGTTGAGCACCAGATTTTGACAGGTTTATCTCAACCCCTTAAGGTTCTAGAGTGGAAGTTAGATGGGATGTACATGGAATTTATGACGGGGTTGCCACATACATCCAAGGGACACGATGCCATCTAGGTGATCATAGACTGACTCGCCAAGTTGGCCCAATTCCTAGCCATTGGAGAGTAGAGTTCAGTAAAGATCTTGGGATGATTGTACATACAGGAGATAGTTTGACTCCATGGAGTTCCCATAATGATCATTTCAGGAAGTGATGCTTGCTTCACGTCATGATTATGGAGAGTATTTTATGAGGCCTTCGGGACTCAGTTGAGTTTGAGCACAGTGTTTCACCCCCAAAATGACATCCATACTGAGTATACCATTCAAGTATTATAGGATATGTTATGGTCTTGCATATTAGATTTTGGTCGTAGTTGGGAGGATCACCTACCCTTATAAGAGTTTACATACAACAATAACTATCATTCCACCATCATCATGACACCATATGAGGCCTTATATGGGCGACCCTGCAGGTCACCACTTTGTTGGACTGATCCAGGCAATTTATAACTCATGGGCCTAGAGTTGGTGTGAGTTACTATAGAGAAGGTGCAGATCATCCAAGAGCAGATGAGAACTGCACATATCTGTCAGAATTCCTATGAGGACCGATGACGGAGGCCTCTGGAGTTTGAGGAGGGATACCATGTGTTCTTAAGGATCTCACCTTGATTTTTATTTTGGTGATTTGGCTGGGGCGGAAAGCTTTCTCCGATATTCATTAACCCTTTTCAGATACTGTGTAGAGTTAGTGAGGTGGTGTACCGCTTAGTTCTATCGTCGTAGTTGGACTAGGTACATGACATCTTCCACATGTCACATGTAAGGAGGTATGTTTATAACCCATCACATGTTATTTATTGGTGAGAGATGGATGTCAAGGATGGGGTTGCCTTTGTTGAGTACCAAGTGGAGGTCAAGGATCAGTAGGAGAGGATCCTTCGTAGGTGATCGATTCCCCTAGTTCATGTTTGATGGAAGCATGAGAATATTCAGGAGAGTAACTGGGAGTGGGAGACCCAGATGTGAACCCAATACCCTCATCTTTTTTAGTAAGTTTTTCTATTTTTGGGATGAAAATCTATAAGGTAGGTAGAATGTAATGACTTCTATTTTTTCATGTACTACTTTAGAATATTATATGGATTATTTTTTGAGCCAGCCATTGAGACGACATGATATTTCGTGGCCCAATGAGCCCAGAATTGATATTTGAAAAATATTAAATATATTAATATCACGTGTGCGCAGTTTTCCTGAAAAAGTGTAATAACTCATGAAAAGAGGCTTGGATTAGAAATATGATGTCGTTATTGAGTTCAGAACGTGGGTTTTACCCCAGGCATGACATAAAATTTATTGGTGTCAGGCGTTGAGCTTGAGCACCATCATGGGAGAATAATTATATAATAATAATTATATTTATTTAATTATTAAATTAAAATTACAACCTATTAATCTCTTATATATATGTTTTTATAGACAATTTACAATGTTATCCTCATAACCATGAAAATTGAGAAAAGTCATTGGAGAGAATCATTGGAGGAGATCTTGGTGAATGACATCTGATCGAGATCAGATCAAGGATCGTTGCACCATCGAAGTTCATGGATTTCACCAACAACGACAACTTAGGATTGTTCTTCATCAGTGATCGATCCAAAATCCCAGTAGGATGGTTGACTTGTGTGATTAAATCCCATTATTTATCCTGGTCAAACACAAATCAATTCCATGAATAAGAATTGATTTGTGAAACGACAGTTGATTTTATTTACAATTGATTATTTGTTTGTTGTTTATTTTCCTCTTCGTTTGACTAATTCTTTGATAACAGATTGAGGTCAAAACGAACAAAAGTAGAGGCTCATTCCTTTCATTTTTTGATTTATGATTTCCTCCCCCGTTTCTTCACATGTTCATCACCAGCAATTCCTTTCGCCCGTAATTTTATGAATACCCAGTATTCAATTGTTGTGCGACCATTTTTCAGTGTAACAAATCAATATCGTAGGTACAGATTGTGATTGAGGTTGCGATTTGAGGATTGACAACGATGTTGGATGATTCGAGGAGGAACAAGATCAAATTGGATAGAGGGTTCCATTACCATGATGGATATGTGATGGCGTCTCGATGTGGTGATGGATTTGTCTCAACAAATTGATTTCCAAGAGGATTGGCTGCTGGAATCTGGAGAACAGGAAACAGTGAGGTTGGGTGACCCCAAATCCACAATTCCCAGCTAGAATCGTGGTGGAGTCATTGCACAAGGATGATGCGGAGAGAACCCAAGGGTTATGGAAAATTCCATGTTACACAACGTGTAATCCAAAATTACACACCGTGTGGGACCCCCCTTTGTGGCATTGGGGTTCTACTGATAGAAAAACATCACACATCGTGTGACCACTATCACATGTTGTGTGACTCATGTTAGTGGCTCGACATGTATCTTGGAGGATACACGGGCATGAGAAGTTGATGTCACAACCCCCTCCCCACAAAGTAAACCCCTCCCAGGTTGGCAATATGAGAAGAAAGATAATGACCCCCGAGTCCTACCTCTAGTAGACCCCAGGTTGGCGACTAGAACTGAGGGTATAGTAAACACACAGATAGGAGGCATTACCCTCTAAGAGAATTCATGTGGAAGAGAGAGATAAGACAGACACCAACAAACTCCTGATCAAACTACAATATAAAAGAAAATCCAAGTACATATATGTAATTTCATGTAATAACTACTAAATATGAAAGGGAAATTTTCAAGTACCAAAAGAAAGTAAAACGGCAGTGACCACGAAGCCCAAACAACTACTACAAAACCCGCAAGCTAGTAGTAATCAGCCTGATATCCAACATGCTCCAAGTGAACTGAAAAATATTTTATATAACATAGGTTGAGTATAATAGTATACTCAATAGGATTATCCATGGAACCTCTCATGGAAAATTAAAGAAAGCATGCTAAAGAAAAGTGAACAAAATGTGAAACTAACTCATCACCTAAACAGGTATACTAAGTTCCCAACCTCACCATAGATACTCTCACCAAGTATCACATACAAGATTATATAATATAATAAAGAATCTCAAGGGTACCCCACTACAACATCCCCACTGGTTTTCCACTGCCCCAATGCCGCACATCCTGAGCATCACTCTCCAAAAAGGCTGGCCCGAAGACACCTGGGCGAGCACCACAACATGCATCTTGTGCAACACAAAGGTTTACCCATAGACACTTAGGTGAATCATCGCACCATCCACACAACAAAAAGTAACCAGGTAGTTTCTGGGATCCACCATGTCCCGCATAACGTGTATCATACATCGAGTATTATACCTTAAGCCATTACAACCCATACGCTGAGTAAGGATCCTCGATCCATCACAGCCTATACACGTTATACCTATAGTAGCACATAGGAAACTATATCTAGAATATATGTGTGTGAAATAACCAAAGGGGGGAGTCATCCATCCATACTCCCACCAGGATGTTGGGGAAAACACCCCCTAGGGCTCAGAATCCCTGAGGTGTCAGTTTCCCTAACTGAAAGGGTGGAGTATCATATAGAAACGCAAAGTACATAATATAGTATAGCTCACAACCAAAATATGGTAATAACCTAGTCTTAGACTCAACTTAAGCAAACATATCTCAAACTCTCGGCTTCTACTGCTAAGACTATATATCCAATAATCACACAACCATTTAAAGAAATTTATTAACCATCTTATCCCTTTTTATTAGTTTCACTTTACGTTAATTAATTATTTAAACAATAATTAAACATTATCATTTTCCACATCCCAATACTTTAGCATCATAATAAAGATCCATGCTCTCCAGGCATAACAAAACTGAGTCTATAGCTCCTCAAAAACACAACCTCAGCATTGCATCCCCTCAACCTCCAACCCCATGGGTTCAACATCATTTATTCAATCATTTATTAATAGAATTATCATTTTACATATTTTCAGGCATTCTAGAGAATAAATTCTAAGCTACCAAACACATGGGGATCAATACTATGAGTAGATGAACTACTTGTCGAGTCTTTTCCACCTATAACAGGAGTGTAGACCCATCCATCCTCAAGAAGATAAACACGGAAAGCATGTGGCATACCCCGCACGTCTTCACCTCATTTGGAAGGAAGGTAAGCAAGACCAGCTGACTTAAGCAGTGGGGAAAGTAAATAAGATAAAAATAATAATAGATTAACAAGTATTCAACTTTCACAACTATGGGAAAGCCCAGCTTCAACCCGTTCCATCAACCCTGGTGTCCTCCTTGAAACCCACATGCATAAACCGCTACATCTCGCCACTTCAGGCATCAACTATTGCCACAACCACTAGGCCTCCCTACCCCACATGTCACAACAGCCTTTCAGGCTCATCTATCCCAAGCACACATAACAACACAAGCAGTAGGAAATAATCAACATAGCGACTGGGCTCTTGTCTCTAAACAATGCATTCATCCTTCACACACAATGAGCACTCACAGCTCTAATGCATAAGGTTCTCGGCCTTTACAAGCAAATAGGTAACTTAGAACCCTACAAGGAATTATGTTTATAACACAGTCAGTTCCTTATTCCATCTTGAATTAACTGATTCATTATTCAGGTTCCAACTGCGGGCAACCTAAACAACAAGCAATAAAAACTATCACAAATTAATTAAACAATTAATTTGACATACCTTTAAAAAAATAAGCATCAACATGATTTAGGTTTATCAATCTATTCAATTAAACATTCTTACTGTATCAATTTTATTATCATTAATTTTCAACAACAACAACCAGATTCATTAATATACCTCTTTATCTTTATCCAATTAATTTATTATTAATTCTAGATTTACATTCTTTACCGATTTCCATTAAGAACAACATGCTAAATAGAAAGGCATAGATACCACACTATCTAAAAAATTAGGAGGCAACAACATACAATCGATATCAATTCTTTAATCCGATTCAAATATTTATTATGTCAATTCCATTGTGATTTAGTGGGATAAATCAAGCTAACTCTACTATTGCGCATATATAGAATATAGAAGCCACGAATCCCCTACCTCAAAATATTTTCGATGTTCTTTGCACAAGAACAATCAAACATAACGGATCACGATCACCTCTCATGTAGCAACTACATCCACCTGAGGACGTCGCGGCACAACCGCACCAACCAACAACCCAGAAAGTTCCATTAGAACATGGAGATTACATTCCATCACATGGAAAGGAGAAATGGGAGGGAATAGATCAAGGAACCTAGAATAACAGAGGTAGAACATACCTTATAGAAAGAAAATCAACACTTCCTATTGCACCGAAATAAGGGGTGTGCATGCAGCAGAAAGAAACTCTAGGGAAGACATGATCCAAGGCTACAGCACCCCACACGACTCATATGGTAAGGAAGGAAAGGTTTGACCATCTTTCACCAGGGGACAAGAATGAAGAATAAGGTAGGAAGATATCTCATCCCTTTTGAAAATCTAAATGAACCAGCAGTTTACGATACGCTGGATTTTCCATTAAGATCAGGTCTCTCAAAGATCACATGGTTTGACCGAGTAAAAACACCAGGACCCTTGGGAAAATTATGATAGGAATTGTAGGCTTTGAATCAGCCTTAAATCCCTCAAAATAAGGCTTTTAATTTGTTTTATGTCAAAGAAAATGCTAAAAAGGGGTGAAACTATAGGAAGTTGTAAACACTATTCATGAGTCACCGCCACTGTTGGATGAGTCATTGTTGGACGAGTCACTATTGTATGAGTCTCCGTTGGATGAGATATCGTTATCATTGGAACGATCTACCTTCATCGTTGGAAAAGCTACAATCATCATTGGACCGAGCTATCATCGCCATTGGAATGAGCTATTTTCGTCGTTGGAACAAGCTATCATCGTTGTTGGAACGATCTACCGTTGGCGTTGGGATGACCTATCATTGTCGTTGGAACGATCTATCATTGTCGTTGGCACGGGCTACCATTGTAATTGGAATGAGCTACCGTTGTCGTCAGAACGAGATACTATTGTCGTTGGGACGAGTTACCGTTTTGGAAACACTATTCACAAAACTAGAAATTTGGTAAAGTGTTGAGAATAAGTCACCTTGACCCCCCAGAACACCTCAAATGCCATATCTCAGTAAGGAGTAGACCGGAGAGGTCCAGGACATTACATCAGATTCCTCTCAAAACATTATCATCCTCAAGAATTCAAAACCAACCCTGATAGGAAATAGAAAAAGGGGTCTGAAAAACCACCCTTTCGAGATACCTCTCAAGGATATCGCCACTAAAGATCTCCACACTTTCTCAAAGGAACAACGTGAAACCATGAAAAAACCATAACCAATTCATAAAAAATCTCCCAGGGTAGATACCTATCAAAATAGAGCAAGCCAAAACAAGCAACAAGATAAAGCCTTCTCATAAACATGAAAGTTCTACAACAATAAAACAAACATCGTTACAAGAAAAGAGCTAAATATCAAACAGCTTGGGACACTGAGCACGTATCTACGACTCATGTTCCTAGTTTTTCTCATCCACACTGCTATGCCGCCACAATACATGAACCAAGGGGATAACACGCTTGTGCAACACCTTCTCTTTGCGGTCCTGGATCTCTGCAGGCTGCTCCTTGAAGGTCACATCATCATCAACATCAATCTTTCCCCAATTGATGATGTGAGAGTCATCATTAAGATAAATACGGAACTATGAAACATGAAAAACATCGTGTATCTGGCTCATCTATGCGGGAAGTGATACCCAATATGACATGACTCCAACACGATCCAGCACCTTGAAAGGCCCAACAAACTTGGGAGAAATCTTAATCCCATGACCAAACCTTCGCTTCCAGCGACGGGGAGTCACCTTCAAAAAAACATGATCCCTAACATCAAACTCCATAGGTCTCATCCTATGATTGGAATAGGACTTATAATGATCTTGTGATGCCTTCATCTGCTCATGAATCACCTGAACCATCTCTATCATGTTCTATACCAGTTCCGGCCTGAGAATTTCTGACTCTCTGACCCCAGTCTAGCACAATAGAGAACAGAAATGTCAGCCATACAAGGCTTCAAACGGTGCCATACTGATGGTGGAGTGAAAACTATTTTTGTAAGTGAACTCTACCAAGGGAAGGTGCCTCATCCACGAACCTCCAAAATCTAGGACATAAGAGTGAAACATGTCGTCAAGAGTTTGGATGGTATGCTTTGTCTGATCATCCATTTATGGATGAAAAGTAGTTCTAAGGGATAGATGAGAGCCAAAATCATGTTGGCGACCTCTCCACACCCTGGAGGTAATATGGGGATCTCGATCAGAAATGATCATCCCCAGGACTCTGTGGAGTCTCACCATATCCTCAAGATATTTCATCGACAAAACCTCCACTGAGATCAACTCCTTGATTACTATAAAGTGGGATGATTTCATCAAATAATCCACTACTACCCATATAGCATCATAGCCTCCCTGAGCTCAAGGTAAACTAGTAACAAAGTCCATCGAGATGTCCTCCCACTTCCACTAAGGAATATCTAATGGCTTTAGAAAACCACCGGGAACACAGTGCTCGACCTTCACCTTCTGGCAGACCAAGCATCGAGACACAAACTCTGCAACTGCACGCTTCAACCTAGGCCACCAAAACTGACTTCTCAAAGATCGGTACATTTTCTTCATGCTAGGATATACCACTGAGGGTGAATTTTGGAACTCTCTGATAACCATCTCATGTGATTCCAATGGAATGAAAAGCCTTACCTAAAACAACACTCGGTGTTGTCCATACTCAGACCAACCATCAGGGGCCTTTCCACAAACAACTTGGTCTCTCCAAACTTCCACCTCAAGATCCCCCAATTGGGATTCCTCCACCTACTACACCAGAGATGACGACACCATCATCTGAAAAAGAAAACTTATGCCCCCAACTTCTCCCATATACAGATATAATATTGAAAGTTCTTTCATCACTCTCTATGAATCACCTAATTCACGCATTGCATCGCTACGCAATTTCCTGCTTAGCGTGTCGGCTACAACATTCCCCTTCCCAGGTGTATACAAAATTTCAAATCTATAATCCTGTAATAACTCAATACATAGACACTGGTGTAAGTTCAAGTCACGCTGGGAAAAAACATACTTCATTCTCTTATGATCAGTGAAGACCAAAAAACGCTTGCCGATGAGTTAATGTCTCCACAACTTCAAGGAAAACACCATCGCCTCCAACTCAAGATTATGGGTGGAATAATTACTCTCATGGGGACGTAACTACTAAGACCCATAAGAAACAGTTGATCTCTACTGCATCAGAACATAGCCTAACCCCATATGCAAAGCATCATAGAAAACCTCAAACTGAACTCCTTCTTCTAGCAGACAAAGAACCGGATAATTGACCAAATTCTCCTTTAGATAGTCAAAAACTACCTAACACTGATCGTTCCACATGAACACCTTATCCTTTCTAGTCAAAGCTATCAAAGGAGTCGCAACCTGAGAGAAATCAGCCATGAACCTTATGTAATAGACCATGAGACCAAGGAAAATTCCCAGCCACTATCCTGGGGGCTTCCCAAGACACAATTTCTTCTATCTTTAATGGATCAACAGCTACTCCTTACTTGGATACAACATGAACCAAGAAAAAGACTTCTCAAGCCCAAAAATCACACTTCAACAACTTCCCAAATAGTTTTTTTTTTGAAAAATAACTCCCAAAACAGTACGTAGATGCTTTGTATGCTCCTCCTCAAACGTGGAGTACACAAGAATTCCATAGATAAAACCACCACGAACTTATCCAGGAACTCACAAAACACAGCGTTCATCAACCCCATGAACATAGTTGGAGAATTCATCACACCGAACGGCATCACCAAGAACTCATAATGCCCATGATGACAACAGAAAGCAATCTTTGGGATATTCCCATCCTTCACATGCATCTGATGATACCCTGACTGCAATTCGATCTTCAAGAACCAACTTGAACCCTTTAGTTGATTGAACAAATCATCAATCCACAAAAGAGGATAACGGTTCTTTACTGTCACTTTTTTCAATCAATGATAATCAACACACAACTGCAAACTGTTGTTAACCTTCTTCACAAACAAAATGGGTACACCACACGGTGACACACTTGGCCGAACAAAACTGCACTATAATAGACCATCAAGTTATATATGTAGCTCTCACAAATTGAAAGGTGGCATCTTGTACGAAGACATCGATATAGGAGACACTCTTGGTTGTAGCTTGATCCCAAACTTGATCTCTTGTCAATGGGGTAATGCTACAACCACTTCTGGAAAGACATCAGGGTACACATCCATGACCCTGGGAAATGCCAAATATTGAACCTCCGACAAACTCGGCATCAGATCATCCATCAAGGATGATAAGGATGGAACACGCCTCTGACCCATCTGAGAGTCTCTCTCACTAAAAACAATGTTGGCTCTCCATCAACATCAAAGAACACCACCTATCTTTGGAAGCAATCCACAATATCCTACATCGAATACAACCAATCCATGCTGAGGATGAAATCATATGGTTGTATCTATAAACATAGGAAATCTCCCCAAGAGTGGTACTGCCCTAGAACTAGCTCACAGTCTCTGCATACTTCAAACAAGTCAGCTCAACCACCAACTAGCATAGTCGACGCCAAGGGAACTAGAAGCCTCTTTACCTCAAGTCCTAAGGCATGGATAAGGGTAGTTGATATGAAGGAGTGCTTCGCTCCTGAATCAAACAAGGAATACACCCAATTAGAAAACAATAAAAGGGTGCCTCGAACGATGTCTGTCTTGTCTGGTGCTGTAAACATTAAAGCATGAAGCTGACCATGACCTGCTCCATGGCCTCTCTAACCCTGATGATGACCACCACCACGTATGTGCACTTCTCTCTAAGGACGGGGAGCATCTCGAGGTTGTCCTCTGCCTTCCCCTTCTTCTCTCTACTGATCCAAGGTTGGTGCAACCTGCTGTTACCGCCTCGGCTAGAACTGCCTCAACGAAGGAACCTGAAGTGGAATTGTTGGAGCACGATGACTTCTCTGAAAGGTCAGGCACTCTCTCTATTGATGACCTCATCCTCCACAAGAAAAAAAAGATTTTGATCCCTTGGTATAGGTCTAAGAGCCACTACCCCTAGAGAAACGAGACATAGAGGGTTGGGACCTACCCCTGGATGATCAAAAACTCTTCTTCCATGAAAACTGAGAACCCCAGACTGCAACTCTACTTCATGAGGAATCTTGACGACTCCCCTCTCATGATGATCTGATTCTGGCTAACATCCTCTCAACAACCTATTTTCTCTCCAGTACCTCAAGATATGTCGTCAGCATAAACGGGGTGACCTGGCGTTGGATCTCTGGATGCAAAGTCTCCTCAAAATGACTTTCCCTAGCCTCCTCATCTGGAAAAAGGTCTGAATCATATCACAAAAGGTTCCTAAAATAGATCTCAAACTCCCACACACTAGAGATCCCCAACTGAAGGGTAAGAATCTCTTGGCAATTAGCCACCTTCGTGGTCAAAGAAAGAAACTCGTCTCTAAAATGATATCAAAACTTCTCTCATGAGACTACTGACTCCTCATGATACTTGAGTAATAAGAAACACTACTACCTCATTGCCCACACCGCATTGTCACAACCAACGACACTCATTACTCCTTTCAATCACGAATCGAACTGAAATATATCTCAACCTCTTCCAACCAATCCTTCGTGAATACATCTAAAACGGATCCCTCATACTTTTGTATACTCTGGTGCTAAAACTCTCAGAGTTTCCTCCTCCAAGTGTCGTCATCGTCAACCTCTACTCTATGATGATCTGCTGACACCTCCCGAATATCTTCTATGAGAACCTGATGAGGACGTCGACCTGGAGCCATTCCTACAAAAGAACAAACAATTAGGGCTCCTAAACCTGGAATATGGAAGACTCGACATTAATTAACTGTTTTATTTTATTTTTTTTAGGTTAACCTATCCCAAGGTCTACCCATTCAAACATAGGCGCAAGGAAGAATGATGCATGATCCTTTACAAGGTCACTACCCTACAGCCAGTATCACCTCATTTAGTAGCCACTGTAAACTTAATGTTTCGTGTGTAAAACCATAGGGGGGCCTAAATACCTATGTCTCATCCAGTCTTAAGTGTTTACAGCACTTAATAAACTTGACTGGCATCGTTTCCCTACCAACCCATACAACCTCACCTATTCCTAACTCCAAACTCCATCATATCCCTCAACCAGACCTATAATACCACTCTGTCATGACCCCCTCCCCACAAAGTGAACCCCTCTTGAGTTGGCAATGTGAGAAGAGAGGTAATGACCCCCAAGTCCCACCTCCAGTAGGCCCTAGGTTGGCGACTAGCATCAAGGGTATAGTAAACACACAAATGGGAGGCATTACCCTCTAAGAGAACACATGCGGAAGAGAGAGATAAGATAGACACCAACCAACTCATATTCAGACTACAATATAAAATAAAACCCAAGTACATATATGTAATTTCATGCAAGAACTACTAAAAATCAAAGGGAAAACTACAAGTACAAAAATAAAGTAAAATGGTAGTGACCACGAAGCCCGAATAGCTCCTACAAAACCTGAAAGCTAGTAGTAACCAGCCTGATCTCCAACCTGCTCTAAGTGACCTGAAAAATAGTTTATATAATTTGGGGTGAGTATAACACTATACTCAGTAGGATCCTCCCTGGATCCTCTCATGAAAAAGTAAAGAAATCATGCTAAAGCACAGTGAACAACAAGTGAAACTAACACATCACCTAAATAGGTATACTAAGTTATCAACCTCACCATGGCTACTCTCACCAAGTATTTCATACAAGAGTATATAATATAATAAAGAATATCAAGGGTACCCCACTGCCACTTCCCCACTGGTTTTCCACATTTCCCCAATGCCACACATCCTAAGAATCTCTCTCCAAAAAGGCTGGCCTGAAGACACCTGGGCCAGCACCACAACATGCACCTTCTACAACACAAAGGCTTTCCCGCAAACACCTGGACGAAGCACCACACCATCCAAACAAACAAAAGTAACTAGGTAGTTTTTGGGAGACACCACAACCCGTATAATGTGTATCATATATCGGGTATTATACCTCAATCCATTACAGCCCATACGCTGAGTAAGGATCCTCAAGACATCACAGCTTATACACGTTATACCTATAGTAGCACATAAGAAACTTTATCCAGAATATATGTGCGTGAAATAACCACAATCCATTACATCCCTCTATACACGTATATGGGGAAAAATAATCATCATGCATACCAGCAAAATTAACTACCAAGAGAAGAGAGTGGGGACAAAGGGAGAAGTCAGACATCCATCCTCCCACTAGGATGTTGGGGAAAACACCCTTGAGGGCTCAGAATCCTTAGGGTTTCAGTTTCCCTAACTGACAGGGTGGAGTATCATATAGAAACACAAAAAGTAAAGAATATAGTATAGCTCACAACCACACTATGGGAATAACCTAGTCTTAGACTCAACTACAGCTAACATCTCTCGGACTCCTGGCTGCCACTGCTAAGACTAGATATCCTATAAGTACACAACCATTTAAAGAGATTTATTAATATTCTTATCCCTTTTTATCAGTTTCACTTTACGTTAATTAATTCTTTAAACATTAATTAATTTTTATCATTTTCCACATCCCATCACTTTAGCATCACAGCAAAGATCAATGCTCTCCAGACATAACCAAACTGAGTCCACATCTCCTCAGAAACATAACCTCATCACTACATTCCCACAACCTCCAACCCCATGGGTTCAACATCATTTATTCAATCATTTATTAACAGCATTATCATTTTTCATATTTCTAGGCATTCTAGAAAAGCAATTATAAGCTACCAAACACAAGGGGCTCAACGCGATGAGTATATGAACTACCTATCGAGTCTTTGCCACCTATAGCAGGAGCATAGACCCATCCATCCTCGAGAAGCTAAACACAGAAATCATGTGGCATACCCCACATGTCTTCGCCTCTTTTGGAAGGGGGGTAAGAAAGACCAGTTGCCTCAAGTAGTGGGGAAAGTAAAGTAGATAAACAAACAACATATTAGCAAGCATTTAACTTTCAAAACTATGGGAAAGACCATATTCAATCCATTTTATCATCCCTGATGTCCTCCCCAACACCCACATGTCTAAACCGCTACATCTCGCCACTCCAGGAATCAACTGTTGTCACAACCACTAGGCCTCCCTACCCTACATATCATAATAGCCTTCTAGGCTCATCCATCCCAGGCTCACACCACAACACAAGCAGTAGGAAATAATCAACATAGCGACTGGGCTCTTGGCCCTAAACAAGGCATTCAGCCTTCACACACAACGATCAGTCACAGCTCTAAAGCATAAGGTGCTCGTCCTTTACAAGAAAATGGGAAAATCAGAACCCTACAAGGCATTATCTTTATAACAAAACCAGTTCATTTTCCATCTAGAATTAACTGATTCATTATTCAAGTTCCAACTGCGGGCAACCTAAGAAACAAGCTATCAAAGCTATCACAAATTAATTAAACAATTAATTTGACATGACTTTAAATAACAAGCATCAATATGCTTCAAGTTTATCAATATATTAAATTAAACATGATTATTGCATCAATTTTTTTATCATCAATTTTCAACAGCAACAACTGGATTCATTAACATGCCTCTTTATCTTTAGCCAATTAATTTACAATTAATTCCAACTTTACATTCTTTACTGATTTCCATTAAGAACAACATGCTAAACAGAAAGGAATGGATATCACACTATCCATCTAATCAAGATGCAACAACATATGATCGATACTAATTATTTAATCTGGTTCATATATTTATTATGTTAATTTCATTATGATCCAGTGGTCTAAATCATGATAACTCTACTACTGAAAATAAATAGAACAGAGAATCCATGAATCCCCTACCTCAAAAGTTTTTTTATGCTCTTTGCAAAAGAATAGGCTAACACAACGGATCACGATCACCTCTTCCGCAGCAACTACATCCACCTGAGGATGTCGCGGCACAACCGCACCAACCAACAAACCAGAAAGCTCCATTGGAACATGGATATTACATTCCATCACATGGAAAGGAGAAAAAGGAGGCAACGGATTGAGTAACCCAGAAGAATAGAGGTAGAACATACCTTATGGAAAGCAGATCGACACTTCCTGGTTACACCAAAACAAGGGGTGCGCATGCAGCAGGAAGAAACTCCAGGGAAGACATGATCCAAGGCTACAGCACCACGCATGAATCCTAAGGGAAGGAAGGAAAGGTTCGATCGTCTTTCACTAGGGGAAAATAAGGAAGAACAGGGGAGGAAGATATCTCAGCCCTTTTGAAAATCTAAACAAAGCAGCAGTTTAAGATATGCTGGATTTTCCATTAAGATTGTATCTGTCAAAGGTCACACAGTTTGATAGAGTAAAAACACTGGGACCCTTAGGAAAATTAAGATAGGCGTTATGGGCTTTGAATTGGCCTTAAATCCCTCAAAATAAGGCTTTGAATGAGTTTTACTTCAAAGAAAATGCTAAAAAGGGGTGAAACTATAGGAAGTTGGAAACATTGTTCACGAGTCGCTACCACTATTGGATGAGTCACCGTTGGATGAGTTGTCGTTGGAGGAGCTACCGTCACCGTTGGAATAAGCTACCATCACCATTGGATGAACACCGTCGTTGTTGGATGAGCTACCATCATCGTTGGAAGAGTTATCGTCGTCGTTGGATGAGCTACTGTCGTCGTTGGAATGATCTACCGTTGTCGTTGGAATGATCTACCATCATTGTTAGAATGAGCTATCGTTCTTGTTGGAATGAGCTATCATCGTTGTTGGAACGAGCTACCGTTGAAGTTGGAACGAGCTATCATCGTCATTGGAATGAGCTACCGTCGTTGTTGGAATGAGCTGTCGTCGTCATTGGAACGAGCTACCATTGTCGTTGGAACGAGCTATCATTGTCGTTGGGATGAGCTACCATTGTCGTTGGGATGAGCTATCATTTTGGAAATTTGACAAAGTGTTGGGAATAAGTCACCTTAACTCCCCAGAACACCTCAAACACCAGATTTCAGTAAGGAATGGACCAGAGAGGTCTAGGCCATTATAGCCAAAGTACATGGACACAACCATACTACATGGCCAAGTGTATATGGGCATAACCAGGTGTACATGGTTTGGTACAGGGGCTCGGCTAGGTGTACACGGGCACGGCGAGGTGTACACTGGTTGGTACATGGGCACAACCCATAGTACACGGGCACGACCAGACGGCACGGGCAGGGTGCTAGAAAACCTCTACATGCCGTGTATACTTACTTACACACCATGTACTTTTAGGTTTACATGTCGTGTGAGGTATCACCACACAGTCTGACTAGGGGTTGGTTGGACACGTTGTGTAGCACTAGTACACACCGTGTTTCCCCATGGAGGATGTTTGGAGCCCTTCGTTTCTTCTATTTGGACCAATATCAGTTGAGTGTGTTCCTGTGGTCTATCCCCTTGAGGGTACAATGTGGAATTATGTCCACATCTCTGGATTGTGATCCTCTCTAGAGGATGAGTCTCAGATAGAGTTTGTAGTGTCCCTCTGTGAGGCCGAAGTGTGATCAACTATCATTTCTTCTTATACCCTGGGTGGGATTTGTGGAATCATCATGACCACCATGTGTTAGGCGTTGATCCTCCATCTAGTAGTTCATTTCAGTAGGGTTTGTAGTATTGTTGGGATATGATCCCCTCCATAGCGGGTTGATCCAGATTAGGTTTGTGGTGTCCCCCAATGGTCCTGGGAGTGATCCCCTATCTGAGTGTCGAGGTCTTCAGAGACCAGTGAGTATTCTTGGGTGGGGTCCAATGATTGTGGCCTCTTGGATGAGTGTCTCAACTGATAGCATGGCTTGTGGAGTGGGTTCTCCCAGAATGAGCATTACTTTGAGTAGAATTATGCGTCTAGTAGTTGGGTTGTGACTGTCTGGGGGTGCGGTGTATTTCCTGAGTATATCAGGGTTTTTTATGCATTGATTGTTATATCCTTGTTATGAGCTAACTATTCTCAATGCTTCTTGTTTTGTGTTTTCAGGGTGTCCTACTGGGTATTGTTATACTCACCCATGCATGGGCTCTTTCTACACGTGTCATGTATTATGCAGACGATGACCCATTTGATAGTGTCCTGGGAGGACAGGGAGCTGGTGGAACATAGATCGATCTAGATAGACTAAGGTGTTTTCTAGGAGGGTTCATTTGACAGTAGTTCTCACCTTCTGAGCAGGTTGGACCCTCTTCAGTTTTGGGTTGGACTTGTATTTGGACTATTTATCGCTTTCAGTACATTATTATGGTGCTCTGATTATGGGAACATATATGTATGTATTCATTGGTTTCAGTTGTTTAACATTTCATCATTTCATAGGATTGGAGATGTGTGTGTGTGTGTACTGGTACATTAGGCTAATGTCTCCCATGTGGGTGATATGCCTACTCGACGTTGGTCGTCATCCCCTGGCCTATTAGAGGTGGGCTTGGGGTAGTCGCGACACGGGCCCCGTTGGGCTAGGTCATAACAGAACCAATGTCAGATCCCTATAGATCATTCACATGTGCTTCAAGGGCCTATCAGTATGTTGATCTTCAGTTTTTAGGCATCAGCATGGGAAAATGAAGATGTTTTTTATGTCTTTATGATCGCATGAGCACCGTTCCTTCGATTTGGGATGAAAAACTTGGATCAGGGTGCTCAGATATCTTCTTTCTCACTCTGGAATTTGTGAGAGAAGTGAGAGAGGCTCCCAAATTATAGGGAATGAATATTACCTCAAATTTGGGCTTCTTGTGTCTTATATAGGTAGGTTTAAAGTTCTGAAAATTTCACTTAGGCCCTCGGGTAACTTAAACCTTCTAAATAATCCATTAATGACATTAAATAACTTAGTAATTATGTTATAAATGTCATTCTTATTTTATCACATACTTATAAGTTCTAATATATGTTACATGATAAAATTTGAGTTATTAACTCAAATTGCTTCTCCTGTTAAATACTTAATAAACCTTGAAAAATAATATTTAGGGTTTGATTCCTGATTGCCTCAATTTTGAGGGTTTTTCAATAGAGATTGTCGCTTGGTTCTATGGAAGTTCAGTACGGGTATGCATGATGTTGGCATGGGAACATGTCAATGCGAATGGTGCCTTGATGATGGATGGATGGTGATTTCGTCAGTGGGAGAGGGAATGGCGGTATTGGTGCAAAGATCACACAATGTAGGCAAGTGGTGATGCTCATCCAGGGTGACGAGTGATAGAAGGCTGATTGGGAGGGAACTCAACGAACACTACAATGATAATGGAATGGAAGGGGTTGGCGGCGGGATCTCGGTGAGTGCAAGTAGGGTGCTGGTGCGGCGGCGGGGAGCACCAATATTGGTGGATGGTAGTGGCATGGTCGGTGACTGCTGGCACAGGCGGGCCTCGATGGTGGTAGGCACGGGGGAGGCAGTGGCATGAGATGACCTGAGGGTGGGTTGGCTGGGTGAGAGTGAGGGATGGCGTGTAGCAACACCGGAGGTGGATGGATGACGGTGGTCATCATGTGTTGGGGCCATGCGTTACAAACTATCTGATGGATTACAGGTCAGGGCCTTTAGGCCATATTCTAGACCAACAATCCATGTATCATGGTCCTTTGTGTGCCTCTGGGCCTTCATGGCCATGTAATGGGTGCCCTCTACCCAGATAAAAGTGGTGTTTCTTGGTTAATAATAAAAAGGAGGGACTTCCCTCCCACCTATTAAAAAATTTACTTGAGAATACAATGAGTAAATAAATTTAGAACTCATTATTATAAACTCGAATAATATTTAATTTATTTATTTCCTGGTGATTGGTCAAACTCGAACATTACCTGAACCCCATGGTGGGGACCACCATGTCCTAAACTCCTAATCGCTTGAAATAGACCAAAATTTTGAATATGATTATTGTGTGACCCTCTAGGTCCTTATCTCAATAATTGTGATTACTAATCACAGACTAGGAATGAAGTATAACAACTCATAAATACCCCTAAAGAGATAAGGTATAGTCATAGCAACGACAACCTTTCCTATAAACACATGTTGTGTAATAGAATCTATTTTTCATACAATATCTCATAAAGTAAGATGCATAATTTGTGTCACCATCCTTATCTGCTTTATTTATTCTTCATTTGACCTTATTGGATGGACTTACCTTCTACCATGGTCATGGATTTAATGAAGGTATTATCATCTTGGTAATTTGGTCCTGAGATATCTCTTCCTCACTCGAAAGCGAAAAATCCTATCTTGATCATTCGACCAAGGTCATACCACCAATAACACACCCAACAGAAGCTACCTCACCATAACTTCAATGTTATGGTTTTCATCTCGCATCGAAGTACGCGATCAAATATCACACACTGATAATGATCTCAAGTCAATAGACCAATACACATGCATGAAAATAGGAACAACCAATGACACTTTAAACATGTGGTGTTATTATTGGTGTGTCAGTTCTAATTATCTCCTCTACTCAAGATCACCAAGTGCGGACTTCATGAGAAGAAGTCTCAATACTTATGAGCATCCACCACCTGATAGTCAGACATCATTTGTGCCCTGTCAGTATGATGTATCTTGACCATAGGAAAAATGTTTAAGATTGTTGTCATGGTATCTCAAGATTCTCATTATAGCATAAGAACTGTTATAACCTTTTGAGATTCTCAAGTGGATCATACGGTCATCCTAAGAGGGGGTAAATCAGGGGTGACCAACTTTTAGTGATTATATTCAACTTAAACATTTTCTTGCATTAAGTTGATTGAACCTCTATTATCTGTTAGGATATATGGATCTTCATAAAAAATTCCCCACTATTTTAACCTTAAGCTATGTGGATGATATAAAGAAAACAACACACATGTATTTTTACAAGGTTCAGTCTCAGTGTGAGAACATACATTCTTGACATGGAAACTCCCATCGGTCCATCGATTCTTCCACAAATAATATTTTCATCAATTACAAGTGAAGGGTATTTATATTGCATCTCACAGTTGAGTTATGACCCAAAAAGCTCTACCTATCTCCCGATAGGATTTTATACTTGAGAAAAACCCCCCATTAGACTCCAATCTCTTGATGGGGATGATTATACTGACCCCCGTCAGTTACAAAATTTGCTTATATTTTGAGCCAATATAAGATAAACATGTAATCACCACCCTAAAAAATCATCCAGAAATGTCCATCTGATAACTATGTCTGGTATACTCCATATGATGCGCCTCTTCCTTCATCTGATATAGTCTATCTAATGTGCCTCGCCTTCCATCCAGTAAGTCTCCATCCGGGGCACCTCTGAACTCTATGCCTCAATTACTCTATGCCTCAACCTCCATTTGGTGTTCCTCCGTCCGATGCACCTCGAACCAATTCCTCATATTGGTGCCTTTGTCTGATACAATCTCCATTTTTTGTACCTACAACAACAAAAAAACTTTGTCTGATGTCTCTGATCAAAATATTTGGATGATACACTTATGCTTGGTGCCTTTGTCAAGTGCCTCTTTTTCAACCAATTATTTCCTTGGTTGGAAACTCTCACTGATCCAAAAAATTCATCACTTTGGCTTCTTTATATGCATGAATAGTAATCAACCCCATATTGTACTTGCACCTCCTTTTATAGGTTCACTACTCAGAAAATTGGGTAGGAACTCAAGAATTTTCCCGCTCATTTGAAAAATGTTGGACGCTTCTCGAGACTTCTAGAATATTCATGGAGCTTCATGAAAACTCCTATAGCCTTCTTCGAACTTCCTTAACCTCGACGTTAAGAAACTTATTCAAACATCCTTATCCCAGCTAGATAACAAACAATGAATGTTCAACATCACATCATCATATTCAAGGACTTTATAGAGTTATTTTAAAGCTCCTCAGTACCTCATCCAGTATATTATCATTTGATGAATTTATTAAGAACATTATGTCTGATTCTTCTCTATTTAACTTCCTTTTGTCTGATCTTCGTTGACCGACTAACTCGGCCCAATGTATCTAATACTTCTTTGAAAGGTGATCTTTATATGCCTCCTCTGCCCAAAGCATTCATAAATGTTTGGCCGATGAACTATAGTGAAATTCTTCGTCTGATGGGCTTGTATATGTTTGGTCTCTATGATTTGTTTGATGAGTTGACATTCTTTTATTTGGTCTTCTTGTCTAAAGAAATCATTCGTCTGATACTCGTCTATTTGATTACTCAACCTCTGCTCAAGAATTCATGCTTGAATTACTTTCTTCAAGTCAGTGCAACTTTATACAATCTGTTTGTCTGACAACTTCATAGAATTCTCATACAGTGCTCTACTCAGATTTCATCTGTCCAATAGATTTGATAAGATATTCTTTGTATCGTCACGTAGGTCATCAGATACCTTTATGCGAGCTTGTTTGTACCTTTATGCGAGCTGTAGGAATCTGCTACTACCTTCACATAGCGCATATGATACCTTTACATGGGTAATGAAAAGTGTGAGTTACCTTTAATTAGCCTTTATAATCAAATGGTTCATCATCTAATGGACTCGAATCGAAGCCTTCATATTATAGTGTCCTTCGTAACTTCGAACTTCATATAGCTTGTAACATAAATCGTTGCCACTTGAACTTCGTACAAACTGTATGTCCAGTCACTTGATCCATTGTTTGTGCGACAACATTGTTGCAACTTCTAAAGACTTTTGTCACTGAAACCTTATCTCTTTGTTTGGTTACAACGAACCTACTCCGTCTGGTAACTTTGTACTGCCACTCAAACATAAATTTCCTCCCATCATTGTACTTTCTCCCCCTTTGGACTTCTTATACTCTGTACAAAAGTGTACAAACTCAGCAACACCTTCTTCTTACAAATCTTCATCTGGTATCATCAACTATGTTCTGCTCGGTATCTCTGACCAGTTTCTTCATTCACTAGACTTTATTTACCTTTACGCATTGGGCATACTACCCTTACACAAAGGGTTTGTTAGTTCGCTCATATTTGTCTGGTGATCTGCATCCGGTAGCTCAAAGTTCAATTTCTCACAAATCCCTATCCGATAACTTCAATCCCGGTTATTTCGGTAATATTAAGCATCTGCAACCTCTGATTTTATACTATTGCAACTCTATATGTTTCATATGTCCAGCTATCTAGGTCCAGTGAACTATGTCTGATGATCTTCATTCGGTGACATCAACATGCTATGTCTTGTATCTATGTTTGGTTTCTTCAACCCTGGTTTGTCTGGTGACATTGTGCAGCTTCTATTTCTGACTTTTATGTCATCTTCGTCCACTCACATATGTCTGATGATCTATGTCTGGTGTTCTGTTCGGTGATTTGCGTCCGGTGGAATTCGTCTGATGACATTATTGTACTTTTGTCCCCTTATACAAAAATATACAACTTCAACTTGGATCATGAGTTTCTTCATGATGTTGACTTAACAAGAAAGTTCCCTAACATGGTTAAGGAAAACTTTATTAACCTCATTCTGTACTTCATATGAATACTTTCCTAACAACCATAAGGAAAGGTTCTTGATCTTCTATAGCAACTAAATCCACCCTTCAGCAGACTTCTTTAGTCTTCTTTTATACTGGTACTTACTTCATCATCTCCAAATATCAAGGATAGCCGACAGCAGTACTATCTTACACACTTTCCTTGGGGACCTTTACTTAAGGAACATTTGCCTTCAACTTCCTCATTGACTTTACAACAACCTATTGACAACATATATAATACGTGTTACAAAAACATCTCAAAGGATCTTCGTCTTTTGATATGACATGTAATATAGGGACATTACCATGCAAATAGTGGACACATAAGTATCAACACTATAATGGTAAAAGAAACACGCGCACACGCACGCGCACACACACATATATATCAAATTGTATACATGAAATGGTAATCAAAGTACATAAAGGAGTTGGGTCTAGGGCACCCACTCACAACAATCATTGTTTTACCGTGTGCATGCTCCTTAGACCAACTTTTCTACATTAAAGGGAAAAATCAAGTAAAATCCATGCTCCTCTATTGTTTCGTGTCTTATTTTGTCGTTTTGATCATTCTTGAGAGAGAGATATTGTATGATTCCTTTATAACAAAGGAGAACCATCGTGTGAAGGGTGTTGATTTAAAGAAAATTTTAAAAACAATTATCACTTTCATCCAGCCCCCTCTTGGGGTGACTTCACCTATTTGGGAATTGGATTCCTACACTTACCTTATTATACATATAGCCTTAAATGCTTCTCTCAAAATCGCACCCCTCGGTTACTTAGTTTTATCTAAAATATTTAGATTTTTTTTACGAAGTGTCAATCTCATTGTTAGTATTTTTATTTCTTTCTATAACGATTCTTCTTACCATGATACTTAAGGGAGACTACAAGTCAAGAGATTTCTAGCTCTTAATCATGATATTTATTTATATTTATTGTATATTTTTATTTCTAATCATTATGATGAATATACACCTTTCCTTTCTATTATTTTATTATGAAACGATGCATGGTGTTTTTTGCATATTTTAATTATTGTGATGTGTCTCTACAAAAAATCTTGTCATAAATCATAAATATTTTGATTATTGCGATGTGTCTCCAATTATACTATTTATGGATTCAATACATATGAGATATCTGGTATGTACTTCCTCATAAGCAATATGAAAAATACGTTGTATACTTGTTTGGTAGAAATGTTAGTCAATACAACTCTTGTCGACTCGCTACTTTAATATATTATTATATGACTTGGATCTTCACCGTCATTTCTTATGAGAGTTAAAAGTCTCGACATTTTTTATTATCCAATTTCATCCCAATAAGTTAGAGTTTGATGTATAGGGTCATTTATATTCTTGAATAGAAATTGTTGTATGAGAACGAAAAACATTGATCACAACATCCCTTAAAATTAATAGAGTAACCTTGAAGTATATCTTGCAATGTCTGAATTATTATTTCAAATTGAGCATCAATTCAAAGATGATAAGTTATATCAACTTTATGTTTGATGTCCATTAGAGACTTCTCCAAAACTAAGTAAACATCAAATATCAACCAGAACTTTTGGAGGTAGTTACTCATAAAACCACACAACTTCGATGTATATATTGACATGTTGATTGAGCAAAGAATCCTCTCAAATGATGTAGCAAATTGACTCGTAAGTCTTTGCAAAATGTTTAACTTTGGGAGTATTGGAAATGATTTTCCTTATTATCCAAATAACAATACTAATAAATGTTGTGCTCTGATTGTCAAAACTAGAGTCAAGTGTTGAATGAACCAATAGACTTCACAGCATTGTGGGTGCAAATTGGTTATTGGTTGTATTTGGTAAATAGGACATCGTTAACATAAATAAGATATTACTCAAAAATACATCAACCCAAACAGAACATAATCACAAGAATATATAAACAAGAAGCAGAAGTTCTACCGATCACAAGAACAGAGAGCCAGTCATCATGGCACCAAAACACGGAGAAGGAGCTCAACCGGCGGGCGGAGGCCGGAACCCCTGCGGAGTCTGGTTCATTTTTTACGGGACAACGCAGCTGCAATCCCACCGGCCACAAGCCCAACAGCAGTGGCAGCAATGCCGATCCCAATAACACCGTCTGCATTATCATCAAGAACATGAAGATGATCTCATTAAGGAGGATTTGAATCGTGGGTTCACATACCTTTGGCGATCTTATCTTCAATTGTCTTCTTAAGGGTCAAAGCTTGCCTCCAGTCTGGAGCAATCTAAGAAACAAATAAATAACTTTCAATCCAGGCTAGACAGTGAATTTTCCGATAAGCAGTCTAAAATTCTTATAGAGAAGCACTTATCATAATTGATATAAACACTTTTCAATAAGTGTTGATAAACAAAACCTACGAGAGACAGGTTCAAACCTCCAAGCATTGTTCCACAAGCTGCCTGCTCCTTGAATAATCACTACTTCGGTAGTACCCAACAGCTAGAAGATAAAGCTTCTCTCTCAATTGCAGTGGATTGCTTGCATTTGCTAGTTGAGCTGACAACAAAAAGCTAATTGAAAAATATATAAAATGAACACAAAATAAGGCATGCATGGACACAAGTTGCAATTGGTAAAAAATCACAAGCAAATAAAAGAAACCAAAACCTAGCTTATTCAGGGAAGAATTTTCTATTTTCTGCTCCAAAAAAAGGGGACTATTCAAAATCATGGTTGATTTTAAGCTATCCACTATGCAAACTTTTTTTTTAAGGGGCAGAAAACGTGTTTAATGAGGCCTCCCATGTAGAAGAAGATTAAATTGATTGGAAAACACTAAAAAACAGCTACATTATAATATAAAATCTAACATGGAAATGAAAAAATAGCTTCCCATGCCTATACAGGACCTGGAATTTCAGCAAGAAAAAGAAAATCAGCAGGAGTTTGTTTAACTCACCTTCAAGCATTGCTATCCCACGCTGGACATCTTCAGGTTTCCTAGAATGAACAAGCGCCCATGATAACCTCATTATGCACTCTCCCTTATGCTCATCTGAGGCAGCATTTGCAACTTCTGATACTTCTCTCTCACAAGTCTGCCAAAGAAGAGCAACACTTCCACCGATGACGATTTATACAAAAATAATTAATGAAGATGATGATGATGCTGATTTCCACAACACAGTGATATGGAAAGATGAGTTCTGAAATTGAAAATTAGTAGTGGGATGGAATGACATTCCAACTGAGATCGGGAAATGCTTGGTTGACGTATGTGTAGCATAGTCGATAACCTTGAACTAAATCATGCATGCTAGGAATATGCCCAGTCTATGAAGCAATCCTTCATAAACAAATAAAGACAGTATGATAAAAAAATTGTCGAATAAAACTAATGCCATGAAGTGAAAGTGTGGGCGAGGGTGCAAAACTGGACATAAGTGAAGGAAAACCAGTTCAGATGGATGAGGAGCTTCACCCAGATGGGAATGACTAACATTGAAAATTCCTAATCACAGGCCTGCTGTGATAGCTTGCTTTGATTCCATATGACTCGTTATAAAACTAATGAGAAGCTTTCGGTGCTCTAAGAAGGGCAATTTGAATGAGATTTGCAGGAAAAAATACAAAAAACTATATTTTCAAATAATTCACAGCTTACAAAGCACAAATATTAGGAATGAGCTCTGTGAGAGATTGAATTTATATATGAAGGCACCATCCAAAATACTAAGCACAAGCTTCTACAATATTGATCATATAATTATTTGTATAGATGATGCATAATGAGCGTCATTAAACCATACAAAGACAAACCAATCCATATGAAGTCTAACACAGATTCCAGTGGAAAAATAATTTATGCAACGAGCACAAAAGCTGCTCCACGAACATCATCACAAACTCTCTCCCTTTCTTTTTAATTAATAATGTCTGCCTATAAGTATTTCATGTTCACAGAAGAATTCGGATAAGGACACAGAGAAACCCTAATTCCCGATCCCGTTTTTGGGCAAGTGCAACGAAATTAGTTATGCTGCTGCAATTCAAAACAGGAAGTAAGAAAAGATCTGTAGGCTTTGTGAGTGCATACGGCGATGATATCGCGATCACACCAGGGGATGCGATCTCCGCCACCAAAGAAATTTCCGACCGAATCGAAGAAATTGCCGATCTTCTTGTCCATAGTTCCGTCAGCCTCACGGGCACAACAAGTCTGCCTTCCTTCGACGCCTTAATGGACTCTGAGAATGGATTAAATAAATGTTTATTATTGTTATTATCTGTTGTGATCGTTATTTATCAATTTTAATTTATAGCAACACAAACATATTATTAATATTTTACACCAAAAAACATTTTAGTGTATTTGATATTTTTTCATTTAATCGTGTTATAGTTTAAATTTTCAAAACCATATAATTAACAAAGCATAAGAAAAAAAACCAGTATTATGAATTTTGTAATTAATTTTGCACGTCAAATGATGCTTTCTAAATTTATTTTAAAAAATAAATCATGTAAAATTAAAAGTAAAACACAAAACATTTGTTTTGCGTTTTTCTATTTGAAATATTGATTTTTGTATCAATTTTCGGTCATACCATATGATTTTAAATGTTTTTTTATCATAACATTTGTGATTAACTAATTGTGATACTAATTGAGAATCAATTAATTGTGGTACTAATTGAGAATCAATTAATTGCGGTCAAAGCAATAAAAGATACACTACAAGAAAAAACGGGTTTCATAGAACCGGTGCTAAATATGTTTTTTTTTTGCGACGGTTTTAAAAAACCGCAGCTAATTTAGATTTTTTAGTTTTTTTTTTAAAGAAATTACTGGCAGTTTATAAAAAATGCCGCTAAATTAATAGGAAAAAACATTAAACATTTGATATTGAATTGTGATTTATTACTAACAATTATGATTTATTATTTATATTCATTTATTTTTTATTATTTTGAATTTTAATTAATTATAATATGTTAACTTTTAATTATATATAATTATTAGTTAATAGTTATCTGAAATTTTGTATAAGTTGTAAATTAGGATTCACCGTCAAATGACTGAAACTTTTGATCAAAGTGTCCGTTTTAGTTTCGCAACCAGTCAAATCGAAACTTATGAAATGAACTACAGTCACATTAGATAATAATTAGGTAATAACTAATAGAATAAAATTTATTATAGTTTTAAGAAAAGTTGAAAATCAAATTTCAACTTCAAATAATCATAACTTTTGATCCGGGTGTCCGTTTGGGTTCTACCATACATCAAATTGAAGCTTGTGATGAGCTCTATCTCACAATAACCTGTGGGAACCTTGACCACTATTTTTTTGAGGCCAAAAGAGGTCCTAAAGACCTTCAAACCCGAGTTTTCTGCTCGGATATCATGATTTTTGAACATTCAATGAGATTTCATATTTGTTTAAGAATGTCTTCCTTTACTCCATTGATATGCATTCCTATTGATCTGATGGTGTTGTAGTTATTGTGATTTTCCTTTTTTTGGGTATTTATTATCTATTATATATATATATATATATGTATATATATATATATATATATATATATATATATATATATATTTGTATGTACTTCTATACATTTATGTATATTTATTTATAATTTATATATATTTATTATTATTTATTTAAAATTATACATAATTGTATCTATGCATGGATATTTATATGTATTTATGAATAATTATCTATATTTACATACACATGTACATATTTGTGCATATTTATCGGTGTGTGTGTTTATATATATTATTTCCTTTTATAATCTCTTATTTATTATTTGTTTTTATTTTTTCATTTATTATTTATTATTTATTCATCTATTGGTTATTCATTTATTACTTATTTATTATATATTCATTTATTATTTATTATTTATTATTAATTTATTGTTAAATTATTATTTAATATTTATTTAATATTTACTGTATATTATCACACAATATTTATTATTTATTATTTATATTATTAATTTATTATTGTATATTATCTATTTGTATGTGAATGGTTTCTTTTAATTTATTTATTTAAATTAAATTTGTTGGCCTGCAAGCCTTCTCTTTATTAATATGCAGCGCATGTGCGCCCAATGTTTCTTTTATGTAAAAACCTCTTTTTACCCCTCACGTACGTGTGAGATAAATGCATATGTAATGGATGGAGCTCTCAAGCTAGTGGAGGCGGCTCAAGTAAGGAGTCAAGGTGAAACCAATCCAGAGAGATACAAAGGTGGACAAGTGAAAAACTGTAAACACGAACCCGAAAGGTTCAAGGTGTTTCTCCCCTAGGTCTTGGGTTAGTTTATTTACCGCTAGATAAACTAACCAATAGAACAAACTCATGATCATACCATTTATTTTATTTCTGTCAATTGCATGATTTATTTATTGTGGGTGTGTTGTCACGATCACACAATTAATGAATTAAACAAGCATGCAAGATGAAATTAAAATAAGACCGGCTTATGCATAAATATTATCTTAGACATGGTTAATCACTTAAGTATATCTCACTTAATATTAACAAGCATGTAATCGAAGATAATAAATCGGGCAATTTACGTATAAGGATGAAATCCCTCAAAGAAATATCAAAGTCAGTATAATCTTCCATAATCTTGGTTAGAATCGAACCATAGTTCAAAGTGTTTGACCAACCCTAGTTGGGGTGCTTTCAATTATCAGGGAATTCTAATTCAAGGTTTTGGGTTGACTTGACTTGGTTTGCCTTAAGGGTTGACTACCACAGCAGGACTTGATGTGGCCAAAAAGGAAAGGTTGATTAAATCCAAAATAAAAGGGTTTCAGGATTGGGAAGTCCACTCAGCGGATCAAGGAGCTGTGAGTTAATACAGTTGACATTTGGAATACCTACATAAAACCCTGCAAGTTGCTTGACCAACCCTAGTTGGGGTAATGCGGAGGGAAATATGGATCCTTGCCACTAAAATATTCAGGCAACAGAATATTCTGAAGTCAATGACGAGGGCTATTGTATTTTGATAAAATAGTGGGAGACTAATAAGTATTAAATTATTTATTTGTCTCAGTTTTATCATGATAAAGTACTAAACCTTTGATCATCTTAATTTGTAGAAACAGAAAGAAAAATGACTTCAAACATATCATTGTGAACCATACTCGAGAAGGAAAACCTTCTCACTGACACCAATTTCCAAGAGCGACAGAGGTGTTTACGCGTCATCTTTCGCCACGAGAGGAAATTGTATGTGCTGGCAGAGCCTGTTCCAGTTGCGTTTGGAAAAAAGGCCAGTGATGAGGAACTATCTCTCTATATTAAATACATGAATGATGCCACAGATGTCCAGTGTTTCATGCTATCAGCCATGTCTAATGAGCTCTTGGAGCAACATGAAAACATGGACACGTATAGCATGATGTCTCACCTTAGAGATCTCTATCATGAGAAGGCGAGACAGGAGAGATATGAGATCTCCAACGCTTTGTTTACAACTAAGCTTGGAGAGTCTGCACCAACTGGGCCTCATGTAGTCAAGCTTATTGGCTGCATTGAACACTTGAGCATCTTAGGGATTAAGTTTCCGGATGAGTTGTGTACAGATCTCATCCTATCATCACTACCCAAGACCTTCTCTAGCTTTATTGTCAGCTATAACTTGAGCAACAATGAGAAGAGTCTATCAGAACTTCTGACCTTAATTCGTCAGGTAGATAAGGACATGGGGCATGACAAACCCGCAGTCCTTATGATGAATAAGAAAATGAAGGACAAGGTAAAAGGACCAAAGACTTATAAACGGTTTGAAGCCCCTTAGCACCTTCCCTCCAAGAATGGGAAGATCCAGAGGCAGGGCAAGGAATGATAGGAGGTATGTTTTTCATGTGGCAAGCAAGGCCACTGGAAGAGGAATTGCACCCAAAAGCATGGGGATGCTAAAGTTTCATTCATTATCAAGTGTAATCTTTCCGTTTCTACACATTGGGTATTAGATACAGCTTTTGGGGCTCACATTTTTATTCAAATACAGAAACCAAGTAGATTTAGAAAGATTACTAGAGGAGAGGTGGATCTTCGAGCTACCAATAGCGCAAGGATGGATGCGTTGGCCATTGGCGATTACCATCTCTCATTGACAGCTGAGATGATTTTGGTTTTACATAACTGTTATTATGTGCCTAGTGTTACCAAAAACATAATTTCTGTATCTTTTTTGGATATGGATGGATTTATTTTCAAGTTTGGAAATAAGGTTTGCTTCTTTTATAAGAACAACATATGTTATGGTATGACGCATTTAAATAATGGTTTGTATGTATTAAATTACGAAAACCAAGTGTTGACAATCGATAACGAAACAAACTCACATGACTCATACATCACGCAGTTGTGGCATCACCGTCTCAGTCATGTAAACGAGAAGCACTTGACAAAGCTCTGCCAAGATGGCTATTTAGACTGTGCTGAGATAAAACCACTTGATAGATGTCACACTTGTTTACAAGGTAAAATGACCAAGCCACCTTTCGGTGGACAGGGTGAAAGGGCCACAAAGCTTCTAGGATTGGTGCACACAGATGTGTGTGGACCATTCCCAGTAGAAGCTAGAGGTGGATATTCTTACTTCATTAATTTTACTGATGATTTGAGTAGATATGGCTATGTCTACTTAATGAGGTATAAGTCAGAATCCATAGAGAAATTTAAGGAATTCAAGAATGAAGTAGAGAATAATCTTGGTAAGAAGATAAAGAAGCTTCGATCGGATCGAGGTGAAGAATATCTGAACCAAGAGTTCATCGATCTTCTACGGGAGTCTGGGATTCTATCTCAGCTCACTCCTCCTTATACACCATAGTGAAATGGTGTTATTGAAAGAAGGAACCACACCTTGTTGGACATGGTGAGGTCGATGATGAGTCATGCAGATCTTCCATTATCCTTTTGGGGATATTCATTACAGACTGCAACATACACATTAAACCGAGTACCAACCAAGGCGGAAAATTGAATTCCCTATGTGTTATGGAATGGAAAGAAACCCATTTTGTCGCACACACATGTATGGGGATGTGAGACATTTGTTAAGGCCTTCTCGGGCAACAAACTATCACCCTGGGGCATGAAGTGTATCTTTATAGGATATCCCAAGGAAACGAAAGGATATTACCTATATAACCCTTCAGACAAGAAAGTCACTGTCGCCAGACAAGCCGTATTTCTTGAGAGGGACCACATCCTCAAAAAGGATAGTGGGAGCAAGGTTGAATTCGATGAACTTGATGCTCAAGATACACATGAGTTGGTACAAGAACAAGTTCCACAGGTCCCTATGGAAGAGGTTCCATAAACACAAGTACTGCGTAGGAGTTCAAGAGAGGTAAGGGAACCAGAGAGATTTGGTTTCCTAGTCACTGAGGATGGTGAATCATTATTGTTGGAAAATGATAAACCTCTCTCCTACAAGGAAGCAGTATAAAGCTTAGAAGCTGCAAGATAGCTAGAAGCTTTGAATTCTGAGATGGATTCCATGTATTAGAAACAAGTCTGGGTTCTGGTTGATGAGCTAGTTGATGTAAAACCTGTTGGATGAAAATGGGTATTCAAGAGAAAACTAGACATGGAAGGTCAAGGTAACACCTATAAAGCAAGGCTAGTGGCTAAGGGATTCAGACAGTGTCAAGGAATTGACTATGATGAAACCTTCTCGCCAGTTTCCATGTTTAAATCCATAAGAATCATACTTTCCATAGTATCTTACCATTACTATGATATTTGGAAAATGGATGTCAAAACAACATTCCTTAACAGGAACCTTCAGGAAGATTTCTATATGACACAACCAGAAGGGTTTGTGACACTAGGTGAATCCAAACGAGTTTGCAAGTTGTAGAAATCCATTTATAGATTAAAGAAAACATCCAGGTCATGGAACATTCGATTTGATGAAGCCATAAAGGAATTTGGTTTCATTAAGAATGAATGTGAGCCATGTGTTTATAAGTGGTTTAAAGGGAATGATGTCGTTATCCTAGTAGTATATGTTGATGACATATTGATTATTGGAAACGATGTACCAGTCTTACAGTCAGTTAAGGACTGGTTAAACAAGTGTTTCTCTATGAAGGACTTGGGTGAACCAGCCTACATTCTAGGGATCAAGATCATTCATGATAGATTCAAGAGGCTGCTTGGACTAAGTCAGGGTACAAACATTGACCAGATACTAAAGTGATTTAGTAAGGAATAATCCAAGAGGGGATTGGTTCCAGTGTCACATAGCCTACATATTTCTAAGAAAATGTGTCCTCAGACACAACATGAGAAAGATAGAATGAGTAAGATCCCATACGCTTCGTCTATAGGATCCATAATGTATGCCATGTTATGTACCAGGCTTGATGTTGCCTATGCACTGAGAATGGTAGGCATATATCAAGCAGATCCAGGAGAACAACATTGGACTTCTGTTAATACTATCCTTAAGTATCTAAGAAGAACTAAGGATATGTTCCTGGTGTATAGAGGAGAAGAGGATCTTGTCATCAGAGGGTATGCTAATGCTGGTTTTCAGAAAGATCAGAACGATCTGAAATCACAATCTGGATATGTTTTTTGTCTCAATGAAGGAGCTGTGAGCTGGAAGAGTTCAAAGCAACCAGTTGTCGCCGATTCTACAGTGGAGTCTGAATATATAGCATCTTCTGATGCATCCAAGGAAGCCTTCTGGATTTAGAACTTTGTCCAGGGGCTTGATGTGGTGCCTAGCAGTAAAGATCCTATCATGTTGTATTGTGATAATATTGCAGTGGTGGATCTTGCAAAAGAACCAAGGTCACATCAATGGACAAAGCACATACTTCAGAAGTATCACCTCTTGAGGTATTTCTATCAAAGGGGTGAAGTTGTTGTGAGAAGAGTGTCCACGAAAGAGAACGTGGAAGACCCCATGACTAAAGGCCCATCTCAGCAGAAGTATGAATATCATGTGAGAGATAGCGGGTTAAAGGTTGTTAGCAGTTGGATCGAGTCCAAGTGGGAGTCTGTTGGAGTTGGTGGCCTAGAACCAAATACTTTGTACTTTATTCCTTAATAAATACCTTATCACATCTTGATTGTTATTCCGCGTGACAATGCATGTGATAATGTCCTAAGGATAGTTGTTGCATTAAAGGGTTATAGCGGATCCCTGCTATGATGAGAACCCGAAAGTGTCATAACACTGTTCTTGAATATATGTTCTATGGCTAGATGATGTTATTTGAGGGACATAAATAATACATGCCATTAGGGGTGAGGACTCATAAAACTTTGAGGCACCTTCTTATGGTGTGTGCCCTTGGTGATATCCAGTAGGATATTAAGAGAATGAGACCCGCCAGTAGGAAATCCACATTTCATAGTGTCATTGGATGTTCCTATCTATAGACATGTGTATTGGTCCTTATAATTTAAGATTATTATTAATGAGTATTACAACTCATGCACTTAGATGTATTGACGAAAACTGTGACGACACACTGTTCGCAGCGAGGTAGGATAATTTGGGTGCGTCATGAGTAATACTACATTAATAGATAATGCGAGAAAGGATTTGTCCCTTTTGTTCCATAATGGAAGTAGATATCTCATGCCCTTTGATGGAATTGATATAGTCTAAATAAATCCATGGACATAGTAAGGAATAAGTAAGTTCAATTCCGGGAAGTCAAAGAAAGAATAATCGATCACATGGGTTGATGGAACCATCATGCAACCCACTTTATTCGAGACATCGAGACAAAGGGATTATATTACACGGTAAGAGTTTGTAGGAGGTGATGCGTCATTGTGGTGTTAACTTCTTTCTCTATAGGCGCCTTGGCATGTTGCTAGACGCTAACCTTGGAATTTAGGTAGGCTCCGCCTAATGCCACTAAGAAAGAGGCTTAGAGGGTCACACACTAAGTGTGTCCAAGTATCTCAGTTAAATATTAGTTTAACAAGTTAAATTAAGATTATTCCCGATTGTGGTTTAATAATTATTTAAGGATGCCTAATTGCATTTATTTTGACACTAGTTATTCGAGAGAATATATTGTGGGTAAAATAATATATTTATTAGTGAGTAATACAGTGATATTTATTTTAGAAATAAATAGCCATTATTCAAGGTCTAATAAATGTGGTGGATGAAATAAATAAAAATGAAAAAATAAAAGTACACGCCATGTATATTAAATACACACACCGTGTATTTTTTTCTGGGAATTTATGAGAAATAATAATATTTATTTAATTAAATAATATTAAGTATAATTTGCTGGGTACATGTCAATTAATAATAATAATAAACTATAATTATTAAGACATTGGGTATTACTAAGAATTAAATGAAATGAATAAGTGCTTTCAGGTAATTAATTCATTTTATTATTCTATGTAATTAAAATCCCAATTATATAATTCTCATTAGCCTAGCCATTTTTTGTGGTTGTGCACAACGGATTTGGAAAAGCTCTCAATCCAAGAGAGAATTCCTTTTCCACCAAGAACGCTCTCAAGCTATGAGAGAGAGATCCACCTCCACTGGATCAAGGCAATTGAAGGCGGACATCGCAAGCGAAGGATATTCCACGCTAGCACCCAGAGATACCTTCAGCGATGTCCAGAGATACGTGGAGCACCTGTGGATCACCGCTAGAGGAATCCTACACTTGGATTCTACGATGCAATGGCATATCACATCA
The DNA here is from genome assembly GCA_963277665.1 of Viscum album. Classification (NCBI taxonomy): domain Eukaryota; kingdom Viridiplantae; phylum Streptophyta; class Magnoliopsida; order Santalales; family Viscaceae; genus Viscum; species Viscum album. Next base: position 1,323,836,029 of record OY728160.1, read on the forward strand.
GATCGCGGCCGAAAACATCAAAGAAGAAAGAATTCCATCATGGTAATTCTTCTCAATTAATTAAATTAATTATAACCAACATATTATGATCCTGTCTATGGTTCAAGGAATCCCCTTTCTTTTTTTCATTATTTGTTCTATTCTGAAGATCCAACATTTTATTATCACGATAGATCTCGGATTGATCACTGTTAACGCTAAAATTCAAGTAGGGTAAACCCACCAACGTGCTTTCTCTGCACTCGGAACCTACAAGTGGCATCGTAGGGGTCATATCACTGATTATAATTATTTATTTTTTCCATTGATGATTTACGCATTGAATAATTTAGCTGTTTCAATTCAAGTTAATTGTTATTTAAAATCTAAATCTCAAGATCTGTTCCTCCCCTCTCGTTTCTCATTCACCTTAAAAAAACAAATTTTTCTTTTAATTTTGATTAAAATAAAATAGAGGATCTCATCTGGAGGTGCCAAACGTTCATGTTTGTACAACACCAAAATACACGGTGTGTATTCGGTAGTACATGTCGTGTAGTCTAGTTTCAATGCATTGGATTGGTCTGCCAAATCAGGCTGAGTAAATGGATCATATCTAAGTCTTTAAGACTCCGTGTGTTAACCAGGAACAGGTGGCACATGGTTTTCAGATTACACACCGTGTGGTCCACTGAACACGGCGTGTAGTCCCTTCGGGTTAGGGTTAGACCATGTACCCCGTACATGGCTTGCCCGGCTAGAAACTATGTAACGCGGATACTACACGGCGCGTGTCCCACTAAACATGCCATGTACTCCAAATATTTCTGAAGTACATCTACATGCCATATCCTTGGGCGTGTACTTCAGATGGACGATGAACAAAAGTACCCTCCATGTAGTCAGAACAACACACTGTGTACTCATCCAAATTATGCAGATTTATTAAAATTTATTATTATATTATACAAACCCATGAGACGTGTACCATAATGCAGGCATAAAGCTGAGGCACAACATGTTATAGGTGTTTTATATATATGCATTTAATTTAACATATGCGTAATGTTCATTTTTACTCATTGGGTAGTTATGAATGATAATTCACTGGGTTTCCTCAAAGGTACAATTTAAATATAAAGATAATTTTAAATGAATTTATTGGTTTAAAATAATGATGGATGAGGATCTCAAGGAAATTCAGAAAAAGGGTTTAAGATAAAAGGATTGATTAATTAAAGATAATTAATTGATTCGAGCATGATTTATCTTAAACAAGAACGATTAAAGAATTGAATGCTAGTTTTATTTATACGTAAATATCGTTGCATGTATGGATGATCATGAGATAGACCAAGACCTTTGTATGTGAATGGTCTCTTTTAATTTATTTATTTAAATTAAATTTGTTGTCCTTCGAGCCTTCTCCTCATTAATATGTAGCGCCTGCACGTCCAAGGTTTATTTTATGTAAAACCCCCTTTTCCCCCCTCACCTACATGTGATATAAATGCATATGTAATGGATAGAGATCCCAATCTAGTGGAGGCGGCTCAAGTCAGGAGCCAAGGTGAAACCAATTCAAGGAGATACAAAGGTGGACAAGTGGAAAGATGTAAACACGAACCTAAAAGTTTCAAGGTGTTTCTCCCTTAGGTCTTGGATTAGTTTATCAAACGCTAGATAAACTAACCAATAGAATAATCTCATGATCATACCATTTATTTTATTTCTGTCAGTTTCATGGTTTATTTATTGTGGTTGTGTTGTCACAATCACACAATTAATGAATTAAACAAGTATGCAAGATGAAACTAAAATAAGACCGGTTTATGCGTAAATATTATCTTATACATAGTTAATCACTTAAGTATATCCCACTTAATATTAACAATAATGTAATCGAAGATAATAAATCAGGAAATTTACATATAAGGATAAAATCCCTCAAAGAAATATTAAGTCAGTACAGCCTTCCATAAACTTGGTTAGAATCGAACCATAGTTCAAAGTGCTTGACAAAACCTAGTTGGGGTGATTTCAATTATTGTGGAATTATAATTCAAGGTTTTGGGTTGACTTGACTTGGTTTTCACCAAGGGTTGATTTCCACAACAGAACTTGGTGTGACCAAGAGGCAAATATTGAGGAAATCCAAAATAAAAGGGTTTCAGGATTGGGAAGTCCACTCAGCGGATCAAGGAGATGCGAGTTAATGCAGTTGGAATTTGGAATGCCTACCTAAAACCATTAAAGTTGCTTGAACAACACTAATTTGGGTAATGATAAGGGAAATATGGATCCTTTCCACTAGAATATTCATGCAATAGAATATTCCAAAGTTAATGGTGAGGGCTATTGGATTTCGATAAAATAGTGGGAGACTAATAAGTATTAAATTATTTATTTGTCTCAGTTTTATCATGATAAAGTAATAAAACTTTTCTCATCTTAATTTGTAGAAATATAAAGAAAAATGACTTTAAACATATCATTGTTAACCATAATAGAGAAGGAAAACCTTCTCACTGACACCAATTTCCAAGAGTGGCAGAGGCGTTTACGCGTCATCCTTTTCCATGAGAAAAAATTGTATGTGATGACAGAGCCTGTTCCAGTTGCACCTGGAAAAGAGGCTAGTGATGAGGAACTATCTCTATATATGAAAAACATGGATGATGCCACATATGTCCAGTGTTTCATGCTATCGGCCATGTCAAATGAGCTCTTGAAGCAACATGAAAACATGGACACGTATAACATGATGTCTCACCTCAAGGATCTCTATCAAGAGACAACGAGACATGAGAGATATGAGATCTCCAACGCTTTGTTTATAACTAATATTGGAGAGTATACTCCAGCTATTCCTCATGTAGTCAAGCTTATTGGCTACATTGAACGCTTAGACATCTTAGGGATTAAGTTCCCGGATGAGTTGCGTACATATCTCATCCTATCATCACTGCCCAAGACCTTATCTAGATTTATTGCCAACTATAACATGATCAAAAATGAGAAGAGTCTATCGGAACTTCTAACCTTAATTCTCCAGGTAGATAAGGACATGGGGCGTGACAAACCCGCAGTCCTTATGGTGAATAAGAAAATGAAGGACAAGGTAAAAGGACCAAAGACTTATAAACGGTCTGAAGCCCCCGAGCACCATCCCTCCAAGAAGGGGAAGATCCAGAGGCAGGGAAATGAATGAGAGGTGGTATGTTTTTCATGTGGAAATCAAGGCCACTGGAAGAGGAATTTCACACAAAAGCATGGGGATGCTAAAGGTGCATTCGTTATCAAGTGTAATCTTTCCATTTCTACACATTAGGTATTAGATACAACTTGTGGGGCTCACATATGTATTCAAATATAGGAACCAAGTAGATTTAGAAATATTACTAGAGGATAGGTGGATCTTTGAGCTACCAATGGCTTAAGGCTGGATGTGTTGGCCATTGGTGATTTCCATCTCTCATTGCCAACTGGGATGATTTTGGTTTTATATAACTATTATTATGTGCCTAGTGTTACCAAAAACATAATTTCTGTATCTTGTTTGGATATGGATGGATTTATTTTCAAGTTTGGAAATAAGGGTTGCTTATTTTATAAGAACAACGTATGTTATGGTATGTCACATTTAAATAATGTTTTGTATGTATTAAATTATGAAAACCAAGTGTTGGAAATCGATAACGAAACAAACTCACATAACTCATACATCACCCAATTGTGGCATCACCGTCTCGGTCATGTAAATGAGAAGCGCTTGACAAAGCTCTGCCAAGATGTCTATTTAGACTATGATGATCTAAAACCACTTAATAGATGTCACTCTTATTTATAAGGTAAAATGATCAAGCCACCTTTTGGTGGACAGGGTGAAAGAGCCACAAAGCTTCTAGGATTGGTTCACATGGATGTGTGTGGACCATTCCCAGTAGAAGCTAGAGTTATATATTCTTACTTCATTACTTTTACTGATGATTTGAGTAGATATGGAAATGTCTACTTAATGAGGTATAAGTCAGATTATTTAGAGAAATTTAAGGAATTCAAGAATGAAGTAGAGAATCATCTTGGTAAGAATATAAGGAAGCTTCGATCAGATCGAGGTGGAGAATATCTAAACCAAGAGTTCATCAATCTTCTACGGGAGTATGAGATTCTATCTCAGCTCACTCCTCCTTATACACCACAGTGGAATGGTGTTAGTGAAAGAAGGAACCACACCTTGTTGGATATGGTGAGTTTGATGATGAGTCATGCAGATCTTCCATTATCCTTTTGGGGATATGCATTACAAACTATATCATACACATTAAATCGAGTACCAACCAAGGTAGAAAATAGAATTACCTCCAATTTATGGAATGGAAAGAAACCCATTTTGTTGTACACATGTGTATGGGGATGGGAGACATTTGTTAAGGCCTTATTAGGCAAAAAACTAGAACCCCGGGGCACGAAGTATATCTTTATAGGATATCCCAAGGAAACAAAAGGATATTAGCTATATAACCCTTTAGACAAGAAAGTTACTGTCGCCAGACAAGCCGTCTTTCTTGAGAGGGAGCACATCCTCAAAAAGGATAGTGGGAGAAAGATTGACTTCGACGAAGTTGATGCTCAAGATACACAAGAGTTGGTACAGGAACAAGTTCCACAGGTCCCTGTGGAAGAGGTTCCAAAAACACAAGTAATGCGTAGGAGTTCAAGAGAGGTAAGGGAACCAGAGAGATTTGGTTTCCTAGTCACTGAGGATGGTGAATCATTATTGTTGGACAATGATGAACCTATCTCCTACAAGAAAGCAGTAGAAATATCAGAAGGTACAAGATGACTAGAAGCTATGAATTCTGAGATGGATTCCATGTATCATAACCAAGTCTGGGTTCTGGTCGATGAGCTAGTTGATGTAAAACCTGTTGGATGAAAATGGGCATTCGAGAGAAAACTGGACATCATCATCATCATCATCATCATCATCATCATTATATATTTATTCAAGGAGGTAAAACAAAGACCAAATATCCTGGGAATAAAGGAACTCGAGGACTAGGGGGGTCTAAAATAGTGAAGACCAAGGGCTCCCCACGAATTAGATTCACACATTCAAGCTTCAAGGAGGAGGAATTATAAATGCAGGTGACATCGGAACCAGGGATAGTAAGTGAATCAAGGTAGCCCGTGAATTTATTCCCCTCTCTCCATGTATGTGTAACTTGAATGTTGCTCCTCAGGAGCTCTTTACATCTCTTTATGGTGTACATTACCGACCATTGGGTGGAGCCTCTGTTCAGTAGGGAGTCATGGATGATCCTCGAGTCAGTTTTTTCATGGGAGATTTCAATATTGTTCTGATTACATAGATTGAGCCCGGTGAGAAGATCCTTGGCCTCCTCCTGAAGAGCATTTCCATTGCCGAAGTGAGCTATGAATGAAAGGATCACACTCCCTCCTGAATTACGAACCACTCCTCCTCCTTGCATGGTACATGAGATACAAGATCCATCTGTGTTTAGCTCAAAACCATTTGCTGGGGGACTCCATCTTACCCATTGCCCCTGCATTCTGTCTAAGGGAGGAGCCGGGTCAGGGCCAGCCATCAACATCCTCAGGGAGGGGGCCTCCCGCCAGTTCTTGAGCAGGGAGACTATATCAACCAGCAGGCATTTTATTATTACAATGATGTCCCTCCCAGTGGATTTAATCCCCTCGAATCTCTCCCTGTTGTAGGCCTGCCAGAGGCACCAACACCCAGCACTGAGGACCATGAAACATTCCATCCTCTCCGGAACTTTATCCAGTATTCCATGGAACCACTTATCAAATAAATAATACCCTCTAAGCTCATTAGAGGAGACTGCTATAAAAACGCCAACACACTACCACACCTCCTTATCCCACTCTCCCTCAAAGAAGATATGATTTGTGCTCTCCTCATTTTTGTTGCTACAACACTGACACCATGATGCAAGGCTTATTCCCATTTTCTGGATACTCGCATCAGAGGGGATCGCTGAGTTCCTTAATCTCCAGACCAGAAAATTGTACTTGGTTGGAATTATATTTTACCACATTAAATCATTAATGTTGTCCATGGAAGGTCAAGTTATCACCTATAAATAAAGTCTAGTGGCTAAGGGATTCAGATAGCATCAAGGAATTGACTATGATGAAACCTTCTTGCCAGTTTCCATGTTTAAATCCATAAGAATCATACTTGCCATAACAACTTACCATGACTACGAGATTTAGAAAATGGATGTCAAAACAACATTCCTTAACGGGAACCTTTAGGAAGATGTCTATATGGCACAACCAGAAGGGTTTGTGACACTAGGTGAAGCCAAACGGGTTTGCAAGTTACAGAAATCCATTTATGGATTAAAGAAAGCATCCAGGTCATGGAACATTCAATTTGGTGAATCCATAAAGGAATTTGGTTTCATTAAGAATGAATGTGAGCCGTGTGTTTATAAGAAGTTTAATGGGAATGATGTCATTATCCTATTAGTATATGTTGATGACATATTGCTTATTGGAAACGATGTACTAGTATTATAGTCAGTTAAGGACTAGTTGAACAAGTGTTTCTCTACGAAGGACTTGGGTGAAGCAGCCTACATTCTAGGGATCAAGATCATTCGTGATAGATCCAAGAGGCAGCTTGTATTAAGTCAGGGTACATACATTGACAAGATACTAAAGAGATTTAGTATGGAACAATCCAAGAGGGGATTGGTTCCAGTGTCACATGAACTACATATTTCTAAGAAAATGTGTCCTCAGACACAATAGAAGAAAGATAGAATGAGTAATACCCCATATGATTAGTCTATAGGATCCATCATGTATGCCATGTTATATACCAGGATTGATGTTGCCTATGCACTGAGAATGGTAGGCATATATCAAGAAGATCCACGAGAACAACATTGGAATGCTGTTAAGACTATCCTTAAGTATCTTAGAAGATATAAGGATATGTTCCTGGTGTATGGAGGAGAAGATGAGCTTGTCATCAAAGGGTATGCTAATGCTGGTTTTAGACAGATCTGAACGATCTAAAATCACAATCTGGATATGTTTTCTGTCTCAATAGAGGAGCTGTGAGCTGGAAGAGTTCAAAGTAACCAGTTGTCGCCGATTCTACAGTGGAGTATAAATATATAGAGGCATCTGATGCATCCAAGGAATCCATCTAGATTCATAACTTTGTCCATGATCTTGATGTGGTTCCTAGCAGTAAAGATCCTATCATGTTGTATTGTGATAATACTGTAGTGGTGGCTCTTGCAAAAGAACCAAGGTCACATCAATGGGAAAAGAACATACTCCAGAAGTATCACCTCTTGAAGTATTTATATCAAAGGGGTGAAGTTTCTTTGAGCAGAGTGTCCATGGAAGAGAACATGGAAGACCCCATGACTAAAGGCCTATCTCAGCAGAAGCATGAATATCATGTGAGAGCTAGTGGGTTAAAGGTTGTTAGCAGTTGGCTCTAGTCCAAGTGGGAGTCTATTGGAGTTGGTGTCCTAGAACCAACTACTTTGTAATTTATTCATTAATAAATACCTTATAACATCTTGATTGTTATTCTGCGTGACAATGCATGTGATAATGTCCTAAGGATATCTATTGCGTTAAAGGGTCATAGTAGATCCCTACTATGATGAGAACCTGGAAGTGCCATAACACTGTTCTTGAATATATGTTCTATGGCTAGATGATGTAATTTGAGGGACACAAATAATATAGGCTATTAGGGGTGAGGACTCATAAAACTTTGAGGCACCTTCTCATGGTGTGTGCCCTTGGTAATATCCAGCAGGATAGTATGAGAACGAGACCCGCTAGTAGGATATTCACATTTCATAGTGTCGTTGGATGTTTCTATCTATAGACGTGTGTATTGGTCCTTAGACTTTAACATTATTATTAATGGTTATTAAAACTCATTTTATTAGATTTATTGACAAAAACTGTGATGACACACTCTTCGTAGTGAGGTAGGATACGTTGGGTACGTCACGGATAATACTGCATTAATAGATAATGCGAGAAAGGATTTTCCCTTCTGTTCCATAATAGAAATAGATATATTAGGCCCTTTTATGGAATTGATATAGCACAAATAAATCAATGTCCATGGTAAGGAATGGGAAAGTTCAATTCCGAGAAGTCAAAGAAAGAATAATCGAGCACATGGGTTGATGGCACCATCATGAAACCCACTTGATTCAAGATATCGAGACAAATGGATTATATTACATGGTAAGCATTCATAGGAGGTGACACATCATTGAGGTGTTAACTTCTTTCTCTATGGGTGCCTTGGCGTGTTGCTAGACGCTAACCTTGGACTTTAGGCAGGCTCTGCCTAATGCCACTGAGAAAGAGGCCTAGAGGGTTACACACTAAGTGTGTCTAAGTATCTCAGTTAAATATTAATTTAACAAGTTAAATATTAATTTAACAAGTTAAATAAATATTATTCCTGATTTTGGTTTAATAATTATTTAAGGATTCCCGATTGCATTTATTTCGACACTAGTTATTCGAGAGAATATATTGTGGGTGAAATAATATATTTATTAGTGAGTAATGCAGTGATATTTATTTTAAAAATAAATATCCATTATTCAAGGTCTAATAAATGTGGTGGATGAAATAAATAAAAATAAAAAAATAAAAGTACATTCCGTGTATATTAAATATACACGTCGTGTATATTAAATATACACGCCGTGTATTTTTTTCTGGGAATTTATGAGAAATAATATTATTTATTTAATTAAATAATATTAAGTACAATTCGCTGGGTACATGTCAATTAATAATAATAGTCAACTGTTATTATTAAGACATGGGGTATTACTAAGAATTAAATGAAATGAATAAATTCTTTTAGGTAATTAATTCATTTTATTATTCTATGTAATTAAAATACCAATTATATAATTCTCATTAGCCTAGCCATTTTTTGTGGTTGTGCACAACAGATTTGGAAAATCTCTCAAGCCAAGAGAGAATTCTTTTTCCACCAAGAATGCTCTCAAGCTACGAGAGAGAGATCCACCTCCATCAGATCAAGGTGATCGAAGGTGGACATCGCAATCAAAGGGACTTCCGCACTAGCACCCAGAGATCCCTTCGGTGAAGTCTAGAGATATGTGGAGCATGTGTGGATCAATGCTAGAGGAATACTACCCTTGGATTCTATGACGCAATGACGGATCACATCAGATCGTGACCAGAAACATCAACGAAGAAATAATTCCATCAAGGTAATTCTTGTCAATTAATTAAATTAATTATAACCATCATATGATGATCCTATCTATGGTTCAAAGACTCACCTTTTTTTTCTTTGTTCTATTCCAAAGATCCGGCGTTTATTATCGTGATAGATCTCGGATTGATCATTGTTAATGCTAAAATTCAAGTTGGGTACACCCACCAACGTGCTTCTACTACGCCCGAAACCTACACCTTTCCACTTGAATGTTTAAGACACTTGATATTTCGATTCCAATGATGAGGGCTATTGGGTTTTAATAAAGTAGTGTGAGACTAATAAAAATAATATTTATTTATTTTTATAAATTTTATCAAATAAAGTACTAAAATTTGGTTTATATTATTTTTGTAGAAACAAAATTAAAATGACAAAAAACATATCATTATGATCCATAACTGAGAAGGAAAACCTTCTCACTAGCTTGAATTTCCAAGAGTGGAAAAGGTGATAACGTTTCATCCTTCACCATGAAAGGAAACTCTATGTGACCAGTTGTGCCTGGTAATGAGACAAGTGATGAAGAGCTATATCTCTATGAGAAACATCTGAATGATGCTACATATGTTCAGTACTTCATTCTATAATCCATGTACAATGAGCTTTTAAAGAAACACGAGGATATGGATTCCTATAGCACAATGTCTCACCTTCGGGATATTTATCAAGATAAGGCGAGACAAAAGAGGTATGAGATCTCTAATGCTTTGTTCACAACTAAGCTTGGAGTGTCTACCCTATCTGGGCATTATATAGTCAAGATCATTGGCTACATTGAATGGATAAACATCCCAGGGATTAAATTCTCAGATGAGTTGCATACATATCTCATAATTTCATCACTTCCCAAGACTTTATCCAACTTTATTATTAATTACAATATGAACAATAATGAGAATAGAATTTCAAAACTTATTACTTTAATTCTCCAAGTGGATAAGGAAATGGGGAGTGACAAACTTGCATTCCTTATGGTTAATAAGAAAAATAAGAATATGGAAAAGGGGTCTATGACTTATAAATAGTCTAAAACTCCTGAGAACTGTCCTTCCAAGAAGAAGAAGATATAGAGGCGGAGTGAGGAAAATGAGGTAGTATGTTTTTCAAGTGGAAAGTCAAGCCACTGGAAGAGGAACTGCACCTAGAAGAAAGGGGAATCTAAAGGTGAGTTCTTCATCTTGTGTAATCTTTCAATATCTACACATTGAGTATGAGATACAACTTGTGGGGATCACATCTATATCCAAATGAAGGAACCAAGTAGATTCTGAAAGATTACTAGAGGAGAGGTGGATCTGAGAGCTGCTAATGGTGTGAGGTTGTCTAATCTGTCCATTGGTGACTACCACCTCTCATTATCAACAAGAGTGATTTTGGTTTTAAAGGATTGTTACTATGTACCTAAAGTTACCAGAAACATAATTTCTATACCATTCCTAGATACATATGGGTTTATTTTCAAGTTTGGAAATAAAATTTGTTTCTTTTATAAGGAAAAAATATGTTATGGTATGACACATTTAAATAATGGTATTTATGTATTAAATTATGAAAACCAAGTGTTGAAAATTTACAACGAATCATGTTCACATGACTCATACAACACCTATCTTTGGCATCACCATCTTGGTCATGTAAACAAGAAGTTTTTGACAAAGATCTGTCAAGATGGTTATTTTGACTCATATGAGCTAAAACCACTTGAAAGATGTCATGCTTATTTACAAGGGAAAATAACCAAACCACCATTTAGTGTATAGGGTGAAAGGGCCATTGATCTTTTAGGATTGTTACATACTGATGTGTGTGGACCATTTATAGTAGAAGATAGAGGTGGATATTCTTACTTCATAACTTTTACTTATGACTTGAGTAGATATGGATATGTCTATTTAATTAGGTATAAGTCTAATTCATTTTAGAAATTCAAGGAATTCAAGAATGAAGTAGAGAATCAACTTTGTAAGAAGATAAAGAAGCTTTGATCAAATCTAGGTGGAGAATATCTTAACCACGAGTTCATTGAATTTATATAAGATTTTGGGATTCTATCTCAAACCAATCCATCTTACACACCATAGTGGAATGATTTTAGTGAAAGGAGTAACCATAATTTTTTAGAAATGGTAAGGTAGATGATGAGTCATACAGATAATACATTATCCTTTTGGGGATATGCATTAAAAACTACGACATACACATTGAACCGAGTACCAACTAAAGTGGAAAATGCAATTCCATTCGAGCTATTGAGTGGAAATAAACACATTTTATTGAACACTCGTGTATGGTGTTATGAGGAATTTTTTAATACCTTATTAGGAAATAAACTAACACCCCATGGAATGAAGTGTATCTTTATAGGGTATCCTAAGGAAACAAGGGGATACCACCTATACAACCCCTCAAATAAGAAAGTGACTATTGCCAAAAAAGCTATATTTTTTGAGAGAGAACACATCATCAAAAGGGATAGTGGGAGTAGGATTTTCTTAGATGAAGTTGATGCTCAAGATACACAAGATTTTATACAAGAAAAAATTTCACAGGTTCCTATGGAAGAAGTAGTTCTTGAAACACAAGTACTGTGTAGGAGCATAAGAGAGGTAAGAGAACCAGAGAGATATGGTTTTCTAGTCACTGAAGATGGTGACTCATTTTTGGTTGAAAATGATGAACCTATATCCTATAAGGAGGCAATATAGAGATCTGAAGATTCAAGATGGAAAGAATCCATGAATTCTAAAATAGATTCCACGCATCAGAACAAAGTTTGGGATCTAGTCGATGCACCAGTTGATGTAAAACCCATTGGGTGTAAATGGGTATTCAAGAGGAAAATGGGAATTTAAGTTAAATTAAATACCTATAAATAAAGGATAGTGTATAAAGGGTTTAAACAACATCAAGGAATTGACTATGATGAAACATTTTTTCCAGTTTCCATGTTTAAATCCATCAGAATTCTACTTTTTATAACAAGTTACAATGACTATGAGATTTGGTAGATGGATGCCAAAACTGAATTAATTAATGGAACACTTCAAGAAGATGTCTATATAATACAAATAGAAGGGTTTGTTACTCCAAGTGATTCCAAGAAGATTTGAAATTTACAGAGATCCATTTATGGATTGAAGAAAACATCCAGGTCATAGAACATTCGATTTGATAAATCCATAAAATAATTTGGTTTCATTAAGAATGAATGTGATCCGTGTGTTTACAAGAGTTTTAGTGGGAATGCACTCATTATCATAGTAGTATATGTTGATGAAATATTACTTATTAGAAATGACATACCAGTCTTATAGTCAGTTAAGGACTTATTAAAAAAGTGTTTCTCCATAAAGGACTTAGGTGAAACATCCTATATTCTAGGGATCAAGATCATTAATGATAGATCCAAGAGGCTACTTGGACTAAGTCAGAGTACATATATTGACCAGATACTAAAGAGATTTAGTATGGAACAATTCAAGAGGGGATTGGTTCCAATGTCACATGGTTTATATCTTTTTAAGAAAATGTGTCCTCAGACACAATAAGAGAAAGATAGAATGAGTAATATCCCATACGATTCAGTGACATGATCAATCATGTATGCCATGTTATGTACTAGACTTGATGTTGCCTATGAATTGAGCATGGTAGGAAAATATCAAGCAGATCTAGAAGAACAACATTATACTGTTGTTAAGGTTATCCTTAAGCTTTTTAGAATAACTAAGGATATGTTTCTGGTGTATGGAGGAGATGAGGATTTGGTCATCAGGGGTTATACTGATGTTGGTTTTCAGACAGATCAGAATGATCTAAAGACATAATCAGGATATGTTTTCTGTCCTAATGGAGGAGCTGTGAGATAGAAGAGTTCAAAGTAGATATTTGTCACTGATTATACATTGGAGTCTGAGTATATAGTGGTTTATGATATAACCAAGAAATATGTTTGGATTTAGAACTTTGAACAGGATCCTGATATAACACCTAGTAGTAAAGACCCTATCACATTGTATTGTGATAATACTACAGTTTTGGATCTTTAAAAAGAGCCAAGGTCACACCAATGGATAGATAATATACTCCGGAAGTATCATATAGTCATGCACAAGACCAACCTAAAGGATTTACATCAATATAACACCATCATATCCCATGAACATTACCAAAATACCATTACCACACACACCACCACTTCTATCTATAAACCCACAAACCAACCCACTTTTCCATACAGAACATGCATAATAACATTCAAAAGTTCCTGTTTAGTCATTCCATTACACTTTTTCCACATTTTTTTTCACTAACCATGTTATGTTTATTATTCCATATGATCCCATATTTAATAACAAACCAATTCCATACAATACCCACATTAATTACATCCATTACCCATTTTATTTCACGTATCATCATCTCATTTACAACTATGATTTAATTTAATTATAGCCACACCCATTTCAAGTTCATCATTTCCTGTTATATTCCGCTACTATCAGGTGGCTAAAAAAAAACACAAAAACCATTCATGCCATCATAACATGAAAATCCCCACATTCTCTATTTAGAATTGTGGAAATGTACCTATAACCTTGCTGCATAACACATCCCATTTCAACCAACCATAAAAAAACTAGCCCATAATGTATCTTGTGCTGACTAATCATAGCCCTACTTCCCAATATATAACAATGATAATAACCAAAACCATGAAAATCACAACACTGATATAAGAAAAAAACAAAAATTACACCTAAATCCATCAATAATACACATCCATAAGTTTCCATTAACAATTTTTCACATCAGTTCACATCCCTTATATAGGAATAATTAAATAAATTCCATATTTCATAAAAAAATGGTTTCTTACCAACTTTATATATTTATCCCTTTATGAGAGTTGATTCTAGTTGATAAATCAAAACATAAACACATAAAATTTTCTAAAACAATAATGATTTTCAGAAAAATTAGTGAATAAGAATCAAGCACATGAGTAATGTCAAGGAAACAAGTAAACATATACAAAACACCCCTTACCATCAATTTCATTTAGTTTTTTTAATTATATTTATTGGTCCAATCCATTCTATCTTCAAAATGAAATAAATAACAAGTTAATTACAAATTATACACCAAAATAAAATAAAGCTTCTAAATCCCCTAACTCAACTAATTCTTCAATGATCGTTACACAAGCACAAATTTTAGAAGATTTAATCTCAAGGACCAAATCAAGGAAAGGAACCTCAAAAACCTAGAAATCCCAATCCAAATAAAAATCATGAATCAAGATCACTAAAACCATCAAAAAACTACCACCATATCCTTCTCTAGATAAAGGGAATAGAGGAAACCAATAATAAAAGAAAAGTAACTCACCTTAGATTGAGGAATTTTTTATTTACATATCCATGGATAAAAATCTACTAAAGAGGGATCAAGAGTCTCTAAATAAACACCTATGATCATCGGTGGTTTGAGAGAATTTTTAGGAGATAGGAAAAAACCAAAGGGGATGAAAATTTATATTTGTCTTTAAAAATAGGGCATCATAGCATGACAAGTAATGGTCACATCACGATTGGGTTGAATTGAACTTCTCCCGAAGATCATTCCACAAATCCTCCCATATATCCCCCATTCCAAGATCAGTTAACTTTCTTAATTTGATATAATGGAAGGAAGGTCAATCCATGACTATAGTCACTACACCAAGACATTACCCAAAACAACACCAAAAAATTCCAACATCCAGACCCCCATACCATGACATAGGGTCACTCCAAAAAATCTCACCTCATAAGAAATCTCACAAATCCCCCAAGACACTATTGCACCATGAACACATCTATTATTTTGTAGCTAAAAAATTGAAAAGTCAAATTTTTAAGGATAAATGAATTCTATATAAGAGTCCTCACCTATATACGAGTCCTTCATATTTCCAAATTCCACCTTCAAATCCTTAATTCCATGAAATACTTTATTGTTCCACGAACAAGAACTCACTAGTGGAAATAATGGCTTTGACATCACGGTTTTGATATCAGTTTCATAGAAACTGATGAAAAAATTCAGCAGTGGAACATTTTGGCACAGGTTTTTTTATAAAACCGAAGGAAAAACATTTTTACTGCTAATTTTTGGTGTCATTTTTATCTAAAACTAATTCCAAAATTAACAAATATATCTTTTACTGTTGGTTTTCATAAAAACCGACACCAAAAGTTAAAAAATACCTTTTGGTGTCAGTTTTTCTAAAAAATAATTTCAAAAATGATTATTAAGTTGTAGTATATTTACAAATATTTTAATTGACTACTTATGGAGCTAAAATGGACTTAAGGATCAAAAGTTATAGAATTCAGAATTTGGACTTCTTTAAGAGAAGTCTTAAAGAAGTATAACTTTTGATGACTATATATTTTGATCTATAAGTCCGTTTAAGCTCAATTACCAATAATATCCAAGATTAGTAATGAAATAAAAGTTGGTAATCATTTTTGATGTTGGTTTTATGAAAAAAATGATGCCAAAAGGTATTTTTTTTTAACTTTTGGGGCCAGTGTTTGTAAAAACCGACACCAAAAGTTAAAAACATACCCTTTTGCGTCGGTTTTTTCTTAAAACCCACATAAAAAATGATTACCAAGTTCTAGTTAGTCTCCTAAGATTATAAGTGACAAGTCATGGAGCTAAAAAAGACTTATGGACCAAAAGTTATGGCCATTGGAAGTTAGACTTATTTAAGATAAGTCTTAAAAAATTCCAACTTTCGACGACTATAACTTTTGATCCGTTAGTCCATTTGACCTCAACCAACAGTAAAATTGAAGATTAGAATATGAACTAAAACTTGGCAGTCATTTTTGATGTTGTTTTTAGAAACAAAACCGATGAAAAAAATGTTTTTTTTAAACTTTTGGAGTCAATTTTTAGGAAAATCGATGCGAAAGGTATTTTTTCAACTACACGGGTTCGACATTTCAATTTTTTCACAAAGTGCATTTCAATATTTGAAATCACAACTAAATTTTAATACAAAACCACTTCAAATAATATCCTTTAATATATATAAATTCTTATTCTCTTTCTTTCATTATTTTCAACCTCTTCGATCCAAAAAAATAATCAACTATTTTTCAATCGATGATTTAAATAAGTTATTTATTCTCTTCATTTAACTTCTTTATTGTTATTTCATTAATTGCTAAAAATATTGATGATTTTTATTATGATGATGAAAATTTATTATGATCATGTTATGAAGATAAAACTTCCACATCATATTTACCAACTGAATTAGAAAATTCCTTATCAATCATTTTTCTTATTGCCACATGAGCTCTTCCATGACAATAAGAGAAATAATGAGAAACAATACATCGATTCGAAGAAAACCACCTAATGAACTAAAATTAGGATGAATATTTAAGTTTATTATTTTTTTGTCAATTGGTTTTTGTAAGTTTCAGTTCTTATTTCTGAAGTTTTCTTTGAAGTGAATAGTATTTATTGAAACTTATAGAAGTCAAAATTTCAATAGGCATAACTTTCAACCTGTAAGTCCGTTTTAGCTCGACAACCAATAAAATAGAAGCTTAAAAAACCATATATGCACTATAATTAATATTTATTATGTTTCTACCTAGATTTTAGTAAAAAATGATGTGAACATTATTTTTTTTACATTTGAAGTTGGTTTTTTTTGTAATGCCGATGTGAAAACATGACTTTTTGTCATTAATTTTTTGATAAAAACCGATGTTAAAAATCTTGTGGGATTAGAAATTCAACATTCATTTTACAAAAAAATGATGTTTAAAGGTAAAATTTTTACCTTTTGATGTCGGTTTTAAAAATTGACATTGAAAGTCCCACTTTTAATGTCGGCGGCTTAAATGTCGGTTAAAAACTAATGTTAAAATAAAAAAACAACATTAAAGACCATTTTTCTACTAGTGATTAGAGACCTAATCATATAATATTGCTAACCCTCTCGACCAGCAACCTAAATAGCCACACTGTGACCTCCTGTTCCTATCTATAATCATATCTCCAATGAGGAACCTTCTCCTCCAAACCTTTACAACACCTCTAATATCCAATAACAAAAAACAGGATAGGGAATTCCATGAATTTATATTATATACCTATAAAAAAATTATTTTCCCCGATAATCAAAACCAAAACCTAAAGGAAAAACCACATACACCACCTACCAAGCACTCCTGAAGAGATTCCTCTCAAATATGATGATACCATTGACCAAACATAACGTCAAGGGAAAAGAAAAATATAATAAAACCATCACTAGTTCAAATATTACATTATCAAATAAAATAAATATTCAAACATCTTGGGATATTGAGTGTACATCTATGACTCTTATCCCCACATACTCTCCTCTAAACCACCATGCCTCCATATAACATGGCATAAAGTAATAAAATACACATGCAACACATTCTATCAATGATCTTGAACCTATACTGACTATTCCATGATATTTGAATCTCCCTCAACATCCAAGACTCCCCAATCAATAATTTGGGAGTCATTATGAAGATACTTATAGATATGTGATACATGGAAAACATTTTGAAATTAGTCTAAATATGAAGGAAGATCCAAATGATACACCACCTCACCAAAATTCCACAACACCTCAAAAGGATCGATAAAATGATAAGAGATATTAATCCCTTGTAAAAACCTATACTTCCCATGATGAGGGGGAAACCTTAAGAAAAAATGATCACCTACCTCAAACTATAGTGGCATCCTCCTCCGATCAACATAAAACTTCTAACAATCCTATGTTACCTTCATCCACTCCTAAATCATCTAAATATTCTTGGTTGTGCTCTTCACCACATATGGTCCAAGGACTAGTGACTCTATAACCTCATTCTTAAATAATAGAGATCGATAAATCCTCCTTTACAATTCCTTGAATGGGGCCATGCTAATGGAAGAGTGATAAAAAATTTTATAAGAAAATTCAACCAAGGGAAAATGATTTATCCACAATCCGCTAAAATATAGAAAATAAGACCACAACATTTCCTCTAGAATTTGTATAATATTATTGGTATGCCTATATATCAAGGATGTAAAGTAGTTACAAGGCACAATTGGGATCCAAAATCATACTATAACCCTCTCTAAACCCAGAGGTAAAATGAGGATCCTAATAAAATATGATGGATTTTAGTACCTCGTGAAGCTTCACTACCTCATCCATATATCACCTTGCCAAAACTTCCATCGAACTCGACTCCCTAATCCTTAGGAAGTGGTAAAACTTCATCAACTGATCCATGATCACCTAATTATCACCACATTATCCTTGGTATTGACATAAAACAGTGACGAAATCAATCAAGATGTCCTCCCATTTCCACTTGGGAACATCCAAAGGATTCAATAAACCACTTAGAACATGATGCTCTTCACCTATTGGAAGACTAGAAATCACAACATGGACTACACTAGTGAATAATTTATTTAGGTACACCAAAACCAACCCCTCAAAGTATGATAAATATTAGATACACCTAAATTCACTTCCACTACTGATCTATGGAAAGCTTAAAGAACCTTCTAATGCACTACTGATAGAAAAATAGCCTCCCCTGAAATAGAAATAAATGTTTTTCATCCTTTTAATACCCCTTTGAAGTATAATCATGAAGAACACGATTCTATATCATCTCTATCTCTGAGTCTCCCAATAAAAACTCTTCCACCCACCACATCAAGGATGATTTCATTAGCATATGAAATAGGCAACCTATACCAGAATCCTCCTCTGCATCAAGGTACATCATTAAAATATCATACATCACCCTATAATAATCTCTAAAATCCCAAATGATATATACCCATGAATTTATACTCATCAAATTAAAAAATGCATTCCCATTCCCTAGGGTGTAAAATTTATCAAAGTTATAGTCTTGGAGAAAATCCATCCACTTTGTTTTTGGAGATTCAGATCCTACTAAGAGAAAACATACCTTAATATCTTGTGATCTATGAAGATTAAGAATATCTCTACAATGAGGTAATGTATCCATGAATTTAGGGTAATTACTAATACTACAATCTCAATACCACGGGTGGCATATTTATGCTCATGAAGAAGTAATTGAGTGGACCCATAAAAGATCACTTCCCTCTCCTACATCAAGACACAACCCAAAACAAGATGTAAAGTGACACAAAAAACTTCAAACATCACCAATAATATAGAAAACAAATCATGTGAGCATTGATAAATATCTCCTTTAGGTAGTCAAAAGATTCCTAACATTAACCAATATAAAGTAAATCCTGGGCTTTCTTGGTTAAGGTTGTTAATGGGGTAACAACCCGAGAGAAGTCGTATACAAACCTCTAATAATTTCCCATGGAACCAAGGAAAATATAAACCTTCACAACATTCTTGGGTTCTATCAATGAAAAAATTTCCTCAATATTTGATTGTATTTCTTCCACTCTTTGTTGAGACACCCCATTCACAAGGAAATTCCCTTCCATTTCCCAAAACAAACACTTCAAAAAATTCCCAGAAAGATAATGGTGCTTAAGGTCATGAAAAATATCCCTAAGAAGCTTAACATGCTCCTACTATGAATTTGAGTATATCATAATTTCATCAATGAACACTACTATAAATTTATCTAAGAACTCATGAAATATAGAGTTCATGAGTCTCATTAAAATAGTCAGGGTATTTGTGTCATCGAATGATATAACCAAAAACTCAAAGTGCATATAGTGGCATAAGAAAGTATAATTTGGGACATACTCATAACTCATATTCATTTGGATATATCTATACCATATATCAACCTTTCAAAACTAGATGGATCCCTTTATATATTTGAATAAGTCACAAATCCTTGATAAAAGGCAATGGTTCTTGACTGTTACCTGATTAAACCACCGATAGTATATACAAAACCGCTAACTATCATACATATTCTTGATGAAAAACAAAATATCACATCTTTTTGATACACTAGAATAGATAAATCAATTCTATATTAGGTTATCTACCTAAATCCTTAGCTTCTACAAATCAAAAGGGTTAAGAAGGGGTTAAAAATAAAATATAAGGGTGAAAACATAACTAAAAATTGTCCAAATTTTATTAGAAGAAATTATTTAGACTCCTAATCATACAATATTATAATTATATAAATTTATAATAATTTTTCATGAAATATAATTTATATTAATTTGATACTTTAAGAAATTCCAAGAATTCCCCGTCCCTCTCTTATAAAAGGACACCCCTTATCTCAATTATTCAAACCACTTTGATCCATATAGATCAAAAAAACCTAACCATTACTATTATAAAAATACTTAATTTTTTTTTTAGGTTCTTTTATTCCAAAAATACCATACCTATGGCCATTAATATTAGATTTTAAGGAGTTACTTCAAAGAAGGGGTAATCTCCTTAATCAACCACTTTCTTTTTTTTACTTCTTCTTTTACCTCCAATAAATATATGGTATTTATCATAAAATAAAAAAATTAATTATCCTAAATATGATGGGTTTAACATTTATATATTATAATTATGAACTAATTATAATTATTTAATAATAATATCACATTTAATTTCTTACCTTTCAATCTTTTTGAAAATGATAACGTCGCTCGTGCGTATGTGTGGACTACCGCCTCCATGAAGCGATGTGATTCATTTTTCATTTTATTTTTACATGGATAGTAATAAGGATATATTTTATAAATATATATTATTTTTATGATATAATAATGTTTCTTTAAAGTTTAATTATTATTTACATTTCTTTCATTCCATATGTTGAAAAGTGAAATACACATTCATTCGTACGTACAGTCTACTGTCTTCATGAACGGTGTAATTCATTTTTACACCTATAAATTTTATAGATGAATATAATAAATTTATAATGAATATATGTTATATTTATATCATTATTAACTTTTTTTAAATTATGGAACAATTATCAAAGTATAAGTACTAAAACTAATAGACCAAAACATACATGAAAGACAAAGGAATTGTTACCCAAAACAGTGATTTTAACAAAGAATTGTAAATAAAAAGGTGATAAAAGATTATAAGTAAATAATATATGGTATGATATATGTTATTATTATTTTAGAATAAATTTATAATAAATATATAATTATTATAAAAAAGTTTTATACACATACAAAGGAAGTAGAACCCGAGGTAAGGGTTTATTTCACAATCTCATCAGTATTCGAGATTGTTTAGGTTTAATTATATATGGGGGAATTGTTTGATATTTATATATTAAACCTTATATATTTTATTATCATTTTTTTATTCATGAAATTTCAAATTAATAGTACCATTTTCCTCTCTTTTTTACTTTAAATGATTAAGGAAATGTTTTTTAATAAAATCCAACTTCATTTCTCTGTTCGGCCAAAAGTATTTTTTATTTCACGTCCATGTTTTATAAAAATGTTTTCAATTTTTTTACTATTTTAAATTAATTTAATTAGATACAATTTTAACCACGTTTTTATTTTTACAAAATGTTTTAAATATAATCCTTTTGTCATTTTCTGAATGAGGTACTTTTTGACCTTTTTATAAAAGTGTGAAAGGAATGTTTTTTAACTTATATGATATGAATTAAATTTACTACTATCATGAACACTGAATTATTTGAATATTAATTTAAAATTTTACATGGTTCATTTCAAATAATTTTTTTCCTTAATATTTGGGAAATATTTTATATTTCAAAGAAAAAAGGATATTTTCCTTATGAAAATTTTCATTGATCTATTTAAAGTATTTTCATCTATGTCACCATTTTTATTGAATATTATAATGAGGATATACTCAAATGAAACCATCCACATTATTTATATATATTTTTTATGATTTATTTTACTGGATATGTACTATTTTGATACCATTATCCACATTACATTGGATGATTTATGATTATAATTGTTAAATGGGGAAAGTATTAACATTTCAAATGATAGTTTTTCAATATGAATGTTTATATTGATTATGTTTCACTCCTTTCATATGAGGAATGAATTAGACTTATTAAGTGATTAGTGAGGCCTAGAATTTAACATCCCCTCGATGCATCATTAGTTATTAAGAGAAAATCTAGATTGGGTTTTGGACAAGTCCTTACCAATTTATATAAGATGTCTTGGCATGAAGACTTGATGGTATGTTTAAGATGTATTGGCACAAGGTCTTAATAGTAAGTTTAATATGCCTAACATTATGAATTCTATCATTATGAAATCTTTTATTGATTTCCATGTAATTATTTGAATAGTTTTTATATCCATGGATAAGTTTTTAGCTCATGTGATTATTTTATATGGAATTATTTGAATATAATTTATTTTTGGCTATATTATTCATGCCTTATTAGGTTCCACTATAATCATACCCTTAATGAGCATATGATCTCACCCATTTCCTATGTTTCCTTTCCCCAAGACACTAGAAAGTGTTTTATGATTGAAATATAGGGATATTCTAAAGAGAATAATGGTGTTATCAAAGAAAATACTATATTGTATTTTATGTTTTCAAATACAATGTGAAATTCATGTACATATCTAGTTTTCCAAGATTACTAAACTATTTTGTCCTTCGAGATGTGATTCCTTGTATCTAGTTTCAATGTAATAAAGTAAACATTGAATCTATCCTACTAGGGTTGGGGTCTTTACAATTCATGAAACCATTATGGTCAAAAATAGGCAATATATCACATAAAAATTATTAAGTAATGAAGGAATAGAAATCACGATCAAGATAGAATTTCAATAATACATGTTTATGGGTCTTAGATTGATTCAAGAATTGAAGTTAGGATGAAGTCATGTGTATACTTGAAACAATGATACTGTAATCTATTTGACGTTTATTATGCTATATCTTCAAAATATGAATCACCCTAGATGGATGAATTAATGTCTTTTTGAAGCTTTGGATCCATTTTAGAGGTGAATTTGAAATCCCATATCGAAATTAATAATGCTGTTTTGTGGTGAGGGAATCCATCCTAGTAGGTTTCCAAATGAAAATATCAATATCAATGAATTCATAACTCTAGATTTTTTATATCAAATCACTAGGTATATATCCTGAAATTTGATCAATGGTATTTGGAGTACAATCAATAAAAATATTGACTAAGTTAGTGGAAATGAAACAAATATATTTCAATGTAGAACTCAACCAATGAGACATCAAGAATTTTATCTTTGAGTGTCTTGAAGGAACACATTAAATATGTTGTGGGAGTGACTTGAAAGAGTCCTTAAGAGTAGTCTAAACTGAAGGTCCCATGTAGAATTGATAACCTTTATGCACCCCATCAATGATTCTATCCCCAAATAACAACAACAACAAAAATCCCAAAGTATACTTAACTAACATTAATACACATATTTTATGGGAAAATATAAGTCAAAAATTTGAATTTTTTTTAATTAATTACATGAACTTATTAAATGATTAAAAATAATATAATAATAATCCTATAATTAATTATAACATATCTCAGGAAGTCTAAATACAAAATTTGAAGGATCATGTATTATTTAGTGTATTTCATAATTAATAAACATATTTAAAATAATAAATGTAATAGTGTTACATAAATTATTAAGATCTGATGGGAAGAGAATATCCATCTATTTTTTTTAAATATTAACAAAACAATGAAATTTTTCATAAAGAGACACCTCCATATTATCCTTAGTATACTGGGATAAATAAATAAAAGAATACAACATTGAAATATATGACAAATATTCTTATTTTGACTTATGTATTTCCTAAATATATGTGGGTAGAGTCTTTGAATATGAATTTTCATATTCTAAATTGAGTCTTGATTAATTATAAGGAAATAACTTTGTTTAATGTCTGGAAAGGAATAAATCTAAGAATATTATATTTCCATACATAGGATTATATTGAAAAGTATTAATACCATTATAAAAAAGTAAAATATTAGGCCTAAAATAGATGATTTTGTATTTATTAGGTATATTGAAACTTCATATGATTTAAGTTTCTTAGAGATTAAATAAGAGATTCCTAAAATAGACATGAATACCATTATTGAGTTTTATGAATCAGCATTGTTTAAGGATGTTTTCCCATAAAAACTGAAGTACCCTAAGATGTTTATACTTTAGTTTTCATCCTCACATTAGGGTTTATTTATGAACATGTAGAGAATTTGATAAAATTTTGGGTAACTTAAAATAGTATTTCAAGACTTGATGAGTCTAATGAAGTAAATGATCCCAGGAAGAGTAAAAGGACTAAGGTTTTTAAGGAATTTGGAAGTGAATTTATTACTTACAAAATTGAGGATAAACCTACCACCTTTAAAAAAGCTATAGATTCACTTAAAGTAGGGAATTGGAAAGGATCAGTCAAAAGAGAATTTGAATCAATATTTTCTAATGGGATTTGGGAGTTAGTTGATCTTCTAATAGGGTGAAATACTATTATATGTAAATGGTAATTTAAAATTAAACACAATCTATATGGAACCCTCAAATAGAGGCATAAATTTTTGTGGAAATAAAACTTTCACATCCTACTCCTAAAATAATAGGCAAGGACACCTCTAAACTAACCATTGAAAGGGGATATCAGGTGATCAAATTAAGGAAGGATCATATCCTCCCACGATCTAAATTGAGGAGGGTATAACTATTCTGAATGGTGACCCATGTATATATTATGATAAATATATTCCTTATGAGGGTGTAAGGGAGATGGTTTCTTGGATTAGTGAAACATAAAATCAAATCAATTCATCCTACAATGACAAAGTGAGTGTTTGTTAAGAAGGGGACATCAGTAAGATGATTAAAACTAGGATTTTTATTGATTCCAAACCATTATTTAGGGATGTTTCCACTTCTTATACAGTGAGATATAATGTATGGTCTTAAATATAAAGTATTTTACTTTTATTAGTGCCTTAAAATATTGATAATAAATAATGGTTTTGGAACTAGTGGACCATTACACTGGAATAGAGTAGGGTGGGATATGAATGAAATTCCCTGCTTCTTTATCTTCAAGAGAACTAGAGGGAATGTGGATAGATGGGGGGTCTATTCCCTATTCCCATGTTGATGTGATCAAATATATAGGAATTGAAAACTTATTATATAATCCATGGGATGTTAATCAGTAGACAGTTTATCAAATTATGGATATAGTTCCATTGCAGGTTCTTAATGATACTAGTGATTCAGAGGAGGGGATTTATACACATTAATATTATTCATAGAGAAAGTATGACCTAAAAGATGAAGATTATTATAAATCCAATACTAATAAGGTAAATAAGATAATGTTTGATTCATAATACTTCACCATGGTTACTAGAAAAATTTATTGGTGATATAAGGATTAATTATTACTAAATAGTTCTATAGTTACACACCTATCTAGTAAATATTACTCTATCCAAGAGGAAACTATAGATTTTTCAAACTAATCATTACACCCCAAGTTTGTTGATCTAGGTTCAAAGTACATGGGTGAGTCCCAAGAAGTGAAAGATAAAGGGAACTTTGTGTACCCATCATACTTCTATAAAGTGATGAAAGTTATCTTCAACAAGTTTGGTATGAAATCCCATGATGAATGAAAATGTTTGGGTTTATTAAAATAAACTTTCCATTATATAACCAAGATAAAGTGGAGTTGGAGAGACTTACCTAAAGCCTCAATGGAAAACTTATGATTTTGTTTGACGCATAACTAGATTATATTTGTGTGGAATTGAAACATGATATCTTTATGTATAAAAACTACTTTATAATATTGAAATTAATATCCTCTACCATTGAAGATAAAATTAAAATTCATACTAACCTATATACCAGTGATTTATCATGTAAGTATTGGTTTGACCATACAATTTCTAGATATAACATTGCTTGATGATTTTTTTTGGGTTTTTTGTTGTTATTGTCTTTTGTTGGAATCTATTTTTGTTTTTCTTGTTTAGGTTCCCACTTAACAACTTAAAATAATCTCTTCAAAAATCTAAAAAAAGTGATTAGAGAGAGAGAGAGAGGTAATATACTACTTTGACACTTATTCCTTGGTTTCTCATGTGATTACCATTAGAGTGCTAATCACACTAGCTTATGTATATGATTTTAATAACCATAAAATGGACATGAAAATAGATTTTCTTCATGGAGGACTTGAAGAGGATATTTATATGAATTAACTAGAATGATTTTTAGAATTTATTAATGATAATAAGGTCTAAAAATTAGTTAATCCTTTTTATTGACTTAATCAATAACCTAAAAAATTGAATTATAAATTTGATAGAATAATTATTTCTTTTGGATTCAAAGTAAATTAAATAGATAAGTGTGTTTACCACAAATAAATAATTGATTATTATATCATTTCATACTTATTTATTGATAACATTATTGTATTTGGGTCCAATTTTGAGATCCTTAATCATATGAAGTTTTTTTGAATATTTTTTTTGAAATAAAGGATATGGGATAACAGTTAATAAATATGGATATCAAAATTATAGTTGAGTAGATAAAAATTTCTCTATCTCATTATATTGAGAAAATATACTTTAGAAACATGGTTATAAAAATTACTATAGCTTTATTCAAAAATGTGAGTGATGTTCCTATGTTTTATTTAAGGTATTTTCATATTGTTAGAATTATAAAATATCTTGTGAACTATACAAGACCATATATTTCTTTTAATTTCTCAAAGTTTTCAAGATATAATAGTTTTCCTAATAAGAAACACTAGGATACATTATATAGGTGACTTAGTCACATAAAGGGAATTATTTATATTGGTATACATTATTCAATATTCCATAATGCACTTTAGGGGTATAACGATGCAGGTTAGATAACCAAAAAATCTGGGATTAATGGATATATAGGGTATGTTTTAACTTGGGTGGTGGTGTAATTTTTTGATTCTCTTATAAACAGATCACTTTAAATATGTCAAATTTTTTAGGTTGTGTTGTGAGCTTTAAATATTACTAGATAGGACTCTGATTGGATATATATACCATTGTACACATTTCTGATGACTAGTAAGCCCGCTCCTTTAATTTTTTGTACATTGTGAAAATAAGGCCATAATAATAAATATTAAGAGTATTAAGTATAATTAGATGACAAAGAGACACATTCAAGTAAGACTCAAGGATATCCAAGTTTTGGTGTTGGATATGATCATTACTATTGATTATGTTGGAACCAGAGAATATCTAGTTGATCCTTTAATTAAGGGACTTGATATTTCTTTGGTTCATAAATTTTGGTTGGGGATGGGACTAAAAATCCTTTATTGATTCATATACCATATAAACCAAACCTACTAAGTGAATATCACATAAAATAGGTTCAATTTGGTGCAAATAAGTAGTAGGATACATATAGAACTTGTATATATATATATTGATATATATATGTATATGAGTCTATCCCTTGGTGACTTGAAGGTTCTAAAATGAATGTTAATAAGAGTATTTTACTTTGATTAGGATAAGGAATACATGATAGGATGTTATCAATATATCCTTGGAGATTTCCAACTAAGTGTACGATTCTATGAGGCCATAAATAGAGGAATTAGGTTTATTACTCAAATGCACTCACGAGTCAGGATCAGGACACATGGAAAAAACATGTCACTCGTAAATATTTCTTATATAACTCATAACATGTTGTTCCTAGTGTATGTAGTCATATTAAAGGTTCAAATTCATGGCATATTTCATTTGGTCTTGTTAAGGCTAAAGTTGGTTAACATAGGTAGAGGTTTAAATCAGAAGGCACCCCTATTGAAAGCCCACCTTGTAAAAAACATAGAGTATTTTATTAATGGATTTATGGAGGACTATGGTTGACCAGTTATGGATCAATTAATTATGATATTAATCTAGATTCAAATAATTATGATAAAAATTGGAAATTAATTAATTATGGTATCAATTGAGAATAAATTAAATTATTAGTCAATGTAATAAATGATAATTGTTATATTTTTGTAGAAATTTTTATTTTATATATGGAAAAGGAATAATTTGAGGTGTTGAAATCCATAAATAAAATACCATTATTTAAGAAATTAATAGTTTCAATAAATTATTCTACCACTTTGTAATGATAGAAATAGTCAAAGCATTAAGTCACCCATAAAATTTCATAACTGAAAATTAAATCAGATTAATTGTTATGATGAACAATTAAATCACATTAATTTTCATAATATACAATCAAATTAATTTCCATAATAAACAATTTAAATCATAAAATTAATTTCATTAATTTTTTGGTTATATATAGTGTTCTCAACCTTCCCAAATAAGAACTAGAGATATTCTATTATGTTTTTAGTGAAAAAAATAATCTTTCAAAGTGATATGGTATATATTTTGTTGTTTCATATCTAGGATAACTTATCCAAGATGTGGAGTTACTATAATAAAATATAGATTTAGTGAGAAAATACCTTCTTTAAGGGAAGTTGAGTATATGAGACAATTCATTCAATAATTTTTACTAATTAGTTTTCTTCAATACTAAAGTATTTTCTTTAGTTCTATATTAGTTTGTTTATATTCATTGAATTAGTGTCACAACCCTCCCCTAATAGTAACCCATTCTAGGCCTGTGGTGAAGAAAAGAGTGTCCCTTGAGGACTACCTCTAATAAACTCTAGGTTGACGACTATCACCGAGGGTATAAAACAAGAAAATGAGTGGAATTACCCTCATATATCCCATGAATACATAAATAAAACCACCAATCAACACCATGATATAAAAAACCCAGATCCATAACAATCCCACAATGCATAAATATATTATACAAATATAAGTTTACAAATAAAATACCAAATATAAGACCTAGGTAGCGACTCCATATCCAATCCTGATATTTATCTCGGTTACCAAACTCGCATAAGAAACCTAAACAAAATTATATATATATAGGGTTGAGTATAACCTTTATACTTAGTAGGACAATAATCAAGAACTATCATGAAAATGTTATAAGAGAATACTAATGCTTTAGTGAATAGAAAATAAAACTAATAGGCACCTAATATGTCAACTACCACCCAGCCACTAAGGCTCACTCACCAAGTATCACATCCATGGATTATAACATAATATCATAGAATATATCAAAAGGGAACCCCATAATCACTTACCCACTATTTTCTTGCTATCAAACCCCAACATCAAAAGCCATGTACTCCCAATACCTTTCATAGTCATGCCACAACACACCATACCAATATTTCCACATTTGATGCAGATAGGTCTACAAACCTACTTATCCCAACCTCATTAAGGGTCTAATACCTCATATTAGAATTAGTCCATCCAAATAATAACAAAAAATACCACCATATATAACATATCTACATCTCCACTATACATTACAACCTTATCACATATCCACACCATTACGGTATCATGAACATGAAGGACATCAACCTCATACCCTCCTCTTACCATGCATGACTCAGATAAAGTACCATCACCACATCCACATAAGTAGTCCACCATATCCCACTTGGAAGGGATAACAAGGAAGAGGGAGTTTCTGACCATCCATTTACTCACCAATTTTGATGTTAGGGAAAACACCTGGAACCCAAAACATTTGGGTATAGGTAAGGTTATCTAGATCAGGTGGGTGAATAAAGAAATCATAAGGAAATACATCATATATATTCATATAGTCATGAAAAAGACCAACCTAAAGGACTCACATAAATATAACACCATAATATCCCATTAACATCACCAAAATACCATTACCACACACCACCACCACTTCTATCTATAACCCCACAAACCAACCCACTTTTCCATACAAAACAATCATAATAACATTCAAAAGTTCCTATTTAGTCATTCCATTACACTTTTTCCACATTCTTTTTCCACCAACCATGTTATGTTTATTATTTCATCCGATCCCATATTTAATAACTAACCACTTCCATCCAATACCCACATTAATTACATTCATTACCCATTTTATTTCATGTATCATCATCTCATTTACAACTATGATTTAATTTAATTATAGAAACATACATTTTAGGTTCATCATTTCTTGTTATATTTTTCTACTATCAGGTGGCTAAAAAACAAAACACAACAACCATTCATGCCATCATAACATGAAAATCTCCACATTCACTATTTACAATTGTGGAAAGGTACCCATAACCTTGCTGCATAACACATCCCATCTCAACCAATCACAAAAAAACTAACCCACATTGCATCTTGTGTTGACTAATCATAGCCCTACTTCCCAATATATGACAAAGATAATAACCAAAAACATGACAATCACAACACTAATATAAGTAAAAAACAACAATTACACCTAAATCCATCAATAATAGACATCCGTAAGTTTCCATTAACATTTTTTCACATCAGTTCACATCCCTTATATAGGTATCATTAAAGAAGTTCCATATTTCATACACAATTGGTTTCTTACCAACTTTATATATTTATCCCTTCATCATAGGTGATTATAGTTGATAAATCAAAACACAAACACATAAAATTTTCTAAAACAATAATGATTTTCAGAAACATTAGTGAATAAGACTCAATCACATGAGTAATGTCAAGGAAACAAGTAAACAAATACAAAACACCCCTTCCCATAAATTTTATTTAGTTTGGTTAATTATATTTATTGGTCCAATCCATTATATCTTCAAAATGAATGAAATAAGAAGATAATTCCAATTTATACACCAAAATAAAATAGAGATCCTAAATCCCCAACCTCAACTAATTATTCAATGATCGTTAAACAAGTACAACTTAGAGAAGATTTGATCTCAAGGACCAAATCAAGGAAGGGAACCTAAAAAACCTAGAAATCCCAATCCCAATCAAAATCATGAATCAAGATCACTAAAACAATCAACAAACTATAACCATATCCTTCTCCAGACAAAGGGCATAAAGGAAACCAATAATAAAAGAAAAGTAACTCACCTTAGATGGAGGAATTATTTATTTATATATCCATGGATCAAAATATACTAAAGGGGGATTAGGAGTCTCTAAATACACACCTATGATCATCGGTGGTTTGAGAGAATTTTTAGGAAATAGGGAAAAACCAAATGGGATGAAAATTTATATTTGTTATTAAAAACAGGGCATCATAGTATTACAAGTAATGGTTGCATAATGATTGGGTCTAATTGAACTTCTCTAGAAGATCATGCCACAAATCCTCCCATATATCCCCCATTCCAGGCTCAGTTAACTTTTTAATTTGATATAATGGAAGGAAGTTCACTCCATGACTGTAATCACTACACCAAGATATTACCCAAAACAACACCAAAAAATTCCAACCTCTAGACCCCAATACCATGACATCGGGTCACTCCACAAATCTCACCACATAAGAAATATCACAAATCCCCCATGACTC
Source organism: Viscum album (assembly GCA_963277665.1). Lineage (NCBI taxonomy): Eukaryota > Viridiplantae > Streptophyta > Magnoliopsida > Santalales > Viscaceae > Viscum > Viscum album. The sequence continues at coordinate 1,323,867,893 of OY728160.1, forward strand.
TGTTGCACCATGAACACATCTATTATGTTGTGGCTAGAAAATCGAAAAGTCATATTTTTAAGGATAAATGAATTCTATGTAAGCGTCCTCACCTATAGACGAGTCCTTCATATTTCCAAATTCCATCTTCGAATCCTTCATTCCATGAAATAATTTGTTGTTCCACAAAGAATAACTCACTAGTGGAAATAACGACTTCGACATCATGGGTTTGATGTCAGTTTCATAGAAACTGATGAAAAAATTCAGCAATGGAACATTTTGGCATATGTTTTTTATAAAACCGATTCTAAAACATTTTGACTGCTAATTTTGGGCATCAATTTTATCTAAAACTAATTCCAAAATTAACAAATATATATTTTTTCATTGGTTTTCATAAAAACCAACACAAAAAGTTAAAAAAAATACCTTTTGGTGTCATTTTTTATAAAAACTAATGTCGAAAATGATTATCAAGTTGTAGTATATTTCCGAATATTTTAATTGATTGGTAATGGAGCTAAAATGGACTTAAGGATAAAAAGTTATGGAATTCAGAAATTGGACTTCTTTAAGAGAAGTATTAAAGAAGTCTAACTTTTGATGGCTATAAATTTTGATCCATAAGTCCATTTGAGCTCAATGACCAGTAATATCCAAGATTAGTATTGAAATACAAATTGGTAATCATTTTTTATGTTAGTTTTATGAAAAAAACCACATCTAAAATGATTACCAAGTTATAGTTAGTTTCCTAAGATTATAAGTGACTAGTTATAGAGCTAAAAAAGACTTATCGATCAAAATTTGTGGAAATCAGAAGTTGGACTTCTTTAAGAGAAGTCTTACAAAAGTCCAACTTTCGATGAAAATAACTTTTGATCTGTTAGTCCATTTGAGCTCAACGGCCAGTCAAATTGAAGATAAGAACATGAAAAAAACTTGGTAATCATTTTTGATGTTTTTTTTATAAAAAAACCGATGAAAAAATGTATTTTTTAAACTTTTGGAGTCAATTTTTAGGAAAATCGATGTGAAAAGTATTTTTTCAACTACACGGGTTTGACATTTAAATTTTTTCAGAGTGCGTTTCAATATTTGAAATCCCAACTAAATTTTAATACAACACCACTTCAAATAATATCATTTAATATATATAAATTCTTATTCTCTTTCATTCATTATTTTCAACCTTTTTGATCCAAACAAATTATCAACTATTCTTTAATCGATGATTTAAATAAGTCATTTATTCTATTTATTTAATTTATTTATTGTTATTTTCCTTAATTGATAAAAATATTAATTATTTTTATTATGATAATGAAAATTTATTCTAATAATATTGTGAAGATAAAACTTCCACATCATATTTACCAACTGAAGTTGAAAATTCCTTATCAATCATTGTTCTCATTGCCACATGAGGTCTTCCCTGACAGTAAGAGAAATAATGAAAAATAACACATTGATTCAAAGGAAACCACCTAATGAATTGAAATTAGGTTGAATATTTATGTTTATTATTTTTTTATAATTTGGTGTTTGTAAGTTTCAGTTCTTATTTCTCAAGTTTTCTTTGAAGTGAATAGTATTTATTGAAACTTATAGAAGTCAAAATTCCGACTGCCATAACTTTCGACCCGTAAGTCCGTTTTTGCTCAACGACCAGTTAAATTGAAGCTTAAGAAAACATATATGCACCATAATTAATATTTATTATGTTTATACATAGTTTTTAGTAAAAAATGTTGTGAAAATTAATTTTTTTTACATTTGAAGTTGTTTTTTTTGTAAAACCAACGTGAAAACATGCTTTTTATCATCAGTTTTTGATAAAAACCAATGTTAAAAATCTTGTAGAATTATAAATTCAACATTCATTTTCCAAAAAAAAAAACGATTTTTAATGGTAAAAATTTTACCTTTTGATGTCAGTTTTAAAAATTGACTTCAAAAGTCCCACTTTTAATGTCGGCGGCTTAAATTTCAGTTAAAAACTGATGTTAAAATAAAAAAACAATGTTAAAGACCATTTTTATACTAGTTAATGGAGACCTAATCATATAATATTTCCAACCCTCTCAACCAGTAACCTAAATAGCCACACTGTGACCTTCGGTTCTTAGCTACACTTATATCTCCAACGAGACCCCTTCTCCTCTAAACCTTTACAACACCTATAATATCCAATAAAAAAAATAGGATAGGGAAGTCCATGAATTTATATTATATACCTATCAAACAATTATTTTCCTCAATAATCAAAACCAAAACCCAAAGGAAAAACCACATACACCACCTACGAGGCACTCCTCAAGATATTTCTCTCAATCATGATGATACCATTGAACAAACATAACATCAAGGGAAAAGAAAAATGAAGTTCCCAGATCAGTGTGAATCACTGAGAAGGGGAGGGGGTGAATTAGTGATCCCTTTAAATATTTTTACTAATTGATTCTTTTTAATTAAACCTCTATGGCTAGTTAAATCCTTGATCCACTCTTCTTGTATCTCTCAGCCTTACCTCGAATGATGCTGTAAATGTAAAGACACTGAACACAAGGATTTACAAGGTTTGGTTAAAAGACCTACTCCTTGCTATACTAGTTATTCATCCTAACACAAATTCTACACTATAATTCAGTTAGTAATTATAATGGTTGATACAAAGTCCCACTGTATCTCTCCTTAATCCTATAGGAGGTTCTTTATGCTGCTTCCCACAGTGTTACCAGAGTCCCATTGGCCTACTTTAGAGTCACACTGAAGACTTATTCTCCTCCTTAAATCTCATAGGGGTATTATAGCTCTCAAGTTACATGATAAGATTCCTTCTTTAAGTTCTTTCTTGATTCACTATAGATGATCTTCTGCTCTCTCCACATAGGATTGCTGAATCACACTTTCTAGTGTATCTCTTCAAGAATCTTCAACAGCCTTTGGTAAGGTCTATTGTCCTTGATCAATAAATCTGATCACTTTTCTGATTAGTCCTCAGTATCAACAATGCTCAGGCAATTATTTCTTCTTTTGATGAAGACCTGGCCTCACTAATATGTGTGCAAGTGGTGCACACAAACTCTTTAGGAATTCAATATTGATTATTTACAATATTAGCTCAGTCTGCCTTCTTGGACTCTAAAATACTGTTTACTCAGATATAATATCTTATTTAATTCAGTCTAGCTTCATTCTAAGTACTCATTCACTTCATGCATGGATTTCATGGGATCCAATACTTATTGTATTTGGATATCTCAATTTCTTATTCTTTAGTAAAACAAATGCACTAAAAATTCTCCTTGTTTTCTTGGAAATAATCACATACACTTATGTGATTATTCAAACAATGAATATCAGGTCACTTGGAATCATCTGAATTGATTATGCTTCATGCATGAGTTACATGGAATTTCTTATTATTGTTTACACACATGCACTAACAATCTTGATTCTTCTTTAAAGTGTCTTCATGTATGCATGTGAATGAATGCATGCACAATTTCCTTATTCTCTACTTCTTGTGTGAAAACACCAATGGGTATGACTATTTGAGCACACACACTTCCTTTTTATTTTTCTCACTTAATATCACACACACTCTTTGTCTTTGGTTCTTTTCACACACACACTTATTATTTTATTTAGGTTCATTATGGGTGTGTGTGATTAGCCACTGAAAGAGGATAATATTAATTGTCAATATCTTAATAATAATGTGTTCCAAAGTCCATAAACAATAATTTTAGTGCATTATAGAAATTGAACTTCATTTCTCATCTCAAATGCAATTCAAGTTTAAAATGCAAATTTGGGTCCAATAATTCATCTATTTATGGACAATATTATATTAATTTTCTGAATTTTATATTTTGGGATATGATTTATCACTTTTTTTGGAACATTTTTTCTTTTCGGATCGATGGATGAATCCCAATTAAAGATGGAGATTTTTGTGGATGAATGCAGAACTTTTTTGGAGAAATCATAATGGGCCTAAGGCCTGTCAAACAAATATGGGGACCACAAAACAAGGCCAATGAAGCTCAAATTTTTAAATTAGAAATAGAAAAATATGGGGATAATTTTATTCAACTGTGGATAGAGATAATTCTGAAGTTTTCATGGAGATATATGGATCTGAAGTTAACATTTAAATGGTGGGCCCGACCTGAAAGCCCATAATGTCTTCCCATCATTTCGATCATAACATCCCAACGGATGCACTAAATTTCCTGAAATTTTTACACCTAATATAGGAAATATTGAAGAACATATTTTTCTTCTATGAACCCTCATTATTCGGCCTCCTTAAATTAAAAATTTAAATGTCAAAATGGTAGACGAATCTGGATGAATTTCCAGGTCAACTTCGAAACATCAAATTCCCTTGATTTTATCACCCTCCTTTTAACTCTCCCAATTAATGGAGATGTAATTTATTATTGGGGGGTATATATAAGGCACAAAATATGCCTATATAAGGAGCTAGTTGTGAAGGGAATTATCATCTAATATTTTTCTTTGAATCCAAGTTTTTCTTTCAATGCAAATCTTTCTTTCAATTGTAATTCCCCGCTTCCATTTTGTAATCGCATCGTCAATTTTTTCCCATGTAAGTTTTTCAATAATTTTAATTTCTTAATAAAATCTTTTATTCTTCTTTACTTCATATTTTTATTTTCTTCACACGTTGATACCGTTGAATCAAGGTGTGAATTTATTCACACCAACACTTGTAATTTTTTCACACAATGATGGAGTGTACATTTTTCTTAATGTTTTTTTCAATCCCACTTCTTTAAGTCGAATTCCTACTTACATTGATATAATAACATCAATGAAGGGCTAAAATTTTATGGGTTTATCCTAGGGAGTTGCATGAGGTGGATTGATTGTTATTTGATGTTCTTAAATTCTTAAATATGTTCTTCATTTTAAGAGTTCCTTCCTTTGATTTATCTTCTTCTTTGTCTTCATTGAATTTAAAGATGACACATTTTGAGTGATAGTACGATCCAATTCCATAGATTGATCATGAAATTGATTCTCTAAGTGCATTGGTGATTAGACTTTAAATTTTGTATGGATTAAATCGGAGAATGATATTGAGGAATTATTTCATTTTATGGATACCTCTTAAACCGATGAACAAAAAATCCAAAGAAAAAAAAATACATCCAATAAAGCCCTAAAGACAACCTAGGATCGACCCATCTTAATTAATTTTTTTAATTCAAGTCATTTTTTTTGTTTTTATCTTTAAATTAAATCACTATTTCTTCAAATCAATCAACACCATAGTTGGCCACTTCATAGCCAATCCCGCATCCAATCATAGAGTCTCAAGGTTTCTTCTTCGGTCCCTGTGGATTCGATAACCCAAGCCATACTACAAGCGACCGCTTACACCATATAACTTGGGTAAATTAGGGTGCAACCAGTGTGTCTTCAAACCCAAATGGGTGATCTTATTTTTGTTTGTTCATTCTCCTTTCTCCCCCTTTCTTCTTCACATGGGCACACACACTATATTTTATATTTTTTGTATGTACATGAACTCCACCATGAATGCACCCTCCTTCTTATTCTAAGTAAAACACACACAACCTGAATGGGTATATGGATGGTGTATGTGTGAGTTTTTCTTCTCAAGAGGGTTCTTCTTCTTCTCCAAGGTAGTGTATATGTACACTGTCCCTTTTTAAACTATCCTCTTCTTCTCTTCGTGAAACCAAGGGTTCACATGTTCTTCTTCTTCGTGCAAACCGTAGGGTACATGGGTTATTCTTCAGAGAACCACAAATGGATCTTGGTTCCTATATTCTCAAGATAACAACAAGGGTGCATAGGCACTGGTTGTTTTTACCTATGGGATCACCTCCACAAAGAACCACAAGGGTTTAGAAAAACCAGTCGTGTGTTTGTGGGTTTTCTTCGCACATAGATGCGGTCTCTTATTCTTCGCGATGACGTTTCAAGAGTGCTTTGAACTTTTTGAATGCCTGCAGGATCTTCTTCTTTGCATAGCAGGGCTACGCGGAAACCCTCAATGATCTATTTTTTTATGAAATAGGAGCTTTCTCAAATATTTTCCAACAAAATGAGTCGAGGGACTCCTAATTTTATAGACAAAGGATGCATGTTTAAGTATGCATATCTAACATGAATATCAGGGGTTTGAATGCCTGATATCTTTGGCTTAAAACTTTCTAATCCTCAGGTCAAAGATAATCCACAAGTCTTGGTTTGTTTTCATTCAATACAGGGTCCTTATTTTATGGAGGAAACTTCACGTGCATGCATTTAAGAATGCATGCATATCCTATTCTAAATTCAAGCTCGATCATGGATCTTTATTCATAGCCTAGGTAGCTTCTCATTCCTCTACTTACTTGGAATCTTCATTTAAATTGCATGCAACTTTTAACGCATTCATGTGTTTGGTTTGTCCAGACAATCTCTATGGGCTTGACCGGAGCTCAAATGGTGGCTAGAGTGATGAGATCATCGTTCAGCTTCATCGCTGGTTCGTGGGTGGATCTCGGGTGTCTGGAGGTTGAAGACAACCTCAGTGGAGAGATCAGATGACCAAAATTTAAAAACCACGTGGTGAAGATAGATGTGCATTAGCAATTAGATCTCGAGATGCGGGATGCGTCGTGTGGTCGAGATCTCACGCAAGATCAGATGAGTGGCCAGGATTTGCTCCGCATTTTTTAAACCCATCCCACATTGAAACAGAGGAATGGATGCAGCTCATTTATAATACAAACCACCCCAACCACAACTCAGAATTCTCCTCCTCCCTCCATGGTACCACCCTACACCATGTTCACCATGCGAGCGTGCTCTTAGCACCCAATATTCTCCTCGAGCACGCTACTGGTGCCCACTATGCATGCACCGCATGGGTTCACCACCGTGCATGCAACCTTTGTGCTTATACTATGCCCACACACCCTGCCTAATGTGGGGATGGCCTTGAGGGATTTCCTCGAGTGCAGTTTACCCTCAGGTCCCACATGTTCTTGAGGTGAGGTCCTCGGCTGGCCCTCCATGGTTTGCCCCTTTCTTTTTATGTAAGGTCATATTATATACTTGGTTAAGAACCAAGTTTATAGTACAAGAATAATGAATGGATACCTTCTTCATTATCTCTAGAATTTCAAACCACCAACATTCTTCTCTTCTTCTTCTTTTTCTTTTTGGAATGATAATTACAAAGATCTTCAATATTCCTTTAATCCAACCATGGATGATGCATGGATCATTTCTTCATCCCTCATGCATTAAAACATAATTCATGGATTCTCCTTATTGTGAGGGATGTGTTATCCATTAACACATGTCTTGGACTTTGAGGACTAGCTCAAACAATCATCTGATATCTTAAACTTCATCCATTTAGATTCAATGGATGAATCTTCAACACTTAATCCACTTAGTGACTATGGATGGATCTTCACTTCTTTCCTCATGCAATTAAGTATTGCATGGACTTCTTCAAGTTTTGTAATAATGTATCATCTTGATACAAGTCTTGGAACTTAGAACCAGTTCATCAATCGTTAGATTTGTATCCTCTTGTAGAATTGATAATGTGTAGTATTTAATGCTTTGAATCAACAACAATTCTACAAGGCTTCACCAAATTCTTCACCAATACCTTTCATTCTCATATTGACTTTTTATTGACAACTTATTGACATCATATTGAAAAAAAATGAAAAACCATTCTAAAAAATCTCCCCCTTTGTATTTTGTTGTCAATATCACTTAAGCACACTTTGAATGGGTCAATATGTGTGCCAATATTTTCTCCCCCTTATTGGAAACCAAATGCAAAGGTGTTAGTGGGGTCTCTTCAAAAACATGTCCTTCTTCCTTTGAATAATATCTTTTAGAATATTTCTGAGAGAGGGATGATGTCACATGGTTCACTTAGAAAAGAGCCTTTAGTTAATCAACTCTATGTCTACTTGGGCTAACCCAGTGTAGAAAACAAGAGAGATATGACCAAGGTGTTAAATGCTGTCCATAAACAACCATACTTGTGATATCATGCTCAGAATGGTTCAATTATTGACCAAGGGATTAGAGATAATCATATTTATTAATGAAATGATAAATCCTTCACATACTTCACCAAAATTATTAAAACATTCAAGTGAAAAGATAAATATCATCCTTTCATCCCATCTTGTCATCAATCAAGAACTCCCCCTTAATTGACATGATAAATACAATTAAGAACAAGGGATGGAAGTGTGATTGGAATACCTCAATTTTATATTCTTGAGATGATATGAATTACAATGGTTTTTCTTGATACAATCCTTTATATCATCTCCTTAATTTTTTATCTCCCTCAAGGGGTTCACTCCTTTTGTTTTACCTTAGTGGAAAATAATCATCAAATGATCTTAAAGATATTCATATTGATAGTCTTCCACTGTGGAACACTTCAAGTAATTATCAAATCATGGATAATGAGTCCAACTTGGATTTTTCCACTTTTTTCATTCAATTATCCTTTTAATAATGACCTTAATCTTCAATTACCTATAATGTAAGAACACATATACAATAAAAATATAAGGTAATGAGATGGAACACTTGCGAGCTTCTTAATAGAAGCACCAGGGTTTAGAATTTTCTCTCAACCCAAGAACTCCTTTCCTTATAGATCTAAAGTGTCTAGTACTCTTCATGCTGGTGTTTCCTCTCCATTTAACATTATGATCTTTCATTATCAGCATAGAACCTTTATTTCCATTCACCTTCAACTTGTGTGGATTGTTTATTTTCACCTCTATCAGTATTAAAGTAGATTTTACTGGTGCATGTTGTTAAATCTTCTCCATTTGGAATGATAAAATAGTCAAAAATTTGTTTTCATGATGTCTATACTTCTTTCACCTTCCAAACAGTAGTGGTGAGACACTTGGGTTATCATGTGATGACAACCTATCATGAAATTAGAATTTTCCTTCATGTGGAATGATCTGTTTTCCCTTTAACTTGGATTTAGCGATCATTTATTCTTTAGATATTTGAAGTTCTCTAGAAATTTTCAATTGATTAGGCCAAATGACTAAACAATCATTCTTGGAATTTTCTGTCTTGGAGCTTCCACATAGATTCTTCAATGTTTTCAAGTTACCTTTCTTAGGAAACTTATCAAAATTATCTTCAGGAATGTCTTTAATCAATCCTGTCTTATTCTGGATTGATTATCCTTTCAATTTGAGATTTCTTACATTCATTTACATGGATTTTTTTACAGTGATCCATGGTATGTAATTTCTTTCCAAACTAGAATCATATTTTATTTTTTGAGATGAAATTCTTGGAATCTGGATTAAACTTATTCTTGGGAATAATTTCTTTCACTATTTTCTTGACTTCACTGTATTTCATATTCCCAATGGAAGGCTTTTCAACTCCTTTTGATTTCTCCTTCCTTTTTTGTGGTATATGATTCTTATCAGTATATGTCTGAGGCATGGTAGGACTAAACCAGCACTCATCATAACTATGACCACTTCTATTTCACATATCATAGAAGTCTTCATGATATTCAAATCTGTTATTAGTAGACAAATTCTTTTTCATTTGTGATTTCTGCTTTTTCTTTGAAGGTTTCTTCATTTCTTCACATCTACTTTTCTTAAATGTAGGCCTTACACGATTTTCATATCCTAACATATTATGCCAGAAATCATTGGCCCGATGCCCAAACTTCCAACAACATTAACAATATCCAACAAATCTCCTTCTTTTACTTATAGTATCAATCTGTCTAGATTTATTGAATTTTTTTTCCTGGAATTGTCTTTCTTTATTTGGAGCATATTTTTGGGAGTTTCTCTTCATAATAATTTCATTATCCACCCTTGAAGTTTTGATAGATGTATTGAAATTTTTATCAATCCACATATTCCCAGCTTTTGGCTTTGAACCTATAATTGCAGATGAAACTGCATTAGTAGAAATAGAAATAACTGGGTTATGGGATGCCTTCTTCTTAGAGGATATTGCCATTAGATTAGAGTATGATCTGGTGTTACTTTTAGAATCACATTCCTTAATGAAAAATTGAGTGTAAAAATCTCTTCTTTCATCTTTTTGGGAAGTTCCTTCTTGGAGTGATTGTTGATTCTTCAATTTCAACTTTAACTCTAAACACTTCATGTTGAGGGAGTTCTTCTCATCCTCAACTGATCTCAGTTTGATTTTCCAAATTCTATTTCATATTTATCATTTTTTCTTCATGAATATTTTTTAATTGTTGCAAAGAGATGTCAAGATCCTTCACCTTGTTGGCTCTATCTTTTAGTTGAGAAGCTTTGACAACCATAGTGACTTTGTGCAATTTTTTAAATTCATGGAAATATTCTAAAAATACAATCTCAAAGAATTATTTCTCACAAATACTTCCCTAAAATTATTCAGTAAATTGATCATGTATTTCATTGTAAAGAGATATATTTTCTTCATTTTCCTTCACTAATTTTTTGAGAGTGTTGGATACGCCACCCCTTTTAGCCAATGCATCTTCCATGGCATTAGCTTCTTCTTCCAACTGTAATTTTTCATCTTGAAGAGCACTAATGCTTGCAAAAATATGTATTGACACTTCTATAGGGACTTTATTCAGATGATCTTTGAGTAAAAATTGAAGATCACTAGTTGATCTATCATCATCACAACTTGAACATGCTTCATCAGAATAATAATAAGTATTATCACATGTTATACCTTTCAGATTACCTTCAGTAGAAGGTGACTCTCAATTATTAGTAATCTTATTCTTCATCTTCCTTGCCTATTTATTCTTTCTATTTTTATGATTCTTGGAAGAAATCTCCATTTTAGTTTTCTCACTCATTTCTTGAAATCTTCACTTCATAAAGACTCCCTTGGATCTTTTAGAGGTGACATTCCCTATGATACCAATTGAAGTTCCCAGATCAGGGTGAATCACTGAGAGGGGGAGGGGGTGAATTAGTGATCCCTTTAAATCTTTTTACTAATTTATTCTTTTCAATTAAACCTTTATGACTGGTTAAATCCTCAATCCACTCTTCTTATGTCTCTTAGCCTTACTTGGAATGATGTTGTAAATGTAAAGTCACCGAACACAAGTATTTTCAAGGTACGGTTCAAAGAACTAATCCTTGCTATGTTGGTTATTCATCCCAAAAATATTCTCTACTATAATTTGGTTAGTAATTATAATGGTCGATACAGAGTCCCACTATATATCTCCTAAGTCCCATAGGAGGTTCTTTATACTGCTTCCCACAGTGTTACCAGAGTCCCACTGAAGACTTATTCTCCTCCCTAAATCTCACAGGGGTCTTCTAGCTCTCAAGTCATACGAGTAGCTTCCTTCTTTAACTTCTTTCTTGATTCAATGTAGATGATCTTCTGCTCTCTCCACACAGGCTTACTGAATCACAATTTCCTGTGTATCTCTTCAAGAATCTTCAACAACCTTTAGTAAGGTCTGTTGGCCTTGCTCAATAAATCTGATCACTTTTCTGATCAGTCCTCAGTCTCAACAATGCTCAGGCAATTCTTTCTTCTTCTGATGAAGACCTGGCCTCACTAATATGTGTGCAAGTGGTGCACAAAACCTCTTCAATAATTCAAGAGTTATTATTCACAATATCAGATCAGTATACCTTCTTGGACTCTCAAATAATGTTTAATCAGATATAAGATATTCTTTAATTTAGTATGGATTTAGTCTCAGTACTCATTCACTTCATGCATGGATTTCATGGGATCCAATACTTCTTGTACTTGGATATCTCAATTTCTTCTTCTTTAGTGAAGCAAATGCACTAAAACTTCTCCTTTTTATCTTGGAAAGAATCACATACACTTATTTGATTATTCAAACACTGAGGATCACCTCACTTGGCATCATCTAAATTGATTATGCTTTATGAATGAGTTGCATGGCATTGCTTCTTCTTGTTTACACACGTGCACTAAAAATCTTGATTCTTCTTTTAAGTGTCTTCACATGTGCATGTTCATGCATGCATGCAAAATTTCCTTCTTCTCTCTTTATTATGTGAAAACCCTAATGGGTATGGCTGTTTGAGCACACACAATTCCTTTTTCTTTTTCTCACTTAATATCACACACACTCTTTGTCTTTGGTTCTTTTCACACACACACTTATTATTTGACTTAGGTTTAATATGGGTGTGTGTCTTCAAACCTGAATGGGTGATATTATTTATATGTGTTCATTCTCCTTTCTTCCTATTTCTTCTTCACATGTACACACACACACACACACACTATATTTTATGTTTTTTTCATGCATATGAACTCCACCATGCATGCACCCTCCTTCTTCTTCAAGTAAAACACACACAACCTGAATGGGTATGTGGATGGTGTATGTGTGAGTTTTTCTTCTCAAGAGGGTTCCACTTCTTCTCCAAGGTATTGTATATGTACACTGTCCCTTTTTAAACTATCCTCTTATTCTCTTTGTGAAACCAAGGGTTCACGTGTTGTTATTTTTTGTGCAAACCATAGGGTACACAGGTTCTTCTTCACAGAACCACGAATGGATCTTGGTTCCTATCTTCACAAGAGCACAATAAGGGTGTATAGGCACCAGTTGTTTTACCTACTGGATCACCTCCACAAAGCACCATGAGGGTTTAGAAAAACCAATCGGGTGTTCTTGGGTTTTCTTGGCATAGAGGTGTAGTCTCTTCTTATTCGCGAGGACATTTCAAAAGTTCTTTTCACTTGTTGAATGCTTACAGGATTTTCTTCTTCTTCATGTAGCAGGTCTACACAAAAACCCTTGGTGCTCTATTTTTCAGAAAATAGTATATTTATCAAATATTTTTTAACAAAATGAGTCAAGGGACTCCTCCTTTTATAGGAGGAGGATGTGCATTTAAGTCTATGCATCTAACATGAAGATCGGGGGTTTGAATTCCCAAGACCTTTGGCTTCAAAATTTAGAATCTACGGGTCAAAGATAAGCCACAAGTCTCGGTTTGTTTTCATTAAACACGAGGTCCTTATTTTATGGACAAAAATTCATGTTCATGAATTTAAAAATGAATTCATATCCTCTTATGCATGGAAGCTTGATCATGTAGCTTTCTTCATAGCCTCGACAGCTTCGTGTGCCTTAGATTTCTTGGAATCTTCAATTAAATCGCATGTGTGAAAATTTTAAATAATGAATTTGTTTGGTTCGTCCGGACAATCTCTATGGGCTTAACCGGAGCTCAAATAGTGGTCGGAGTGATGAGATCATCATTCAGCTTCATTGTTGGTTTGCGGGTGGAGCTCGGGTGTCTGAAGGTTGAAGACAACATCGGTGGAGAGATCAGATGACCACAGTTTAAACACCATGTGACTTGGATATATGTGCAGTGGCAATTAGATCCTGAGATGCAGGACGCGTCGTGCGGCTGAGATCTCATGTGAGATCAGATGAGCGGCCATGATTTCCTCTAGATTTTTTAAACCCGTCCCACATCTAAACGGAGGCATGAACACAGCTCATTTATAATATAAACCACCCCAACCACAACTCATAATTCTCCTCCTCCCTCCACGGTACCGCCCCATATTGTGTTCACCCTACGGGTGCGCTCTTAGCACCCACTCTGCTCCTCAGGCGTGCTACTGGTGCCCACTATGCATGCACCACATGAGTTCACCACCATGCGTGCAACCTTCAGGCTTATACATGGTCCGCATGCCATGCCTCATGCAGGGCTTTCCTTGAGGGAATCCCTCGAGCACGATTGACCCTCGGGTCCCACATGTTCTTGAGGTGAGGTCCTCGGCTAGCCCTCCATAGTTGGCCCCTTTATTTTTATGTAAGGCCATATTATAGACTTGGTTAAGAACCAAGTGTATAGTACAAGAATAATGCATGGCTACCCTCTTCATTATCTCTAGAATTCCAAACCACCAACCTTATTCTCTTCTTATTATTTTTCTTTTTGGAATGAGAATTCCAAAGATCTTCAATATTCCTTTAATCCAACCATAGATGATGCACGAATAATTTCTTCATGCCTCATGAATTAAAACATAATGCATGGATTCTCCTGTTGTGAGGGATGTTTTCTCTATTAACACATGTCTTGGACTTTGAGGACTAGCTCAAAAAATCATCTGATATCTTAAACTTCATCTATTTAGATTCAATTTATGAATCTTAAACACTTCATCCACTTAGTGACTATGGATGGATCTTCAATTCTTTTCTCATGAAATTGAGTATTGCATAGACTTCTTCAAGTGTCATAACAATGTATCATCTTGATACAAGTCTTGGAACTTAGAACCAATTCATCAATCATCAGATTTGTATCCTCTTGGAGAATTGATCAAGTGTAATATTCAATGCTTTGAATCTCTTACAATTATCCAAGGCTTCACCAAATTCTTCAGCAATACCTTTCATTCTCATATTGACTTCTGATTGACAACTTATTGAAATATTATTGACAACAAATTCAACACCATTCTCAAAAAAAAAAAAATATAATAAAACCATCACTAGTTAAAATATTACATTATAAATAAAATCAATATTCAAACAGCTTGGGATATTGAGTGTACATCTACAACTCTCATTACCACATACTCTCCTTCGAACCACTATGCCTCCATATAACATGGAATAAATGAATAAAATACATATGAAACACATTATCTCAATGATCCTGATCCTCTACTAACTATTACATGATTTTTGAATCTCCCTCAACATCCAAGACTCCCCAATCAATAATTTGGTAGTCATTGTAAAGATAATTATATAGATGCAATTCATGGAAAAAATTCTGAAATTAGTCTAACTATGAAGGAAGAGCCAAATGATACACCACCTCACCAACATTCCCCAACACCTCAAAAGGATCAATAAACTAATAAGAGATATTAATCCTTTGTAAAAAACTATACTTCCCATGATTATGGGAAACCCTAAAGAAAAAATGATCACCAACCTCAAACTCTAGTGGTCTCCTCCTATGATCAACATAAAACTTCTAACAATCCTACATTACCTTCATCCACTCCTAAATCATCTAAATATTCTTGGTTGTTCTCTTTACCACATCTTCTCCAAAAACTACTGACTCTATAACCTCATTTTAGAATAATAGAGATCGATAAGTACTCCTTTACAATGCCTTGAATGGTTCCATTCTAATGGAAGAGTGATAAAAACTTTTATAAGAAAATTCAACCAAGGGAAAATGATTTATCCATAATCCACTAAAATATAGAAAATAAGACCATAACATATCCTCTAGCATTTGTATAATATTCTCAGTATTCCTATCTATCGAGGATGGAAATTAGTTCCAAGGCACAACTGGGATCCAAAATCATACTATAACCCTCTCTAGACCCATGAGGTAAAATGAGGATCCTAATCAAATATGATGGATTTAAGTACCTCGTGAAGCTTCACTACATCATCCATATATCACCTTTCCAAAAATTCCACCGAACTCTACTCCCAAATCCTTAGGAAGTGGGAAAACTTCATCAACTAATCTATGATCACCTAATTAGCACCAAATTCTCCTTGGAATTGACATAAAATAGTGACGAAATCAATAAATATGTCCTCCCATTTCCACTTGGGGACATCCAAAGGCTGTAATAAACCACTCAGAACATGATGCTATTCACATAATGGAAGACTAGAAATCACAACATAGACTACGCTAGTGACTAATTTATATCAGTCCACAAAAACCAACCCCTCAAATTATGATAAATATTGGATACACCTAAATTCACTTCCACTACTGAACTATGGAAAGCTTAAAAAACCTTCTCATGCACTGCCGATAAAAAAATATCCTCCCCTGAAATAGAAATCAATGTTTTTCATCCTTTGAATACCCCTATGAAGTATCATCATAAAGAACACGATTCTGTATCATCTCTATCTCTGAGTCTCCCAATCAAAACTCTTCCACCCACCACATCAAGGATGATTTCATTGGCATCTGAAATAGGAAAACTCTACCAAAACCCTCCTCTTAATCAAGGTACATAATTAAAATATCCTCCATCACCCTAAAATAATCTATAAAATCCAAAATGATATATACCAATGAATTTATACTCATCTCATTAACAACTGAATTTTCATTCCCTATGGTGTAAAAGTTATCAAAGTTATAGTCTTGGAGAAACTCCATCCACTTTGTTTTTTGCAGATTCAGATCATGTTGAGAGAAAATGTACCTTAAGATCTTGTGATCTATGAAGACTAAAAATATCTCTCTAATGAGGTAATGTATCCATGAATTTAGGGTAATGACTAATACTACCATCTCAATATCATGGGTGGCATAGTTATGATCCTGAATAAGTAATTGAGTTGACCCATAAAAGATCACTTACCTCACCTACATCAAGACACAACCCAAACCAAGATGGAAAGTGATAAAAAAACTTCAAACATCACCACTCATCTAGAAAACAAAGCATGTGATCATTGATCAATCTATACTTTAGGTAGTAAAAAGCTTCCTAACATTAACTAGTCTAAAGGAAATCTTGGTCTTTCTTGGTTAAGGTTGTTAATGGGGTAACAACCTAAGATAATTCATATACAAACCTCTGATAATTTCCCATGGAACCAAGGAAACTATAAACCTTCACAACATTCCTAGGTTCTATCCAAGAAAAATTTTCCTCAATATTTGATTGGATTGCTTCCACTCTTTGTTGAGACACCACATTCAGAAGTAAATGCCCCTCCCTTTCCAAAATAAAACACTTAGAAAAATTCCCAGAAAGATAATGGTGATTAAGGACATGAAAAATATCCCTAAGATGCTTAACATGCTCCTCCTATAACTTTGAGTATATGAGTATGTCATCAATGAAAACTACCATAAATTTATCTAAGAACTCATGAAATATAGAGTTCATGAGTCTCATTAAAATAGCCAGGGTATTTGTGACATCGAATGACATAACCAAAAACTCAATGTGCATATAGTGGCATAAGAAAGTATAATTCAGAACATTCTCATCCCTCATCTTCATTTGTATATATCTAGACCATAGATAAACCTTTGAAAACTAGATGGATCCCTTTAGATCGTGGAATAAGTCATAAATCCTTGATAAAAGGTAATGGTTCTTGACTGTTACCCGATTTAACCACTGATAGTCTATAAAAAACCACTGACTTTGATCTATATTCTTAACAAAAAACACAATATCACCTCTTGTTGATACACTAGGCTAGATAAATACCTTCTACATTAGGTTATCAACCTAAATCCTTAGCTCCTATAGATCAAATGGTTCCATATGATATGGATCCATTGAAATTAGAGTGGCATTGGGCTGTAACACTATCCCAAACTCGATATCACACCAAGGGGGGTAGGGTCACAACCTCCTCAGGAAAGAAATCCAGACACTCCTTCATGATTCCAGGGAATTACAATACCTATATTTATACTAAATCCAATTACAAGGATATTGATTGAGATATCAGTGACTATGAACATCGTTGACCCATTTGATGTTCTCTCTCACTGATAAATACCACATGCTGAGCCTCCTCATCATATAATACTCCTCTCCTATAAAATAAATAAATAATAATATGCACATAATACAACTATTCAATGCTAATAATGAAATCATATGACTGTATCTAAACTATAAAGAAATCAAAATATGACTAATGTTTCCCCATCATCAACTCGCAACCCCAACACACATCAAGAAAATTAATCTAAACACTAACTGGTGTAGTCAACACTAGAGGTACTATAATCCTCTCCACCTTGAGTCTTAAGGCACATACCATGGTGATTGAAATAAGGAGTGTGATAATCTAGAATCAGACAAATCAAAAACCATAATGAAAGATAAATAGATAGTACCTAGAATGATATTTTTCCAATGTAGTGTTGGGATATCCATAACATGAAGCTATCCTAATTTGGATCCTTTGCCTCACTAGTGATGAGAACATCCATGGTCAAACTTATCCCTATATCTCTAAGGATGAGGAATATTATGGGGATAACCTTTGATGGATCCATATCCTCCCAGTGAAATATATTCCTATTGCACATGCTATTGAGACTGATAAGGGATCTGACCACTAGTTCCATATTGGCCCCCCATGTATGGTTGAACACTAATATTGGTGATAACCACATCTTATAAAGGTAAAGTACATTGGTGTAAAGCTCCCAGCGGGTGTATGGAAACTACTATCCCCAGAGAAATGGGAGGAAGAAAACTAATAAGTCTAACTCCTAGCTAGATAGAATATCAATCTTCCTGACATATGTGATCCACCACCACCAACCCTAGTCCTCAAGGAACCCATGGATCCCCTCTTGAGATGATCCCAACCGAGCATGTATCCTTTCAATGATATCATACTTCATATACACCTACAAGTACATAGGAAATATAAAGGGGGTGATTTCATGTCAAATAATAGGATGTAGGGTCTCCTACAATCACCAAGATCTATACTCCTAATTTGGAAAAATATTAGGGGAGAAGATTACATGACCTAACCCATTGGGGCATCACTTGGGCTGGAGGTAAGCCAAAAGTTCCAACCTAAGCACACCTACAATAGGCCCGAGGATGGTGTCTAACATCGAGTAATAATATCTCATAATATAGGATTCCTTAGAATATAACAACCTACAACACACACACAAATATATCCAATGTATAAAATAGACAACAACACCAGTAGGATGAATATATATAAATAATTAAATTATGTATAACACATCCATCACACATCAAGTAAAAATACATCAACATAAAGGAAAAAGAAGTTGGGGAAAAAATACAATGATTCACTAAAGAAAAAGTCACTAAGAAGTTCCTCTATACTACATGTACTCTTAGATAACTCTCTAGAAAAAAGTATCGCTACCACCATCACAAATCACCATGCTCCAAAATGAATCACCAAACATCATCATGAATCAACTTTGAACAAGACATTGAAAATCAACACCTACCCTGACCATCTCCAAACCTATATTTCATCTATACCGAAACAAAATGTATAGGAATAAGGACTGTTTTGGGGTGAGTATAAACATACCTACTAGTATTCCTCAAAAACCTCAAAGTAAACACAAAGGGAAAAGTTAACTTGAATACTAATATGAGAGGTGAATAGGAGGAGGATACAGAGGAAATACCATGATACCAATCTAGATTAAGCTCATGGTACTAAAGAGTGAAAAAATGAATGACAAGGAATAATAATCTAGATATACTCTATCATTATAAGTCTCAGGGACACAACAAAGTCTTAGTATTTTTAGCTTTAACCCTTAATAGTCAAACCACACAAGTAAATAGAGAATCTCAGAATACTAAAGAGACCATAAAGTCTAAATTAGATCATTATCTATGCACCACATATTGAAGGAAACATCCATGGTTTCAAAAAATAATTATTCATGTATAAATTTATACTACACATAATTATAACAAATATATCAATATTATAATCCATAAAGGGGATTCCACTCATCACTGAAGCATACTCATCGGTCAAGGGAGCCCTGCATCCTCTGGTCCAACAATGTTGTAGCACTGAACAAGTATCCAAACTAAAAATTAAAATAAATCCATGTAACCTATCTATAATTTTATTGGTGTACCCATGCCTTTCCATTGGATATGTAGAGGATAAGGGGGTACTGACCCTAATGAAGCAACCACACCATGTCTGAGCTATTAGATGAGGGGATGCCAAACCCAAAAATAGAGGACCCATACCCCAAGTGTATCTTTGTGTGTGTGTGTGGGAGGGGGGATCAACTGTATCTATATAAAGTAAGTGGGGAATCCATTCCTTTCTATAAAACACATCATCCAAGGTCATACCAACCCTAGTATCACTCCAAAGATCACACATGAGCCTCATTATAATCCTTGCACAACTAAATAAAAAATCTACCTATTTCCCCTTTAAAATGGACTTATATATCTAAATAGACCATTCCATTATGATCTATGTGAAAAAATACCATTGATATACCATTTAATTTCCCAAAATGTACTTTTGGTGAAAAATATTCATTTATTCGTATCAAATATGAGAGACATCACACAAAATAATCCGAGGCTTAGGCTAAGAGTTAGATTTAGGTACCCAATATTGATTTTGAATCATCTATCTCTATGTATGGGTTATGATGATATTGAAGGATATTACATCTGATGTATCAGTAAGAAGTTATAACCAAATTATTATTATTAATATAAAATTATATAAGGTAACATGGGGGGGGGGGCTCATGGTGCACCCTGGTTCCCCCAATAATGTTCCCTTTCTCTTTATCTATATAATCATGAAAAAAATTATTAAATTCCAATTTGTTAATTCTATTTTGTCAATTTCTCTTTTAATATCATCATTTATTTATTATATATGTTTTTATGTGTTATATCCTCTCTCTATCCTCTCCATTATTACCAAGAATTATTCCTCAAGGAATTTCATGCCCCTACTATGATGATATATTCTACCTGTATGATACTCTATGGCCATGATGAATTCCATCCTCATGAACCTTTTAGTATCCATCACTACCCTTCCTCTCACACACTTCTATCACACCTCACATGGAACACTCCTTCATTTGCACACCAACATTTGGCCTCTACATCATGATAAAACCATCACTGCTACTTTCTAACCCTAGGGAAGATGAACCTAGGTTTCATAACACTAATGATGTATACTTACTAGGAGATTATTTCAATAACCATGGGAAGTGGAATTCCCCAATGATATTTCTGAGTTACCCTCTATTAGGGCTAGGAAGTGGAGTTCCTCAATGTTCTGGGCTTACCCTCCAGTAGGGCCGAGAAGTGGCATTCCCCGATGATAGTTCTAGACTTACCCTACAGTAGGGATGGGCAGTGGAATTCCCCAATGAAATCTTCTAGGCACAACCCTACTCAGATTTATGCAATGGAGTTCCCTAACGACTCACTGGGCTTACCCTCCAGTAGGACTGGGCAGTGGAATTCCTCAATGACCTTCCCGAGCAGTACCCTCCAGTAGGACTGGGATGTGGTGTTCCTTAGTGACTACTAGATTAGGACCCTCTTATCATACCAGGGCACATAATACTTTCATAAAACTGGAGATCCCTTGATTGTGAGACACAATGATGATACATGGTTTGATGTACCTTTGGACTCATGATAAAGAGGTACACTTTACCCACCAAGACACATCATTGTGACGTGACATAAAACCATTTGGCTGAGTCAGTGCAACCCAAAGAGGATAGTAGCAAGGTGTGGTGATTGAGTCCCTTTGACTTGAGTCCCTTATGTTCCCTCACTTCCCATACAAATACAACTTGAGTTAGGGTCTTCGATTTTTGAACCAAAATGGGAACATGTATGTCAATATTAGAAATAAGAGTGAAGGATAGTTATTGGTAGAAAGCCTGACCACCCAATGTGAATTCATGAGATAATGAAATAAATTCATTAATATTAAATAAAGACAAACATCACATGGAACAACCATTAATAATAAAATTTATTCTTCCAATTCATTAATTAACAACTTGTTATTGAAACCAAAATTCTAATCAAGAATTCAAATGAAAATATTTTGAATCCACATCACTATCCAGGAAAAATAATTTATGGGAAAAGAATAAAAGTACAATGAATAATTGAAATAAAAAAAATTCCTACCTTGAATAAGGATAATTTTTTATCAAAGAACACATCCATGCCAATGTTATTGGTGATATCTGTTGAATTCACCAATAAACCCTAGAATATTATATGATCTCTTACCCATATATCTCCCATGCTAAATCCTCAATAATCCTAGGATTTTGAGGATTTCCCTAGGGATTTTATAAATAGGGATATAAATAGATGTTTCATTAGGTTAAGATAGTAATTTTAATAAATAAATAAATTATTTTATTTATTATACATAATCCACCAGCGACCACGAACCAACATGATGTAAACAAAACTTACATCATTCATAGGGTAAAAACCACATTACAAACTCAACCATAGTATTGTTTTTCCCATTTGATGATCCTTTAATGATATATAAGTGTTTCATAAAAAAACATGAATAGTAAAAAAATAATATTTTTACACTTAATATATTTTTTAAGGCCCCACTGTACTAGAAATTACATACTGGCTCATCCCAGATGTAAACACCATACCTCAGAATCAATGGAACCATAATATAATTTTTCTAAGGTCATTTTTAGGGTAAATTTACCATTTTACTACCTATAAGGTATTTGGGCTCCGAAACTCAAAATTTATTCAAGTCTCAATTGGAAAAAATATGGACCTCTATATCCTCTCCACCTTTAAACATTTTCATCCTAAAAAAGGAAACAAATGGAACTAAAAATATAAAATATCATAAAATAAAGCCATATAGAAAAAATACACCATTGAATAAAATTTATTCATATATGAAGATCAAATATACAAACAAGCCCATAACCCAATTTTATTGGAAGGAAATATCCTCTTATATCCATAAAGATATCTGCTCCATCTATATCAAAGAAAGAACTAAGTAGAAACATGTATCTTCTCCATGCGAATCTTCTCCTGAGAAAAACCCAAAACATTTCTCATCTGAAAGTCATATCACCACATGGAAGTAAACAAAACCATGATCCATCAATAATCATCCTAAAAAGGGTCCATCAACATGGTTATCACTAGTGGGATTACTCTACTCCCCATACTTAAAGAGTTTTCTAGATGGTTATTGTTTGATGAAAAACCATACAAGCCACACACATCACTAAACACTTCACAAAATCCTACACTAACACTAGAATGATTGTAAAGAAACAAGATCATTCTATCCCACATCCTCTTATATGATGTCTCTTTCTAGTAAGGAATAAATATGAATGTTTCTAGCTTGCAAGTCAAAGGTGATATATTCATTCTTATATAACCTCAATATTCATAGGAATCATCTATCCACACCTTAATATAAAATAAGTTCCACATTCACTATTGGAAATAGATTGATTGTATTGTCATTTATCATTTTCAAAACCTACCAATGAGAACTATAGGCACCATATCAACTTTTATAAATTGATTAGAATCACACTACTACTCATTAGGTGACCCAATATACCACAATATGAATCATACAATCCTAAATACTCAGATAACCCCACTCTATTGGATCTATACCCTAAGATAACACCTTACTAAAAATAAAAATCCATAACCTCTTGATGAAACCTCACCCTAAAATGCGTAGTAATAGATTCTATAAAATGGACACACCCACAAAGATCCACAAGACATACCTTAATGGGGGTCACATTTCACTAGGTCAGTCACCAATAAAGATTCTCATCAGAATACTCACCATGAATACTAAGGAAAAATCATTATTCACCTAAGAAAGTGGTGGGTGATCTCTCCACCTTCATGTACATCACTTGAGAACATCTGGTTTCATTGGACCAAAAAGGTAAATGTTATCACCATAGGCTTCTATCAGACAATTAAAGAGTGTGGGGGAACCTATAATCAATCAATGGTGAGCCACATATTCCTCTCCATGCTAGAAAAAATAACACCAAAATGAGCTACTCAAGAACCTCCTCCATCATCCAAACATAGATTCCTCTACTATAAGAGTTAACCACCATGCCCTTGTTATTTTATTTTGATATCACCAAAAAACATGGATTTAACATCATGAATACCAAAATCACCCCTTGAATCCATATTCCATACTATGAGAGTTTAATATAAAACTATAAATCTTATGGAATGAAAATGAAAAATTCATTGGGCACCCAACATGATCCTCTACAACCCAATTCCTATAAGGGTTTGTTACACATTCACATAAACACCATGTGGGAACTCATAATTCACTATTTTTTTTAACATATGGTGTAGGGTGATTAAATATTGCCAAAGTCGACCAATATGTGGATATATGAAGAATGAACATAAATTGTACCCTATTCCACATATAGTGATGCTCAAACATAGCCATCCATCATACTAATTATCCTATAGATTTTACTATTATAATTTCATGCCTGATGTGAACTATCCAAAGGTGGTGTTCATGAGAACACAAACATAGTTTTATAACTCCTCCCCTTAGAGTCTCTACCTTCACCATTTATGTCAAATAATTACATCATGAAATATGTATGAGGAAAAATTCATGAGGCCCATGTTTCTTGATGTATACTCATTCTGGTCACACCATGTTGTAGAGGGTTCAACATTATCAAATAAAAATTTCATCCCATACCAAAGTTTAGATTCCAGACATGGTAGAGAAGTTCCATCACAAGTTTGATAAAACATCATCCATTAATATACCACTATGATGAATAGGAATCTAGATACAATAATTGACATATGGTGAGTAAAAATCTTGATCCAAATAGAAACATGAGTCTCATACTATAGCCAAACATCTTCCACCCAGGGGTCACACTCCTCACATACCCATGAGGCCTTTCCTATCATAATGCACACAACATAACCGGCCTATGGTAAATATATTCTAATTAAATGAGAACCACCATTTGATATAAAAATAATTATTTTCACTAAGCACGAAGGGAATAGAAACAACCTCAGATCATAGGGAAAGCACATCTCTCAAATGAGTTTTTTGAAACCATGCATCATCTATCACTAATCAGCATTGAGAGGTCTAACTAAGGGAATGGGAAAATCATGACACTACCTCCACACACAAGTTAGCTATCAGTGGGTAACAAAATTCACATGATAGGGTAAAGCCATAATAATTAGAGCATATCTGGATGAGGTGATAGAGAAGGACATGAAATATCATAATTGATCACTATATGATGCATGTACCAATTTACTTGTA
Organism: Viscum album; assembly: GCA_963277665.1. Lineage (NCBI taxonomy): Eukaryota > Viridiplantae > Streptophyta > Magnoliopsida > Santalales > Viscaceae > Viscum > Viscum album. The sequence continues at coordinate 1,323,892,842 of OY728160.1, forward strand.
CCCCATAATGATATCTTAGAGTTCTAGGTTGACTAAGAAATTATTAGAGTCCCAATGAAAGGATATGTTGGCCACTACACCTACACTAGTATCCCTGGTTTGATAACCAAAATCAAGACCCTAATTAATATTCTTGTCATAAATTCCCAAAAAAATCCTCACATGATTGCTAACTCTAAACTTCATCCCTAGGAAAACTTGCTCTAATACCACTCCAAGCCAAGAGTTCCACCCAATTACCACCAACAATAGTCTAGGGGATAGTGACTAGCACTGAGTAGACATATATCATAATATGGGAGGCCTTATTCTATAACAAACTACAAAAGAGAGAGATATATATATATATATATCCAATGCATAAAATAGGAAAAACACAAACAAGATGAATATATATACATAAATTAATTGTGTACAACACATACATGAGAAATCAGGTACAAATATATCACTACAAAATAAAAAGAAGCATGGGAAATAGAATATCCGATGACTCTCTAAAACACAAGGTACTGAGAAGATACTCCACACTATATATACTCCTGTATCAATATCTATCAACAACAGTCACCACCACCATCACAAATCACCATGATCGAGAAGGCACCACCAAGATTAACCATGTGTCAGCTCTGAAAAAGACATGATAACTCCATTCCTACCCAGACCATATTTGAACCTATGCCTCATTTGTATAGACACAACACATGAAGGAACAAGGCTCATGTAGGAGTGAGTATAAACATACCTAGTAATACACCCACAAAACTATGAAGTAATATAAAATAAACAAGTCAACTAAACTCTAGGTATGAGAGGTGACTAGGAGGAAGATGAAGAGGAAAGACTGAGACACCAAGTCAAATCAAGATCCTAATACTAAAGAGTAACCTAATGAATGTTAAGGAAGAATAATCCAGACATTATATATCATAATAAATATCAGGGACACCAAGAAGTACCAGTATTCTTAATCCAAACCTCAGTAGTTACACACCATGAGAAATTGAAGAAACTCTAGAATACTTAAGAGACCATAATGCATGTAGTCAACCACCCAATATTCACTACATCTCAAAGAAAACCTCTAGGGTGTTGAGAAATTATAAGTCTAAAAGAAGACTATACTGCACAAAGTTTTCACAACCATGCCACCATCAGAATCAATGAAGGGGACCCCTCTCATCATTGAAGCATGATCGTAAGTTGAGGGTGCACCACACCCGTTGACTCATCAATATCGTAGAATATAAAAGGTATCCAAACTATCAATATGAATCAATCCATGTAACCTCTTAAGAACTGTAGTGTGGAAACCATGCCTTGCTATTGGGTATGTAGTGGATGAGGGGGTACTGATCCTGGTGGAGGACCCATACTCTAGATGAGATCTTATATGTGTGTATGTGTGGGGGGTGAGACTTACCCTATCTATATAAAGTAAGAGTGGGATCCAAACCTCACTAGAAGACACCTCAATCGAGAGGGAACTGACCCCAGTATCACTTCAAATATCATACCTGAGCCTCATTGCTGGACCTACATAACTAAATATAAAATTTTCCTACCTTACCTCACAAATGGATTTAGATGTCTAAATGAACCATGACATTGTGATGTATATAGAAAAAATACTAAATATTGACTATTTAATTTCCCAAAATAGACTCCCAGTGGAAAAATATTCATTTTTTGAACCATATACAAGATATGTTGCATAAAAGGACCCAATGTATATTCCATGAGTCAAATTTAGGCATCCAATATTGGTCGTGAATTATCCTTCTAAAGGTTTGGGTCTTGATGCCATAGACAAATCATCCACTTGACATATTGGTAAAAAGATACACCTAAAATAATAATTCTATAATAATAATAATAATATTGATATTATTAATATTATTATTAATGTAAAATTATATAAGGTAACATGGGGGGGGGATAAACTCATGTTGCACCCCACTTTCCCCAATCACACCCTTACTCTTTTTCTCTCCAATCTGGTGCACCGATATTACATTTTAATTTGTTAACTCTCTATCTCTATCTATTTTAATTCATATTTTAATATAACCATTTATTTCTTATCTATATATTTTTATGTGCCTATAGGGTGCATCCTAGTGGTTTCACCCTTATGGTGGTGGGGGGAGGTCTCAAGTTAAAGCCTCCTTGGGTGCGTGCATGATTTTTTTTTGTATTTTACCCCTACCCCTGATCGGTTGTAATATATTTATGTATACATTATATCCCCTATCTATTATCTCTATTATTCCTATTAATTATTCCCCAATGACTCACACACCCTTATTTTGATAATCCATACCACTTTCTTGAGGCTCCATGACCATACTGACCATCATCCTTATGCACCCCGACCAACCATCATTTCCCTATAACTCACACGCTGCAACCAAATATCACACATAACACCCCATAATTTTAATGAATCCAATCGACCACCGTCTCATGCTATAACCATCTCCAACACCAGCCAACCATAGAGATGGTGGCCCCTCACCCCTCACAACTAACACTGCAAACTTGATGGGAGACACCTACAATTATCCTCACGGTCTGTAAAAAGATAACCTGAGTTAGGATCTTCCATCATCAAATCATAATGGGAGAATATATGTCAATATTAGAAATAATAGTGAAGGATGGTGACTGGTGGAAAGACTAAACACCCAATATGAATTCATGATATCTTGAATGAAATAATTTTGTTAATCTTAAATGAATACAAACATTTCATAGAATAACCATTAGTAATAAAAGTGATTATTTTAATCCATTAAACAATTGACCATTTTTGACACCATAATTCTAATCAATGATTCAAATAAAAATATTTTAAATTCACATCACCATCAGGTTAAAATAATTTATGAGAAAATAATCAAATTATGCGGCATAATCAAAATAAAAAAAATCCTACATCGAATAAGGATCGTTCATTGGCAAAGAACGCATCCACACTAATATCATTGGAGATCTTCATCGAATTCTCTATTAACCCCTCAAATCTTCTGTGGTATCCCATAGATATCTCTCCCATAATTAATATTATATAATCATAGGGTTGGAAGTCTTACCCTATGTATTTTATTAAGAGGGATATAAATATATTCACCACTAGGTTAGGATAATGAATTAAATAAATAAATAAATTATTTAAGTTATTATACATAATCCTATAATGATCGCGAACCAACACATGACCTAAATGAGAATGAAACTTATATAATTCCTAGGATAAAACCTGCATTATGAACTCAATAATACTTTCAATTTTCCCATTCAATTCCACATTCATAAGATATAATAATTTCATCACAAAAATACATGCTCAAGCTAAGAATAATTTTTCTATACTTTATTTTTTTTCAAGGCCCTGTCATATTGTCAATTTCACACCAGATCATCCAAAAGGTAAACACCATGCCCTAGAATCAAAAAATCCATCATATAATTTTTTAGAGGTTGTATACTAGGTTAAATTTACAATTTCACCCTTAAGAAGTTCCTAAGACTCTAAAACTCATTATTGATCTAATTATTGATCGAGAGAAATCTGGGTCACTATAGAAGTGAAGGGGGTCCTTAAATCTGATCCCAAGTTCCTGTATACTTAGAATCTCCTACTTAAAGAATGATCAGAACCAACCTCTTCTCCACCCTCATCATCAAATATAGGAACCCCACCTATAAATGCTATTAAAAATCACACTAAGAAACATTTAAATCATTCGACTTTATAAGATACAATATCCACCAATGCCACACTGCTCCTCGCATTTGACTAATGGCTAGTGGAACTAGATACTATATACTAGTAGAACTCTATCTCTAAATCATAGATAGTAGCCTCATACTTCGCTTACCCTTGATACAATAACTTTCACAAAAACTTTATCCAAGGATCATCCTACTCAAACAGATCAAATATTTGATGATTAACTGGGTCGACTTGCTAAACATCACTAACCTGAACCACATACAGACGATGATGAAAAATAATCTCAAAAAATTGAAGAAAAAATACTAATCCCAATAATATCAAATTAATTTAATCAAATTAATTTAATTTAACTTATTAATTTTTCCCAAATTATCCCAATTCAAACACAAGAACAAACAAGTACAATGCATATACATTTCCTAGGTCTCTACCCTAAAAGATATAATATTTCCATTTTTCATTCGGTATACTTATGGCCCTTGTATTAGTTTATGAGGGGCCCTAAAATCCTATTTCCTAACAAATATCCCTAGACCACATCACACACCAGGACCAAATGGAACAATTTCCCTACCAACCCATACAATCCTCACTAGTTCCTAACTCCAGTCTCTACCCTAACTTTTAACCAGAAGCTTTGACACCACTCTTCCACTACCCACACCCATTGAGAACCACTCTTAGTCTAGTAGTGAAGATGAGAGTGACCCTCGAGGCTCACTTCCAATAATCCCTAACTTGGAAACTAGAACCAAGGATAAAAAACATACAAATGAGATAAATTACACTCATATATCCCAAGAATATATAAATAAGACCACTAATCAACACCATGATATAAATAATAAATATCCACAGTGATCCAACAATATATGAATATAATAAAAAAATTCAAGTCTCTAAATAAAATTACAAGGAAAATTATTAAGCAGTGACTCCACATCTAATCCCATGATCTAAGATAGTACTATTAAGACCAGTCACCAAACATTCTCTAGAAACTTAAAAAATAGTTTACATATATGGGTGTGAACATAACATGCATAATCAGTAGGATCATACTCGATACCTCTCATAAAAATGCGTGATAAGTATAATAACACCTCAATGGACAATCAAAAAAACTAATATGCACCTAATAGGTCAATTAACACCCAACCTCACCAAGGACCATACACCAAGTATCATATCCAAGAATAATAACATGATATCAATGAATATATCAGAAGGGTACCCCACAACCACTTCCCCATTGGTTTTTTTCTCTCACTCCCCAAAACCAAATATCCTGTGCTCTCAATACCTTCTACAATCATGCCACAAGAAAACATACCAATCCCATCACATCTGATGTGGGTAAAACCACATACCTATCTATACAAACCTCCTACAAGGTCTAACATATTATTTTGGAATAAATCTATATATGACATAACAACAACCTCCAACACACACCACATATCCATATACCTTTCAAACATAACAAGCTGATCACTTATCCATGTCCATAGGGTATCGTGAACATGAAGGAAATAAACCTCATGCCTTCCTCCTACTATACCTAACCCCCACAAAAGTACCATCACCACATCAATATAACTAGTCCAATATACCACACTTATAAGGGATAGTAGGTAAGAGGGAGTATTCATCCACCCATTCCCTTTCCAACTTGGATGTTGGGTAAAATTCCCAAAACCCAAAACATATGGGAATCAATAAGGTTATCCAATTCAGTTGGGGGACATAAAGAAATCAACAGGAAATACATCATATATTTACATATATCTATACACAATCCCAAACCAAATGGTTCATATCAATACAACACCATCACAACTTGTAACCATCACCACACTACTATTTACACACATCACCTCCATTAGAAACTATAACACAACAAACCCACCCACTTACCTAGAAAAAATATCCATAAAAACATTCAAAATTTTCCATTTAGTCTTTATATTACTCCATTTCTAGATTTACCACTACCAACCATGTTACATTCATTATGACATCTAATTCTATATTTAATGACAAACCACATCCATCCAATACCCACATTAATTCCATCTATTACCCATTCCATTTAATGAATTATTATATCTTTTACACCTATTATTTAATTTAATTACAACCACACCCATTTTTATGTTCAATATTTCCAATTATATTATACTACTATTAGTTGACTACAAAACAAACTACAACAACCCTCCATGCCATAGTCCCATTGAAACCTATGCATTCCCTCTTGATAACTGTGATAAGGAATCTATAACCCCACAACATGACATATCCTATATCAAATAACCATAAAAAACCACCCCAAAATGAATCATATGATAATCAATTGCAACCCCATTGTCCAACACATACCAATTTCCAAAATCAAACCCATTGAAATAACAACACCAAAACAAGTTAAAACAACATAAATCACAACCAAAAACATAAAAAATACACATCCAAAAGTTTTTATTAATATTATATAACATTATTTAAAATAAATTATATTATAATCATTAAATCAATTCCATATTTCACAAACAATCAGTTTCTTACCAACTTTAAGTATTTATCCTTTTATGATATGTGATTCTAATAGATAAATCATATCATAAAATCATAAAATTCTTAGAAAAAATAATGATTTTTTAGTAACAATAGTGAATATGAATCAATCACATGGGAAATATCAAATAAACAAGTAAACACACATAGAACACCTTATAATAAATTTCCATTAGTCTAGTTCATTATCTTTATTAGGATGATCCATGATATACACCCAAAGAAAGAAATAACATGATAATTCCACATTATACACAACAATAAAAGAGAGTTCCTGAATCTCATACTTCAACCAATGATTTAAAGATCACTGTGAAAGAATAACTTTGAGAAGATATGATCTCAAGGACCAAATCACACAAGTGAACATTGAAAACCTAGAATATGCCATTCCCCATAATAATTAAAACTCAAGATCACCAAAACCATCACTAAACCACCACTATAACCTTCTTCATATGAAGGGTAGAGATGAAACCAAGAATAAAATAAAAGAAACTCACTATAGATGGATTAATTATTGATCCATGAAGATAAGGGTCAAAATATTATAAAGGAAGATCAAGAGTCACCAAAAATATACATATGATCACCGACTTGGTCGAATTGAACTTATCTTAAATATCATGCCACAAATCTTCCAAAATATCTCTTATTCAAGGATAAATATATATTCTTAATTTTATATGATTGAGGGAAGGTCATTACATAAAACCAATCATCATGACACGATGTTACACAAAAAAAAACCAACAAATTATGGCCTTTAGGCCCTCATGTTGTGACATTGGGTTACATCGCAAATCTTACCTCATGAAAAATCTAAAAAATCCCCTAAGAATCCATCATGCTGCAAACTCATCCATCACATCACAAACAATAAATAAATAAATTAATATTTATAAGGATAAATGAAATATATATAAGAGTCCTAGTCTATGTATGAGACATTAACTTTTCCAAAATCCCCCTTCGAATCTGCTACACCATGACACCCTCCATCACTTCGTGACTATGAACTACAGAACTGCTCATCCACTACTACCAACCCTCTCCCACTATGACCTAAATAAAAAGGCTGTGACATAATCTTCTTAGCTATAATTACATCTCTAATAGGACCCCTTCTCCTTTGAATACATTCCAAAACTTCCAAAATTAATTCACATAAAGGAACATGTCAGGGAAGTCTGAGCCATTATAATCATTCTTTATTTTTATAAATTTAATCAGTATCATTAGATTAATCAACCCTATAACATATTATAAATTTTTTGTGCCTTTTATAACATACCTAATAGTACCTAACCTGATTAAGTAGGGTCAGGGTAGTGGTTAATCGAGTTTTTATCAAGTTTGAGTATTGAATTCAAAAAATGATTAATATTAAGGTAGGGGTAGGGTAGTAGGTTTATGGTATAGAAACACAATAAAATTAATTACTATTAATTTATTAACTATATATTTTAAGATCAGCATAAATTTATAAAATTTATTTATTTATTTTGAATTCAATTCATATTATTTTTATAAATTAATTTTAAATTCAAATTTGATTAAATAAATTATTATTATTTCATTGAATTCATATTTTAAAATGAAAATAAAATTAAAAAAATATTAATTTAATTTTATATCCATTCATTTTAGATTTATAAATTAATTTTAAAATAATGAAATTATAAATTGGTATTTAAACAGTTTAGGGTAGTTAAAAAACTATTTAAAAATATATTATACTAGGTCCAGGTTAATGAGTATCAAAATTAAATAGGTTCTAAATGGTACAAGGTTTTTGAAAAATAATTGGGTTAGGGTTTAAGTCCCCTAAATTTCATGGGTACTGGACTCATTATTATCCCCATACATTGTATTTATTTATTTATCAATAAAATCATTGAATATTTTTTTATTGATTTTTTTAACTTTTAAAAAACATAACATGTGTTAGGATAAGAAAATACAACACATGATTTGTGCCATTTTTTTATTTATTTGTATTTAAAATACTAACATTTATGTATTTTTATCACAATTTCCATATAAAGTTATAAACATAACAATTGATACATGTTTTGTATTGATTTGTTTTCTATATTATTATTACAATTTTCATATAAAATCAAGAGTATGATAATTATTATATTTTTTTTACAGAGTTTTCTAATAATATTTTTCATGCATACAATTATATGATGTTTCATTTTCAATTTTTTTATATTAAAATAATTATATTCTTATTTTAAGCTAATTTATTCACAATATATATCTTAATATTTCTTTATAATCAAAAACAAAAAAATATGTTATCATTTTTTACATATTTCATAATAAAACACGTCTTTTTATGTTTTTTATTATAAGTTTTATATAAACTTAAGTTAAAATTATATATTATGTTATTCGTTATTGAAATTTTTGAAATAGAATATCTGTTGTCAAGTTAAAATATTTGATAAAATTATGTTATGCATTATTGTTTTATTTTTAAATAAAATATCTAATATTTTAAAATATCATTTAATATGTGGATTTCATAATAATGGTGACTCCTCATTCCCCAACACAACCCTTCACATGGATAACTGTTTATTTTCTCCAACCATTGGTATTTTAACAATTGGATTTGACATGGGAGAGAGGACTTAATCTAGATCATTGATTACAACCACCATGCACCCTATATTTATGTAAATATATTAATGGAATGATGAAAGTTTTTCCCTCTATATTTTTGATTTTCATTTTTTATATCAAAATATTTTTCTTTCCATTTTCACTAAAAAAATTAAGCTCCATGTTGCGTTAATGCTTTTCTTCACCTATGATCGATCACACATTTCTGATTTGAAAATTCCACATGGTTTCTACTATAATTTGATCAGTTTCTCAACATTTTATCAACATAATATTCTTCTCCACATTATGCATCATGAAAAAACTACCCTCTTCATTATCATATATAAGATAATTCTTACATGAAAAAGGTATGTTTCATTCTTTTCTAGATATTGTTTTGGTATGATCCTTTGTGTACACATCAACTCCATTCATTCAAAGATATATATGGATAAGTGATATTATATATATCATATATTACTATATTTTTTTACTCCCTCTTAAAAACAATGAAGACAATATATAAAAATTATTTTCTTAATCTTTTTTTACGGGAGAAACAATGAGATTTTGAAGAGGAATAATAACTCATGACTATAAAATTAAAATCAATTTCCTGATTTGAACCTGATTAGTTATTATATTTTTTTTGTTAATAATTTATGTGGTTAATGTATAATTATTTACATCACATACCTTTCATAAGTCTAAGTTCTAAAGTAAACTTCTCTAATAATACCATGAACCATGGAATTTATCATATTCTATTTCTTTTCACACCCTGAAGGCATTGAACTTGATTATGATTTAATAAATTTTATGACATAGATGATATTTTTTTTTGTATTTTTAAATAAATATAGTATTATTTTATTTATTTTCTATTTTATTTTATTTCATAATAATATATAAAAATAAATTATTCATTCATGAAGAATAATATAATATATTTTATTGATATTCATCCACTAAAGTGGATAGAAATACTAAATTGAATATTCATGTAATCATCATTAAGACACCATAAAACCTAATCAAATAATTTTATTTTGTTCCATAAAGTGAATGAGAATAGTTATTAAAACAACTATATTTCATTCCCAAAATTTAATACAAATCTACATGATTTTATTTTAAATCAAGTTTGGGTGAACATGATATTTTGTGATGGTCATTATGCTATATTTATTTACAAGAAAAATAATAAAAAATAATAATATAACCACCACAAGTAGTTTAATGAAAATAAATATTTAAATAAAATTATTAATTTTATTAATATTTATAAAATAACACCTCCCAAAGGATGGTTTGAAGATAGTTTTTCTTGAAATTATGTTGAATAATATTTTTGATTATCAATTTTTTTGTAATAGTAATATCAAGAAAAAAATATTACTTATCCTACGCTTGTGGATTATCAATAACATCTCATATAATTATTTTTATTTAATCCCATGAAGTGGATTTTATTCTTCTTACAGTTCATATATGAAATTATATAATTATATAAATTTTATAATCTAATATATTTTATGAAAATGATTTTACCACCTAAAGTGGTTAAACAATGATCATCATGCTAAATAAAATTATTATTTTTCTATGAGATGATAATTTTGATAAATAATGAATTTTCATTCTTGAATATTGAAATTAAATGAATGAATTCATTCCCAAATGTGAATTTAATTTTAATTTATTTATTTTATTCCTTGAAGAGAATGAAATTATTCATTAAATTTATTTATAAAATATTTATTACTGACCATGAATATTTGATAAATCATATAATTTGATCAACTAAATTTTCTTCATTATTTAAAGTGAATAATTTAAAAAATAGTTTTATGATATATAATTATGGTCTCAAGAAAGGATGTGTTGTAAATCCTAAATATTTTCCCTTGTTTCTCCTTACATCATATTAATCTACTATAAAATATGTGCATGCTCTTCTCCCTAGAAGATCTATTTTAAAATGATTTGGGAAACATGTTCTGAAGTATACAATATCTACTAGGTGATTGGCCTAATCTATATGATTATATTATGAATTTAATAACTGATGATCAATCACCAGAAGTAGAAATTATAATAATAATGAAAAATGTGATTATTTTAGTTTTTTATTACACTTCAAGAACATGTTAAATATGTACAATAAGAGATCCTAAAGATCTTATGTATATCTACATTAAACCAAAATTTTTATAAATATTATATTAATTAAACTATTCAAATTAACTCATATATGTTTATTATTAATAAAAAATCTTGAAGAGTTAATTCATGCTCATGTAATTACATTGGCCAATAGTAAAAATTAATCAAAGGTTCTATAAAATAAAATATTTTCCTACCCAGTGTTATAATTTTTATAATGATTTTTTATATTTTAAGTCTCAATGAAATATATTTAACATTGATGGTATTATTGAAAATAAATATAATATAGAGATATTTGATAAAGAAGGTGTAAAATACCTCTATATATAACAAGCATGCATAACAGAAAAAAATTGAATTTAAAGAATTTTTTAGGAGTTTCTTTTTACCATGTATAAGGAAAAAATTATCATAAAGCAGAATTTTACCAATATCGACACATTAAATACATAACATGATCATTTACGTTATTTCAGATCAATTATAATAAAAATATTGATACAAGTATACATGAAAATCAATTTATTGATAAGATATTAAAAATATATCATGGGGATAATGATGTATTTATTTAATGGATGCATGTATTTTAAATGATCACTCTTTATGTTATTATGAAATCCCTCTATATGAGGATTTACTATAGGTAACATATTATTAAGGTAAATTATTTATACAATCACAAGCTATATTGGAATTGAATTTACAATATTTATATAAAGTACATGAGACCCATGAAAGAGTATAACACCACTGAGGGTGTGAAACCCTCATATCAATGTTGTTTAATATTTTATATTATTTTAGGGTATTCTAATTTTTTGGAAGTTTCAGGTTTGAAATTTGAGTTTTATATATTTTTTCCTCTATGTACGGTTTAATATGAACTATTAAGGGGAAAACATGTGTAAAGTCTTACACATGGGTCTTTCTATTTCATTTTTTATCCTATATTTTTTCTGCATATGAAGTACATGGTTTGGTCCAAAACATGTGACTTAAAATAGAAATTGTGTGAGTTATTTATGGATTGGTGTGTTGGTGTATGATTGGTACAAGGTTAGTAAAAACCATGTGAGTGGACATGAGATAGTGCTATAGTTTTTAATAGTATTTTTTCATAGATGGTTTATGGATTTAAAACTGCATAGCCAAACTGTATGACAATGCATGTTCCTTCTAGTAGCTCCCATACAATTGATGCACAGTTTGGAAAACCATACAGCCAAATTGTGTGACCTAACTAGATTCACTTAAAATTGAATTTACCTTTTTTTCTTCACATTTATGATTTTATATCCAAATCCTTCCTCTATTCTCCCTCCAACTCCAATGAACCTCAGGAGTACCCTAGGGAGTTCCCCCTCCCCTCTTCTTGAATTATTGGGCTCTTCCACCTCCATTTCAAGTATATTTATCAATGTGATCACTTTCTTTACTCTTCCTATCTTATCCCTTTTCCCTATCCCCTATATTTTCATCCTTTTATGAACCCTAACCACTACATAGATCAGGATTAGGGTTCAAGATGATTATAATGACGGGCCTTTAGTTTTTTTAGGGTGTGTAGAGGCTATTTCCATCCTTGGTTGGGTGTTCAACATCAAAGGTGACATGTTGTGAATAAGTTTAACTTGAATGAGGAAGGTGATTCATTATAGTTCCTTTATAATACATTCCATGAGGTGTTTTAATGTTTTAAAATTATTTCATTTCCAAATTATGACTATATTTTCTACCCACTATGGGATAGAAAATGGGTTTTAATGGATCCACACTTAGATTAAAGGGAGTTTTGTGACTTTTCTAATTATATTATTTAAATTGAATGTTTATAAATGAAAAGTTCTTAAAAAATGTCCAAATTATTTTATAAAGGGACATTTGTGATTTTAAAGGTCCATGACATGAGTTTGTATTTTAAAAGGGGGAATTTAAGTGTTTAAAATGGGATATTTTAAAATGGAGGGCATATTATCCATGAAAAATTATTTTTAGGGATTGATAGCCTCATTTCTAATAAGGAGTTTGTATTTTAAAATGTTTTTTTGAGGGAATAGTTTTAATGGTATACAAAGCATCTTAGAAATCTATGCTTTATTTCAAAGGACCATTTGGAATTTTAAGAAATACTTTACTTGATGCTGAATTACCCTTAGTTTTTGAGCCTATTGATTTATATTATGTCTTATTTATACCTGTTCCCCATGGGGGGAATGTTTTATATCTCCAAATTCCTAATTTATGCTTATACATGGATGTGAAGGTGTAGGAGATGTGATGAGTTTATTTCAAATTCTTTTAAATTATTTATGTGATGATTTACTGTTTTATTTATTTTCTCACCCCCACTTTGATTGATTTCATGAGAATACTAATAAACTAGGTTATCTTTATAATTAAAATCCTTAGTATAGATTGTTCAATGAATAAAAATTATTTCCTAATTAGATAGAGTGATTTCTAAAATAATGGATTATGTAGCCCACGGTATCATAAGCACTCCTAGGATGTAATATATAGCCCAAATAGTTCTACAAGACTAACAAGACATTGATGGATTATTTAATTCTTGCTTAGGGTTCTAATATCTAACCCAAGATTGTGTTACTTGAGTCCTATGAAGTTTCTCGTTGCACTTGGTTCTTATTGAGGATTGTTTAGGGGATCCCATTCTTTTCTTTTCATTTCCCCTAACACTTTTTTGATTTCATGGAACCATCAGTTTTTGTATCCACTTATCCTCATTGATATCTCGATGCATTATGATGTTTATATTATACTTTGAGTATAGTTTTGGTTTAATTTAAAACTGATTTATAAAATAGTTTTTGAAGTGTATTTTTAAAATAGAAATTATTGTTTATTTTAGAATAATATTTGAAAATGTTTGAAAAGAACAATAAAATGGATTTCGTTTTTCTTATAAAGTTAAAATTATTATTTTCATGATTTTAATTTTTTTAAAGAAAATTTTAATTTATTATTGGTTTTAAAACTATGGTTTTAGCATATTTGAGCCTCACTTGTTTCACAAATGTTTTACATTAGTTTTGGAAAAGGGAAAAGTGTTTAAATGTGATGGTTAGTTTATTTTTTCCTAATCAAGTGAAAAACATATTTCTTATAAAATATAGTCGAATTAGATATAAAGAATGTTTTATGAAAGGAACTGTATAGAATCTTTGTAACACCCTGATATTTTATGAATTATTATTTTTTGAATTAATTTATTAATTTTGATATTTTTCATTTCACGTAATATTGAAAATAATTATTTTATATATATTAAAGCACTAAGTTTGGATTGCATTATACGCAATGCTAAGTTAATCATGCACTAAACACAATATAAAGGTTATATTTCTCTATACCAAACACTAAGGTTAGAATAAGTTTCACTCAATACTTACTTTCCTTGATGGCTTGTATAACACACAAGACCGAGTGTTATCGAACAATAATATATTATTAAAAATATTATCATTTAATATAATAATATATAACCTAGATGTTAAATTATATTTTATGAGTATTATTAACTAACTTATGAAAATATGTGGTTTTCATAAAATATAAAATGAATTAATTAGTTACAAATTATTTAGAAATGAATATAAAAACCAAATGAATATAAAGGGAGTATTTTTATAGAAAACTATTTTTATGTTCATAAAGCTGTTTTATCCAAATAAATTAAAATAATTAAAATTAGTGAGTGATATTAATCTAATATATATATATATATATCATATATTCAATCAATTTTTTATATTCATCCAATATATTTGATTGGAATAAGATAAGAACAAACCCAATTTTATATATAAAACCAATATTTTTATTAAGGCACTTTTACTGCCTTTTGACGGAGAATATATTTTAAATATAAATTTTTTCAATTTTATAAAATTTATATGTCAAAATAAACTTCATTTTTTAAATAAAAACATAAAAATTAGGTTAGGTTGAATTTTTAGCATTTTTTTGTGAAGTTTCATTTTTTAATAAATAGTGAAAAATACTGAAATATAACTCAAAACTGATTTTTCACCTAATTTATTTTTAAGTTAAAATTATATTTTTAATTTATTTTAAAGTTTAATTAGATATTTTTTATCAATTTATCCAATTTAGTTCATTTTAATCAATTTCATATTGAAATTGGTTATAAAAACCTAGAAAATGTTTGAATGTTTTTACTTTAAAAACCCACTTTTTCATCCCGCCCGTGGGATTAAATTTAAATTAATTTTTTCCACTTCTATGATTGAAATTTAGAAATATGGATTTAATATTTATAATAAGAATAATTTATATTCTCTAATAATATAAACTTAGTTTTGACCAAAAATATTAGTGAAAATAATTAAAGTTAGTTACAATAATTAAGGTTAAATTAAGCTTAATAATGGACTAAACCATAACCTTAAGGCCCCAAAAGACCTATAAACTTCTCCAAAATCCATTTGATGGACATATTTAGATCCTATTATTCATTTTATCTACTTTGGACCATTATTTGATCCAATTTCAATAAAAAAATTGTGGGTGGGGTTTCCCTTTTCCAAAATATTACATGAGTACCACTCCTCCTCCACTATAAAAGGCCTCCTCTCCTCATACTTTATCACACATATCAAGAACATTTTGATTGAAAAAAATCTCCCCAAAAATCTCTCCAAAATACCTCCATTCCTACTTTAATCTTCCCTTTTGGAATAAAGAAATCCAAGGAAGTTCTTTAGTTAAAACCAAAAGGAGTTACCTAAAGAAGAGGTAACATCCTCCCTTAAGCTCCTTTATCTTATTTTCATTATCCATCCCATAAAATCTCCTTATTCTATTATTATAAAAAAACACCAGTATAATCAATATACACATATTTTTTTATTCTAAGATTCTGACCTACACATACACACACTTCCATCTAATGGGTAACGAACATACTGTTTATGCTTACGGAAAATTACCGCCTCACAAAATGATGATTGATCATTCTTACTTTACCCACCTTTCACAGTGGAAATTATGATAGACAATATATTTTTGTATAATATTTATGATATTTATAATGTATTTAAGATTATTTTATTATTTTATAGCACATATCATTATACTTTCCATCTCATGTAAATATGATAATTTCATTTGAGGAAGTGCAGACTACCACCCCCTCAAAGCGATGTGATTCGTTCACACACTACATGGAATGTATTAAGGATGTGTTTAGTGAAATTATATGATATATATTATATAATAATACTACTATAATAATGATATATATACATATACTTATATTTCATTTACTTATATTTCATTTAATTTCTTCCTTTCAATACAACAATAAAACAGAAACAACGTTCATGCATACGTATGACCTACCATCTCTATGAACGGTGTATTACATTTTATAATTCTAAATTATATAAATTAATATAATACAAATATAATGAGAATAAATTATATTTATATCTTGTTTTTAATTATATAAATCATGATATAAGTATAAGGACAAAAGATATAACAAATTAAGACACATGTGAAAAACAAAGCGGATATTACCCAAAGCCTAACCTTAACATGGAATTGCTAATAAGTGAGTAATTTAAAGTATTAATAAATTCATATATGTTATTATATATAAGAATATAGTTATTTAAAATATTTATAATAAACTTACATTTATTATATAGGGTGTGACGAGAGTCAAGACACAAGGTAAGGGAGTTTCATCTCACTTTTTATATCCATGGGGTACATGCCATGTTCACGACTCTTTTATTTTTTGTGGTTTATATACTGCCCATGAATGTATTATATGATTATTATTCTTATATTTATTGTTATTTACATATCTATTCTATGTTTTTTATTTCACAGGGTTTATTTTTAAAAATTTCCCAAATTGGTTAGATAGTTTTCTCTCAATTTGCTTTCTTTGAGACACATGTTTTGTTATGAACCTATGTTATTTTTCATGGTGTATATACTTCCATTTGACATGTTTTATAATAAATATACTTATTTAATGATATTTTAAGCTTCTTGTAATTTTTTTTATATAGAGAGTATGATCCAAATTTACCAAAATATAAGAGTTTATTGAAACAACCTCATCGATTTTTTAGATTGTTTATGTTTTCTTTGATGAAATATTATGATCCATATATTAAGAAATATAATGAATTTTATTATCCTCTAGTTATTCATGATATATTCATATATATTGGTACCATTTCCCACCCTTTGGTTCATAAGATAATTAAGAATATTTTTTTAAGAATGTTTGACTTTACCTCTCTCTTCGGTCAGAAATCTATTTTATTTCAAAAACCATGTTCTCAAAAAATGATTTAAAATGATATTTAAATATCATTTTAAATAAAAAAGTATTTTAAAAATGTTTTTATGATTTTCAAGGATTAATTTTAATGTTTTAAAATATATTTTATAAGAAAGAGGTTTTAAAAAATTTCTTATGTTTTAAAAATAAAGTTTTAATGCAGAAAAAATATTTTCCTTAAGAAACGTTTTTAAAATATTTTAAAAATTATTTCCCTTCTAAGAATAATTCCATTGGTGTTATTAATTACTTTATGGGAAATTATTCAATGTTTCTATTCAAATTATTTCTATGAATGGATTATGTTTTGATGAAATTTTGTTTATGAAACCTGTTTATCTTTCATAGGTTATATACTTTTGAAACCCACTTCTTTTCATAGGTTATGATTTTGATGGAATAATTATGGAACATGTATCATTTTCTATATGTTATGATATGATTAAATGTTTATGATACCCATTTAATTTCATGGGTTATGATATGATTGTTTATAATTTGTGGCACATGTTTGTGTGATTTCATTATGAGATGGGTGAGACCTATATCTCCCTCAAATGAAATGGGTAAAGATTTATATCTCATGACATAAACTAAGATGGTATTGGGAGTGAAACTTGACTACTAATATGACCATGGGAGTGAACCATGACTACCAATATGGTATGAGGAGTAAAATCATGCTACTAAGATAACCACAGGAGTTAACCATGAATACCAAGATGGTATGGGGAGTGAACCCATACTACTAAGATGGTCTTGGAAGTGATGCATTGGCTACTATAGAAATCATATTGTATGATTTTTTGTTTTCCACAATTCCATGTTTTATTCCTATATTATGATTTCATGGATTATGCTCTTTATTTCCTTATGATTCATGTGTTATGAACTATTATTGTTTATTCCATGATTCATGTTTAGGATCTTTGATATACAAGGTATGATATTCTAATTTTATGATCACATTATCATACTCCTATGATCATGTTTATAATTACATTTCTACCTTATTTACCCTTACCAAGAATATGAGATCACCACTTTTTATGTTTTCTTTCCTACAAGTTATGAAGATACATATTATGTTTGATGTTTATAAAAAGAGTGATATTCAATAATAACCTATTTCGAGTTAATGTAACTCACTTATGTATTAGTGTTTATGTTTCCATGTTTTTGAAGAAACTAGACTAATACAGACTATGGGCGTCTATTTTTATAATGTTTTAAGTATTCCAAAAATATGATGTAATATCCATGTACCTTAAGACTAGGTCATTATAGTTGGTATCAGAGAAAAGTTTTAGTTAAACTTTGGAAACTAGGATGATAAAACCTTAGTAATAACTCTAATTAAATGTCTAAGGATAAGTCTAAGGATAAAGAAAAGTATAGGAAAATTTACTAGAATTTTGGTAAAGTATAGAGTGAGTGGTTTCCCATAAATAAATACCTTTCTGGATACTATAAGTGCATCTAGTTTTGGACCAAATATACTTAGGAGTAACAACTTCGACAAGGTGTCCTGGGCCTGACTTGGGGCAACCTGATACTTGAAAATGGGCCTTACTATGCAACTCGTTTGACACTTATGGGGATATGATTTGGGAATTCACAAAATTTTCATGAAGAATAATGAAAGATTTAAATATAAGTTGGCTATGAATAACCTAGGATAAACCTAAGGTGTCATAGATTAAGGAAGGTGTCATAACTTAGATATACTATAAGTGAATTTTCATGATTTTGTGGTTCCTCACTATGATAATAATTTCTTATTCAATGCTTTCTGGTTTTAGCCAATGGAGGGAATCAGAAGGATCTGGATTAACATTGAATGTTATAGATAATCTACTGATGAGAAGTTAAATGGGATGACCACTGGAGTGAAGGATGTTGTGATCATTCCAAATAATTTTTCAAGGAACATGATCAATAATGTGTACCTTAACCAACTCTTGGAATCACCAAATAAGAGAAGGAAGGAGTTTGATGATAGTTTATGTAATGGAGACTATGGAGGAATGATGATTTAGTTTCCTTTGTGTCAATAATGTGGAAATAATCACCTAAGTGAATGTCTTTGAGGAACAAGAAGGTGTTTTTAATGTGGAAAAGGACACAAATCAAGTAACTATAAAGGAAAAATGAAGGGTTTAACTAACCAAATATATGGTAATATTGGACTCCCTAATACATAATCAAAGGTTAAATTATTTAATTGTGGAATGAATATTAATTATGCAAATTGATGTCCTAAGTGGAAAGATTCTGAATAGAATCAGTAAGGTGGTATGAGTAATGGTTTTATTAGTGAGGATTATGAGACTATAGAGGTAATGTGAAAGAAAAGAGGTATTAAGTAATTAGATGAGGTAACCTTCTTATGTATTATGTATGAAGTGGAGTAATCAACATTTCTATGTATTTGTATTTAGGAATTATATATAATTAATAGTGAAATATGCAAGGATTGTTCAGTTTATGTTTTCGCTAAGGATTTACAAGATTATAGTGAATGATTTGGATAGACTGGAAAATAGATTTAATTACAAGGTGATATTTTGAATAAGGGAAGATAAACCTTAATATGTTCCTTATGTTAAGATAATGTTGTTTGGATAAAGATATTTTGGATAGGAATAAGTAAATTGGATAGTATTGATTACCTTAAAACTAATTAAGGAATTGTTAATAAGTGGTTTATGCTATCAAGTTCATTTTTTTGTATTTAAGGAATATATAAAATATACTTTGAAATAAGGATACATGAATGTTTACAGTAAGTATTTATGGTAATTCAGGTTATTACCATTTTTCGAGAGAATATATGATGAAGGTATTCATATGATTGAAATGTGACAACCAAGAGATACTTTGTGATATATAGGGGATCAATGTTAAACTGATTTTGTGAATTTTTTTCTAAGGTTTTGGATTTTCATATTTTATAAGGGTTATAAGGTTAAATATTTATAGAAATATTAAGTTAAAATTTATATGAATTTTGTGAGAATAAAGTATTATCTCACCTCATGATGATTTATTCATTGTGGATCACTTGTTATAAAAACTTGGTGTTGATGATAACTAATGATAGATGGGATGACATATCATGGATCTTCTGATCTATTAGTGCTCCAAGAATGAAAAATTCACCTTACTTTTTGGATAAAGAGGTTATATGGATCAAGGAACAAAAAAGGGTGATGTTTTCCTGAAATCATGCAAGTATATATTTTCATGAAAATTATTTAACATTAGGAAAAAGGATCTTGAAACCAAAAATATTATCCTTATACCTCCATTTCAGATGAATCAGATAGTCCCTTAGTTTATCACATATTTATGGCTTTATGATTGATAAATTTCTCCCGACCTTGTTATCTATAACTCTCTATCAAAACATGATGTTTATATTTCTCTTCCATGTCCATGTTTTCACTTTACACATATTTTATCCCATGTGGGAACCCAATTATATGTTACTTTGGCTAACCATTTTGTTTCCAACTTTCCTTTTTAAAAGGAAGTTTTAATATTAATTTTTATGATGTGGGTTTCTAAGAAAGGAACTTTCAAGTATTAAAAATTTAATAACCTAGATGGATTTTGAGGGTGAAATTAATTTTAATGGGGGTAGAATCTAACACCCCAAGATTTTGTGAATTATTATTTTTTGAATTAATTTATTTTTTTGATATTTTTCATTTCATGCAACACTGAAAATAGTTATTTTATATATATTAAACTAATAATTTTGGATTTAATTATATAAAATTCCAAGATAACAATGAATTACATGCAATATAAAGGTTATATTTTTCTATACAGAACACTGAGGTTAGCGTACGTTTCATTAAAGACCGACTTTCCTCTATGGCTTCCATAATACGCAATACTTAGTGTTACCGAATAATAATATATTATTAAAAATATTATTATTTAATATAATAATATATAACCTAGACATTAAATTAGATTTTATGAATATTATTAAATAAATTACTAAAATATATGGTTTTTACAAAATATAAAATGAATTAATTAGTTATTAATTATTGAAAAATGAATATAAGAACCAATTGAATATAAATATTATTTTTATAGAAAACTATTTTTATGCTCACAAAGCTGTTCTATCCTAATAAATTAAATTAATTAAAATTAGTGAGTTATATAAATGTAATATATATATATATTATATTTTCAATAAAATATTTTTTATATTCATCCAAAAGATTCTATAGGCATAAGATAACAACAAAAGTAATTTTTCACATAAAAACCTATATTTTTATTAAGGCACTTTTACTATATTTTGATGGAGAACCTATTTTAAATATAAATTTTTGAAATTTTATAAATTTTATATGTAAAAATAAACTTAATTTTTGAAATTGAAACATAAAAATTAAGTTAGTGCTATTTTTTTTCTATTTTTCTGTGAAGTTTCATTTTTTAATAAATAGTAAAAACTACTGAAATTTAACTCAAAACTACTTTTTCATCTAATTTATTTATATGGTTAAATTATATTTTAATTGATTTTAAAGTTTTATTAGGTCAAATTTTTATCAATTTATCCAATTTATTTCATTATATTTAATTTTACATTGAAATTGGGTATAAAAACCTAGATAACTTTTGAGCGTTTTTATTTTAAAAACCCGCTTTGTCGTCCCGTCCATGGGATTAAATTTAAATTAATTTCTACCACTTATATGATTATAGTTTATAAAAACCCGATTCTACATTTATAATCATAATAATTTATAATTTATAATAATATCAACTTAATTTTTTACCAAAAATATTAGTAAAAGTAATTAAAATTAACTACAAAAATTAAGGTTAAATTAAGCTTAATAAGGGACTAAACCATAACCTTAAGGCCCAAAAAGACCTATAAACTTGTCAAAAAATCCATTGGATGAACATATTTAAACCCTATAATCACTTGGATCGACTTTGGACCATTATTGGACCCACTTTAAATAAAAAACGTGGGTAGGGTTTCCCTTTTCCAAAATCTCACAAGAGTGCCACTCCTCCTCCACTATAAAAGGCCTCCTATCCTCCCACTTACTCACCCCTCTAAAGACAATTTGGATTGAAAAAAATCTACCAAAAAATCTCCCTAAAGCCTATAATTTAATCCTGGAAGCCTATATTTTGGTATAAAGCAATCCTAGGAAGTCCTTTGGTGAAAACCAAATGGAGTTACCCAAAGAGGAAGTGACATCCTCCCTCAAGCTCCTTTATCTTATTTTCGTTATCCATCCCATACACTCTCTTTATTCAATTATTATACAAAAAACCAGTATACTAAATATATTGAGATGTTTTTATGATAATATTTCAACCTACACATACACACACATCCATTTAATGGGTAATGAACATACTATTTATGTGCACGATAAACTACCATCTCACAAAACAATGATTGTTCATTCTTCATTTACCACCTCTCATAGTGGTAATTATGATGGAAAATCCATTTTTATATAATATTTATGATATTTGTTATATATTTAAGCTTCTTTAATTATTTTACAACACATATCATTATACTTTCCATCTTGTATAAATACAATTATTTCATTTGAGGAAGTGTGGGCTACCGCCCCCATAAAGAGATGTGATTCGTTCACACACTACATGGAATGTATTAAGGATGTGTTTAGTGTGATTATATGAAATATATGATATAATAATTCTACTGGAATAATTATATATATACATATACTTATATTTCATTTAATTTCTTCCTTTCAATATGACAATAAAACGGAAACAATGTTCATGCATACGTATGACGTATTGTCTCCATGAATGATGTATTCCATTTCATAATTTTATGTTATATAGATTAATATAATAAAAATATACTGAAAATAAATGATACTTATATCATGTTTTGTATTATTTAAATCATTATATAAGTATAAGGACCAAATATATAACAAATTAAGACACCTGTGAAAAACAAAGCGGATAATACCCGAAGCACAACCTTAACGTGGAATTGCTAACAAACGAGTAATATAGAGTCTTAATAAAATAATATATGTTATTATATATAATAATATAGTTCTTTAGAATATTCATAATAAAATTAAATTTACTATACAATAGTTTTGAACAAGTACAACGAGATTCAAGACATAAGGTAAGGGAATTTCATCTCACTTTTTATATCTGTGGGATACATGCCATGTTCATGAATCTTTTCTTTTGTGTAGTGTATATAATACCCATTAATGTATTACATGATTATTACTCTTAAATTTATTGGTATTTAAATATCTATTATATTATATTTATTTCATGGGGTTTATATTTCAAAATTTACCAAATTGGTTAGATAGTTTTGTCTCAATTTTTCTTCTTTGAGACACATGTTTTGTTATGAACCTACATTATTTTTCATGGTGTATATAATTAAATTTGAAATGTTATATCCTGAATATCCATATTTATTTATATTTTAATCTTCATTGAATTTCCTTTTTTACATGGAGAGTATGATCCCAAGTTACCAAGAGATAAGAGCTTATTGAAATAACCTCATTGATTTTTATAATTGTTTATGTTTTCTTTGATGAAATATTATGATCCATATCTTAATAAATATAATGAATTTTACTATACTATGTTTATTCATGATATCTATATATATATTGGTACAATTTTCCACCATTTAGTACATAATATAGTTAAGAAATTGTTTTTTAATAAAGTTAGACTTTGCCTCTCTCTTCGGTCAAAAATCAATTTTATTTCAAAAACCATGATTTGAAAAATGTTTTCAAATGATATTTGAATATAATTTTCAAGAAAAAAGTATTTTAAAAATGTTTTATGGTTTTAAAATATTCATTTAAAAGTTTTCAAAGCTATTTTCCAAGTTTTTTTTTCAAAAATGTCTTATGTTTTAAAAATAAATTTTCAATGCAGAAAGGATATTTTCCTCAAGAAACGTTTTTAAAAGATATTTCAAAATTATTTCCCATATAAGATGATGCCCATTGGTGTTAATCATGCATTTATAGGAAATTAATCAATGTTTCCATTCATATTATTTCTCATAATGGGTTATGTTTTCATGGCATGATGTTTATGAAACCCATTTCTCTTTCATGGGTTATATGATTTTGAAACCCGCTTCTTTCCACAATTTATACTTTTGATGAAATGATTATGAAACCTTTATATTTTTCCATAGTTTATAATATGATTACATGTTTATGATTCCTATTTCATTTAATGGGTTATGATACGATTGTTTATAATTTTTTAGCATATGTATGTATGATTTCATTATGAGATGGGTGAGGACTATATCTTACTCCAATGCATTGGGTAAAGATTTATATCTCATGAGATAGACTAAGATGGTCTTGGGAGTGAACCTTGACTACTAATAAGAAAATGGGAGTGAAACATTACTACCAAGATGGTATTAGGTGTGAACTCATGCTAATAATATGTCTATGAGAGTGAACCATGACTACCAAGATGGTATGGGGAGTGAAATCATATTACTAAGATGGTCTTAGTAGTGATGCCTTGGATACTATGGAAATATTTTTATATACTTATGTTGTTTTTAAAATTCCATGTTTTATTCTTATGTTATGTTTTCATGTATTATGTTATTTATTTCATTATGATTCATGTCTTATGAACTATCAATATTTATTCCATGATTCATATGTATAATCTTTGATATGTAGGGTATGGTCTTCTAATGTTTTGATCACATTATCATACTCCTATAACCATGTTTATGATTACATTTCTCCCTTGTTTACCCTTATTTGAATCTTATCTCACCCTTTTTTATGATTCCTTTCCCCCAGGTTATAAAGATATGTATTATGTTTGATGTGTCTATGAAGGGTTGTATTCAAGAAGAATCTAGTTAGAGTTAATGTAGATCACTTATGTACCAGTGATTATGTTTCTATGTTTCCAAATTCACTGGACTAATATGGCCTATGGGAATCTATTTTTGTAATGTTTTAAGTATTAAAAAATGTGATGTAATGTCTACGTAACTTAAGACTAGGTCATTATACTCTTTGGTGGAATCATACTGGGCATGTTTGTCTTACACCCTGCATATACACTGGTGTATGTGTGTATTTGCATGTTTTATGTTTTTATCAAGTTTCTAGTATTTGATCCGGTTCATCAATTTCTTATTAGGTCCATGGATGTAAGATTAGGGTTATGGTGAGTATATGTGGGTTATGTGGATGTTTCATTGGATCCATTCAAGTTCCATTTTATTTTGGGATTGATGTATCAACCAATTAAACCTGGTGTTTTTTTTTATTTTTTATTCTTTATATTTTATGTTTCTTTATTGTATTGGTTTATCCAATTGTACCTATTTTTTGAATGGATGTTTATTATACTTATTACATGTTTAGTTTCTTTTATTTTTTACATATTTTTATTTTATATACATGTATATCCAACTTAAGAATGGGTCATGTTGGATTATTAGTAGTTTACAATGATTATTTATATTTTTTTGAGGGTGAATTCATTCTCAAGTATGTGTTATTGATACATATGAACTAGTTTCCATCCCACAGGGAATTAAAAAACCTTGAAATATTAGTGGAAGATCAAGTCGAGTGATGTGTTGGGTCACCCTGGGCCGGTTTGTTACAAATGGTATTAGAGAAAAGGTTCTTAAGAGTTCCTAGGTTCCTAAAGTACTCTCTTATTATTTGTGAAGTTGATTAGTATGGAGATAGGATGTAATAACTCAAGAGGTTGGTGTAAGAAGACCCTAACTAGAACTTTCTCACCCTAGGAATCAAGTTTCCATGGGTGGTTGGGTTTTGGATTATATTTTGATTATCTTGTTGTATTGAGCATTGCAATGGTGGTATTTAAATCCTCACCGGCATTGTACAAATTTACTTTGGAATTTATCTCAAAATTTTGAGATGAAAATTAAAAATAATTAGAGGCGTTAGGTTGGATTTTATTACCCAAAAATCCATGTAGTGACCAAGCTCTTGATTCTAAAAATGTTTTTAGAGATGTTGAATGATTATCATATAGCCTGTTAAACCATGCATATGAGTCACGCATAGTTCTACACCCCATTTGGTTTTTAATTAGACTATTTTAATCTAGGTATGTTATGATCGATTCTTGTTAATGGGAAAAGAAACAAGGTGGGTATTATAGTATGTTTAAATTTTTGGAATGATTTTTTATTGTTATTGTGGTATGATTTCAATTATGTGCATGTTTGGAAACTTGTTTTTTATGTGAAAAGTATATTTCAAAAAAAAATATTTTTAATTTTAGATAAGGACTTATATATTGTTTTTAAAATGAATTTGGTTTTTATGAAATGTTTTTATAAGTGGTTGATTTCATTATTAAATTTAGAAAGTGTTTTGGTTTTGAAACCAATTTAGTATTTAAAATTAAAAACCAAGAGGTGTTTTGAAATAAAATAGTAATATTAGAATTTTTAGTGGGTTGTGTATTTTAAAGAAGTATATGGGTTTCTAAAAGGCCAAACTTTATGGTTTGTGAGATTTTTACCCCTAGTGGGTGTTTAAAATTGTGTAGGATTATGAAATGTTTGAAAGTGGTTAAATATTTTGAAATAGAAAGTGGGTTTTATAAGAATGCTTTAGATTGAGAAAGCTTGGATTTTAACTTATAATTGGAAGTGTGTAAGGGATTTATTTGGTCTTTATAAAAGAGGTGGAATGTTTAAACAAGGGTTTTATTATTTTAATGGTGTGATTACTTTTAAAATGGGGAGTTTTAATTTTTTTTCTTGTTTAATGGATTATGATTTTGGTTTTTTCCCTTACTAAAAAATTAGACTTTTTATTTTTTTTAGTAAATATGATTGGGTGGGGTTCATGTTTTGGGATATTTAAAGTAATATTTATAGATATTTCATGATAAATGGGAGAGTTTTTATCTTTTGGGGGGTCCCTTTATTAATATTATGTTTTCCTAGATTTCATATGGAGTGGTAGGTGTTGATTTTTCACTTCTTGGTGATATAGAGTAATGTTTTGGAATTATCGAATATAGTGTTTTATTAGTGGGTTTATTTGGAAATAAAGAAAGTTGAGATGAGTAGTTAGTCCTGTGAGCCTCTGTTTGATGATTGAATTGATGAGGACTGATATTGTTGGAATTTTGGGTGTAAGTTCTAATTATATGTGATGATATTTTTTGGGAATATTTCTTGAGGATCTTAAAGTGGTTGAAGTTTTGAGGTGACCTTTGTTTGATACATTATTTGGGTTCCCTTATGGGATGATCTTATGTGAGTTATGGTTATTTTGAGATATTCATGACTATTTTTATTTGGCCTTTGTGGATGTACTTGTGATGATAGCTTGTAGTGAGAAATATGAATAAAGTTTTTTGGTTTGTTTGGGTGTGGGAAGGACTTGGGTGCATGTTTTAGGTTACTAGGATGGACATGACACTAATTGAGGTTATAAATTGAATAGTGTTGGTTTATATATTATTGAATTCTCCATGAGATTATAATTAATGTATGAGTTCCTAGATCACTGATTCCATTTATTCATGTGACCCAAGGTTATAAACCATGTTGTTTCTTGTTGAGGCATGATTCTATCTGGTTCGGTCTATAGTTTTATTGGGATGTGATGGTTTCATGATTTAATATAGTGATGATTTGGATGTTCTTCAAGGATGTGATTTCTTTATGGATTTAGGTTGGTCTTTTGTGGCTACCTATTATTGGTGTAATTTTTTCATTTCCTTTGATGATTAGTGTAAATGAGTTTTTTAGAAACATTCCCTTTATTTTAGGGATTTTCCATTGTTCCACCATTTTAGATTAATTCTAAATAGCGGGGAGATTGATTTTAGGTCTTGGTCATTCTAGATATTTGATTTGTTTGGTCTAGGATTTGTTTTATATGAGGTTGTTCAATGTGTATTGAGGATTTTTATATCTATTTCTAGGCATTAGTCATGTTTAATGTTTCCCTATTTCAAGAACCTTATGAGTTTTTCCCTGGTCCCTCCTACCACTTTTATTGATGTTTCGATATTTTAATATTTCATTGTTTTTTATTTTACCAAGGACTTTGTAAGGGAATAAAGTGTCATGGTATAAAGAATTGTGACACCCACACATAACTATTATTTTATATTTTATATTATTTTGAGTTATTATAAATTTTTGGAAGTTTTGGGATTGAAATATGAGTTTTCTGGAAACTTTTCCTCTATGCATGCATTAATATGCATTTCTAGGGGGAATCCATGCCTGAATTTTTTTCTAGGGGTATTTAAAGTTCATTTTTGTTAGAAAATATTATTTCTACACATTAAGTACATGTTTTGGTCCAAACCATACTACTTCAAATAGAAATCATGTGAGTTTTTTCTAGCTTGGGGTGTTGGAACATGATTAGGGGAAACATGTGAGTGGTTGTGTGACTGTCCTATGGTTTTTAATAGTTGGTTTTTCATAGTTAGTGCACAGTTTGGAAAACCATATGACTAAGACATGTGAGTGTGTAAGTGTATTCTAGTGGCTATTGCATAGTTGGTGCATGGATTGGAAAACCATACAACCAATTCAGATTCAATTAAAAGAAAATTTCCCATTCCCCCATCCATGATTTTAGGGAAAAGAAATCCTTCCTCCCCCTATCTCTCAATAAAACCCCATGAACACCCTAGGGAGTTCCTCCTAACTTATTATTGTATTCATGGGATCTTCCTCCTATATTTCTAATAGATTTATCAAAATAATATCATGGTTTCCTCTTCCTCTCTTCTCCCTTTTATGCCCCCTTAATTTCATCCTTTCATAAAACCTAACTACTACGTGGGATGGGATTAGGGTTAAAGATGAGTCCAATGATGGGGATTTGATTATTTAAGGAGTGTAGATACAATTTCCTTACTTGGTTGGGAATTAAACATGGAAGGTGATGAATTTTGAATCATTTTCTATTGAATGATATAGGTATTTATTTATCATTAATTTATAATAAAATTCACAAGATGCATGAATATTTCAAAATTATTCTCTTTAAAAATTATGACAAAATTTTCTTCTTGTTATGGGATGAGAAATGATTTTCAATGATTTCCACACTTAGAATAAAGGTTATTTTGTGTATTTTCTCATTATATTTTTTAAATTGAACTTTTATGAATTCTAAGTTCTTGATAAAATGTCAAAATGGTTTTACAGTGATACATTACTGATTTTAAATGGGTGTGACATAAGTTTTAATTTTTAAAGGGGTAATTTAAGTGTTTCAAAGGGACTATTTTAAAATGGGGGTGTTTATTAGCCATCTGAAATTGTTTTTAGGGATTGATAGCCTCATTTATAAAACGTATTTTATTTCTAAATGGATATTTAAAGGTTGTTTTTATGGTATGGTTTTAATGGTTAAAAAAGTGTCTTGGAATTATAAGATTGATCTCAAAGGCCCATTTGTCATTTTAAGAAATAGTTTTACTTGATATTTAATTTTCCCCATTAATTGATCCCCTTGATTTATGTTATGTCTTATTATAACTTATTCCCTATAGGGGGAATGTTTTATATTTCCATATTTCTATTCGATGCTTACAAATTTATGTGAAATGGGATGTTTCTTTAAAGGGAGTAGGACATGAGATGAGGTTTATTTCAATTTTTTTAAAATAGTTTATGTAATGATCTTATGATTTATTTTTTTACCCAATTCCACTTTTATTGATGTCATGGTAATCCTAGGAAATTAAGCAAGATATCTGGATAAGTGGAAGCTGTAGCGTGGATTGTGCAATGACTAGGGAGTATTTCTTAGTTAAACATGGTGAGTTATAATGAGATGGATTATATGGCCCATGGTAGACTGATCACTCCCAAGATGGATTATATAGCCCAAATATTTTTGTAGGACTACTGGTACATTGATGGATTATTTAGTTCCAACCTAGGATTATATTCACCATTTCAAGATTATGTTACATGAATCCTATTGAGTTTCCAATGAAACTTAGTTTATATTGAGGATATTTTATGGGATTCCATTCTTGAATTGTTGTATCCTCTAATCCTTGTTTGGTTTCATGGCACCATCTCTTGGTTATAGCCACTACTCCTCATTGATATCTCAGTGCATGATGATGTTTATGATATACTTTCTTTATAGTTTTGGTTTACTTTAAACATGATTTATAAAATAGTTTAGAAAGTGGTTTTTATTTTAAAATGGTATTTGAAAATGTTTTAAAAGATAAATAAAAAGGCTTTGGTTTGACTTCAAAAGTTAAAAGTCCTTTATTTCTAATTTAAAAGAGTTTTAAATAAAATTTCAGTTTATTATTAGGTTTGAAACTATGGTTTTAGTCCATTATGACTTACTTATTTTAAAAAGGTTTTATAATGGTTTTTGAAAATAAAAAGAAGTTTACATGTGATACTTGGTTTATTTTTTACTACTCATGTGAAGAAAACTATTTGTTATAAATTATATTCAATTTAGAAATTATATAATGTTTTATGAAAGGAACTATATAGAATATTTGGTGTAATCCTACTAGGCATGTTTATCTCACACCCTACATATAAATCAGTGTATGTGTGTGTATACAACTGTTATGTTTTCTCTCAGGTGCTCAATATTTTATCTGGTTCGTTGATTATTTGTTGGGTTTGTGGATAGAAAAATTGGGTTATGGTGAGTGACTATGGGTTATGTAGAGGTTTTATTAGAGCTATTTGAGTTATATTTTATTTTAGGATTTTTTCATCAACTAATTATTCCTCGAGTATTTTGTATTCTATATTATTTTTATTTGTTATCATTTTATTTTATGGGTATATAAAATTGTACCATTTTTTTGTATATATGTTTATTATTCTTATTCTATGTTTGTTTGGTTTTATTATGACATATAGCTATTTAATATAAAGGGATATCTAACTTAAGGATGGGTCATACTATATTCTTAGTATTTTTTTCTATTTCTTTATATTATTTTTCAATGGTGAAATCATCCCCAAGAATGTGTTTTTTAAACCTAGAAACTAGTTTCTATCCCATGGGAATTTGGAATTCCCTTTGAGCCGAGTGGAGGATCAGGTCGGGTCATCCCATGTCGGTTCATTATGGGGGGGGGGGGGGGTAAATTAGTGGTTTTCTAAATACACCAAATCTTAATCCACTTTATTACCATAACCATTTAGTGAGAATAGATCTAAATTGTGTTGATGTGGTGATCCTAGAAAGAGTAATAACGAACACACACACACTGGAGTTTTTATAAGTTTCACTCACCCTTATTATCATGTGTCTAATTCTTAGTGGGCAGCGATTGTGATTCATATATCCATATTCTAATATTATTATTAAAAAGGAATAATTAATGAGGTAGGTAGATGGAATTGAAATCTAATTAATATATGAATAACGAGATCTAACAATTAAAATTATCTTCACTTTTCATACCTCAAGTGCCTCAAGAATTTAGATTATTTGTACACCCTTGTTATTTTCCTCAATTTCTATCCAAAATTAACCTATAATTTCCCTTGAATGGGTGAAAAAATATCTCAAAATTTCACCTCTTTTTTTTCACTCTAAACTCTAGGTGGGTCTCTACTTATTCAATGGCATAATGTGAATTGTGATATAAAGCCTCATGTTGTGGTGTGACCCTAAAATCTGAAAGATTTGGTGTAAAAATCATAGGGATCTTATGGTATATTTGATTGTGTTTGTGTCATTATAGGTAAGTTATGGAATGAAAAGTATGATATTTACCGAATCAAAAAACTAGTGAACTTTTATATCCAGGCTTATTTTTGATTTGAAATGAGTACAATGGTGTGTCATGCCTCAGATATAGAGAGACAAAAAATACTTAAACCTTTGTTTCTCAACCTGTAGTGGCATGGTTTCTCCTATTTCATTGTGATTTTATCACTTTTCTATATCCTTGATCATACCCACAACTCTTATGGTATAACCCCTTAAACATAAAATTCCAATGAGACATGAAATTTTCATGGTATAGAATGGTGGTGTGATCAATCTTTATACAAATACTCAAACTAACTCTCATAATTAAACCAATAAAACTATGATGTGACTCTTTACATGTAAGAATAAATCATTTCTTATATTATCATTTTCATAGAGAAAATAAAAGTCAATTGTGTGCTCCTCTTATAAGAGTAACTTAAGCATGATGCGACGTGATCATCACCATCCATTATATGGGTTCACCATCCTAATTTTGTTTATTCCTTTTAATTTACACTAAACTTAAAAGAGATTCTAACTCATCTATGATCATGTTGTTAATTAATTTAAGATAAAAACATTCTAAAATAATTAATAAATTGTGTAAAAAAAATTCATATAACTCTTCTAATATAAAGGTTTTCTAAACACCATAACATATGATTAAATTGTGTTTTTGAGAGTACTATAACCCTTGGTGTAATATTAATACCATATTGACCATGTATTAATAGAGATAAATTCATCCTCACCTTTATCAATTCATTTCACGAGGGTTATTAAATATCTTAATAGATCTTAATTTCCCAAAGTGATTTAAAATTTTTCCTTTTTATTTATTAGAAACACGAGAATTAGTACATGTGATCTTCTCCAAACTCTATCTATCAACACCTAAAGCTCCCCCTAGATTAGTAAAACTTCTACCCTCCTCTCTCAGCTCCATGAACACCTGTAAAGGAAATAATATTCTCTCCTCATTTTCAAGAATATATCATTTTATATTACCCCCTTTGACAACAAATTAAAAGGAATTAAATAGGAAAAATATCCAAGAAAACTTATTGGTAATCCAGGAAATAATGTACTCCACACAAAACTCTCAAGTACAGGAGGAAATCCTTTGGTAGGGGTTTAATCAAGATATCTATGAATTTATATTTGGTTGAAACATATTCCAATGAATGCTTACCAAGCTAAAATTTATCCTTGATGAAGTGGTACTTCATGTCAAAATAATTTAACCTTGAATGATTCACCAAATTATTTGAAAAATTTATTACACTTTGATTGTCCCACCTAGTCACCAATGAAATTCACCCTAATTTCTTCAAGTTATGAATTCATCCATATCATTTGTGTTGTGTCTTGTGATGCCACTATATACTTAGATCCTACTAATATAAGAGTATTAGATTTCTTCTTCTTGGAGTTCCATGAATCATAAATTCCTCCTAAAAAAAAGTACCTCTAGAAGTGGAATTTATATCTCTAAAAACTCCCATCCAATCCACATTGGTATAGACATAAATCTATAATGATATATTTTTGTCATATCACAAGACATAATCAAATGTTTCTTTGATATATAGAAAGATCCATTTTCCACCATAAGATATGACTCCTTAGGGTTACTTTAGAATAATGTAAAAAAATTAATCTCAAACATAATATTTTATCTTGATTAAATCAAATAAATTAAGCTAATAATAAGCCTTCAGAACTCCATTTGATCTAAACTCCTCAATTCTTTATATAGGGATAATTTGATCTGATGATCTAAGGGAGTAAAAAATTCTTATGATCCATTCATTTTAAACTTTAATAACTCAATATAATTTTTTTGTGAGAGAAAGATAAAACCCACTGTACTATTGACTTGTAGACCCAAGAATAAATTCACTTCACATAATAGTTTAAGAATATTTCTCATAGAATCATGCTTGAAAGTTATATCCATATTATTATACCCAAGTGGCCAAGTATTCTATGCCAATATTGTTTATCCTCCTTTATTATCATGCTCATGAAATATGGATTTTGGTAATCATAAATCTAGAATAATTAACCATTTATTTACTACCCATTATCATTTTTTACATCTAATAAACTCTTTAATACACATCTATTTTTATGAAAGATATCCTTATTACCAATATCAAAAAGTTTAGAACCAATAAGGATATTATGATTCAACCCATTAAAAAATATAGAACCACTATTTTTATTCTTACCAATCTTAGTGTATCTAAATCCTTGTATAATGAGTGATCCATAATTTATGGTAGTGATAGTTCTTGTAGGGTTCTGTTTTTCTAAAGTCCTTTCCTTTATGATTCCTAGGGATCGAGGGAGTCATGAGGGAGTTTTTTTGGAGTTTTGGAGGTATGAGAAGAGTTTTTTAAATTTTAAGGGTCAAAATTACATGGTGTTATGAATGGTGTTGTCTATTTTAAAGCTAACCTAGAGGCTTGAATATGTGAAAGGCTATTTTTTCCTTAGCTATTTGGAGTTTGGTAATGGTGTTGTCTGTTTGGTGTTGGAGTAAACTACAGTTTGTGAAATGGATTTTTTGGATATGGTGAAGGGTGTATTTAATTTTTTCCCCTATTATACATGGGGACAAGGAAAACAAATTGGTAGGTTTTTTTGAGTAAGGAGGTCAGGTTCACCACTCAACGAGTTTTGATGTTAGAGATGGGCAGCACGAGGCTCGCCACAACCCGATGCTGAGTATGGAAAGTGTAAAATGACTTGGGTTTTGACACCACACCATGGTTGTGGTTAAATTGGTTCAATAAGGTTCATTATTTTTGGGATTAAAATTCTTTTAATATTATATTTCCTTTAACATATGTGCACCACGATGTGGTTGGGACTTTACCACATTGTGGTGAAGGATTTCAGGACCCTATATAAAAGGGAGGCCCAAACATCCTCATTTCTAATTTATTATTCTTCCCTAAATATATAACAAACCTTTATAAATCTTATAAAAATCCATATACATATCCTTTAGATTATAACTCATTGGTTTTTCTAGATAGAAGTTCTAAGGATCAAGTTACTCCCTTTCTCCTCTCCTCTTCATTTTCCCTATTATTCCTTCTGAAACCCATTGTTGGTGAGGGGTTCCCCTCTATTTTGGTAAAGGAATTGAGTCAGTATTGAGGGTGGGTTATCATTCTTTGGTTTTGGTGGTGTATACATTATTTTTTTCACTACCTTTGGTGATGGTTTTTCCCTATTTATTCATTATTTCTTAGAGAACATTGAGCTTCTAGCCGAGGTTTGGGATCAGTTACATCTCCTTTTATTTATGTGTAAGTATGAATTAATAATGATTTATATATTTATCTAAATGTACATTATTTACTCTAAAAATATAATAGTAAAAAAGGAGGAATCACATGTGGAATGATTAATCAAAATTAGAAAATTTTAAGGAATAAGAATAATGGTAACATGCTCTTATTTAGATTATATGACAAAATTAAATACATGACATGAAATAATATCACATGTTTATGATTATATAATTAATTAATTGAAAAGATAATTATCACATGTTTAATATAATTGAAGTTTCCTTTATATAATTAAATGTATAGTTGGGTTTTAAGATCATTTATGGTTCATGTTTTCATGCTGCCTCTTGACATTTACTAAGATAGTGTGATTTATGTTTGTCAGTGTTTTTTGTTTTTTTATCATACTTTATTGATTGAAACTATAACAATGTAAATCCAAATGATAATAATTAATTTAATAGGGAAGATAAATTCATCTACTTCTTATCTTGAATGTATTTATATGAAATAATTCTTGAAGGAATATTTGTGATTAACTATGGTTGGCTAATGCTGTTAAGTTTTCTTGTGTGGTTAACCTATGCTAAAAAAACTAGTTAATTAAATATGGAATTAAAATGGTTGGTTAATCAAGACTAAATTCTTTGGGATTATTTTTCTCATTCCTTATTATGCGAGTCTTTAATTCCTCAATGACATGGCCTTAATTCTATTACCTATATATAAAAAGTAACTTTTTGAAATAAACGTGTGATCAAGGGATTTATAGACTTGATTATTTGATGATAACTTTGTTATGGTTGGGATCCTTTGATGATAAATTAGTTGGAGTCTATGGGATATGATATTTATGTTTGGTTTCATGAGTGATGAGATGGGAGGCTGAGATGTAGTGATAGTTGATGCCAATGATGGTGGGATAAATTGATGTTACACACAATAGCACGAGACACCATATGGATAAGATGAGTTTAGATAAGTTATTTATCATTGAAATGACTAATCTTTATTGATGATTTATTAATTATTTATTTATGGGCTAATGGATGGATGTTATTAATATGATCAGTTTCTAACTGCGGGGCATAGTTTGATGCTATGCACTCAAGCGAACTTTTAAGCAGGTATCTTAGGCAGAGTCCTAGAGTACCTAGATGATTAATAAATGATAATTTAACTAATTAATTAATGGGTTTGGTTCATGGTCCCCACATAATATGATGAAATACTTGGTAATATTAGTAATTAATTTTTAGTGCCATCGACACTTGGTTTAAGAGATTAAAGAGTTAATTGTAACACCCTAAGATTTTAAAAGAAGAAAATTATATTTGATAAAATAAAGGAAATGAAACACTGAGTTTATCCTACATTACATGAAACACTAAGTTTATCTTATGATACATGAAAAAATGAGTTTCTTCATTATATTACATTACACACATGACAAAATTTTTCCGAACAATAATATACTATTAATGTTTTTATTTAATATGATAGTTATCACCTTGCTGTTGGAATGAAGGGTATGTACAGAATTAAATAAATTATGAAAATATTTTTTATATATGTATATATAATTAATTATTTGGTGACCAATTAATTATAAATTAAATAAAACCCTTTTGAAAATAATAAGAAATAATTTTTTGAAAAACTATTTAATTACGCACAATTGTGTTTTATACCAATAAAATAAAAAAATCACTCTTTTTGGATTATATTAATTAAATTTATATTTAATATATTCAATATAATTTTTAACATTCATACTATGTGTTTTATAGAAAAAAATAAAAATAAATCAAATTTTACACTTAAAAACTGTATTATTCTAAAAAACATTTTTTTACCTTTTTATGGCGTACTTATTTTAAAAATATTTATCTACAATTTTATAATTTTTATTTTAAAAAATACTTAATTTTTGAAAGAATAATATCAAAATTATATTATTTTGAATTTTTGGTATTATTCTAAAAAGTTTCATTTTTTTATGAATAGTGATAATACTGAATTTTAAGTGAAAATTTCATTTTCATTTAAAGAATTTATAATGTTAAAGTATATTTGAAATTTGTTTTAAAGTCAAAATAGTTCAATTATAAATCTATTAATCCAATAAAGTTAATTGTAATTTTTTTAATAATTAATTTTGATATAAAAACATTGTAAAGTTTTGAACATTTTCACTTAAAAAAACCAGCTTTCTCATTATGTCTCTGAGAATAATTTTAAATTAAATTCTTGAACTTTTGTGAATGGAATTTATAAAAATTGATTCCATATTTTTAATAAAAAATATTTATAATTTCTAATAAGTGAAACTCATTTTTTTTACCAAAGTGATTATTGAAAATAGTTAAATTTAATTACAACAATTAAGGTAAAAACAAGTTTAGTTAGTGGTTAAAGTTAAAATATAAGGTGTAAAAATTACCCAAAAGATTTCCAAAACACATTTTATGGACATATTTAGACACTTATTACCTTATGATCTAAATTTATGATTTTTTGGAACACTATTCCATGAAAGTGGCTCATATAATAAGTTAAGTAAAGAAAAAGACAAAAATGTACCTTTCTTCCTTTTAGTTTCTATAAAGCTTTGGGGAAATTTAAAAACTACATAGGTTAGGTTATAAATATTATTTTTAAATATAAATGATTTTTTATCATAATAATTTATCTTTTATTTTTATAGATGATATAATTACATTAAATTCTTAAGAAATGCCATCTCATGGATTATTTGGTTAATAATTAAATAAAACAAATGATACTAAAAATACTAAAATTGTGGTAAATAGAATGATTTTTGTGTTACATTATTTTTATATATGAATATATCATGATACATAGTTTTTAACTAAATATATTTTAATTCCACTATTATCTTGATTTTTTTTGAATTCAAATTAAATAAATAATGTCAAAATTGACATTAAAGTTATTTTATAATAAATTTTGGTTTATTAAATGATTTAAAATTGATAAAAATCCTATATTTTGTAAAGTGATTTTTAAATTTTAATAAATATATACTATGGTCCATTAATGTAAAAATTTATATTTTATAATGAACATATTGACCCCTTAATAGTAAAAACATTATTAGCATAGTTATGTTTAAAATAATGTTTTTACACATTACATGCGCTTATGTTAAAATTAATTTCCAACACACATGGGTTTTTATTTAATAATTTTTATTTCATATCTAAAATCAGTGGGTATAAATTTTCTAATAATTCTTGTAACGCCCCGACCCCAGCTACCCAGAGTCGGTGCATTACTTCGTAACATTGGCATGATCACAAAAGATCAAGTCTCAAAAGACCGATTAGTTTAGTAGCCTTGGAAGCACTAGATACATTCATAAGTCTTACATTACATCATAAAGTGAAAAACTAATAATAAAGTCTTCATAGTCCACACTCATATCCTCTTCTGACTATCCTTGCAGGTCATTCATAAAATACTTCTTCACATCCTGGAAAATATTAAAACATTGAAAGGGGTGAGCTCAGATGCTCAGTAAGGATAACAATATTGCAGAAGCTTTCATAAATAAACATAAAAATTTAAGGCAAAGTATAACTAAAACGAAAGCCTTATAAACTTGAACATCAACATAATATGGAAAAAGTAAAATGAGATAATGTCATTCACTTCTTCACATGGATATTCTACTGGTCGAATAATCACATGAAATAACAATAACCACTTTCATAATGATGGAATGCATAATGCCAGACTATCATAACCACGTAGCCAAGACCTCGTGCCAAGACCACAAATAAGATTTTGTTAAGGCCTCGTGCCAAGACACTAGTTTGTCTCATGAGACCTACCGATGCATCGAGGAGCTATAGCAGGCTCCACCCGTCACTTATTAAGTCCAATGCATTCCTCATATGAATAGGTTTAAACATATCATAAACCATAACATAATCATATCACATAAAACATGCATAAAGGAAACATAAAATTTCCACATTTCAATCACAAAATATCAATACAACACATTGATATAATAAAAATTCTTTCAAAACCATTTTCAATACCAAAATAAAAGAAAGTTAAAACTTTGTATTTATTTTTCATTAAAAAAAATGATGGCTTGTAGAGGAAGCCGAAACTCAAATAATGGTCACGGCGGCGGAGAAGTCGTTGTCGCCGCATAAGTACAGAAATAAAAACATTCCCTTTTTTTCGTTTAGTAAAATGCTTCGTATAAAAAGATTCATTTTGAATAAACGTAAAATTCAAAGGGGTTTATACACCGTATAAAAGAAAGTTGTGTATAAAACCAAATATGGCTCAATGAAAGGGGATTGATACGAAGTCCTTAAATATATCATTTTTAAAATAAAATAGATCTATTATGTGTATTCACTATAGGTACACATAAAGAAAGTAAAAATACAAAATAGGACATAATAATATCATGACATAATTTGAAAGTAGGAGATTAACCCAAAGAATGAAAGTTGGGTTAAGAAGTTCCCTTACCTTGCGTCTTGTCCTGACTCGACCGTTATTTAACCTCATGAATAATAAACTAGAGTTAATTTATATTTACTTAAGAACCTTTTTCATGTTCATTATTCCTTTTATATCCCTTATTACCATGTTATGAACATTATTTAATTATTTAAGTTAATAACGGTCGTTTTGTCGATCTTTGGTACTTGAGTCAAAAATAAACTTCTTATAATTACAAGTTGTTCATGTGGTGAAATATCCATTATATCCAGAATTATATTCATGATGTAGATATCATATATATCATATATACAGTATATACATTCATTCATAATGTCACGTAACATTTAGAGGTAAGAAATGAAATGCACCGTTCATGGAGACGGTAAGCCGTACGTACGCATGAACGCTACTTTCATTTCTATTTCGTATTTAATGGAATGAAATCATAATGATATAAATTTATAATATAATTACAGTATAATATAGTGTATAATACCATTTAATCCATCCTTTATACATCCCACATATGGCATTAACGATTCAAATCACTTTGAGGGGGCGGTAGTCCGCACTTCCTAAAATGAAATTATCGCGTTTTACCCATAATGGAAATCATAAAGTATGCCATAAATGAGAAATACAGAAGCATAAGTAAAACATAAACATATTTTATATCATATATAAATATAGTGACATCTTAATGGCCACCTTTGAAGGTGTTATATGAGTGATGAACAATCATCGTTTCGTGAGGCAGAAATTCGCCATCCACAGAAACTGTATGTT
Source organism: Viscum album (assembly GCA_963277665.1). NCBI lineage: Eukaryota > Viridiplantae > Streptophyta > Magnoliopsida > Santalales > Viscaceae > Viscum > Viscum album. The sequence goes on from OY728160.1 coordinate 1,323,933,690, forward strand.
CTTTAACCATTAGATGTAGGTGTGTGTAAGTGTAGCTCGAATCCTTCTTATAACAACATCCTAGTATATTGAGGATACTGGTGTTGTTACAAAAGTAATGAATAAAAAGAGTTTAGGGGGTTGGAGACGAAAAACAAAACAAAACAACATTAGAGAAGACATTACCTCAAAATCGGGTAACTCTTTTTGATTTGAGCCAAAGGCTTCCTTGGGAAGAGTTCTTCCCAAATTGAGGCTTCTAGGAGTAAGAGGGGGAAGTTGGGAGAGTATTTGGGCAGAGGTTGGCCGAGCCAAATGGATTGAAGGTGTGAATAAGGTGGGAGAGGTGGGGGCCTTTTATAAGTGGAGAGGAGGGGCTCTTTTGGAAAGATTGAAGTGTTACATTATTACACAATGCTTTTCGGATTCTAAAGGTCCCACACTTATATAATTAGTGTCTAAGGTGATAAGGGTTCGAAATATACCCATCCAATAGTCTTTGGACAAGTTTAAGCCTTGGAGTTTACATTATCTTTTCATTTTATTAAAATCGTTAAATAATGAGGTCATCGCTGTATCATAATGATGTCATAAATAATTTAATTTATTTAATGTCTAAAAATTATAAAAAAAATACTATGATGTAGGAAATCTTTTTAGATTTCTAATTAATATTTATAGTCAAATTTGGACTTGTGTAACCCCACGTAAAAACTGTTTTAGTAAAATAACTCATGTTTGTGTTAATTTAATTTTAACATTAAATAAATATATATTAATGTCATTTTCCAACTAAAGTGGCTCCATGGGGTCCCCAAGTTGACCCATGGGTTGTCTTGGTCGGCCATGACTCATCCAATAGGAGTAGGACAAGTGTCATGCTCATCTCATATTATTAAAACATTATTTGTACCTTAAACTACACTAATTACCTCTAATCGCGATTAAGAACTTAAAAGTTACTATTCACCAAAAATTTATTTTAATATCATTGAACCACATTTTACTTCTTAATGAAAACCATGTATATCGGATTTTTGAAAATAAAATCACAGAAGTGGTAATATTTCATTTAAATGAAAAATCAGTTATTTAACTACCACTTAGTGGTTTCACTATTCATCAAAAATTGAAGTTTTTCAGAACAAGGCCAAAATTTCACCCTAAGCTATAATTGATATTCCGAATTCAAAAATGATGTCTATTTTACAAAATTCCAAACATATAAGTTGCATTAATTAATTTTATAATTAATTCCCGCTGTTACGACAAATAGCGTGTTTTTAAGAAACAATTTATATCAAAAGATTGGCAATTGTTTATGTCCAATTTCAATGTTAAATTAATTCTAATGACCACCATTGGGTAAAATGGTAAAAATATATTCTAATTATACCTTAAAACCACTAAATAGTATAATTTATCACAATAAATTATTTTTATTAAAAAGTTGTTTTAAGTATTTTTCACTATTCATAAAAAATTAGAATTTCTCAGAAAAATACCAAAAATTCAACATAGGCTAATTTCGATATTCCGAATCCAAAAATGAAGTACATTTTGAAATATAAAATTTCTATAATTTTAAAAAGTGGTTATTACTATTCATAACGGCTACTTTGATTAGTCGCGGTGTTTTAGAACTCGAAGTTGCGTACAATGCAAGCTATTGCATTATTGAATGAGAAGCGTATCATGGAAGCTCGGGGTGTTACAATTCTCTCCTTAATTTATTCTTAAAGGTTAAATTACCTAGGTTAGAAAACTAGTTACCGTGGTAAAAATAAAAAAAGGGAAAATTGAGTAAACTTAAATACTAAGGAAAAAAATGATAAAAATTCTTTTCTTTTTGTGTGGTGTGAGTTTTTATCAACCAAAATTTATATCCAATCCATTATTTTTCAATTTTTTAAGCACATGAGGTAAGGTAGACCTCCCAATAGTGAATAATTTTTAGTATTTACAAGAATGCCACTCCTCAACTATAAAAAGTACTCACTGTCCCCACTTCTTCATACTTATAAAGCCGATTGAATCATAAAAAATCTGTCCAAATAAAGTCCAAACTTCCCTAATATGTTCCTAGAAGCCTTAATTTAGGAATAAATAAAATATTAAAAGGTTTTAGTGCAAACCTAAGGAGGATACCCGAAGAAGATGTAATGCTTTTCTAAAATCATTTTTATTTTATATCTTCTTACATCTACTTCAATTATTATTAAACCATGATTATATAATAACCTAAATATCCTAAATATAATGAGATATTTTTATTTTAATTTAATGACCTAAAAAATATACACATCCATCAAATGGGTTATGAAATCATCATCTGTGTGTGTGACAGACCACTACCTTGCGAAACGACGTCATTCATTTTTCTATTACCACCTCTCATGGTTAGGAATAATGGTGAAATTACTATTTATATATGATATTTATTATATTTATAACATAATTATTACTTTTTAGTAATTATATCATATAATGTTTTTTACATTTCATACCGAATGAGATACGATAATGTTGCTCGTGTGCACAACAGACTACCGCATTGCGAAGCGATGCGATGTGGTTTTCACTAACGTGTTACATGGAAGGTAATAAGGGTAACTATAATGAATATATATGATATAAATGAAATAATTACGATATTAATGAAATAATTATATTTCTTGAAATATAATATATCATTTTCTTCTTACCATTTCACACACTGAAAAAGTGATAATGTCGTTCATGGATGTGTGGACTATCACCTACTCAAAGCGATGTGATTCTGATTTTTTCATCACCACATCATAATAATTATATATATAAGTATATATAATTAAATAAATTGGTATTTATGATATTATTATTATTTTTTTAAAATAAAATATTACATACCTTGTTTTTATAATGATCATTGAAAAATGGAAACATTACCCACTTATACGTACGACCAACCATCTCCATGATTGTAATGTTAGTTCATTTTTCATAACCATATTTCATGATTAGTTTTAAAAATATAATTAATATGTGAATATGATAATTATTTCATGATTATTATTCTGGATATGTTTATATAATGACCATTTTGACCTTAGTCAACCTACCAAAGTCATTTTTGAACATAAGTCGAATATAGCCAAAACATCTGACTGAAACTTAATTGATTAAGTAATTATATATAACTTGTTTATAAGAGAAATAAAAGTAATATTTAACTTTTTAAAGGTTATAAAATAATTAAATAATTAAAATAATTTTATTATTTAGGATGATAAAGAACAAGCGTGACAAATCAGACTCAAGGTAGGGGTTTTTCTCGTCTCACTTTTATTTCTATGAGATGTAAAACATATTTTCCACTTATTTTTATTGTTTGGTTTATATATTTACAATGAATGTATTTTATTATTATTATAATTAAATTTTTTATGATTTACATATCCATTTTAGGATATCTCTTTTATGGGGTTTATGGTTTCAAAGATACCAAAACAATAATCGATTTTTGTCACAATTTGTCTTCTTTGAGACTTATGTCGTGTTATGTATCTATATTATTTTAAGAGTTATATATATATATATCCCCTTTTACATGTAATATCATGAATTTATTTATTCTCATGGTATTTTATGTTTCATTTAATTTACTCCTTTCATGGGGCTTACGATTCAATGTTACCAAAGCGGTAAGAGTTTGATATTATAATCTCATCAATTATTGAGATTATTTTTGATTAAGTGTCCAATGTTGAAATATTATGATATACCTATAAATAATTCTAATTAATTTTAGTTTCCTATGGTTATTTTATGATAATACATGTTTTCCATTCCTTTTCCTCTCTTTTTGTACTCAATATTTCAAAAGAGCATTTTCATAAAAAATCATCTTTTCGGTAGAAAATTCTTTTTCTTCCAAAACCATGTTTTATATTTTTTTTAAAAAATGTTTTAAAAAAATTTATTTTTAAATACGAAATTATATTTACCAAATAAATTTTTTAAATTATTTTTAAAATATTCCTTTATAACCTTTTAATATTATTTTAAAAGAAAAGTATTTTCAAAATGTTTTATGTTCTAAAAAGTGATTTTCAAATGAAAGGGGTAATTTACTAAAAAATATTTTTAATTATGTTTTAATGGTATTTAAATTAATCAATGTCAAAAACCCTTATTGTTACTTATGATACAATAAGGATATTTTATAATGATACCATCCTCATTATTTCACTGGATGGATTAAGATTATTTCAAAGAGATTATTATAGAAGCCATTTCTTTCCATGGTTTAACCATGTTTTAAAAAGATTGTTATGAAACCCATTTATTTTTCATAGGTTAATCATATTTCAAAGAGATTATTATGGAATTTTTTTCTTTCCATGATTTAAACATGTTTCAAAAATATTTTTATAAATCCTATTTCTTTTCCACGGGTTAATCATGTTTCAAAGAGATTATTATGTAACCCATTTCTTTTCCAAAGGTTTACCATTTTTCAAAGTGATTGTTATGGAACCCATTTACTTTACATGGGTTAAAAATGTTATGAAAATAATAAATTTTATTTCAATAAGTTATGATGAAATTAATTATCTATATACTTTATTGATTATTTAGTTCGTAGACTTTATAAATAATGGGAGTACCTAGATAACATTGGGTGACCCCATTAAAGATTATATGATGGGTGTGACTAGATAGTGCTCCAATGAATTGGGTAATGATTATGTTATCTATAGAATTATTTTGTAATTATTACTTATGGTTATTTTAATTTTAAAGGGTTCTATGAGGGTTTTGTAAAGGTTCTATAAGTGTTTTATAAAGATGATGTTACAAGATACCAATATGTTTTATCTATGATTTATATAGGATTATAATGTTTATTATAATAAATATTTATATCACATGTATCATGATTATTGATTCTTATGACTCTTAACTTTTCCTTGTTTTCATATTTTTTGAACTAGACATTGATGGGTATGAGTTATTTTATGATTCACTCATGCACTCTGATTATGTCATCATACCCTTATGCACTTCTTATTCTAATTGATGACATTTAATTATTAATTATTATCTTTACCCTTACTAATAATTTGAGCTAACCCTTCTAATTTTTCATTTTCCCCTAGGTTATAAAGAATGAGGTTGAAAAAATTACGTAAATAAGTGATTTCATATGGATGATGATGATGACTTGATGTAAAATAAGAAAATCTAGGTTAAATGGGAGAAATGTTCATTTTATTACCTGGGTATTTTTTATGTATGATTTTTCCTAATTATTTAAAACTATAAACCTAAAAGGTACCTTAGTATGTAAGTTATCTGATTTTTAATTTTTTATGTTTTATGGTTTGGATGGAAAAATTGGGTCACCATTATCAGCATCAAAACCGGAAATTTAAAGTTGACGATTTCAGTACAAGATCTGGGAGTGTGGGTCCTAGACTATTATAGTTGGTATCAAAGGTTGGTTTAAATAAATTTTTAGATTAGTATTTTTTAATTTTAGGTTATCTTAAGAGTTGTTTATGCAATCATAGGTCTATAATATTAAGTATTATCATTAGTTCAAAGTCTTAGACACCACATTGAGGTTTTACGCAATGAGATATTAAAGTCATTAATGGAATTTTTGGAGAAGTTTTATTGGGTTTAGGTATTTGTAAACCCTAGGATCAACATGAATTTTTATTTATGGAGTAATTGGTTTCAATGTTTAAAGAAAAATAAGTACAACCCATATGTTGGGTGAGAACCTACCACATCTGGAAATGTGGTGGGGATTAAACCCATGACTGAAGGATAATAAGGGTTTCACACCTACCATTGTCCTACACGATTTCCTAGTTAGCATAAAATTTTTATAGGTAAATATTAAGTTTATTTTGGAAACATATTTTATTTTATTCTAGGAATAATTGTTGACTTATCTTGGAATAATATGTGATCAAATCCTTTTAATCATTATGTTTTGAACTTAGTCAAGAAATGTTTAAATTTTTTTAAGGATAGTTATTTATGGAAGGATTTGATTTTAACTTTGGGTATTGCTATTAAATTTTGAATATTAATGTATCAAATGAAGTTTTATTAATTTTTGGAATTATCTTACCATGTGCTAACTATTTTGGTTTTGGTTAATGTCTAAAGATAGAAGGAATCTCCTGTTATCCCCTTTATAGCTATATGGTATTTAAAATTTTATTTTTGTGCTTTAAATGTAATAAAATTCTTCTTTAATACTCATCATTTGGAGAAAAATATGATATTTTTGTGGGAATTTATTAATGGATGAAATTATACTCATCATGTAAGTATATTTTCATATTATCATGGTCTATATGGTTGGAGAATTTTTTAACTCTAGGAAAAGTCTCTTGGAGAAAAAGTATTATCCTAGTACCTTCCATTCTGATGAACCAATGGACTTTTCAATCATCACAAATTTATGGTTTTTAGTCTATTAAATTTTCATTGATCATTTAATTTCTTGTGATCAATAACCTAAATCACTCTTTATAATCATTTATGCTTTTCTTCCATTCCCACATATGCTCTCCTATTCGAAAACATAGTTTTGTGTTATTCCATATGAGATTTATACCACCATTTTTATATTTTTAAGAGGATGTTTTATTAAATCTTTTTATGATGTGGGTTTATAAAAAAATTATTTTCAAATTTCCATCATTTGATTACTGAGATAAAGTTCAAATTATGAGGAATCAATTTATTAAAGGGGGGAGGATGTAACACCCCAAGATTTTAAAAGAATAAAATTATATTAGATAACATAAAGGGAATGAAACAATGTGTTTATATTACATTATGCACAACACTAAATTTATCTTATAATAAACACAATAATGAGTTTCTTCAATAGATTGTGTTACACGCATGATCAAATTTTACTGAATAATAATATAATATTATTGTTATTATTTAACATGATAGTTATCACCTAGACATTGGAATGGAGGGTATGTGATGGATTAACTGAATTATGGAAACATATTTTACACATGTATATATAATTAATTATTTGGTGACTAATTAATTATAAATTAAAATAAAACTCTTTTATAAATAAAAGATTTTTTTGAAAAAATATTTAAATGTGCAAAAGTGTGTTTTATACCATTAAAATAAAAAATCACTCTTTTTTGATTATATTAATTTAATTTATATTTAATATATTCAATATAATTTTTAAAATCTATCCTATGTGGTTTATAGACAATAGATAAAAATAAATCAAATTTTATGCTTAAAAACTATATTTTTCTTAAAAACAGTTTTTTCACCTCTTTATGGCGCACTTATTTTAAAACTAATTTTTGATTTTTTTATTTTTTTTTAAAAATAAACTAAATTTAGAAATAGAAATATTATAAATATATTAGGGTGAATTTTTGGTATCATTATAAAAAGTTTCATTTTTTGATGAATAATGAAAAATACTGAATTTTAATTGAAATCTACCTTTTCATCTAAATAACTAATAGTGTTAAATTATATTTTGAATTGTTTTTAAAGGAAAAATAGTAAAATTATATATATATATATATTAATCCAATTTAGGTCATTGTAATATTTTTCATATTTAATTTCAATATAGAAACATTGTAAACTTTTGAACATTTTCACTTCAAAAAAACCCGCTTTCTCAACACGTTTATGTGATTAATTTTATATAAGTTCTGCCAATTATGTGAATGGAATTTTTTAAAATGGATTAAATATTTTGAATCATCATAATTTATAATTTATAATAAGTACACCTTAATTTTTTACCAAAGTGATTAGTGGAAAAAGTTAAATTTAATTTCAATAAATAATGTAAAAACAAGTTTACTTAGTGGTTACACTTAAAATATAAGGTGTAAAAATGAAACAACATTTGTCCAACACCCATTTTATGGATATATTTATACCCTTATGAACTTATTATCTAAATATATGAGTTTTTTGGACACTATTACATGAAAGTGACTCATATAATAAGTTAAGTAAATAAAAAGACAAAAAATGTACCTTTCTTCCTTTTAATTTCTATAAAGATTTGGAGATAAAGAAAAACTACATAGGTTTATTTATATATATTATTTTGAAATATAAATAAATTTTTGTTATCACAATAATTTATATTTAATTTTTAGAGATTATATAATTATATTAAATTCTTAAGAAATGCCAACTCATGAATTATTTAGTTAATAATAAAATAAAATAAATGATACTAAAAATATAAAAAGTGAGGTAAATAGAATTAATTTTTGCGTTACATTATTTTTATATATGAATACACTATGGTACACAAATTTTAACTTAATATATTTTAATTTAATTATTTTCCTTATATTTTTTAAATTCAAATTAAATAAATAATGTCAAAATTAACATTCATGTTATTTTATAATAAATGATGGTTTATTAAATGATTTAAAATTACTAAAAATACTATATTCTATAAAGTGATTTTTTAATTTTAATAAATATAAAACTTTTTCCATTAATGGACTAATTTATCTTTTATAATTAACATATTGACCCCTAAATAGTACAAACATTGTTAACACATTTAGAGTTAAAGAAGTGTTTTTTCATACTATGTGCACTTATGTTAAAATTAATTTCAAACACACATGAGATTTTTATTTTATAATATGGATATCATATTTAAATTCATTGGGTATAAATTTTCTAATAATTCTCATCTTAATTTAGTCTTAAAGGTTAAATTACCTAGGTTAGAAAACAAGTTACCATGATAAAAATAAAAAAGAAAAATTGAATAAAATTAAAGAATAAAGAAAAAAAATGATAAAAATGATTTTATTTTTGTGCGGTGAAAGTTTTTATTGACCAAAATTTTCCACCACTCTATTAGTTTTTAATTTTGGAAGCACATGATGTTAGGGAGACCTCCCAATAGTGAATACTTTTGAGTATTTACAAGAATTCCACTCCTCCTGTACTATACAAAGATACTCACTCCCACCACTTTTTCACAACTATAAATACATTTGGATACTCCAAAATCTACCCAAATAACTTCAAAAATTCTACCACTCTTCCTATAACCCTTATTTTATTCTTAAATAAAACCTTATAAAGTCTTAGTGCAAACCTAAGGAGGATACCTTAAGAATAGGTAATGTTCTTCTAAAAGTGTTTTATTTTACATCTTCCTCCACCATCTTAAATTATTCTCAAACATTTATTATATAATAAAATCAGAATACTAAATATACTGAGACGTTTTTATGTTATGTTTATGACCTAAAAAAACAAATACTTCCATCAAATGGGTTAGAAAATCATCATTCATGTGTACGACTGACTACTGCCTTGCGAAATGATGTCGTTCATTTTTCCATTACCACCTCTCATAGTCAGAAATAATGATAGAAATAATATTTATATATGATATTTATAATATAATTATACCTATTTTATCATTATATCATATAAACATTTTTTATATTTCATACTGTAGGGGATATGATAACGTCGCTCGTATGTATGGCAGACTACCGTCTCACGAAGCGATGTAAAGTGTTTTTCACTAACATGTTACATGGAAGGTATTAAGAAAAACTATAATGAATATATATGATATAAATGACATAATTATGATATTAATTACATAATTATATTTTTTAAATATAATATATCACTTTATTCTTACCATTTCACACACTAAAAAAGTGATAACATCGTTCGCAGACTTGTGGACTACCGCCTCCTCAAAGTGATGTGATTCTTATTTTTTCAACGCCACATAACAAGAATGATATATATATATATATATATAAATATAAGTATACATAATTAAATAATAGTATATTTATGATATTATTATCATTTTTTAAGTATAAAATATCACATACCTTCTTTCCATAATGATCACTGAAAAATGGAAATGCTACTCATGCATACCTACGACCTATCGTCTTTATGATCGTAACATTAGTTCATTTTTCATAAAAATATTTCACGATTAGTTTTAAAATTATAATTTATATGTAAATATGATAATTATTTCATGATTATTATTTTGGATATGGTTAAATAATGACCTTTTTGACCTTATTCAACCTACCAAAGTCATTTTCGACACAAAAATATGGTCAAAACATCCGACTTAAACTTAATTGATTAAGTAATTATATATAACTTGTTTATAAGTGAAATAAAAGTAATAATAAAATTTAAAAATGTTATCAATCAAGTAAATAATTAACATAAGTTTATTATTCAGGAAGATAAATAATAAGCGTGACAAATCAGACTCAAGGTAAGGATTTTTCTCATCTCACTTTTATTTATGTGAGATGTAAGCCATATTCACCACTTATTTTTGTCGTGTTGTGTATATACTATACATTAATTTATTTTATGATCAATATAATTAAATTTATGTGGATTTACATATCCATTTTAGGATATCTCTTTCATGGGGTTTACAGTTTAAAAAATCAAAAGTGGTAATGGATTTTTGTCATAATTTTCCTTCTTTGAGACTTATGTCATGTTATGCACCTATATTATTTTACGAGGTGTATATAAATCCACTTTGACATGTGATATGATGAATTTATTTATTCATAGGGAATTTTATGTTTCATTAAATGTAATACTTTCATGGTGCTTACGATTCAATGTTACTAAAGTGGTACGAGTTTGATATTATAATCTCATTGATTATCAGGATTGTTTCTGATTAAGTCTCTAATATTTAAATCTTATGATATACCTCTAAATAATTATCATTAATTTTCTTATACATTGGTTATGTCATGAGAATAAGTTTTTTCCCTTCATTTTCATTTCTTTATATACTCAATATTTCAAAATGATATTTTTTATGAAAAATCCTTTTTTGATTAAAAAAGGTTTTTCTTCCAAAACCATGTTTCGTAAAAATGTTTTAAAAAATTTATTTTAAAATATATAAGGATATTTTAATCAATAAAGGTTTTAAATTATTTTTAAATTATTTTTAAAAGATTCATTTATAACATTTCATGGTTATTTTCAAATTAAAGTATTTTTAAAATGTTTTATGTTTTAAAAAGTGATTTTCAAATAAAAGGGAATTTTCCTCAAAAATGTTTTTAATGATGTTTTATGGTATTTTAATTCATAAAATTCAACAAACGTTTTTGTTACCTTTTATCTAATGGGGGTATTTTATAATTATACCATCCTCATTATTTCTCTGGATGGATTAAGATTATTTAAAAGAGATTGTTATGGAACCCATTTCTTTCCACGAGTTAACCTTGTTTCAAAAATATTGTTATAAAAACAATTTATTTTCCATAGTTTAATCATGTTTCAAATTGATTATTATAGAACCCATTTATTTTTTCAATTTAAACATACTTCAAAAATATTTTTATGAAACCCGTTTCTTTTCCATGGGTTAATCATATTTCAAATAGATTGTTATGGAACCCATTTATTTTCCATGGGTTAACCATGTTTAAAAGAGATTGTTATGGAAATTTTTTCCTTTCCATGGATTAAATGTGTTTTGAAAAGAGTAAAGGTTGTTTAAGTGAGTTATTATGAAATTAATTCTCTATGTTCCTTATTCATTATTTAGTTCTTGGACATTATAAATGATGGGTGTGCCCAAATAGTGCCCGATGAGCCCATTATAGCTTATATGATGGGTACGCCCATATAGTGCTCCAATTCATTGGGTAATGATTATGTTATGTGGAGAATTATATTGGAATTAATCCATATGGTTAAATTAATTTTCAAGGGTTCTGTAAGTGTTCTATGAAGATGATTTTCCAAGATACCAATATATTTTATCTATGATTTATATGGGTTTATAATATTTCTTATGATAAATATTTATATCATATGGATCATGATTAATGATTTTGATGACTCTTTCCTTTTCCATGTTTTCATATTTTATGATCTAGGTATTGATGGGTATGAGTTATTTTATGATTTTCTCATGCACTATGATTATGTCATCATAACCTTATGTACTTCTTATGTTCATTGATGACATTCAATTGTTAATGATTTTGTTTACCCTTACTAATCATTTGAGACCACCCTTATTATGTTTCACTTTAAATAATGTGGTTAAATGAATTATGTCAATAAGTTATTTCATATGGATTATGATTATGAATTATTGTGAAATAATAAAAGCTAGGTTAAATGGGATAAATTATTATTTAACAACATGGGTATTGTTTATTTAAGAGTTGTCCTAATTCTATAAAACTATAAACCTAAAAGGTCCTCTAGGATATAATTGATCCAAATTTTCCTTTTGATATTGTAAGGTTTGGATGAAAAAAATGGGCCACCCTAATCAAAATCAAATATGGAAATGTAAAGTTCATGATTTCAACACAGGATATGGGAGTGTGGGTCTTGGGTTGTTACATTACTCCTTGAAATAAAAATGGTAATAATTAATTAATGGTTATTAATTAATTAAAAATGAACTTGATGTTTGTTTTCTTGTTTTATATCTAGTCCTTAGTAGTAGTATCCAAGGGTTCTATGTGACTATAGATACAACTAAGTCTAAGGCTAGGAAGTTTCCTATAGTTTGGTTGTACATGAAATTATTGTATATTTCCTGATTTCATACGCTACCCAACCCATTTTTATTGGGAAACCGACACCCAAATTATTGGGAGGGGGGTGTTTTCTCTAACATCTAGGACGATGAGGGAACATATGACTAACTTCTCTCTCTACTATGCTCTCCCTCTAGGCATAGATGAGTAGGCGTTTCATGAGTTATAATGGACTATGGTATAGAGTGCATTCCTACCAGGGTTGTGATGGTTTATAGTTTCAATATACATATATGTGTAGGTTTTAATGGCTTAAAGTATGACACATACTTGTATTTGGATGTGATGGTTATAGGTTTCTATAGGTGTACTTGCATGGGTTGTTATGGATTGATGTAAAATGTATGTACACAAGTTGTAGTGACATCCGAACACACACTTTGTTACTAATGGGATATGATGATGATGAGATGCCAGCTTCATAGGATGTAGTAATGGAAATGATACTATTTCATGATGTGTAGAATGAATTATAGTAGGGACGCACATATGGCGTAGTCATTTGGGAATGAGAGATACAAACCAATAGGTAAGTGGAAGAGAGGTACCTTTATTTACATATATTATTTGATATAGAATGGTTTACTTCTATGCATTATTTTTTGAGTGATCCATTATGAGGATGAGAAACTATTATTACCTATTTAGGTGATAAGTTAGTTTCATTTTTTTATTCTCTAAGATTTAGTATCCTTCTTTCACATTTTTAACGATAGGTTGCAGGGAGGATCCTAATGAGTATACATGTTATGATCACCCTATGTATATAAAAATTATTTTTAAGGTTAGTAGGAATAGGTTGTTTATTGGGATAAATGTTACTTGCTTAGAGGAGTTATTTGGAAGGTATTGGGGGTTTCTAGAGTTCATGATTGTTTTCTAGTTTTACTTGGAACTTTCAGTTTTCCCTACCATTTCTGTATGAAATTACTTATATTGAGATATCTTCTAATTTATATATGGTTTTTATTGGAAATTTATCCTTCTTGTATCTTACCCATAAAATTTATAGAGGGTAATTACAACCATGTGTGTGATCATTATACTCTTGGTTCTAGTCACAAATCCATGGCCAATTAGAGGTGATCTTTAAGCATCATTATCTCTATTCCTTTATAAATGGCCCATAATGGGTATCTTTGGAGGAAGTGTGTTTTGATAGAGTGCTATTAGATATAATAGTTTAGAGACATGATTGAGTTATAAGTTATAAACTAGTTATGATTTATGTGTTGGTAGGGAAACAATACCGTCTAGGATTTGTATGTACGGTAAACAAGGGAGACCATCTAGGACATGAGATTTTATGGCCACCCACAATCTGATGTAAGTAGATTGAATTTTACTAATCATACTAAGAAAAGTGATTCTACTTTCTAGGTAGAGACCTAGGTAGGGATAAATCATCATGATTATTATGTGATTGTGTTTGAACTTGGGTAGAAAATGGGAAATAGGTTAAAATTAATTGATAAATTAATTAATTAACCTTAAAAGTTATTTTGTTTGAGGTTTATGAGTGCTGAATTATTTTGTTTTAAGGATATGTAACTAGGATGATGTTATCATCAGGTTCACACAGAAGACATTCAATAGGTTGTTCTAGAGTATCCTCATAGAGTAGAGGTAAAAAAATGAAACTTATAGGAGGACACTCCAAGAGTTCTAGTTCCAAGGTATACATAGGTATAAAGGATCCATTTCATATTGAGAGATAGAATATTAGATAGAATATGTGGATATATCCTTCAATTTGATCCATTCTTAAAAGGAGAACTGGGTTTTTTTAGCTATGAAGATACTATATGGGTCATATTGGAGGTTCTATATGTTTTCCTAAAGTGATCGATATGATTCAACTATTTAGTGGGAAAAGTACAAGGATTAGTTTTTGGTTGAGTTCTTATCTTTGATCTCTAAGGAAACTTGCTAATATGAGATCCTTACCCTTTAATATGGGAGTTCCAATATTTAAGAGTTAAATATATACTATAAGTAACTTCTACTATATGATTCATACCTTTTTCTAGATGATAAAGTTTGGGTGAGTCATTTCAAGGAGGCTTTGCATCTATGGATCCAATGCCAGGTCACACCATTTATGTTGAAGTCATATACTAAGGTACCGGAGAGGGTAGAGTTCATTGGGAGGAAATGTTTTGGGATTGGGTTATCATAAGATGTGAATCGCCAATACCACTTGTATAAAAGATCTGTGACTGAAAGTTCTTAGTTTTTTAGCTAGAAGAAAAAGTTTCAGTTATTAGAGAGAAAGTTTTAGCCTTATTTAGCTCATTTCACTAGATATAGTAGTTCTTAGACCCCATTTAGTAGACTATACATGGTTTTATTCACTTTTGGAAATTTTTACCATCATAAGTGATAGTTATCAACCTTCCTTAGTGGTCAATTCATGGATGGTATCCTGTTTCAGCTCCAACATTTGTAGTAGTTTCTATTGAGGTAACAACTACAAGAAAGTTTGGATTTTGAAAAATAGAGAGGGGATGAGGTAATAAAATTAAAACCCTTTGATATACCTCTTTAACAAGGATAGTGTGAATATCATGGTCATATAGGTGGTCAAAATCAAGGATAAAGAGGCCATGGATTAGTATATTCTTAGATATATGATTTATAATTGATAGAATTGGGAAATCTCGACATCATATGAGGTACTATATACATATTTTATACTTGGGTTTTTTCCTTGTTTGATTCTAGAGTTACACACTCCTTTATTTCACCCACTCTAGACTGTGCTTTAGTGCTTGATATGGAGAGGCTTCCAGTATCCTTGGTGTTGAATATGCTAGATGTATGTCAAACTAGTCTATTTGATGTGTGCAGAAACTATAAATTTGTTCTAAGGAAGCACTCCTCTTTGGTAGATTTCCTATATTTATAGATACAACCATAAAATATCATCCTTAGTATGGATTTACTATATTCAATGTAGGATATTAGGTATTTCTTCAACATGATCATTATATTTTACAATGATCATGGATACCAATCAATGTTTGTTAGTGAGTGAGACCCTCATATGGGTTAAAGGCGTGTTGAGTCTCTTTCTTACTTGTTAATTGAGTTAGTGTTGAGATCCATGAAGGTATAACCAGTAGTGTTTCTTATAGATTTTGAATAGTACCTTGATGTATTACCTGAAGAGGTCGTGGAATTACTCCCTTGATGGGAGATTGAGTTTGGGATTGAGCTACATCCAAGTGTTTCTTCAATATCAATGTATCCATATCAGATGGAACCTTACGGGTTATGGGAGATATAGATTTAGGTTGATGATATCTTGTAGATATGATTCATTAAACCTATTTTTTCACCTCAGAGAGCTCCAGTTATATTTACAAAGAAGGTAGATGGTAGTTTGTGGTTGTGTGTTTATTATCACCATTTGAATCAAGAAATGATAAATAACCGCTACCCTCTCCCATATATTGATGATCTATTTAATAAAATTAAGAAAGTAAGATGGTTCTCAAATATTTATTTGTGGTTCGAGTATAATCATATGTAAGTAAAGGATGAGGATATCTCAAAAACAACTTTCTAGTGTCCTTATAATAATTATAAGTTCGTTGTGATGTCATTCAGTGTAAATAATTCTCTAGAAATGTTCATGGGACTAGTAAATGATATGTTCCATGAGTTCATATACCAGTTCATGGTGGTCTTTATTAACAACATCCCTGAGTTTTCATCATCATAGTAGGAGTATGTAGAGAATCTGAGAGCTATATTAGGAGTCCCTAGGTCTCATTATCTGTTTAGAAAGCTATCAAAGTGTGAGTTATGGGATCGTGAAGTTTGTTTATTAGGAAATTTCATGTCTCATCAGAGAGTATCAATTGATCCCTTGAAGTTTTAGGTAGTGGTTTCTTGGGTATCCCCCAATAATGATACAAAAATGATCAGTTTTCTTATCCTAACTTGGTATTATAGGAGGTTCACACCCTACTTATATAGATTTTGAATACTATAAAAACATTGACTAAAAAGGATTAGGAGTTCATGTGGACCATCCATTTCTAGGTTACTTTTGATTATTTGAAGGAAAAGCTGGTCAGTGATCTGTTTCTCTATCTACCGGAAGAGGGAATTGTGTTTAAGGTTTATTTTGATGTTTTGAATCTTGGTTTAGGCTGTATGTTGATGCCCCAGAGGGAGGTTATATCTTATGGGTCTCAATTGTTATGAGATCATGAATGTTACATTTCCACCTATGATCTTGAAATTTTATGGTAGTGTTTTCTCTGAAGTTGTGGAGACACCACCTTATTAGTGAATGTTTTGTGGTCTCCACAGATCACAAAAGACAAAAGTATGTCTTCTCCCAACATGAATTGAATCTTAGGGAATGATGGTGGGTGGGTTTATTTCTTATAGGACTAAAAATTAAAGATTTCCTTTACACCTGGTAAGGGTAATGTTGTGGCAGATTTATTAAGAATAAAGTTATGATGTGGTTTTATACACGATTCTAGAGACTCTTGGAGAGTGATGGAAGAGTTAACACCATTACACCTTGATATGAGAGCAGTTGATGGTATAAATTGTATTTACCAGATAACAGTGCAGTTGTCCTTATTGTAGTAAGTGGAGTATTCCTATTTGAGGGATTATAAGGTAGATATTTGGCATGATTAAGCTGTTTATCATGATAATCCTAAGATATGGACTGAGGATAGACCACATTTATGATTCCCCAGACCTACACTCCCAGATTTGGTTCTATAAAAACATACTTTACATTCTCACTTTGATACGAGCTATAAAAACCTAGATATATCCAGAATTAATAACCAAATAAAAATTATTATTTTACCTCTTATATTATGAGGATATTTTTGGGTTTAGATCATTTGATAATTAATACATAAAAATAACTAACAATTCCCTTACTCTTTGTATTAAATAAATAATTTTTTCCATTATATGAAAAACTAATTAATCTATAATGAGTCTTCAAAATCTCCCATAAATTATTTCACACATGATATCCTTATAAAAATTTCACATGTACTATTTTTCTTCACAAACTAGGGAAATGGAAACATAAAAATGGGTGATCTCAAATGATTAGTAAGGGAAACATATAACTAAAGATGTCAAAAACATAATCATGGTATAAATAATATGGTAATAATATATAATTTGAATATGATATATTAAACTAAAATTAAGATCACACTATATCCATGATAATAAATGAAAACATGAATATAAATAATTCTGATCTCATACTGATGGAATGAATAACACCAGACATCAAAAACATTCTTTACAGGACTTGTTCTAAGAAATTTACTTTTTATTGAGACCGAATTCAATGAATCTTTCTAAATTGGGAATACATACTCCAAATATCCAAAAATCTTTTATGTTATGAGACCTATCAATGCATAAATGGGATATATAATTATACCCCCACCCATTATCTGATTAATTCTCATGAATTCACCATAAGAGTTAACAAGACTTTCATTCCATTCCCTAAGGAACCTCTTACTGAATAAAACATGGCTATCCATATAATGAAATATATGGAATGTAAATAAAAAATCAACCTATGTTAGCAGTAAATAATTATCAAGAATATAAATAATTTCCCCCATTTAAATAAAATAAATAACATGGTCATAACCCATATAGAGAAATAATATGGATGGTTAAACAATATATAGTTATCTTTCCAATAATCATACATATTGGAAGAACAATATATAGAATGCCAATAATTTTTCCCCTTTTTAATAGAATAAAAATATTTCTAGGTGAAAATCATCTAACACAAATTATTTATAAATTTTATTGTCACTTATTATAGAGAAATGAATATATTTATAATTCAATATTATAAAAATATAATCATAATCCATCCGGATAAAGAAGGTGAACGATTTTAAAAGAACATAACCCAAGAAGTGAGAAATATTTTTCAAAGGGTTTATGTGTTATGAATTTATATCCCTAGAAAAAATGATATAATAACACATAATACAATCAAAGGGAAATATTTACCCAAATTATATTAAATAATTTTAAGAGAATAATCATAACTCAATGAAAAAAAGTTGAGTTTCCAAAAAATATTTACTATTAGGGAAACAAATAAATCAATAGTCACTTGAATAAAGGAACATGATTTGGATAGTAAATCCATTTAAATATAAGGATATAAAGTATATAACATTCATTGGATAGTAAATCAATATAACACCATACAGAGGGAACATGGTGTATAACATGTAACATATCTCAAAGAATCAGAATTGAGGCTAAGAAAAATATTGAGGCTTGAGTAACACATTAATAAAAAATCCTTGAAATATTGTGCTTGTTATTGAACTTTAAATACCATGATTAAAATAAAATTCATGATATTATGTCTCAAATTGGCAGTATATATACCACATAAATGAAAATTAGGTGTATAATACCAAACATGTCTCAAAGAGAGGAGTTTGAGATGAAAAACCCTTACCTCTTGTACTTAATTCCATGAACATACTTTAATATCCTATATAAAACACATAAATATACTAAAAAACTAATTATTAACCTCAATAATATCTATTTTCATTCATACTCTTCATAAATAATCATTCTCTATATGATTTTTTTCCTAATTTCCCACATCTGGTGTTTATAGTCTTGACCGTATGTACTAGTTTCATAATAGCTTTGTCTATATTAATTATTATTCAAAATTTAATAATTATTAGTTCATTAAGGTTACTTATAGGGACATTTTATAATTATTTAAGATGTTTCAAATTCCTTTCATGAGTATTTTAGTCTTTATCCTTGAAGATGAAATTGATAATAAAAATGTTTCAGTGATTCTTAACAATTGAAGGTTGTTTTCTTAATTTTTGATTTAAATATTAATATAATATATTTAGAATAAAAAAAATAATTATTTAAATATTTATATCATATTATACCAGTAATTATGTCCCCATAGTCATTTATGATATATATTTATAATATTATTTAAGTAGGTGGTTAAACTGACCCAAACATAAACATACCCTGATTTAACAAATGATTATGAGTTTTTTTTGTTTAAATAACATCATAAATAATAATAATGATCTTATTTAGTGTTTATTAGTGTGATATATTAGAATTAAAAAGAAAGTATAAGAAGTAATGGATATGAAGATATTACATAATTTGAATAAATGGTTTTCCCTTTAGCACGCTTACTTTAAAAGATCAAAGTAACGATGATAATTTATTGAACATATAATTAATAGGTTATCAAATTTGTAATAAAATAAACTTAATGATACCATAAAAATCATATTTTACAATTAAACCATTATAAGAACAATCAATCATGGGTGGTGATGAAAAATTATTTTTTTTGCTTGTAGTGGCGATAGTCCACACATACGAATGAATAATGATTTCATTTTTATTAATGGATGAGATAGATGAATATAAAATTATAATTAACTAAATATAGTAAAATTTAAGTACATAAATACTAATATAATTATATTAGTGTGCATATAATTAATTTGAATGAATATTATTAAGAGGAAAAGCTAAGTAGTTGATAATACTCATGTCGGGGACTTGAATTTTCCTTGGAAGTATCCTTATAAATAAAGGACTTATGATAAATAATGGTGACCAAAAGCATTTTAAAGTGGGATATGGTTCTATGAAAATTAAAATGGAATAGTTTCAAGGAGAAATTTTAAGGATAGGTGAGTCTTGAAGTGGTGAAAATGTTACCCTTCTATAAGTGAAGGGGAGGGTAATTTTGGGAGTAACCCTTACATTTTCTATAATGTAAGGTTACTATTCATGGTTAAATGGACAAGAAATAGAAAAAATAGTGGGTTATAGTGATTATGGGCCGAAACTCACCTCAACCACTCCTTTTTGAGATAACTTTGAGTGCTTTTTGGGTTTTTTGTTTTTTGTTTTAAATTTTACCCTAATTTAGTTTTACCTTTGTAATTAATTTATAACCTTAGTAATTAATGAAAAAGATTAAGATTGAATATTTTCACTAATTTGATACTTATAATTTCAAAATTTTAAATTATTTTATCAAATAAAATTTCTAAAGGTGTAAAAATTTAATTTTAAAATAAATACACTTAATCGTGTAAAAACAGTTTTTAAAAAATAATGTTTTTAAGATTTAAATCTACATATAAGTTTACATCATATTAGATACTGATTTTAATGAAATAATTGATTTATTATAAGAAAAATAAAGGGTATAAGTCTTTTAATGAAATCTAAAACTGAATATCTCTTAAAAATACTTGATTTAAATAAAAGCCTGAATTTTTTTATTAAAGTAATATTTTAATTAGTTCTAAAAAATGGTGGGCATTTGATTTATAAGCTCATTTTTTTTAAATTGCCTAATTTTTTCATAGATTCATATTTGACCACCTAAAATATTTTTTAATCTTATATATCATGATAAAGTCATAAAAATTATAAGTTTTGTGAAAACCAACTTTTTTGACTAAAAACTAACCTTTTAAGAAAAAAACTCAAAAATTCCTACTAAGTCAATTTTGAGATGAGGAATTA
This sequence comes from Viscum album, assembly GCA_963277665.1. NCBI lineage: Eukaryota > Viridiplantae > Streptophyta > Magnoliopsida > Santalales > Viscaceae > Viscum > Viscum album. Next base: position 1,323,954,896 of record OY728160.1, read on the forward strand.
AAAAATGAAGTTATTTTTTTTTAATTTAAAATTTAAAAAATTTAAAATAAATTTTTTAATTAAAATCATAAAATATAATGAAAAACTATTTTATTGGGAAATGAAATTTTCAAATATTAACTATTGTTATTCTTATTTCATATCATTTTGAAACTAAATTGGTGTTAACCAATTATTAATATCAAATATAATTTACCATTAATTATATTTTTATTAAAATATAACTGTGAATCATATAAAATATTTTTTTTAGAAAAATAATTTTCTAAATAATAAATGATCTTATTAGTCATTTTAGGTAAACTAATTGAATTTAATTCATATTAAAATTATAATTTATTTTATATATTTGTATAATTCATAAATAAATTACTCTTATTAATTCCTACCAATTCAATAGATATGTTTTTAATATTCTAATCATACCATAGTTTTATTTTAATTTAGTGTTGAATGTGGAGAAAGATATCAAACACATTGACTTATTTAGAGGTAATAATATGTTGGAATTTTGGGGTGTTACAACATTGGGTTATATTAAAGTGAAATATTTACATTCCTTTAGTGATGTGTGAAGTTGTTCTCTGTGATTTTAACAGTTCTCCCTTAGAAATACATTCTGGTGTGACAAAGATGTATCATTATTTTAGAGACCAGTTTTGGTGGTTTGGAATGAAATGATCAGTTGTATAGTTTGTATCTTAGTGTTTGATCTACCAGAAGGTGAGGGATGGTCATAGTGTTCCTAATGGTTTTCTTTAACCACTTGATGTCCCCTAGTGGAATTGGGAGGATGTTTTGATGAAATCCATAACCTGGTTACCAAGAGATCAAGGTGGTTATGATGCTATATGGGTGATCATGTATTGTGATGAATACATCTCACTTCTTAGTGATCAAGGAGTCGAGCCCAATGGAATTTTTGTTAAGATAACACCTAGAGGAGGTAGTGAGGCTTCATGGGGTTTCAAACACAAAAATATATTATCATGATCCCCATTTTACCTTATAGGCATGAATATTTATCTAACATGATTTCATCTCTCAATTATTACTTAACACCACTTTTCATCCATAGAAAAACGGTCAGACATAGCAGACTATCCACACTCTAGAGGACTTGTTTTATGCATGTATCCTAGATTTTGGAGGTGCGTGGGTATGAAACCTACCCTTAGTGAAGTTTTCTTACAACAACATTTATCACACAACTATTGGTATATAACATTTTTAATATCATTATGGATGATCTTTTGGGTCTCTGCTGTGGTAGACTGAGGATGGATAGTCAGATATTATTGGGCCGAAAATGGTAAAAATTATAACAGAGAAGGTTTTAGTGTTTTGTAAGTGAATGAAGGTGGTGTATGATCATCCTAAACCCAATTATTATCATAGGATGATGCCTCCAAAGTTCAATGTTGGAGATCATCTGTCCCTGAAGGTGTCTCCTCATCATGGGTAGTGAAGGTTCAATCATGGAAGTATGATTTAACCCAGGTTTTTTGGAAATTTTGAGGTGTTGGATCCGTGATGCACACCTATCATAGGGTGTGGAAAAATAAATTTAATTCCCCTAGGGGTGTAGTATTAGTTATAGCCAAAATTAATCTCTGTAGAGAAGTGTTTTAATCTAGTTTTCACTAGTTCTAAATTAAATTAAATAAAAATATTGTAAAGACTAGGAATATTGATAATTAAGAGTTTATGAAATTCATATGAGAGAGAAGTGATTGGGTTAGATTAGTTTTACCCTTTTGTGATGCTATCATGGTTTTTAAAATGAATATTTTTATTTTGATTAAAATATTTAAGTGAATGGAGTAACAATTGTTTCCATCATTCCCTATTGATTTATATATATCAAAAAGTGAAAATACCAATGGGAATTATTTAAATTATTCAGGAAATATAAAATCTGGTATTTACATTCCCTAAATATTTAAGTCATTCCATTGTTCATTCCTCAAGTTCTTAGTAATCACTAAATCATTGATTTTACTTGGTTTTTTCTAGATCAACCAATTGGAACAATCCAAAATCAAGCAAGGGAGAACAAATTATTAAATCAAAGAAATTTAATATTTAAGAATTAAATGTAACACAATCAAATTTAATTTAAATTTAAAAATTCGTTTAATTAAAACCCATTCAATTAAAAAGGAAAGGATTTGATTAGAAAATATAAAAAAATCAAAAATCACCAAATGGGGGTTCCCCTTACCTTCACCCAATTACATGGACTCTACCCCTCCATGCAAGGGGGGTCATTTAATAAGAGGAATTATGTATCATGATAAAAATTAAAAGAAGGTGCAAGGGAGAAGAGAGCATGGGAGTAGGCAGCGACCTTCCCTCCTTGGTGGATCCTCTTCCTTGGTAGTGGAAGTGTGGTTGTACTCTTACTTTAATCCATGGGTGTGGTCTCTATTTACAGTAGTGGTAACTCTCTGATGTGAGTGTTGAATGATCCTTTGAGAGGGGTCATTGTATCCTTTTATAGGAAGCAAATGAGGATCCCGCAGCTTCCTCTTTACTCTTAAAGGATCCCCGAGACGTGGGGAGAAGATGTTTGAAATCATACCCATCTTGGGTGTGATATAATATACACTTGCATATGTTGGGTGTTTTAATATTTGAATGGAAGGATTCTACATGTGGAAATTGTCTTGAGATCCTACTTCACGGTGCATGAGTTGCATGGTGGGAAACTTGGCAGGTGGTAGTGGAGCGGCACAACAACGACTGTCAGTGATCAACGATGCTCTTCATCTTCTTTGGACTTCACAGTGGTTGGAGGAGGCTCAAAAAGGTGATCGAGGGTAGAAGTGATAGTAGCCTTGGGTTCTTATAGTAGAGGTGGGAAGTGTAGTTGAAACCTCATAGTGGCAGTGGTAGCCTACATGGGTGCTAGCTTGGGAGAAACACGGTTGACAACAAGGCAGTAGTGCCAACAGACATGGAGGAGATGGTTCCTAGAAGTGGCGATCATGATTAGTGGAAGGCAGATCCTCTTCTCCCTTGGCCTTCAAAGTGGATTGAGGAGCTCGAACCAAGATTTGGGAGTGTGACAATGGTGGAATGTAGTAGAGATAGTTGCATAGAGTGGTCGATAGAGGCAGAGAGAGAAGGTGGATTAGTGGAGTTGAGCAACAGTAGCGGATCAGAGTGGTATCGAAAAATCTACAATAGAGAGATTTGGTTAATCTATCCCACATCGAAATGGGTAGCCTTCGAGTGAGGATTTATAAGACTTGTTGTGGGTTAATTTGATCAACAAAGTCATTCGGGTGCCATAGGACGCCTACTGCCGCCATGGAGTGTAACACCCCAGGTAAATAAAGAGTTTGACATTTTCACATTTATCCATATTTGTGAATAAAATATTAATATTAATTTAAAGGGTATTCTATGCACGATGGCGTACCCAATACGCAACAATGAGTTTCTTGAGAATCTTGCATTGCACTCTAATAATAAAATAATATTATTTTAAATGGTAGTTAACGCCTAGCCGTTGTAATGGCAGAAATGAACAGAACTAACTATAAAATGATTATATATGTTTGTCAAATATTTTTAATTTTTTTAATAAATTTTAGAGGATTAAAAATGCAAATGAATCCAGTTTTTAAGCGTAAACATTCTAATATTCTTTAAAAGGTCGATTAACCGCCTTTTGATGGCGAACCCATTTTAAATCCTCTTTTTGGAAATTTTATAAGCTCTATTTTTCAAAATAAACATATTATTTATGATTGGGACATTGAAATTTACCTTGGGTTAATTTTTGGTATTTTTCTGACAATGTTCATTTTTCAATGAATAGTGAAAAATACTGCATTTTACATCAAAACTGCTTTTTCATATAATTTAATTATATGGTTATATTATCTTTTTAATTTGTTTTAAAGTGAAATTAGAATATATTTTTACCATGTAATTCAATGATGGTCACTGGTATTAATTTCACTTTGGAATTAGGCATAAACAAGTGCCAAACTTTTGATAAATATTGTTTTTAAAAAACCCGCTATTTGTTTTGACAACGGGAATTTTTTTTTTAAATTAATTATTGAAATTTATGTGTTTGGAATTTGGTAAAATCGATTAAATATTTGGAATCAGAAGGTCCAAATTATGTAATTAATACTCTTTTGTTTTTGGACATTATGAATAGTAACGACGGTAATTATCTTTAATTATCTTGATTAATGAGTAATCAGGTAGTTAAAGATAATAAGATAATATCATAATAATAAAAAATGACCACAAAATGTGTCCTAAGGCTACTGGTTTTCTCATGGACGACCATGGGATGACTTGTGCCAAACTTGGGGGCCCCATGGAATCACTTTTGTGAGAAAGTGACTTTTTATCTTTTTATTTTAAAAGAATGTTAAATGTAACAAAGAATGTATCACCTAAGTAAAATATTTTTAATTTTGTCTACATAAATGATATTTTGGACTATAAATATTCATTAGAAATCTAAAAATATTTCCTACATCATAGTATTTTTTTATAATTTTTATACATTAAATAAATTAAATTATTTATGACATCATGATGATGCAGCGATGACCTCATTATTTAACAATTTAAATAAAATGGAAAGATAAAGTAATATCTAAGACCTACACATGTCCAAAACCTATTGGATGGGTGGATTTAGAACCCTTATCACCTTATCCTCGAAACACATCAATGTGGGACCATTAATATCCGAAACACATTCTAAAATAATGTAACATTTCCTTACTTTCCAAGAGTGCCCCTCCTCTCCTCTTATAAAAGGCCCCCACCCCTACCTCCTTACCCACACTTACAAAGCCTTTGGCTCGGCCAAACCCAACCCATTTTTTCTCCCCAAATCCCTCTATAACTCCTTTAATCCTAACATTGGGTAGAAGTATTCCCAAGGAAGCCTTTGAGCTCAAACCAAAGGGAGTTACCCGATTTTAAGGTAATGTCTTCACTTGAGTCCTTTTGTTTTATTTTGCTTCTCCAACCCCCTAAACTATTTTTATTCATTTATTTTGTAACAACTCCAGTATATTCAATATACTAGGATGTTGTTATAATAAGTATTCGAGCTACACTTACACACACCTTCGTCTAATGGTTAAAGAACATACTATTTCTGTGATTGGCGATTTTCTGCCTCACGAAACGATGATTGTTCAGTATTCTTTTAACACCTTTAAAGGTGGCCATTATGATGTCACTGTATTTTATATATGATATATATGGTATTTATGTTTACTATATTCTTATGTATTTTATATTTAAACCATACCTTTATTCTTTTCATGTTGTGTAAATGCGATATTTTCATATGAGGAAGTGTGGACTACCGCCCCCTCAAGTGATGTGACTCGTACATGCAATACATGAACGATGCTTTTCATTTTTTATCTCCAAATGATATGGAATAGTATAAAATGAATAGTTAATGGATATATATGATATTTTAATCATTAATACTATTCTGAAAATTATTTACTTATAACTACATGGAAAATCATTTTTCAAACAAGTTCATTTTTGACTCATGTACCAAACATCGACAAAAACGTCTGATATGAACTAACATTATTAAAAAATTATTATAACATTATAATATGTGATATTAAATGAAGAATAATATCTAAAGGAGGTCCTTAAGCAATTATAAATTGACCAAATTTTATTATTCAGGAGATTAAATAAATATCGAGTAAAGTCGGACCCGAGGTAAGGGATCCTACACCTCTCTTTCTTTTTAAGTACACTCTTTTATGTCATTCCCTTTAAAGATCATATTTCTTGTTATTGGGATATTATTTTATATTAATATTACTTTAAAATTTATGTTAATATGATGAGAGACCCTATTCTCTCTCATCAATCCATTTTGGAAGTTTTGAGTGGCGCCGTTAGACTGCCGAATTTTTCGTAAGAGATCAAACCTCTCTCTTTCTTTTTATGTACTCTCATTTATGTCACTTATTTTAAGCTCCTATTTGTTATGTTGGGGGATGTTATTTTATATTCCTATTTCTGTAAAATTTATGTTAATATGACGAGAGGCCCAATTTCCTCTCATCGATCCATTTTGGAAGTCTTAAGTGGCGCCGTTAGGCTGCCGAGTTTTCGTAAGGGATTTTTCATCTCACTTTTATTCCCATGAGATTTATGATAAATTTTCCACAATTTCCTTTGAGTGGTGAATGTACTGCCCATTATTTTACTCATTGTGTAATATAATTTCATTTATGAGTATTTACATCAATGTTGTATTGTCCTTCTTTCACGGGGTGCATGTCTCGAAAGATACCCATGTCGGTGAGGGAACCTTTCACCCTCCTCTTTTTAAAAGTCTTATTTTGTTATGTATTTTAATTAACATACTATTATGTTGGGATATGTTCTTATATATCCTTATTGATGTAAATTTTATGACCAAGTGATGAGATACCCTCTTTATCTCTCATCAACTCTTTTTCTGAATTTTGAAGTGACGCCGTTAGGCTGTCGAATTTTTGCAAGGGAACTTCTTAACCCAATTTTGATTCTTTAGGATAAAATTATACTCCTTGAATATGTCATTCTATGATTATGTGTGAATGTCCTCTGATTGTATTATACTTAATAACCACTAATATTTCGTGTATTCGTATGTCATACATAATTATGTAATTGATTTATCCTTAATCCAAGGATACCGTCTTTGTATGGGACTTCGTCTCAATCTCCTTTCATTGAGGCATATTTTGTTTTATACACAAACTTCTTTAATACGGTGTATAAACCCATTTTAATTTTACATTTTTCCGAAAGGAATCTTTTTTATACAAAGCGTTTTACTAAATGAAAAAAGGGAATGTTTTTGTCGTACGTATGCGACGACAACGACTTCTCCGCCGCCGTGACCATTATTTGAGTTTCGGCTTCCTCTACAAGCCATACCTTTTTTTTAAAAGAAAAATAAATACCATGTTTTACTTTTCTTTTATTTTGGTATTGAAAATGGTTTTCATAATGTTTTTATATCAATGTGTTGTATTGATATATTGTGATTGAAAAGTGGAAATGTTATGTTTCCTTTATGCATGTTTTATGTGATACGATTATGTTATGGTTCTTGGGCATTATTATGAATACGGGTGGTTCCGTGATAAAATAAGGGCGTGTGAGCCCGATATATCTCTCCAATGCATTGGGTAACACGAAGTAGTGAAATGTTAAGGTTTCTCCGAAGAGATTTAGGGACTATACTGTGGTGGGTATTCCAAACGTAACCAAGAGGGTTACTCCCTACGTAAGAATGTTATGAATGCCTCAAGTTACCTTTTATGTCTTATGATTTCTATGATTTATTCATGATTTGATGAGGTATGTTAGTGTGCCTATGTTTTATGGGTAAAGTATGATTTCATTCTTATGTATATATGAACTCATGTTTCCTTTCCATTTTTTTATAACCCTTACTGAGATTTTTATGCTCATCCCAAGTTTTTTTGAAATGTTTTTCATAGGTCAAGGGAAAGGTACATGAAATTATGATAGTGTCAAGGAAGTGTCAAGAAAGAATCCATGTTTTATTTTAAATATGTTTCTGTTGAGGGGAAAAATGAATACTATCTTTTATGTAACCACTTTGTTTAAATGTGTAATGTAATGCAAGTTTTATGATCTAATTATCTAAAACTCTAAACCTGAAAAGATCCTCAATGTGTAATCTTGTAATAACTCAAGATTAAGTAAGGTTTAAGGCTGTGGCATTATAGTTGGTATCAGAGGTCAGTTTAGACAACTTTAGGGATTATGAGTTTTTGTTAGACACACGATTAGTCCCTATATCTATTATTTCAGTTAAATCCTTGTTTTTTAATTTTTTTTCAGGTCAAGTAAAGTCGGTTACGAATGGAAGGAGAAGGATCTCAAATGACATTCCTATCTCTTCCTGATGACATGCTTGCAATAATTATTGCAAAGTCATGTTCGGATGATTGTGAAACTTTTTCTAGCATACAACTCACTTGAAAGTAGTTGTTTGAGATATCAAACACCTCCACTATACCTCGTTATCATCGTGGATCATGGGTTGTTTTTAGACAAATACTATTTTCAAAATATTTTCATATTTTAAAGAAAGGTAAATATTATCAAGGTATTTTAAAATATTTTACCTTATCACAAGAATTTGAAGCATATTATGATTTTAAAAATGGTGCTGAGGAAGGAGACCCTTGCAGAACCTATTTATATTTGATTTTCAAATATAGTCTCTCAGCACATACTTATGGTATTTTAAAAGGACCAATAATAGAAAGTTTCAACTCAAATTCTGTCCGACTATTTTATAGAAATCATGTTTTATCAGATGTTTTGGAATTATATGTCATACATGATTATTTTCTAAAACTGTTTTTCTGTGAACACCCATATGACCCATGTTGTACAAGGTGTATATGGATGGAGGAAGAAAATGATTTTGAAGGATCTCTAAATCATTGTTGTAATTCATGGGACTTCTACCTACATGAGCAAGATGACGATGAAACCGAGTGGACGCCATGATCAAGGTATGATGTTATTATTTTTGGGAATCGTTTTATTTTATCTTATGGTGGTGAAATAAGACTTCAAGAATTAAGATGTTAAGATCGTAACGAATTTGGATGAAAATGAGAGGTATAAGGAAACTATTGATGTTAAAACATGTTAGGGTTATTTTTGGAGTTTTATAAAAAGGATAATACACAGACCGTGTGACAACCCGTCGCGTCGGACAAAGCTGTGGGAATCGAACCCACAACCAAAGTGCAACTGGTATTTATCGCCTACCACTGGACTACGTGAAGTCCCTGGTTAGTTTGAATGATTATTTTTAGTTAGATGATTTTATGAATTAAGAGTAAGTTGGTTTTGGGTTATCTATGGAAATTTATTAACCTATCATGGAGGATATGTGATTAGGTTAATTACTTTTCAATACGAGACATTAAGAGCAACTGATGTTGTTTGGAGATAAATGTTATGATTTAACTTGGAAGACTATGTGACCAAATCCTTCAAATATTTGGGTTTCAATCTTAGTTTGGTTTACTTTGAAGAATTTTATGGACAAATTGTTTATCGGATGGTCCTCGTTGAACTTTGGGTTTTTTTGGACAAATTTTGGAGATTAAGCATAGATTTTCTTTTTAAAGGGTTATCCTTTTCTGGATTATCTGATCTTGTACTAACCTTTTTGGTTTTGGTTTTGGTTAAAGTCTAAAGACATGGGAAGTATATAGTTATCTTTGGTGGATTAGGTGATTATATAGAACTTGATTATAGTACTCTTAATGTGAACAAGTCTTCCTAAATACTCGTCTTTTGGAGAAAATATGAGTTTGTGTAAGGAATCTAATAAAAGTTGAAAGTCAAAATGATAAGTGATTATGTTTACTTATGAATAAATTCCTTAATAAAAAGTAACTTAAAACAAAAATGTTGTCTATTAACTTTTCCTACTGGGGAATCGAATACCGTTTAACCCATCACAAGTTTGTGATTTTCTTGTGGTTAACTTTCTCCTAGACATGTTTACTATCACTCTCCATCAGAACACGACCCTTTATTTTTTTCCTCTGTGTCCATATTTTCATACTTGCAATCCTAGTATGGGTTAAATCGGGTGACCCTTGTACTTATCTTTCTTTATTTTAAAGTGATTTTTTTACCGACTCTTGTTCCGATGTGGGACGTTCAAGGATGTTTCCAAGCTCAATTTTAAAATTGCGAGGACGCAATTCCCAAAAGGGGGGAAGGATGTAACACCCCAGGTAAATAAAGAGTATGAAATTTTCACATTTATCCATATTTTTGAATAAAATATTAATATTACTTTAAAGGGGACTCTATGCACGATGGCGTACCCAATACGCAACAATGAGTTTCTTGGGAATCTTGCATTGCACTCTAATAATAAAATAATATTATTTTAAATGGTAGTTAATGCCTAACCGTTGTAATGGCGGGAATGAACAGAACTAACTACAAAATGATTATATATGTTTGTCAAATATTTTTACTTTTTTTTCAATAAATGTTAGAGGATTAAAAATGCAAATGAATCCAGTTTTTAAGCGTAAACATTCTAATATTCTTTAAAAGGTTGATTAACCGCCTTTTGATGGTGAACCCATTTTAAATCCGCTTTTTGGAAATTTTATAAGCTCTATTTTTCAAAATAAACATATTATTTATGATTGAGACATTGAAATTTACCTTTGGTTAATTTTTGGTATTTTTCTAACAATGTTCATTTTTCAATGAATAGTGAAAAATACTGCATTTTACATCAAAACTGCTTTTTCATATAATTTAATTATATGGTTATATAATATTTTTAATTTTTTTAAAAGTGTAATTAGAATATATTTTTACCATGTAATTCAATTATGGTCATTGGGATTAATTTCACTTTGGAATTAGGCATAAATTAGTGCCAAACTTTTCATAAATATTGTTTCTAAAAAACCCGCTTTTTGTTTTGACAACGGGAAGTTTTTTTAAATTAATTATTTCAATTTATGTGTTTGGAATTTGGTAAAATGGATTACATATTTGGAATCATAAGTTCCAAATTATGTAATTAAGACTCTTTTGTTTTTGGACATTATGAATAGTAACAACGGTAATTATCTTTAATTATCTTGATTAATGAGTAATCAGGTTGTTAAAGATAATAAGATAATATCATAATAATAAAAAATGACCACAAATTGTGTCCTAAGGATACTGGTTGTCTCATGGCCGACCATGGGATGCCTTGTTCGAAACTTGGGGGCCCCATGGAATCACTTTTGTGAGAAAGTGACTTTTTATCTTTTTATTTTAAAAGAATGTTAAATGTAACAAAGAATGTATCACCTAAGTAAAATATTTTTAATTTTGTCTAAATAAATTATCTTTTGGACTATAAATATTAATTGGAAATCTAAAAATATTTCCTACATCATAGTATTTTTTTTATAATTTTTAGACATTAAATAAATTAAATTATTTATGACATCATGATGATGCAACGATGACCTCATTATTTAACGATTTAAATAAAATGGAAAGATAATGTAATATCTAAGACCTAAACATGTCCAAAACCTATTTGATGTGTGGATTTCGAACCCTTATCACCTTATCCTCGAAACACATCAATGTGGGACCATTAATATCTGAAACACATTCTAAAATAATGTAACATTTTCTTATTTTCCAAGAGTGCCCCTCGTCTCCTCTTATAAAAGGCCCCCACCCCTACCTCCTTACCCACACTTCCAAAGCCTTTGGCTCGGCCAACCCCTGCCCATTTTGTCTCCCCACATCCCTCTATAACTCCTTGAATCATCACACTGGGCAAAAGTATTCCCAAGGAAGCCTTTGATCTCAAACCAAAGGGAGTTACCCGATTTTAAGGTAATGTCTTCACTTGAGTCCTTTTGTTTTATTTTGCTTCTCCAACCCCCTAAACTCTTTTTATTAATTTCTTTTGTAACAAATACAGTATCTTAAATATACTAGGATGTTTTTATAAGAAGTATTCGAGCTACACTTACACACACCTTCGTCTAATGGTTAAAGAACATACTGTTTCTGTGGTTGGCGATTTTCTGCCTCACGAAACGATGATTGTTCAATATTCTTTTAACACCTTTAAAGGTGGCCATTATGATGTAACTGTATTTTATATATGATATATATGGTATTTATGTTTACTATATTCTTCTTTATTTTATATTTAAACCATACCTTTATTCTTTTCAGGTTGTGTAAATGCGATAATTTCATATGAGGAAGTGTGGACTACCGCCCCCTCAAGTGATGTGACTCGTACATGCAATACATGGAATGTATAAAGAATGAAATTAATGAACATATGTGACCTATATAACATATATATTATACTGGAATTATAATATATATATATATATATAATTTATTTTTAATTCCATTAATATGAAAAAGGAAAAAATGAAAGTAGCGTTCATGCGTACGTACGGCCTAACGTCTCCATGAATGGTGATTTTTGTTTTTTATCTCCAAATGATATGGAATAGTATAAAATGAATATGTAATGGATATATATGATATTTTAATCATTAATAATATTATTAAAATTATTTACTTATAACTACATGGACAATCATTTTTCAAACAAGTTCATTTTTGACTCATGTACCAAACATCGACAAAAACGTTTGATATGAACTAACATTATTAAACAATTATTATAACATTATAATATGTGATATGAACTGAAGAATAATCTCTAAAGGAGGTCCTTAAGAAATTATAAATTGACCAAATTTTATTATTCAGGAGATTAAAGAACGATCAAGTCAAGTCGAACCCGAGGTAAGGGATCCTACACCTCTCTTTCTTTTTAAGTACACTCTTTTATGTCATTCCTTTTAAAGCTCATATTTCTTGTTATTGGGATACTATTTTATATTAATCTTACTATAAAATTTATGTTAATATTATGAGAGACCCTATTCTCTCTCATCAATCCATTTTGGAAGTTTTGAGTGGCGCCGTTAGACTGCCGAATTTTTCGTAAGAGATCCAACCTCTCTCTTTCTTTTTAAGTACTCTCCTTTATGTCACTTATTTTAAGATCCTATTTGTTATGTTGGGGGATGTTATTTTATATTCCTCTTTCTGTAAACTTTATGTTAATATGATGAGAGACCCTATTTCCTCTCATCAATCCATTTTAGAAGTCTTAAGTGACGCCGTTAGGCTGCCGAGTTTTCGTAAGGGATTTTTCATCTCACTTTTATTCCCATGAGATTTATGATACATTTGCCACAATTTCCTTTGAGTGGTGTATGTACTGCCCATTATTTTACTCATTGTGTAATATACTTTCATTTATGAGTATTTACATCAATGTTTTATTTTCCTTCTTTCACGGGGTGGATGTCTCGAAAGATACCCATGTCGGTGAGGGAACCTTTCACCCTCCTCTTTTTAAAAGACTTATTTTGTTATGTCTTTTAATTCACATACTATTATGTTGGGATATGTTCTTATATATCCTTATTGATGTAAATTTTATGACCAAGTGATGAGATACCCTTTTTATCTCTCATCAACTCTTTTTCTGAATTTTGAAGTGACGCCGTTAGGCTGTCGAATTTTTGCAAGGGAACTTCTTAACCCAATTTTGATTCTTTGGGATAAACTTGTACTCCTTGAATATGTCATTATATGATTATGTGTGTATGTAATCTGATTGTATTAAACTTAATACCCACTTATATTTTGTGTATTCGTTTGTCACACATAATTATGTAATTGATTTATCCTTAATCCAAGGATACCGTCTTTGTATGGGACTTCATCTCAATCTCCTTTCATTGAGGCATGTTTTGTTTTATACACAACCTTCTTTTATACGGTGTATAAACCCCTTTGACTTTTACGTTTATCCGAAATGAATATTTTTTATACAAAGCGTTTTACTAAATGACAAAAGGGAATGTTTTTGTCGTACGTATGCGGCGACAACGACTTCTCCGCCGCTATGACCATTATTTGAGTTTCGACTTCCTCTACAAGCCATGCCTTTTTTTAAAAGAAAAATAAATACCGTGTTTTACTTTTCTTTCATTTTAGTATTGAAAATGGTTTTCATAATGTTTTTATATCAATGTGTTGTATTGATATCTTGTGATTGAAAAGTGTAAATGTTATGTTTCCTTTATGCATGTTTTATGTGATACGATTATGTTATGGTTCTTGGGAATTATTATGAAGATGGGTGGTTCCGTGATAAATTAAGGGAGGGTGAGCCCGATATAGCTCTCCAATGCATTGGGTAACACGAAGGAGTGAAACGTTAAGGTTTCTCCGAAGAGATTTAGGGAATATACTGTGGTGGGTATTCCAAACGTAACCAAGAGGGTTACTCCCTACGTAAGAATGTTATGAATGCCTCAAGTTAACTTTTATGTCTTATGATTTCTTTGATTTATTCATGATTTGATGAGGTATGTTAAAGTGCCAATGTTTTATGGGTAAAGTATGATTTCATTCTTATGTATATATGAACTCATTTTTCCTTTCCATTTTTTTTATAACCCTTACTGAGCTTTTTATGCTCATCCCAAGTTTTTTTGAAATGTTTTTCACAGGTCAAGGGAAAGGTACATGAAATGATGATAGTGTCAAGGAAGTGTCAAGAAATAATCCATGTTTTATTTTAAATATGTTTCCTTTGAGGGGAAAAATGAATACTATCTTTTATGTAACCACTTTGTTTAAATGTGGAATGTAATGCAAGTTTTATGATCTAATTCTCTAAAACTCTATACCTGAAAAGATCCTCAATGTGTAATCTTGTAATAACTCAAGATTAAGTAAGGTTTAAGGCTGGGGCCTTATATGGAGTGCCCTGTCCCAAAGATCTACTACTCCCATATCCATGTAGGATTGAACACCAAACGTAGGTTATCTATTAAGTTGAGGCCATCCTATGTTGCTTATGGATTTGATCACCACGGGCCCCTTACATGAGAGTGATACCCCATGTGTAGGCCTTCCACTTGTTTAGACCTCATGAGGGGCCACATGGCTGGGTGACCTCTCTATGGGCCACCTAGGAGGTGTGTGGCTTCCTTGGTTAAAGGCTATCCCAAGGGGATAATTTTTTGGAAAACACATAGAAAAAAAATCATAATATCAAATGATAAAACTTCCACATTAAAAAAACTCTTTCACTCATTTAAAACCACTTCTATTACATAATTGAAATTTCCCATTATTTAATAAAACATTTAAATCCATGGATTAATTCATTGAAAAACACTTAAAAAGAATTTAAAATTGAATAAATTTTTTTACCAAATTTCTATCTATCAAATACTCCCACAATTAAACCATGATTTCCTCAATCATAAAATCTCAACAAGGAATTAAATAGGCCACCAATATTATCAATATTCAAATTTCAAAGTAATAAAATCAAATAATCATCAATGTTAAATCAAAATTTCAAAATTCACATAAAATATCAATTCAATTTCTCAAATTTTAAAGAAATAATAAATTAAATAATTTTAATTTTCCCCATTTTAAAATTATGGAAATTCTTTTCTCCTTAATTCAAGTTCCTTAATTTATAATAATTCAACATTCCAAATAAAAATTTACCTAACTTAATCATTTCACTCATATATCATGATTAAATTCAAGTATATCTATGCTTATATCATGAGAACATGCTCCTTATCTATAGGCTTGTCAATGAACTACATTATCCACTTTATAAAGGAAAAGGAACATAAAATCATAAAGGCTTACAATTCAGGCTCAAATGCATCTAAGGATAAAGGTTGGTATGAATTAATGTTTATAATTAAAGATCAAGGAGGAGGTTGAATATCTCTTAAATTATAAATAATGATATAAAAATTAAAAGTATAATGAAATTATCCCCTTCAATTTGTAACAACTTCCAACTTCCCCAAAACTCAAAGTAAAGATCATAATTTAAATTGATCATAATGAATTATTTGTGCACCTTCTTTAATTTTTTTTCAACAATTATATATTTTTTATTTTTCAAAGAAACTTTTGATTTTCTCTCTCTAAAAGTTAAGATTTAAAATAAACATAACACCCACCACCTAACCACACATGATAAAAATAATAGGTCTAGTAATGGTGATTTTTGATTCTTCTAAGTCATAACCCATTTTTATCATTTTTTATTCATTTTTTTTCATTTTATCTATTTTTTATATTAAAGAGTGGAAAAAACCATGAAGTATCATGAATAAATAAAAAACCTTACTTTATTCCCATAATAATCACCCCAAAACTTCTTCCTTACAATTTATTTCATTCTATTCAACCAAGACTCCCTTCACCCCAAACTTTAATTTTAAAATATCATGAAAATACTAAGAGGAGGTTAGGAATGGATAAAAATGGATTGAAACACAGATCATACCTATCAAGTTCATTCATGGATTTTATGGGTTAAATACGGATTATTATAAAGGTGTTATTTTAAGGAAAATTGGTTTGTAAAAACATTACTCAATCATTTTAAATATGTTTTTTCAAAGTTATAGCTTTGAAAAGTTCAAATTAAAGTTCTATTCAGTGACATGTACCAAGATCACTTAAGAAATACGCTCAAGATAAATAGGAATTAATTGGGTTAAAAATAATCTCAGAAATGATAAATGTGATATTAGACAATCACTCAAGACATGATTAATAACAAAAAATCAATTCAAATGAATTTTAGAAATTCAAAGAAAGAAAAATATGGTTGGGAAATTTCATTTGCATGAATCAATAAATTTACTCAAATCATGAGACCTCATTTTAATATCCATTATTCATTTTAATCCTCTAATTTTCTATTTTACTCATTCAATTTCATTAATATTTAAATCTAAAACATGGAATCTTAGGATTCGTAATAAATTAATGTATCCTAGACAAGTCAAGTAAAACATAAATCCAAGCATGAGCATGAAATTTTAACTTTAAAGATAAAAACACATTTTGGACAAAAAGGTAGAGAGTTTAAAAGATAATAAATAAAAAGTGAACTCCCTTTACCATGGAGATTTGGTCCTCTTCCCAAACTATTTAGGGTTTCCTTGTAGTTCCCTTCTATAATAGTCCTTGAAAATAAAAAACAACTCATACCAGTGTAAGAATCATTATATTAAATATCAAAGGTGTGATGTAATAAGTAAATGAATCCTAAATACAAAGAAAGTAGTAAAAATCAGGTGTACTCCTAGAAGAGCCTTTGGTTAACGTTTTTGGATCGACCTTACCTCATGATAAGATATCAGTAGATGGGGTGGTAGAGTTTGAGAACCTCCACTAGTTCTTGAGGTAAACATCCATAGAACTTCTTTAGCCTTTTCCCATTTATAGTGAATGGGTTTCTTCCTCTTCTTTCTTGATCTTAATGGATCCAAAAGGATAGAAATTAGTAACTAGAAAAGGTATTTCCCACATATAACTAATATTACCTATCATTAACTTTAGTCTAGAATTATAGAGAAGGACTTGGTCTCCAAGTTGAAAGGTCTTTTGTTGAATCTGTTTGTTAGGTTCCACACTGGTCCTTTCTTTGTAATTTTTTGAATTTTCAAAAGATTATCTTCTAATTTCTTACAACTACTGTAACTGAAGTTTTCTCTTTTTTACATCACTTTACAAATCCAATTTCACATTTTTAATATCCCAATATGCTTGGTTCTCCAATTCCATTGGTAAATGATTTTTTCCATAAATCAACCAGTAGGGGATCATACCTATAAGTGTCTTGTATACTGTATGATATTCCCATAAAGTATATTCAAGCCTTTAGCTCCAATATGTTTGGTTTGGTTTGAGTTTTTTCTCCAAAATACCTTTAATATCTTGGTTGTACACTTCATCTTGGCCATTTTTTTGGGGATGGTAAGGTGTAGATGTTTTGTGGTGTACCCCATACTTTTTAAGCATATCCTCCACTCTTATATAGAAAAAATATATCCCTTGGTCACTAATGATGGATCTTAGTATTCCAAACCTACAAAATATGTTGGTCCTAATAAAATTGCACACAACTTTTTCATCATCAGTCTTGTTGGATTTGGATTCCATCCATTTAGAGACATAATAAATAACAAGTAAAATATAATATTTCCCCAAAATACATGTGAAAGGGTCCCATAAAATCAATGCACAAATTTTATTTTTTTTAAAAAAAAATGATCAGTTTTTGGTGAATCTCCTCTTTCTTTGGAATGTTTAAAAAAATTTGACACTTTTCAAAATTTTCACAATAACCATGAGCATGTTTAAAAAAGTTCATCCAATAGATTCCATATTCCAACACTTTTATAACCATTATTTGAGGTCCAAATTTTCCTCCATAATAAAGCGTATGAAAATATTAAAAAAAGATTCTATTTCACATGTCGGTAATAATATTATTATGAATTGGTCATTGAAAATTTTCCAAAGAAATGGATCTTCCCAGATATAAAATATAGATTTATCTTTGAGTTTATGATTATGATGGGTGTTAAGGGAATAAGATACCTAATATGTGGACAAATAATTTAATATGTCATTATACCATTGCACTTCATCTTCTATGATGTAGAGACGCTATTTGTGTATGTGATCATTGAGTGGGATCAGCTTTGGAATTTCTATTTCAGCAGTGTTGGGTAGCCTACTAAGGTGATCTACCACTTCATTTTCAGCTCCCATTTTATCTTTAATCTCTATATTAAACTCTTTAAAGAGTAGTATCCATCTTACCAGACTTGGTTTGGAATCAACCTTCTTCATCAAGTACCTAAGTGATGCATGATCAAAAAATACCACTACTTTAGTTCTAAGTAAATATGACCTAAATTTATCTAATGAAAATAAAATAGTAAGAAACTTCTTCTTAGTGGTTTTGTAATTTACTTGAGTGGAATCCAAGGTTCTTGAGGCATAAGTTATGTTTTGGTGTTTTCCTTCAATTCTTTGGGAAATAATTAATCCTATAACTTGGTTTGATGCATTAAAAAGCAACTCAAATGGAAGTTGCCAATTTTTTTACTGTATTATTAGTGGGGTAATCAATTTATATTTAAACTCATCAAATTCCTACCTAAAATTATCATTAAAAACAAATTCATCCTTTTTAAGAGAAATATTGAATGTGTAAGATAAATCTTACTAAAATCCTTAATGAATATTCTATAAAATACCACATTACCTAGAAATGATATTATGTGTCACACATAGGTGGGGTATGGAAAAGAATTGATAACTTCAATTTTATATTTATCCACCTCAATGAATTTATATGAAATAATATGTCCTAGAACAATTCATTTTTAAACCATAAAGTGACACTTTTCAATGATTAGAACCAAATTTTTTTCTATGCATGATTTCAAAAATTTCTCAATATTCCTCAAGAAATGATCAAAGGATTTTCCAAAAATAGTAAATTCATTGAGAAATACCTCTAGGAATTCCTCAATATAATCTTAGAAAATTATTACCATAAATAGCTAAAATATACCTAGGGCATTGCACGATATGAAAGGAATCTTCTTGTAAGAAAAGGTCCCAAAAGGAAAGGTGAATATTGTCTTGTCTTGGTCTTCTAGGGTAATTGGTACTTGAAAATAACCATAAAAACCATCCAAAAAGTAGAAATGTGTCCTACCTTCTACCATTTCTATCATTCGATCAATGAATGGTATTAAGAAGTGATCTTTTTAGGTGACTTGGTTTAGACTTCTATAATCATTTCATACTCTCCAACTGTTTTGTACCCTCATCAGAATTAATTCATTATTCTCATTTTCTACAATAGTCAAGCTCATTTTCTTGGGAACCACTTGGATGGGGCTTTCCCATTTAGAGTTAGAAATTGGGTAAATGATTTATTTTTCCAATAGTTTCTCAATTTATTTTTTACAAATTCCATGATGGTGGGGTCCAGTCTTCTCTAGGACTACCTAACATGTCGAGATTCCTTTTCTAAAAATATACCATGGGATCAGACCTTAGGTTTGATTTTGGGTATATCTCCTAGAATCCATCATATGGCTTGGATATTTCTTTTCATAAGTTCAATTAGAGTTTTCTCTTAAGTCTAGATATATTATTGGTAATGATCACTGGAAAATTTTCTCCCTTAAAAAGATACACATATTTTAAATCACATGGAGGGGTTTTTATTCAAGAGTTAGGGGATGTTCTATAGATGAAAATGAATTCAAATTTCAAATTTCAAAATGTTGAATTTCCTTATCAAAGAGTATCATATTATTTTTTTGTAGAAAATTATCAAATAATTTAGAGGTGATATCCTTTTTGAGGTTTGGAGGCCTAATTTTCAGATTTTTGAGTACTCTCTCCTTCCCTGGTGTTTTCAATATCAAGGTGATCTCCTAGGGAAAAGAATTATCGAAGCATACTTGAATATTTTATGGGATAAATACCTTATTAATGGAAAATTTCAAAGAGGGAATGATTGTCTGAATGATTCCTTTTTGAGTTAATAACATTTAAGTTCACCTTACGGTCTCTTAGATCCATAGTGAGAGTTCCTTTATGCACATTGATGATTTTTTGGATGTTTTGAGAAATGGTCTTCCCAAAATAATGGGTGAATTCCCTAGTGCATTGTATTCCTCCATGGTGAGTACATAAAATCATTTTTGAAAAAATTAGTCCTTTAACTCCTACTAGCAAATCCTCTAGAACCCCAGTTGAAAAAATAGTGGATCAGTTTGCTAGTTGGACAACAACTCTTATGGGATTCATTTCACATATTTTAAAATATTCCAAGAAATAGTTACAAATGAAATTAATAGAAGCACAAAGATAAAAAAAGCATCAAAATATTTCAAAGAACCTATAACACTTCTTCTAAAGTTGGTTCTTGTATCCCTATAATACTTCTTTCACTTGGTGCAATTTTTTTGATAAACTTCACATATTTTTGGATTTAGCAGATTGAATCTAGAAAAGAAATGTTTATTTCGACTTTTTGGAACTTTTCATAGATCTCTATTGGAAGTTTTACATCTTAAACCTTTGTTGATCAAGTTAATACAAAAGGGAATGGTAACTTGTTATCTTTTTTACCCCTTTTTTCCCTTTTTACTTGTTTTTTAGATTCTCTTTTGGGTGGATGGGTTGATATTTAGGTTTTTGTTTAGAATCATCCAAATTAATTGGTTCAAGTGGTGAAAGCTCTTTCTCGCTTAGAGTTGTAATTGAACTGAAATTATCATTGGGATTTGGAATGGTCTGGGCTAGAATATTTCATAGAGTCTTGGTTAGAATATCCAAAATAGTCTTCAACTGTTTAGATAAATATTTTAAATTTTCATTTAACCCCTCAACCTCAGACTGTAGTTGTTGGTTCTCAGCTGATGGTGCACTAGTTGTTGGCTGCTCAAAAAGTATTTCATTGGTATGATGGTGGTTAAAAGGCTTATTTCTACTTGATGTAATGTTTGTAATATTTTTGGAATGGTGCCGGGTTTTGATATTGATGTTAAAAGGTGGATGCTTTTAAAAAGGGGTTATAGATTGGTTTTTTTGACCTCTGAATCCTTGTTGTAATTTCCCTTCTCTCCATTATTGATTTTTTGGAAATTGACTTTGATGGGATGCAGCTGCACAACTATCCATACCCTATATCTCAACACATTGATCAGTGTAATGGTTGGGTGATGAAAATAATCCACATACCTATGGTGGAGATGGTTTCTAATTTACTTGGTTTATGGAAATCTATCTCACCAGGATTTTCAATTATTTAATTTTTGGTTTCAAGGAGAGGTGATGAGTTATAAGTCCTCACCTCATGAATTCATCTTATACCAATGCCTCTTATTACAAATTTTTGTAAATTTCGAGATATCTTCTCAATGTGATTTTAGGATTCTACTAGTGATTTTTCAATCAAAGAACCCCTGGAGGATGCATCCAAAAGGTTCCTATCATTGTCTATAAATACTTGGTATAAGAAGACTAGGAAGTCATTCTCCTCCACTATTTGATGCATTAAACTTTCAAAAATATTCTTAAATCATTCCTAATACTCATAAAGAGTCTCACTAATATCTTACTAAATGAAATATATTTCCTTTATAATTGATGTGCTCTGGGAGGTTGGGAAGAAAATCTGTATGAAGATTTGTTGGAGATCATCCTAGTTATTTATCTCTATAGGATGTAGGCTATAAAACCACTCCTTAGCTATTACCTCAAGTGAAAAGGGGAATTACTTCCACTTTACTTACTCCTCAGCCACTCCTCTTATCTTGAAAGTTTAACAAAGTCAAATTCTGGAATGTGCTGATTGAGATCTTCACCTGCAAGTCCATGAAATTTAAGTAGCATAAGAACCATGTTAACATGTAATTAAAAATAATTTTATTATGTAGGTATAGTTAAAGGATTTTTTGTTAGAAAATTATGGGGCACAAATCCCCCTTAAGGTTTTTTTGATTGATTCCCATGATTGGTGATTTAGAATGGTTACTTGAGTCTTCCAAATTGACTTATTCAAGAAAAATTCATATTTAAGACTCCTAAGCCTAGTTAACGCTGTTATTTCTATATCAAGGTCAAAATAAAGTAATTTATCATTGGAGTTCCTAGGCATACAAATTTTTTTAAGGGTTATATTAACACTAGATCCTTATCCGTGACACCAGTTTTGATGTACACCTATCATGGGGTGTGGAAAAAGCAATTTAATTCTCATAGGGGTGCAATATTAGTGGTAACCAAAAGCCATATCTAGAGAGTAGTGTTTTAATCTAGTTGAAACTCATGGAAAATAAAATTAAAGAACAATATTGTAATGACTATAAAGAAATAGAATTTAGAGTTTATGAAATTCATATGAGAGAGAAGTGATTGGGTTAGGTTAGGTTTTCCACTTTTGTGATGCTCTCATGGTTTTTAAAATTAATCTTTTTATTTTGATTAAAATAGTTAAGTGAATACAATAAAAACTATTTCTCTCATTCACATTTGATTTATAATTATTAAAATGTGGAAATACCATTGGAATTATTTAAATTATTTAGTTAACACCAAATTTGGTAGTTTTATTCCCTAAATATTTAAGTCATTCCAACGTTCATTCCTCACATGATTAGTAACTCTTAATTGATTTTTTTTCTAGATCAACCAATTGTCACAATAAAAAATCAACCAAGGGAGTATAACTTCTTAAATCAAAGAAATTTAATATTTAAGAATTAAATAAAACACAATCACATTTAATTTAAATTCAAAATTTCATTAAATTGAAACCATTGAATTTAAAATGAAATGATTTTATTAGAAAATATAAAAAAAGATCAAACATCACCAAATGGGGGTTCCCCTTCCCTTCACACAATCACATGGTTTCTAACCCTCCTCCTTCATGGTGCATGAGTTGCGGAGGGTGACGTGGAATGGAACGATAGTGGCTATTAGTTTGCATTAGCGTTCTTCATCTCTTCTGGCCTTCATAGTAGCTGGAGAAGGATCGACATGGTGATCAGGGGAAGCGGCGATGATGACCTTATGTTATCATAGTAGTGGAGAGTTTTGGATCTAGCACTTGGTTGTGGTAGTGGCATCTTCCATGGGTGGTGACGAGGGAGAAACGCGGTCGACAATATGGAAGTGGTGCTGGCGAACATGGAGGAGCTGGTGCCTCGAAGTGGTGATGATGATTGGTGGAAGGAATCTAATCTTGTTCTCCAAACTTTTAATTGGCTAGAGGAGCAAAAACCAATATTTAGGAGGGAAATAATGGAGGATGCGGTAGAGATGGTGGTGCAGAGTGGTCGGCTGAGGCGGGAAGCAGAGGCAGAACAGTGGGGTGATTCATCATAATTATAAAATTATAAGGAATAAAAAGAATTATCGCATTATCTTTTTAGCTTATCAGCTCGAATTAATCACATTCCATGAAATAATATTATACTTGTTCATGATTCTGGAATTAATTTATTGAAAATAGAATTATTACATGTTCAGGATAATTAAAATTTCTTTTAGAGAATTAAATATAGTTAGGTTTTGAGTTCATTGGGGGTTTATGTTTTCATGCTACCACTTGATGTTTACTAAGATAGAGTTATTTATGTTTGGTAGTATTTTTTTATTTATTTAGTAGGATTAATTGCTTTAAACTATAACAATATAATAAAAAATGATGATAATTAATGGAAGAGGCATGATCAGTCTGTTTACTTCTCATCTTGCTTGTATTTATATGAAATAACGCTTGAAGGCATGATTGTGATTAGCTATGTTTAGCTAATTCCCTTAGGGTTTATTATGTATTTAACCAATTCTTAATGAACTAGTTAATTTGAGTAATAATTAAAATGGTTGTTTAAGAAAGAATAAACTCTTGGGGCTAATTATTCCCATTAATTATTATAGGAGGCCTAAATTCCTCAATTATATGGCCTTATTTACATTGTTTGTGTGAAAAAAGAACCTTTTTGAAATGAATGTGTGCTCTATAGATTTAGGGACTTGTTTATTTTATGACAACATTATTTTGGTTGGGAACCATTGATGAGAAATAGGATAGCGGTTTAGGGATGTGATGTTACTATTTGGTTAGATGAGTGATGGGTCGGGAGCCCGAGCTGTAGTGATGGTTGGTGCTGATGATGGAAAGACAGATTGATGTTATGAAAAATGGTGTGGGATGATGGGAAGAAATAATGAGTTTAGAGTGGGGATTTCTTGTTTATATGATTAATCTTTATTGATTATTTGTTGATGATTTCTTGATGGGAAGATGGATGAATGTTATTAGTATGACCTATTTCCAATAGTGGGACATAATTTGATGCTATACACTTCAAGTGAACTTTGGAAGAGGTATCTTAGGATGACCCCTAGAGTACCCAGATGATTAACAAATGATAACTGAACTAATAAATAAATGAGGTTGGTCCATGGTGTTCACATAATATGATGTCATACTTGGGAATAATAGTAAGGAATTTTTAGTTCCATAGACACTTGGATTAGAAGATTAAAATGTTAATACTTTAAATGGTAATTATAATAACTAATTAATGGTTATTAATTAATTAAAAATGAGCCTGATTCTTGTTTTATTGTTTGATATAAAGTCCTTAGTAGTGGTATCCTGAGGCCCTGTACGCTGAAAGCGGTATATGAGTTTAAGACTAGGGAGTTTCCCTTAGTGTGGTTGTGCATGATATTATTATATATTCTATAATTTATATGATACCCCACCCATGTTTTTAGGGAAACCAACACCTAAATGTTTTGGGGGATGTTTTTTTCCAACATCCATGATGGAGAGGGAATGGATGGGTGACTTCTCCATCTCCCCTCTCCCCCTCTTGGCATAGATGAGTATGTGTATTCCATGATATAATGGATTACGATACAGGGTTCATTCCTTCTAGGGTTGTGATGGCTCATAGTTTCACTATACATCTATGTGCGGGCTGTAATGGCTTGAGGTGTAGCACATAATTGTATTCAGATATGGTGGTTTTAAATTTCCATGGGGGTATTTTCATGGGCTATGATGGATTGAGGTATAATGCATATACATGGGTTTTAGTGTCTTTTAGATATACACATTGTTACTATTGGGTTATAATGATGATGAGATGCTAGTTGTATAGGATTCAATAATGACAGTGACACTATTTCTTGAGGTGAAAGATGACTTATAGGAGGTATGAGAACAAGACATAGTCATAGGGGTGTGAATGTGTCAAACTAGTGGGGAAGTGGAGGTGGAGCACCTTAATTTTTATATATTATTTAATATTGAATGGTTTAATTCTATGAACTATTTTGAGAGTGATCTATAGTTAATATAGGAAACTAGTATTACTTGTTTAGGTGACGAATTATTTTTATTTTTTATTCCACGGTATTTAGTGCGATTCTTTCATATTTGGCATGGGAGATTACAGGAAGGATCCTAACGAGTATACATGTTATGATCACCCTATGTATATACAAACCATTTTCAAGTCAATATGAATAGGTTATAGATCAGTCTGGATGTTACTAGATCAGAGGAGTTATTGAGAAGCTATAAGGGGTTATTGGATTTCTTGGTCACTCCCTCACTTTACTTTTGGTACTTGTAGTTTTCCCTTCTATTTATGTATGAAATTACATGTACTGAAATCTATTCTAGTTTATGTATGATGTTTATTGGTGGTTTATAATTCTTATATCTTAATCCTTAAACTTTATAGTGGGTAATGCTTCCCATGTGTGTGAGTTTTATACCCTTGGTACTAGTTAACAACCCATATCTTATTGGATGCTGACTTCGAAATTCATGATATCTCTTGCTTCATTGCTAGCCTTGGTAGGGTACCTTTGGAAGGAGGGGGTCATGATAATTCTTCTTTTATATCTTTGAATATATTTCAAGTGATTTTTGTTTCTAGTTATGTGTGATGAGAAACCACTATCAAATATCCACGACTTCTCTCCTTTTGATGCCTTGTAAGCTACCTCAACTACCATTTCATTCTATTGATTATTACTCTTCTTGATAGATTTAAAAATTTAATTTTGCTTCATTTATTCTGGTATCATGGTAAGATATTTATTAATAATATGTTCGATTTGGTCACACATCCCAAAAGTCTCTTAAAAGAATCAAATACCAATTTTAATTTCACCATATTCATCAGATGTTGTCTAAGTTGGTCTCTAAGAGATTAATATTTACTCCCCCTTGATCCATTGCTTCTATTAGATTGTGGAAGTTTCAAATTATTCTACCATAGTTATATTTTGTTCCCATACAATCTACAACACCAATATCTTCCTTAAAAGAGAAATATCATCAGGTAGAAAATAGGTTCTTTAAAGTATTAATTTGGAAATATATATGGGTACTCCCACCAACCATGTGATCCATTTAAATATTATATGAATGATTCATATACTAAATGGTTAGATGAATTATTATTTATTAGTGAGTATACACCACATTCTATGCATGTTAATTTAAATAAATATTGAGCATCACGTACCATATATTAAATGGTCCGACATAGACATTTTAAGATCTCATATTTTCCCAAGTACATTCCTCTTTGTATTTTTATTTTATCCCTTAATTTAGATAAAGGATCCCTTGTTCTCTACTGGGTTAGTGTTTTAGAGGAGTTTGGAGAAAAAAGTGTGGGGAACATGATGTCTAGATATAATAACTAATTTATGACATGAATTTTTATTCATGATGTGAATGGTTTTTGGAAGATTCCATGAATTTAATTTAGGGCATGAATGGTCTTTTGGGTAGAATCAGTCCATGACATGAGATTTCATTCCTGATGTGAGTTGGTTTTTAGGATTTTAAGATGATGTGGCTTGTTTTTTGGTGTATATGGAAACTTGAATATTCATGGCATGAAATCATGATTCACATCATGATTGAGTTAGTGTCTAATAGTTTTGTTAATTCCCATGCCCTACATTTCTCTCAATCCTCATTCTATTTTCACTTGAATTTGACCCCTTAGGGAATTTTTGGAGTTCTATTTGATCTAAAGGAAAATTTTATTGGATCTTGGTGTACCAGATCTAGAAATTAAAGGTAACCTTATTATTTATTCTTCTCCTTATTGTTTTTATAGTTTTCCCTTGGGGAGAACCCTAGATCAAGACTGATACAACTGGATCTAGGATTGTTAACTTATAATGATAGAGTTTCTTTGGTTTTTGTTAAAGGAGAGGAAAGAGGAACCCGATTCTCCTATAGTCATTGAGGAATTTATTCATCTTCTTTGCTTTTGAGGTGAGTGGTCTAGAACAAAACCCTAACATCTATTCCATTTTTCTAGTTTGTGAAATAAGTGAGATCGCACTGACACATCGTGTGTAAGTACTAATCTAATTGGAAAACTACTTTTTTGATGAAACTATATGCTTAGACCTCCCTCAAAATTGTTTATTCAGTTAGTGTTGAGACTAGGACTTGCAACCAGATGAGTGGTGCACTAACTCTTAACTCTAGGTTTGAATTTGTACGGAATAAACCTAATTCCCCATGAAAAATTGGAAATTGGTTATGATTTGGATCAAAAATGTGAATTGGTTTGGTATGTGAATTGAGAATTGTCTTAACATGGTAATCATGATAATTGTCTTGAGAATAAATTACATGGATTAAAAGTGGTAATCTATCTTGTAATTGGAATTGGTATAAAGGTATGATGAAATATCGATATGAAAATATGTGTAATGGTAATTTTACGTAAATGATAAGTGATATGGACATAGTTAAAATTATTATGAGAATTGTCAACTTGGTTTAAATTGATAATTTACTTGTATATTTTTATTGGAATTAATTTGGTAAATGGGGTAAATGGAATGATAATTGGCTAATTAATGAATCAAACAACAAGTATTTTGATAACATGTTTGACATGTTGGTTTTTGGTATTGTAAATGAATTTATTATATTTTTTCTTATTATGATTCCTTGTTCGCTTAATGCATGTGAATGAGATTATTGGTTGTACATGGAATTACTTCCCAGATGAAATTATTTTTTGGACATGTCCTTCCTACCAAGAATAAATTATTGGTTGGACAAGGTGTTCCTTCTTGGATGAGATTATTGGTTGTACTTGGCGTTCCTTTCTAGTTGAAATTATTTGTTGGAAGTGGCATTCCATCCTAGATTAAATTATTTGTTGGGAATGTCTTCCTTCCAATATGAGATTATTGGTTGGAAATTTCATTCCTACCTAGATGAAATTATTGGTTAGACATGGAATTCCATCATATATGGGATTATTGGTTGGACATAGTGTTTCTTCCTAGATGAAACTATTGGTTTGACATGGAATTACTACTGGGATGAAATTATTTTTTTGGCATGGAATTCCTTCCCAGATGATAATATGAGCTAGACATGGAATTATTTTTGGTTATTATACTATGATCCTAGGATAGACACATCCAACATTATGCTAAAGAAGGTTTGGATGACCTCGGGTGTCAACCCTGAGATCGAGGGTTGGGTGGTTTATTTGAGTTTCCACATTAATTTATGAATCAAAAACCTTTATTATCACCCTTTTCCATGTACTATATATTTATACTAGATTTTTTGGACTCTTTTCATGTCATCTTACCGAGTTTCACTCACACCCTATTCGGCCCATCATTTGGAACCCAGGAAAAATTCATAAACGAAGGTATGTAAAAAGGCAAGGGAACCTCTACTTGATTGATTACGTTACTAGATAATATTGAAGCATGTAGATGGGATCGACCATGGGGCTTAGGATCTGGGTTTTTAGATTCTTAATTTGGAGTCTATTTTTAGTTTTCTTTTATGACTTTCCTCACATATTTTAGTTTGGAATACATTACAGTATGATGTGATTTATTCTTATTATTTGTATTATTGGTTGTGTATAGATGTATTATAGTTTGAATATATAATTTTTTATCTTATTTCCATTTATATTGTAACTATATTATAGAGGGTATATTCTTTCCCATTATATTCCTTACACCCTCGCAATTAGTCAACAACTTATGAAATACATGGAGGCACACATGAGGTATCATAACTACCCATCTCAATCACATGAAGGAGTATCAGGCCAAGTAAATTACAAAGTGGTATGATAGAACAAGTATTTTCTACTGATTTACTATTTGGAGAAGGTATGAAGGAGACTAGGATGTTTTGGGTCTTGGTAATGAGCTTGTGCATAAGAGTAGCTAACCCATGTGTGTGGAAAACCCAAGTTCCTATGGATATGATTTCTATTCATGATGCTATATTGTTAAAAATATGATGTTATTTCACTTTGGGTGATTCATTTGTTTGTGATGTTATTATTTTATGAGATTTTACACATGGGCTAGTACGACATGAGGTGATCATGCATACATCATGGTTAGAACATAGGGATATATGATGACATGAATTATTCATACTAGTGATATATTTATTTCATGTGATATATCTACTTACCTTATTTTTGATATGTGATCCCCTGTTATATTTGATAAAAAGGAAGAAAGGGAACTTTTATACCATTCCAAATCACCTATTAAGCCAATTTTAGAGTAACTTTATATTAGTGGTAATCTGTTGTTTTTTTGATCTTTTAATTTTGATCTGGTTATGTATCCTATGATCTAAGGAGTGCATTTACCCTTATAGAGGAAATGAATCCATGTACCCTTCAAGTTGATCTTTAAGAGAGTGGTAATAAACACACACCTAACATAGCTGAGCCATAACTTCTTACACCTCTGAGGAATTAGATAGATGAGAAACTTTATAATATTTTCCTAAGGTATATGAAATCTATGGAAATATATACTACTCATACAATACCTTCGATATCTAAAATAACATGAGAGTTTCAACTATAACACCCTCCTATGTCTAGGGAGGGAGGCCCCCAAAAATATAATTTTTAGATCAATTTAATCCATAAAATCATTAAGAACCTCAATACAACCATATATAAGAGGGTTAATCTTTCTACTTATATGTTATTTGAACCATCCAAGTGCTGGTGAGACATCCTATAACAATCTGGGAAGAAAGAGGACCTAACCTAAAGGGGGTTTAAGGTGAGGTTCCTAATATAATTATATCTAGAGAGGCTAAGGGATGAGAGGGATTAGGAGTTCATGAACCTAATGTATGGGATCATTCCAGGGATAGAATATAATCTAAGATTTACCAATCTACAACATTTTTCTCTATCCTTGGTAGCTGATGAGATCGACAGGGAGAAACTTTTCTAGGATGGGATTCATTACGAGACAAAGTCTTAGGTGAACATCCTTCTTATGAGAAAATTTGTAGACGCGATGAACCAGGATCTCATCATGAAAGGGAACCTGAAGGAGGCCTCAAGTGGAAGCTAGAAAGTCACAATAGAGTGACCAGAGTGCTATTATTCAAGTAGAATTAAGTTCTAATTCGACAGTTACCACCAGGGTAGTTTCAAGTAGAGAATATAAGGGATCAGGAAACTGTCCTAGCACTATGGCTAGGTGTAGTGCTATCAGTGTGGTAGGGCTGGCCAAAAATTTCCTCAGTGTCATTACCCTGAATTAGAGTGTTGTTCTTGTGGTAGGGTGGTCCATATGTATATGTTTTTTAGGATACCTCAATAGTATAATAGTGACATAGTATTAGATCAAATAGTAGAGTCTGGGAATGGCTTAACTAACCCCTCAGCAGAAAAGTAACTGGAGTTCGACCGGATGCTCAGGCCTAGGTATGGGATGTGGTACCTCAATATAAGAGCAGTAATACCATTAGGAGGGAGTATCACAAGGAAGTCATACTAGAGACCTAGGTATATGGGAAAGTCAGATGCATGCTATATAATCTACCCCAACTAGTCTAGATGTAGGACCTTCAATTATTTAAGTAAAAATTCTTATATCATCTACCATTGACCATGTTTTTTGATATAGTGGTATAACATTAATTTATATCTTATCAACTTTCCACTAGTTTAGGGTTGTTTATAGAGGTATTCAATGGTTATATTCCCATAGACACACCACTATGGGTGTGATCAGAGGGTTTCATACCCTGCAAGGGGTTTTCTCTTGAAATTAGTGGCTTCTATTTTATTTGAGATATTTTCATTCTATAAATAGAAGAGTTCAATTTGATTTTGGGTATGGATTGGATAGTTATATACCAGGATCATATCAACAATTATAGGAGGATAGTTACTATTCTATCTCCATAAGGGGGAAGCTATATTCACTAGGGTGAATATGATATTTAGGCTAGTTATGAAGGACCAATTCAGTGTAGATTGGATTGTATCACATCTCAGATAACAAGTCTTGTTTTGGATGATAGTGAGTTGTAGAAGAAAAATTTCACTCTAGCAGTGGACCACTTTTAAGACATAATTACTAAAGAGTTCTCCAACTTACCACCTTAGAGGGATACCAAGTTAACTATCTAGTTTATGCTGGGAACTGAGCCAATTTCTATCCCACCTTAGAGGATGACACCAGTAGAGCTTCAAGAGTTGAGAGTGTAGTTGGAAGATATAGAGGCAAAGAGATTCATATGGCCTAGTACTTCACCATGGGGTTATCCCATGATTTTTACCAATAATATTTATGGGTATTTGATCTTATGTATAAATTATCATAGATTAAACCAGATGATGGATAATAACTGGTATCACCTTCTATGAATTGATGATCTCTTCGATCAGTTAAGAGGTGCTCAATTTTTCTCCATGATTGATTTAAGGTCAGGGTACTATCAGTTGAGGGTGAGACCATAAGACATACCCTAAATATATTTTTGGAGTAGATATAGCTTGTATGAGTTTGTGGTGATTCCATTTGGTCCGAATAATACCCTTATAGTATTCATGGACTTGATGAATCATATCTTCCATCCATTCCAGGACTAGTTTGTGGTGGTTTTTGTTGATAACATCTTGGTGTAGTCCCAATCTAAAGATAATCATGATCAATATCATGAAATTGTCCTGAGTACACTGAGAGAGAATTAGATATATAAAAATATATGTAGATATAGTTTGTGGATCGATAAAGTTCACTTATTGGGTCACGTTATCTCAGATGTTGGAGTGTAAGTGGACCTAGATAAGGTTGTAGCCATGGTATCTTGGGAATGACCTAAGAATATTTTTTTTTGATTTTTAGAAACTTGGGTCTAGTAGGCTATCAACAATGTTTCATCTAATACTACTCACTTATATAATAATTAATGTATAGTCTAAACAATAAAGGTATAAAGTTTATTTAGTAAGATTCTTGTGGGGAGGAATTATAGATCTTGAAGAGCAGTTGACCTTAGCACTGATCTTAAACTTATTTAATCTTAGTAAGGAGTTTACTTTATACTATAACACATCTAAAGTTGGGTTCAAATCAATTCTAATACAAGAGGATTGAGTGGTTTCTTATGGATCTATATAGTTGAATCCACATGAGAGGAATCACACCACTCATGATCTGGAGTTAGCTATAGTGGTACACACCTTGAGACACATGTGGAAATATCTCTTGGGTGAGAGGTTTATTGTATACATGGATCAAAAGAGCCTCAAGTATATCATTTTGTAGTGGGACCTAAACCTTCGATATAGGAGGTGGGTAAATTATCTAGAGTATTTTGACTTTGAGATGGAATATATTTCAGGAAAGGGGAATTCCATTTTTGATGACCTTATCTAGAGGTCACAAACATAAGCAGTGTGGGAGTCTTGTGACAAGTAGCTGTTGATGAAACTCTTTGTAGAAAAGCATCCGGATGTTTAAGAGTCTCAAGTATGAGAATATCTAACTTCAATATCTATTATACCCATGCTTCTAGACCAGATCAATAGAGATTAATTATTTGATTTAGAGGGATTAGGTATAATGGAAAACTTATATAGTGGAGAGACACCATCATAATGGTATCTTATTGGAGGATATGTTCCTATTTTCCATGATTGAGTATGGGTTCCTCCAGGCTTTCATGAGGAGCTGATGAGAGAGTTCCATGCCTCTAAATGGGAGGTACATCCTGGTATGTCAAAGATGTATCATGATCTCTATAGACAATAATGGTGTCCAAAGATGAAGAAAGAGGTAGTGGGATTTGTGGCAAGATGTTTCAACTGTCAACAAGTGAAGGCTGAGCATTAGAGGCCTACTGGGTTGTTGAATATTTTTCCCATTTTGGAATGGAAGTGGGATTATGTCACCATAGAATTCATGATAGGATTACCCATGACACCATATAAAAATAATGTAGTATGGGTGATCCTGGATCAAATAACTAGGGTATCCCAATTCTTTCCTATAAAGTAAAACTTCACCGTCGATGATCTGGGTAGTCTCTATGCACTATAGATAGTTCTATTGCATGAAGTTTTGAGGAGTATAATTTTTGATTTAGATCTCTATATAATGTCACTTTTCTATTAGGTCCTACATAAGGATTTGGGATCATAGGTTCTTCTATGTATGACCTACCATCCTTAGACTGATGGCTAATCTAAGAAGATGATCCAAATTATGGAGGATATGTTACAAGCCTATGTTTTGGTTTTAGTGGTTCTTGGGAGCATTATCTAGCAATCACAGAGTTTTCATATAATAAAAAACTATAGGAATCGATCCAAATGGATCCTTTTGAGGCCTTATATGGAAGGATATTTTTTTCACCTCTATACTAAATAGAGGTAGGTGAGTCTAATATTGTTGGATCTAGTATCATACATGAGACATCAGAGTAGGTTTAGTTGATCAGGAAGTAGTTGTTGATAGTGAAGAGTCATCAAAAATAACATGATGACCATCAGGGACAACCTATGGAGTTTGAGGTTGGTCATCAGGTTTTTCTTTTGGTTTTTCCTAGGTTGGGGAACCACCAAATCCAGAAATAGGGAAAGATATCGTCTAGGTTTGTCAGGACATCTATGATAGTGAAGAGGGTTAGTCTAGTGGCATACCATTTGACCCTTCCAAAACACTATAGTTCTATGAATGATCTGTTTCAAGTGTAATATCTTTATAGATATCACCCCAACCTTCTTATGTCATAGATGATGAAGAAGTTTAGTTTGATGTTGATGCATTATTTAAGGAACATCTGATCCATATCATAGACTGTGGTGAGAATAATATCTAAGGGAATACTATCCCTCTAGTGTGAGTGTAGTGGAAACATGGGTATGTTCAAGAGGATAACTGAGAGCAGGAGTCTAATATGTAGTTTTAGTGTCCCTAGTTGTTCAACAATACCTCTCAATGATGTATGGAAGCAAAAATTATGTCCAATAGTTTTATTAATTCCAATTCCCAATGTTTCTCTCAATCCCCATTCTCTTTTCTCTCAAATTCCAGCTCTTTCTTAGGAGATTTTAGTATTTATTTTTGATCCAAAGGCATATTTTTTTTGGATCTTGATGTACCAGACCTATAAATTGAAGGTAATCCTATTGAATCTTTTTCTCCTTTTTATTTATCAAGTTTTCCCTTAGGGAGAAACCTATATTTGGACCACCACACCTAGATCTAGGATTTTTAACTCATTCTAATAGAGTTTTTTTGGTTTTATTTAAGGAAGAGAAAAAAGAACCCAATTCATCCTTGGTCATTGAAGAATTTCTTCACCTTCTATAATTTTGAGGTGGGTTTTCTAGAACAACTCACTGATATCTATTCAATTTTTTTAGTATGTATAATAAGTGTTATCATTCCATAATTCCATGTGTGCAACCTAACCCAATTGGTAACCCATTTTTTGATGAAACCATATTCTTAGACCTCCCTCAGACCTTTTTGGTTCATTGATATTGAGAATAGGACTTGATACCACCTAAGTGGCGTTCCAACCGTTGACTATAGGTTGGAATTTGAATGTAATGGACCTATATACCCTTGAATAATTTGAAATTGGTTATTATTTGGCTCAACAATGTGAATTGTTTTGGTATGTGAATTCAGAATTAGCTTAACTTGGTAATTGTGATGATTGGAATTAGAATAAATTATATAGATTTAAAGTGGTAATCTGGCATGTAATTGGAATTGGTATAATGGAATGATGAAATATAGATATGATAATATGTGTAATGGTAATAGTTCTTAAATGATAAGTGAAATTGAATTAGTTACAATTATTATGATAATTGGTACTTAGTCTAAATTGATAATTTCCTTTTATTTGGTCATTGGCATGAAATTTGTAAATGGGGTAAATAGAATAATTATTGAATAATTGATTATAAATGGTTTTCTTGGATTTTATTCTTATTTTTACTCCTTGGTATCTTAATTCCTATAGATGATATTATTGGTGGGACATGACATTCCTTCGTAGACACAATTATTTGTTGTATATAAAATTCCTTCCTAGATGAGATTACTTATTGGACATGGTGTTCTTACCTAAATGAAATTATTGGTTGGACATGGAATTAATTCCTGGATGTGATTAATGGCAGGACATGATATTCCTTATTAGATGAAATTATTTGTTGGAGATTATGTTCTTTATTACATGAAATTATTAGTTGGTCATGGAATTATTTCCTAGATGAGATTATCGGTTGGACATGGAATTCATACCAATATAAAATTATTGGTTGGACATGGAGTTACTTCCTAGATGAGATTATTTATTGAACATGGAGTTCCTTCCTAGATGAAATTATTTGTTGGACATGTTGTTCCTTCTAAGATGAAATTATAGGATGGACATGAT
The DNA here is from genome assembly GCA_963277665.1 of Viscum album. Lineage (NCBI taxonomy): Eukaryota > Viridiplantae > Streptophyta > Magnoliopsida > Santalales > Viscaceae > Viscum > Viscum album. The sequence continues at coordinate 1,323,990,711 of OY728160.1, forward strand.
GTTACTTCCGATATGATAATATAAGTTGGACATGGAATTCCTTCCAGTTATTGTACTTTAATGCTAGGATAGAGAAATTCGACATTATGACAAATAAGGTTAGGTTGACTTTGGGTGTCAACCTAGAGCTCAAGGTTTAGTAGGTTTATTTGAGGTTATTCATTAATTTATGAATTAATTCCCTGTATTATCATGTTGTTACATGCACTATATATTCGGTATGGACTGTTTTGACAATGTAGGCATCAGCCTACTAAGTTGTATTAACACCTTATTCATGATACTGTTTGGTTTCCAAGTGGTCTTTATAGATGTAGGTATGGATAAGGGTAAGGAACCCTGTACTTGATTGATTTCATTTCTAGATGGGATTAAGGCATGGAGGAAGGACCAAGCATGGGGTTTGGGACTATGGTTTTTGAAGTCTTTATTTAGAGTCTAGTTTTATTTTACTTGCATATCCTTTAGTACATCTTTTAGTTTGGAATACATCATAGCATGCCATGATTTATTATTATTATTTTAATTGCTGGGTTTTTCTAGATGTATGATTATTTGATTCTATTATTTGTTTATCTTATTTCAACAGATATTGTTACTTTTCTATAGAGGGTATAGTCTCCCCACTATATTCCTTATACCCTCACTACTAGTTAGAGGCCAATGTCATAGGAGGAGGTGATATGGAGTTCTCATAACTACCCATATCAATAATATGAGGGAGTACTAGGTTAGGGATGTAACAACTATAGATAAGATGCTCACAACACTTATTTGAATAATACAATTGTAAAGTGTTGAAAATCAATATTCTGATTGTACAAACCAAAAGTGTGGTTGAAATCATTATAAATAATTATTTTTCATCATGAGTGGAAGGAAATAAATAAAATTTCCCCCTAAAGAAGAAAATGAATATACCAACAACACAATATTTTTTAGATATTTCCCCTAAAGTTGCACTGGTACTAGATTAATTATGAGAACTCATTCAATATTTTTGATAATCAATTTTAATTTTTAAATGAATTTAAAACTCATCAATGAAAATGGATTTTGATAGAAATCAATATCAAACTAATTTCCCAAAAAGAAAAAAATGAATATGTGATATGTTCACCACATAAAGTTGTAGACTGGTAATCTAAACTATTAGTACTATTGGATATATATGATCTAATTATAAGAAATAATATTCATTATAAATTTGGATATTTATATATTTATATTATTTCCAATTGATATTTTCATTTTTTATCTATATGATAACATTTATTATAACATCTATAAATCCTTGAAGGGTACAAAACTCCTAAATCATATTCAAAAATATAATTTTTCACCCAATTAGAGAAATTACTGTATGGGTTGAACTTAATAATACATATATGATATAAAAATTCATAGGGGTACGAATATAAAATTGTTTTTATCCTCCCATGGTATTTATAAATCAATGTATTTATTAATCATATCATCAAGATTTTTAGATTTAAATAAAAAATTCTGAAGATTTTCTAATATCAATAAAGTATTTGATCATCAAATTGCATAGAATGAACTTATATTTTTTAATTAATCATCCAGAATAGGAAATAAATTTTTTTTGAAATATTTTACATATTCATGAAAATAAAATTAATGAATTATTAAATATCATTATTTTAAGAATAATATATTTCATACATGATGTGATAATACAGAACTTATCTTTCATATAAGGATTAAATATAACTGAAAATTTTATTTATTCATTAAGGATATACATGTATATATGTATCCTGAAAATAATACGATGTATTATCATATTTAATTTGATGCCATTCAATATTTTTCTCCAATTCATTGAGATTTAAGGGGTATATATGATTTTTTAAAATTTGGGGTCAAAATGACTTTTTTATTGAAACAAAGGACCTATTTTTTGGGTAGAGGGGAACCATTACATCACCCATAGGCCCAAAGAGAGTTAAATACCATTACATGACCCAAAAGCCCATGATTTTTAGCCCAAAGACCCATCTAGTGAATAATACTTCTATAGTACCTGGGCTGCTACAATACCTACTATAGTACCGCCCCCATTACAACTCCTACTATAGTGACCGACACCACTCTAGTCCACATAAAGCTAGATCTAAAACTAGATATTTTTTACACATTAAGAAATTCCTATTTCATGTAATTCTACAAGAAAACAATTTCTATAACTTACACAAATCGTATTGAGTTGATTGTGATTCATAAAGCAATTCAATAATGTGTTTGGTTTAGATTAGTTATTTATCATATTAGAAATAATTGTGAATTAGATATGAATTATAACAATTCAACCATATTATATTAATATAATTCCACTTGTATAGAATAATTTAATGGTGGGTATATCAAAGGTGATAAAGTAAAACATATCTCACAAAAATTATTTTTCATTTATTAACTATAAAAGAAGGATGAACTTGATATCCTAAAAATAATGTTTTGTGATAATCTTGAATATTTATTCACAAATGAATTATCAACTATGAATATTGAGAAATAGATTTTTAAAATTGGTATGAAAAAACTAAAAATTTTATAGTGAGTTTATGAGGGGGAGTTGGGAATCCTGTGCTCATTTTCCCTTCATCAGGGTTTTCACATTGGGTTTTCCTGATAAGGTTTTTAATGAGGAAAAAAATGAAATCCATTTGCTTTGAATTCAATTGTTTTTTCCCACATGATTTTTAAGTAAATATTATATGAAATTATATTAGATTATGACATATAAGGGGGAGTGTTATAAGATAAAATTTAATATTTGGATTCATAAAAAATTTGAATCCTCATTTTCCAACGCAAAAAATGACATGAAAAACCTTAATTTTATCTAACCATTGGTTTTCATACAATTTTATTTTACATGGGAGATATGGATTAATTTATACTTTTCATTACAACCTTAATTTTTTCTATATATATATATATATGAAAATATGTTAATGTAATGGTGTAATCTTGTCCCTCTATACTTTGTTTTTGAAGGTTCCAGGCGTAGTGGAAGAACATGGGTGGATGTTCCCACTTGGGTTTTTGTCACTAGCAATGATCAATCTAGGATCAATACGATGATAAATGCTAGTCTACACGGATCGATTCACAGAAATAGAAAAATAAGAAGAATGGTCCCAGAACCACAAAAGTGGATCATCACAGGTTGATTATAATTAATTTATTTAATTGACAAGAAGTACCTTTTGGGTGTTCTTTCTTCATTGATATTCTTGATCACGTTATGATGTGAATCATCATTGCATCAAAAAATCCAAGTGTATACTTCCTCTAGCGGTGATCCACATGTGCACCTCGTATCTCTGGACGCCACCAAAGGAGTCTCTGGGTGCTAGCATAGAGAAAACTTTTCTTGCATTGTCCGCCTTAGATCATCTTGATCCGATGAAATAGGATCTCTCTAGGACTTGAGAGAATTCTTGGAGGAATAGGTTCTTTCGGCCTTGAAAGAATTTTCCAGAATTGTTGTGCACAACAATTATCTTGTTAGGAAAAGAGTTGGGGTTGTAAGGATATTTATAATCGGGTTTGAAGTTGTAGAGTTATGACAATAAATAAACACGTTACGTGTTTTATTTATTTCATTGACTCTTATTGAAAACCCCCATGTCGAATAATTAATTCCTTGACATGCGCCCATGATGATTATAATAAATATCATTTAATAAAACAATATTATATCCTCAAAATCCCGACCGGAAAACTACATGACGTGTAATCATTAATACACGACATATACTTGTTTTCCATAAAACCACATGGCATGTAATCATTAATACATGGTGTGTACTTGTTTTTCATTTCCTTTCCAAAATGAAAACTACATGGCATGTAATCATTAATACACGGTGTGTACTTGTTTTCCATGAAAAACTACAGGGCGTGTAATCATTAATACACGGCGTGTATATCTTGTTTTTCATTTCCTTCTTCCTCCATCATTAAAACGATTTAGGATTCCTTGAATAATTATTAAACCATGTATGAGAATAATCTTTATTCTAATTGAGATACTTGGATACACTTAGTGTGTGACCCTCTAGGCCTCTTTCTCGTTGGCATTAGGCGGGCTTGCCTAAAGTACAAGATTACTATCTAGCAACAGGTCAAGGAACCCAAGAGAAAGAAGTTGACACCGCATTGACGTGTCAGCTCATACGAATGCTTACTGTGTAATTTGATCCCTTTGCCTCAATATCTCATCAAGAAGGTTTCATGGTAGTGCCATAAACCTATATGCTTGATCTTTCATTCTTTGACTTCCAGAAATAAACTCATCGTGTCACCATGGCCATGGAATTTGTTCGAAAGTTATTTTTTAATCAAAGGGCCTGAGATATCTGCTTCCATAAATATGGAAGGGAAAAATCCTTCCTCGACTTATCCATTAACAACATGTCATTCGTGATTCACCCACCATACCCTACTTCCCGCCAACTGTTTTCATGACGGTTTTTGTAAGAAAATATAAGTGCGCGAGTCATGACATGTGTTAATGATAATATTCCAGTCTAAGGACCATTACACAGGCTCGTAGATAGAAATATCCGATGACACCAAAACAAGCGGAATTACTACTAGCGGGTATGTTCTCATAATCTCCCATCTTGGAGATTACCAAGTGCGAACTCCATGAGAGAGAGTCTCGTCTTCTCATGAGTACTCACACATGACGGTCTGTATACTATGTGTCATATCATAGTATGTCATCCAACCACAAAACTTTATTTAAGAATATTTGTTATAGAATTTCCAAGTTCTCATCATAGCGGGGATCTACCATGACCTTATTAATGCAAAAAATATTCCAGGACATTATTATATTATAGTCATGTAGAACAATGAACAATATATAATAAGTGAACATTTATGTAATCAAAGTACAAAACAGTTGGTTATCAGGACACCAACCCTAACAGTTTTCACTTATGTTACATTACTATATCTGGATTTCCATTTTCATTACAAATATTTGACACCACACATCATTAATGTGTTGCTTCACCTAAGATTGATCACACATTTTTGGTTTTGAAATTATTCATATTTTCAATCAACATATGATCTGTTTCTCAACATGTGATTTATTATTATTATTATTATTATTATTATTATTTTCCCTAAGGTCACATCCCAGTGGTAGTTCCCCTACAGGGACTTATGGAGGTCTCAGGTTTGATCTTAATTGGGTGTGTGTGCATGTGCTGGTTTCCTTGTACTTTATATCCCCAACATAAGACCGATGTAAATTATTATTATTATCTGATATTTTTTTTTCAATTTTTAAATATTTATTATGCATTTTTTATTTTTTTATAATTTTACTTTTATCTTGTTGTTTAAAGAAAATACATAACAAAATCTTTATGATTAATTCTAATTATTATTTTTTATAAAAAAATTATGATTTGAAGACATTTTAATTGAATTTTCATATAAAATTGAGGATGAAGTAATTTTTTTTTGCTTTTTTTTTGTTTTTTAAAATATTCATGTGTCATATTTTTAAAACAAGTAAATTTTTGTTAATTATTTTTTTTCCTATTTTTAATGAAAAAACATATACTATGTAATTATTTTTATTTATTTTTATAAAACTTGTTTTCTATAATTATTGAAAAATTTAACTACTATCATGATTTTTTTCATTATTTGACAGGAACATGATGATAAGGGAATATTTGTAAAGTTTAGAAAACCATGAAAATACATCATTACAATGGTTTTGGACTATTTCCATGGGTTTAAGAACCATGAAAGTTATTCCCACACATTTCTTATTTATTCAAACATATAAAAATAATAATAACAAAAACAACAATAATAATAATTAAAAATAGTGCCACACTAATGGTGGTGGTGGGGGGGGGGTGGTGAGGGGAAGGTAGTGAGGTCAAGTCTTTAGGCTTGAAAGTTTACTAAAATTTGTTTCCTTGCATCGTGTTCTATAGTGGAAGATTTAATTGAACTTATTTAATAAATTATTATTTAAAAATAATAATAATTAACAACGGATAGGGATGGGTCTAAAAAACTAAAAATAATTAGAAATGACATGATATTTGAGTTGGAAGACCAACTCATGCCCTCTAAAAAATTTATTAAAAAAATAAGTGTATAGAATAAAGTACGAGGTGAACCATACTTACACTAACATGAAATATAGTTAAAACAAACAATAAATGATAATTTTTTTCAAAGGATTCTCTAAATATTAAGTTGATATTTCAAATGGAAGCTTTTAAAAACATCATATAAATTGACATAAACCACTCTATGTAGATTCCAAAATCCTTATAAGCATAAATCTCCAAATTTCCTAGTATCACAACAATTGTAAGTGATGTGGTGAACCATCCAACTATAAATATATTCCATAATTAGTAACAAATACAATAAAAAAGATATCTACCGACATCACTGAATTAGAGAAGAATATGTTACATAATTCCCCCATTGAAAATTTGGTTTCATAACAAAAAAAATTACATTCAAAGTGACGAATTTGATTAATTATAGGCTAAAATAAAAAATGAGATACTACTTCATTAGCCATTTATATTAAGAGATATCTCCAATGATGGTAGTGTGATTGAAACACTAACCTCCAGGCACCATAAACATATAATCCATTCTAAAACTACTTTAATTATAAATTGATTGATGAGGAACATGATCTGAAAATGTGTTTCAAATAATATAAACTCCTTGAATAGCTAAGAAACCCCTAAACTCAATCATGAAACAGTAGAATACAAGAACGAAGAGGATCCAGAAACCATTATACACAAATAGCTCCACCAGATGTTCAATATCCTAACATCATCAGTTCCTTCATTAGAACCTTATGGAAATTGAAAAAGGACCCAAAACCAATATAGTAGGAGCCACTGCATATGAACAAGAAAATGAAAGTGCCACATCAGATATCCCAGAATCATCTTGTATCATATTTCTCTGCAATACAACACATCATGCCCTTAAATTTTCCTAAGATATTTCTAATGGAATTCAAAATATTAAAGAGTAACTAGAACCAAGATTAGTGTGAGGATCCCCCATTCTTTCCACATCACTATTAATCCACTAATGATCATGTGAGTGTTCCAAAATCATTAAAGTAGAAGGAAGCCTGAAATCCATATTATCATTGGGATGAAACATTAAATATTTAATATCCACCTATATAGAAGCAAATTACATCAACCCTTTCAGTTGTATCAACTCCATGAATCATTCCAGATCAAAATTTTCTTATCACATCTAAAAAAATTAGTAAGTTATTTTCTAGAAGCCTTCAACAAGTAGGAATCATAGATTTATAAGTTTATATTTTATGATTTATACTAAATAATAATTAAATATTAATATATTTGATAAGAACAAACTGCATACTTGGTAAGTGATTAAGGATTTACTAAAATTCCATGATATTTTGGGTTTGAAACTTGATGATTACTTTTTTTATTTAATACATTAACATGGTTTATAAACTATGGGATTAAATCACTTATAAATCCATGGATATAGGCCTATAATGATATATTTAGTTAACATTATTGGGTGAACTACTTATATAACTTATATCCATGGTTTTGGGGTCATACCCACATCTATAAACCCTAACTATAACCTATATTTTTAATATTGTATAATTAAGGGCACAAAAATTTCATTTTTTTCTTTATAAGATTTTAAAAAATAAAATGTGTTACAATTCAAAATAAATTATAAAAAATTGTTATATATTATTTATTGAGTTTCTTGAAAATAAAATTTTACATTTTCTTCATTTTTCTACATTTTATTTATGAAATTTTTAAAAAATAATTTTCATTTGTTTGTACTGAATTTTTTATAATAAAGTGAATCATTTGATAAAAATAAAGTATAAAAAAAACTTCATGTTAGTTTTTATGTTTAAAATTAATATTTCAAAATAGTTTTTATAATTTCTATTAAAAATTAAGAATAAAATAATTATTAGGTATTTTATTTACTTTTTAAAAATAATTTACAATACTTCACAAAAAATATAAACATTATTACGTGTTATTTTTTTTATTTTTTAAAAGAAAAATTTATTATTTTTAATAATTTTTTATTTAAGATTAAAATAAAAAAATTATTTTGAGTATTTTATGGGATTTTTTAAACTACTTACTTATTTTATTATTAAATGAAAAGATATAACACATTTTATGAGATTGTATTTAAATATATCTTTGCAATAAAATAAATTATATATATATATTTTTTACAATTATCATATATAATTAAATATAAAAAAGTATTTATTAATTTTTAATTTAATATGAATAATTATTACATTTATTTCGGTCACAATTAGTAGATAAATTTTATATTTACAACTTAACTTTTTAGAATGAGAATGTTGGCCTACTTATTAAAGATTCATCTAATTATAGGGTTATAGATGACTTGTGGAGTTAAGGTAAAGGGTGTTCACCTTGATATTTATGCACACCTAATGGAAGTAATTCAATGGTTGAAATATTTTTAACTATAATACCAAAAATATCTCACATTTATTTTTCAGCTTCATAATATTCTATCAATACAATGTTTGGTTAAAGAGATTTGTATTGTCAATATGCTATTTATGGTTATAAGTCTTATCTGGATAATTATTTTCTATTTAAAATATTTGAAAATGAGAAATTATAGTTTGAAACTGATATAAAGAAAATTATAGGTTTCTTTAAATCTAATTTCATTTTCCCTATTCTTTTTTAAAATATCATTAGTTGAATTTGTGTTTTATTTTCATCATACTTGAACATTTTAAAGGTTATTAAATTATCATCATGGTATCAAATCATATTGAAAATGTTTTTATTAATTTTATTTCTAAACTCAAAATGTATTTGTGGATAAAATTGTATTATTATTTTTTAAAATAGTTTATATTTTTTTGAAAAATTATTCACGTGTTGTTCTTCAACACATGAATTGTTTAAAAATCTATTTTTAGTGTCAATATATTTTTAGCATGAGAAAAATTGATCAATAAAATTAAAAAAATATTATATTTTAAAAATAGGATAAATATAGGTTTTAATTCTATTTTACTAATAGAAAATTTAATCCATGAAATTGAAGTAACATTTATGTAAATATGTTATAAATAATTATTATATTTATTTATATCACAATTTTTATATAAATTTATTATTTATAGCCCAATATTTTATTGACTAAGAACATTGATGTACTAATTAAATGGTCAGATAAATATATGGAAACTTATGGCCTCAATCCTATATAATGGGTGTTAATATTTATCATTATACATAAAAATGGGAAAGATTCCTGTTGTGAAATCCTTATGACTGTAACCCTAAAAACCTATAAATTTTCATTATATTTAACATCTTATTTTTATAACATGTTACCATCATAATTTATTCTAGGTTTGAATGGTTTGTCTAATTAGGAAATTCATACTTTTCATGTAAAATATTATTAAACTTGATTTCCTCCCACTCAATCCCACTAAAATAAATTTATTATGGATTTAAAATGTTGAATTGAATTTGTTTTCTAATGGAGATGGTGTGATGATCTTATTCTCTACACTAATGTTCATGGTGGAATTTCTTCTATCTCCATATTTATCATGGAATATTTCCTTCATAAATATGTCATTATCATTTTTTTTAATTTTTAGTGATGAAGTATGAATTGCCTTTGGGAAAACAAGGCTTGTTTTCGTATGATTGAGGTAGTAAATTTTTTAATCATTTTACCCTAATAATGTCTTGAATAAATATTTCAAAATGAGTTTTAGATATCATAATTTATCATAATTTTAGAAATATTTTATGTAAAATATTTTAAATAAATTAAGCATCCATGATCGACTATATAAATAATATTAATTCAATAGATGGATAAGATCATTCCCTGAAGTGGATCAAAATATTGAATCATAGTTTCATATTTTTGGTCTTGAAGGCACCATAATTTATGATTAAATAATTTTATTTCATTACCTAAAGTGAATGTTGTTTTCTTATATTTCTTGGTGAATTGATAAATTTAATGATTAAATATATTTTATGTAATTAATTTTTCTACCTAAAGTAATTAAATGATGATCATTATTGATAAATAATGGAATATCATTTAGAAAAGAAAAATCTAAAAAAATTATTTATCAAATTTATTCCTTGATGTGAATGTAATTCTAATGGTTTTATTTCATTTCTAGAAAATAATAAAATTATTCATGATTTGTTTTATAAAATCCATGTTATCAATCATGAATAATTAAGAAATAATATATTTGATCAATAAATGATACCCGTTTCCCTTGAAGGGACTAATATTACTAAAATTGTTTTATGAATTATTATTATAACCTTTGTGAGGAATCTGTTGTGAATTATACAAATTCTCTTGCATTGTTTCCCTAATCCATATGCATCTTCCTTAAAAATACATGGGATATCCTCTTCCCAATAAAAATATTTTAAAAATGTTTGGGATATAAATTAAAAACAATATAATATTCACTAGGTGATGGTCCTAAATAGTTATGATTATATTATGAATTCAAATTGACAACAAACCACCAGAATTGTGAATTATAATATTAATGAAAAATGTGTGCATTTTAGTTTTTTATTATATGACATGAAAGTTTCACATAAACATAATGAAAGATCATATAGATCCTATATAAGTTAATATTGAATCACACATTTTATAAATATTTATTTAATTAAATTCTTTATAAGAGCTCTTATATGTTCATTATTAATCAAATAACATGAAGATATAATGTATGCTTATATAAGTACCATAATTAGTTGTACAAAATCAATCAAAGTCTCCAAAATAGAAAATATATTACTAATTATCCATACAAAAAATAATGATTAGTTTTATCCAAGAGAATAATGAAATATAATGTTCTTAAAAGATATCATTGAAAATAAATATCATACAGATACTATGGATGAAGGAGGTGTCAAATACACCTATATATAATAAGAATTTATAATAACAAAAAATTTGATTCAAGAAAATATTTCAAGGTTTCATTTTATCTATACTATATGAATATATGTATGATAAAATAAAATATGATAAACCTAAATTTTACCGATCATTATACATTAATAAAATGAAATGATCATTTGGATTATTCAGGGACAATTATTATGAAAAATATTGACAAATGCATACATGAGTATTAATTTATTGATAAAATAATAGACATCCATCAGGGGGAGATTCATCAATAAATGGATGTATATCTACTAAATTATTACTTATAAGATAATTTTTCTTCCTTATTATTATACTATCAATTCTCTCTATATAATGATATACCAAGGTTTACCTATTACAAAGGTAAATTATTTATACAATCATTAAATATATTGTAATTTAAATTTAAATATTTATATAAAATATCAATTATGAAATATATATGGGTGCATACACTTACCATGAAAACTATAAATATATTTTATTAAAGATAAATATATGAAATTGTCACATATATTATAATTTTCTAGTGGATATTTAACACCCATGTTTTTGAGTTATTTAATGAAGTGGATTTTAACTTCAATTTATTTATTGAAGTATTGAGGAGAGGGATTTCAATTAATTTTTGTATGAAATTATATAATGTTACTTTTGCTGTCACATAATTATTGGAGTTAGAGAAACACATGGGTTGAAGAGTTAATTCATTGGAATTAATTTGGTTATATTGAGATAGATTTATGGTCATGAAATATTATTGGAATTAATTTATTTAATTAGGTTGATATTTTTGGATTTTTGTTAGAGTTATTGGCTTTCGATTAATAAGGGTTTAAGAGAATTAAATTATAGAAATTAAATTAAGGAAATTATTAAAATATATTTATGGTTTAAATATTAATATTTAATCATGTGATATTATTTTCATTGAAATTTATTTGATGATGTATATATAACTAATTTAATTATATTTGAGGATTTAATGTTGGAATTGTCGATATGAAAAACTCCTTGGTTCTTTTAAAATCTCTGTGGAATTGATAGAGGTTTGACTTGAATTTTTTTATGATGGCCATGATGGCATATTATAAGATTTATTTAATTTTGAATTTTCATGATATATAATTATAGTAATGGTATACCATGAATATTAATCTTATTTAGTTAATTTTAAGGAATTAAATTAGGGAAATTACCATTGACATGTTATATGGAGTTTTTTTTACTGGATTACTTTTTGATAAATGAGGATAATTATTATTATATTATAGTAATAAAAAATATTTTTATTAATATGGATATTATTATGGGAATTTCCATGGATTATGGTTGAGAGTTTAAAGAGGTTTAATTTATAGAAATAAGTGTAACCAATTAAGACAATTCAATTATGTAATTTTAGGAAGGATTTAACAAGGAAAGAGGGTATTTAATAAGAGATAAACATTAATATTTAAATATGATTTCTATAGTGAGTAAATGGAGAGTTAGATAGTATATTATATGAATTATAGGGATGAGACTTCATTATATTATTTTAAAATAGAACTCTTATGATCATGGTGGTAGATGAATTTAGATGATGAAATTAGACATAAAGTTACCATAATTTAAAAGAAAATTCAGAGAATTAATGTATGTAGAATGAGTTATTCTATAGATTTATTCTAAGTTATTTAAAGTAACTAAAGGTGTTACCCAACATTAAAAATCCTACTTTTGAAGTTTTCATGAATAAATAATCAAAGGGGGGATTTTATGTCATTCATCACAATCCATACAAATTGGAATGGGGGTTATGCCAAATCAGAATTAGAGTCATGACACACACTATAAATTTCTCCATTAAAACCATTTAACTATATAACTCTTATCCAAAGACTTATATGGGGCCATTCCTAATGTAATAGGGGGTTTCAACTTACTGGTATCATTCACTCTTTAACAGAGTATTGCACAGGGACATACCGATATGGAACAGGTCATGCCAAATTCCCCATAAGAATAGAGTGGTGACCTCTTATTCAACAATTAATATTTATAGAATATTCCTATGATATTAATTAGTGGTTTACCATAGAAGGATTATCAATTTGATATGTTTTGGAGAAAACATGTATCATAATCTAGGTAAGTGATTTCGATACTTTATAGGATATGGAAAATTCATTTATGCATAATTGATTGAATATGATTAAGAAATGATTTAGTTATCTAGGTATTTGTGATAAATTTTTTTTATATTTTTAAATTATTTTTTGATAAACTACTTTATGGAAACATATGATGAAGGTTTTGATTTTTTAAATGATTTAAATATATTTTATTTGATTTTGTTGAATAGTGTGAGTGTGTAGTATAGAAATATTTTTAGTGAGTCCTATATTGAAAAACTATATAATTTTATCATGGTATAGTATGGGAACTTAGAGAGCACAAATTATGGAGAGTAATGGATGAAAGTCAAAAACTCATTCCTTATCATGGAAAAGGTGAGGTTTTTGAGTTAAATGTTTGAATGGGTGAAGACTTGGTTTATAGAATAAAAGATAAATATAAATTAGAAAACTTAAACTATCTATGATAATATATTCCTTATATTATTTTTTATCAAGATATATATATTTTATTGGGATTTATGAAAACATGGAGTTTTTCTATTATTTTGGGAAAATTAGGAGTTTTTATATATTTTTGGAAATAGAGGAGTATTATAAATTATTTAAGAAATATAAAGTTTTATAAAAGGATTATTTTAGGAAATATATTTTTTGAAATGGATTTAGATTTTTGATTTGGTTTCATGGTATTTTCCAAGAAAATGTGATTTTTGGGAGAATGGTTTTTATATTATGGGTTTTGATATCTAAATTTTTAAATAATTTAATAAATCAATATTTTGGATAAAAATATTTTGATTTATCATTATTTTTTTTCTATTTCATTGTTGATTTTTCTTATTCATGTATATTTATTAGAGTCTTAGTGATTTCTTATAGGGTTTATACTTACCCCAACATTTTCACTTTTTCGGGCATGTAGTCATGATTGTTCATGATGTAGGTAAAATTAATTTCTAGTAATTTGTTAGTTGGGAGATATAAATCCAATTTAGTGACATGAAAATAGGATTAAATGTCTTGGGAATGAGATTATTCTATATATTTTTCATCAGTATGTGTCATTATACCATGATTTGATTACTCTAAAATTTATTGGTACCACTACCAATTTTTATGGTTTTAATAAAAGTGTTTTACATTAAACATACATGGTTAATAATTTTTTATTTATTTTGAGGTTTAATCATTCCCTAATAAATATTTTTATCCCTTGGAACCATTTTCATACCTCTCACGATTAGGGGAATGATCTTGAGGATATATGGTGACCTGATTTGAGTCTCAGGATTCAGGTTGTTACAAAATGTCACCAAAGATAGACTACTGAGTTCTAGGAAATTTGGTAGAAATTAAAAATAGGATGGTGATAACTTGAAATATACCCCTAAAAAGACATATCTAACCTTTTTATGGTAAAACTTGCATCATTAAGAAGACTATGGATAATGAAAGGTTGAAAATAACCTCATATGATATTGTTATTTATGATGAGTTAACCCATAATGGTTCAAAATTTGAAAGTTTTCATGCACCATTATATTTTTGGTAAATAAATGAATCACTTAAAAATGTTTTTTTTAAATAAAAGGGATTTATTTTAATTAAATGGATTTTAAAATAATTTTTTATTTTTAATAGCCTAAAAGTGGTTTTGAAAAGAAAATTTTAAATAACATTCTTGACTTTTTTATGATTAAGTAATGAAAAATGGGATTAATTAGAAGAAAGAGGTAGAAATCCACATAGACATCGTATGAAATGATATTCCTATGATGGTTATCATTTTGGGGTCATGTATTCCTAATTTTATATTTTATATTCTATAGAATAATTATACTTAGAAGAGTACACATTTAAATGGATACGAAATTGTGGATAATTCTCATGTAGATCATCAACTGGTGAGGATTATTGGACAATCAATTTAAGAATAGGACAAGGAGGCTAATTAAGAATATATAAGGGAAATAGATCTAGCATTATAGTTTCTAAGTCATAATCAAGATAATATGTTCGTTATTGAGTACACATATAAGTTTTCCAAGTCTCTTCAATATGAACCAAATTTAGTGATTAACATGAACCTTAAGGCCTAGTGGCTTGTGATACAGTTATGACTAGAGATATAGGCCATGGAAATCATGCTAAGATCACTTAATTACCCATAGGTTATTATTATAACAACCATAACATAGAAAAATATAGAAAAAACAAGAATAGAGACAATCCTTATTCTCTTGAGAGTTAAAGGATAGAATCTCTTTAGTGGATAAAGAGGAAGTGGCAGGAAAATCAAGGAAATTCATCTAATGAATTTCCCTAAGTAACTTAAGAAAAAACATCACTAGAGTGTTTCTAATATAGTAAAATGGGAAACCTAAAATCAAAGTTCTAAACCCTTATCATACTTGTTTTCGGTGTTAAAAAGTGGATCACAAAAAGAGGTTTTGTAACCCAACCTCACAAATGAGTAACAAAGGAGTATATAACCAAGTTTGGGTGTCAAAGATATATGTTAATGAACTAAAGATGGATGAGTCATGAACTCATGTTAAAGTGAAATAACCACATTAATAATGGAGTTCATTTCCTTAAAATAGTTAAGGGAATATATTTGGAACCACATAGGCACCAGGGGAGGAAAGGACTGACCCGAGACCTTCCGTGGTGCAAAGTACCATTTTAATTTTTTCTATAATTATCTATTTGTTATTTTGATATAGAGGGTCACAGTTGTAATATTTACATGGCTAATCATTTGATTATGGTTATGAGTATAGATAATTTCATATATCATAAGGGTTAAAACTCTATTTGTTAAAAGAAATAAATAGGGCTTAGGTATCCACCCCATCCTATTATGATTGAAAACATAATTACATTAAGGAACATATTAATCCTTAAGATGAAATGTTTGATCAAATTATTTTTATGGATAAGATAAGTGAATTTTAGACATAAATTTACTATTATTTTTAGATATTTATCATTATTACACTAACTATAACTATTTAAACTTTTAAGAAAGAATGGGATACCTCTGACGATATTTTTGTTACAATTCCAATTGATGTGGAGTCATTATTCGATAAGTAAATAAGGATGGTGGTTGAATCAATAGGGATTAAGAGATGACCTACAATCCTAATCATGGTTTTGGATTGGTATCAAAATATTATTCTCTAATGTATTTCTCAATACTAACACTATATAGAGAGATTTAGTTTTCTATTGATCTAGTGTATAAACAAATATCAATTTCATCACCTTCATATTGCAGGACTCTATTATAATTAAAATTACTAAAGGTAAATATGGATGATATTTAAAAAATGGATTAATTGTGTTTTAACCATGAAAATATTGACTTATAAGGGAGAAAAGTTTGATTGTAATGAGAAGTTGTAGGAGTTATTTAAGAAACTAAGGAAGAATATTATTTTGGATCCTATTTTAATTATTCCTTAGCCACGAGTTTCTTATGAAGCATATTGTGATCTGCATATTTTCTATTTTGGATTATTCTTGATGAAAGGTGGAAAGGTCCTAGAGTATGGGTGTTGGAAATTACGACCTGGGAAAAAAATTATCCTATACATTATTTGGCTATATCTTCTATTATTAATTATTTAATAAATTGGAAGAATTTATCCTTTTGATAAAAAATCTATTGTGTATACAAACAAAAAGAGTTTGAAATACATTTTTTCTCATAGTGTGATCTCAACCTGAGACTACACAAGTTGGTAGATTATCTTCATATTTTTTATTTATAGTTTATTAATTTATTGGGGAAATAAAATACAATAGTAGATGATTTGAGTATAAAAAATTCTTAACCAAGTGGTGAAGGAGTTGGAGTGTAGTGACAATTTATGGGGTTATTGGAAAACTTTCACATATGGGTAAAATAAGAAATGGGTAATGTTTTCCTCTATAATATTAATGTGAATTATATTTTTACAAATAAGTGAGAGAAAAAATTATCAAATAATGAATATAATTGGATAAGGTAATACATATAAATTGGGTTGACCACTAATGGATTAAGAATTACACTAAATTTGGGGCTATGATTCCAAGGTGAGATAGTTATTCCTACAGAACTAATAAATAAAGCTTTATAAAATTTCTAATATTAGATTTAGGTAGTACATACCATAAGTAACAAGATATATCATAACATTAGATAATCATTTTAGTGGTTCAGAATGAATAAATACATTACAAAATTATTTCTCAATGTTTGACTTGTTAATTAATAAAGGTGGTGCATTGAAAACTGGTAAGATTGTTACAAACCTTTCCTATTATTACCTATAAATGGGAAGAAATTTGTATTGTTTTATTAATTGTATTACTAAAATTATAAAAAAATGATAATATTTCGGTAGTGGTGGAATAAATTATGAATTTATCACATTTATTATATACTTGAGAAACATTTTTAATTTATTACCTTGTAAAATTTTATATGGAAGAGGTTTCTAAACATAATGGTGTTATAAATTTTATTGTATCTAAAAGATATATAATATTTAGATCTGGATTCTATAGGGTGATGTAGAATATTTTGGGGATAAAGTTAGGGATGAGTATTGTTTACCACCCTCATATAGATGGATATACAAAGAAATTTATTCAAATTCTAGAAGTTATGATTTTTTCATGTGTTCTCAATTTTTGAATATCTTAAGGGGATAAACCATAATTAATAGAGTTTTTTATAATAAAAAATATCAATCAATGATTTATATGTCATCATTTTAAGCTTTATATGATCAATCATGTCATTCACCATTATATGGGGTCCAGGACGATGGAAAACTCTTATTCAATCTAATCAGTCCAAGGGATGATAAAAAAATTAAATTAATTCAGAATTATATGGTTTCAAAATAGAGTCAAAATAAGTCTTACACTGACTAGAAATTATTACCCTTAAAGTTTAATATTGTGGATAATGTGTTTTGAAGGTGTCATTAAGGTTAGAAAACTAGTGATGTTAATGGAATGTCACCTAAGACCTTTTAAATTCATAAGGTAGATCAAAGAAATGGAATATTAGTTAGAATTAACATAATATTAATCACAAATTCAAAGTATTTTATATGCCTCTATATTAAATAAGTACCATCCAATGATTTTTATTTCTTGAATTATGAAATGGTTAAGATAGTACCTATTTTGACTTATATTGAGAATCCTATTAGAATTTTGGAATCAAAAGAAACTATTATCAGTGAATATAATATTTTTTAATGAGATTTTTATGGAAACATGGACTAAATTTAATAGGATACTTGATAAAGAGAAGAATATTTTTGGAAAGTGTGTCCAAAATGTTTTGACAGTGATTCCACTAGGTGAATTTCTAGGTATGAAAAG
The DNA here is from genome assembly GCA_963277665.1 of Viscum album. Lineage (NCBI taxonomy): Eukaryota > Viridiplantae > Streptophyta > Magnoliopsida > Santalales > Viscaceae > Viscum > Viscum album. The sequence continues at coordinate 1,324,009,295 of OY728160.1, forward strand.
TCCTATAGTGGGGAGAATTGTAACATATGTGTTTTTGAGTTATTTAATGAGATTTATTTTATCTTTAGTTTATTTATCTAAGTGTGAATGACATAGAATATAATTAAATTTTATTTTTATAATTTAATTGTGTAATCTTACTTTTGTTGTCACATGATTGTGTGAGTTAGAGAAACATACAACTTAGAGAATTAATTCATGATAATTGATGTGGTGATATTTTCATGGATTTAGAGTCATAAAATATTATTGGAATTTCATTGATGTTGGGACAATTGATTTAATTATAATGATATTTTTGGAGTTATTTTGGAGTTTTTGGCATGTGATTAATATGGGTTTTAGAGAAATACTTTATGTAAATTAAATTGTGGACATTATTAACATGGATTTATAGTTTAAATATTAATATTTAATATTGTTACATTATTTTGATCAAAATGGATTTGATAAAGTCAATATAATTAATTTAATTATATTTGGGGATATAATGTATACATTATTAACATGGAAAATTCATTGGTTAATTGTGAATACTAGAGTAATTTATGGAGTATTGGCTTTGAATTTATTGTGATAGTAATGGGGGAATATTAGAAGAATTATTGGATTTTTAATTAATGTGATGTGTAATTATAGTGGTTTTCCACCATTTATGTTAATCTCAGGGAACTAATTTAAAGGAATTAATATAGGTAAATTATCCATGACATGTTAAATAGATATTTTGACATGGTTGAATTCTTAGTAAATGAGAAAAAATATAATTATATTATAGTATTTAATTTTTTTTATTAATATAGATATTACTATAGTATTGTCTATAAATTATAAAAGATAAAGGAAATAGGTTTCATTTATAAAAAAATAGGGAATCAATTTGAATAATTGAATTAAGGTATTTAATGATATAGGAGTATGACTAATTAAATATGATTTCTATGGATAGTTAATATAGATATTGATGGAATAGTTTATAATTGAGGGGGATGAAACTCCATTATTTTATTTTAAAATAACTATATTATTCTCATGGTGGTGGTAGAATTTGGGAAAAGAAATTTGGCATAAAGTGATCAGGAGTAGGAAGAGAAGTCAAAGAATTAGGGTATATATAATAAGTTATTATATATTTTATTTTGAGTTGTTTAAACTAAATAGTGGTGTTCCTAGGATATAAAACCCCACATATAAATTTTTCATCAAGAAATAATTAAAGGGGGATTTTACAATATTAAGCACTAGCCATGCCAAATTAGCATGGGTGTTTTACCACACATTAGAACATTCCTCTTTAAAACCACTTCTACACCTTATAACTGAAGAGTTACATGATATCATTCTAAATATAATGGGGGCTATAAAACTTACTTATTCCATGTACTATTTAATAGATAGTTGTATGAGGCCATTCAAAAATGGCAAGAGCCAAGGAAAATTCCCTATAATTATAGAGTTAAGACCTATTATTCATGATTTATGATTTATATATGATTATTTTAGTATGAATTGACTATTTATCTTAAAATAATTAATAATTTGATAAGTTTTAGAGAAAATGTGAAAGATCATATAGGTAAGTGGCTATGATAATTTTTATAAGTTAGTGAATTCATTTATTATTTGTTTATTGATTTTTATCATGAAATGATTTGTTTATATAGGTTTTTTTGATAAAGCATGTTTTTTTATAAATTATTTTTTGATAAAATTATTTATAAAATCATACAGTAAATGGATTGATTTTTTAATGATTTGAATACAATTATAATGATATTTATGCACGGTGTAAGCGTGTGGGTGAAAATGGTTTTATTTAGGAATATTTTTAAATCCTCTATACTTCTACCATAGTGTTTTGGGGGAACATTGAGATCACTTGTTTAGGTGAGTGATGACCAAATGAAAATAACTCAGTCCTTTTCATGGTGAAGTAGAATGTTTGGATTTAAATGTTTGAAAAAGTGGTGTATTGGTTTACATAAGAAATTTAATGAGATATTATACAAATTAAACTATTTATTCTCATTGATTATTTAACATGATTTATTTATCCAGATATGGATATTTTCAAGTGATTTTGGAAACCATTTAGTTTTTATATTATTTGGGGAAAACATGGTGTTTTTATATTATTTTTTGAATATGAGGATTTTTCCAAATGATTTGATAAATAAAATTTTTTTAGAAAGAAAAATATTTTGAAATTGATTTAAATATATATTTGATTTCATGGTATCTTTTAAGAAAATACAGTTTTGATTAAATGGGTTTGGTATCATAGATTTTGATATATTGTTTTTTAATTACTTTGATAAATCAATATTTTGGATAAAACTATTTTTGATTCATCATTGTTGGTTATCATTTCATTTCTAATTTTTCTTATGCATGGATATTTATGGGAGTCTCGAGGAAATACTATTAGGTATATACTCACTCACACATGCACACATTGGTGGGAATATATACATGATCGTATAAAATGCAGGTAAAGTTAAAGTCCTATACTTTGTTAGTGGAGAGCCATAAATACTCTTTAGAGACATTGAAAAATGTGTTGGTGGATTGATTATAAGACGTATCGATCTATTTCAAGTCAACATGTGTCATTGTACCTTGATTTTATTATTATAAGAGTTATTTCAATTCATTTCTAATTTTCAAAGTTTTAATAAATATATTTTACATTAAACATGAATGGTTACTCATTTTTGTTTATGTATTTTATAATAAAATAATTCTCTAATGGTTTATTTTATCCCTCAACACTATATTATAGCCTCTGGTGATTAAGGGAATATTTTTTAGGCTATGTGGGGATTCGATTCAAGTCTTGGGATTTGGGTCCTTGGGATTGGTTGTTACAAGATATTTATATCATGTTTTTTTTCATGTTTATTAAAATAATATTGAGTATAACATACATTATATAAAATAGTTTAGAAAAAACATTGATAATATGCTCCCAAAACATATTTATATAATTCAATTTTAAAGTATTGAAAATAAATTGTTTGATATATATATTATACACACTTAAATTGTGGTTTAAATAATTATATAAAACCATTATTAACCATGAGTAAAAATAAATAAGCAAAATTTTCCACCAAAGTGGAAAAAAATATATCAACAATAATTTCTTTTTAAATTTTATTACAGAAGCGAAATTATCACTAGAAAAATCATGATATCTTATTAAATTTTATTGAAAATATATTTTAATTTTTGAATTATTTAAAAACTCATTGATAAAAATGGATTTTGTAATATGTTGAAATCAAAGTAATTTTCAGAGAGCTCTAGTGGATTGTGTATACACACACCTGAGAGGGGGTTAAATCTGGTGTTTTTATATTATTATAACAAAAACCAATTATTCTTTTAATCCTATAACCCATTTTGGGTTTAAACATTTAATTCTAGTTAAATCACACAGATCCTTTTTTTAACCTAGAATACACTTATATGAAATGTTGATAAAGAATTAAATATGGGATATGTGTTTTTACAAGGTTTGGTCTTCATGTGATCGTACTCCTTACTGCAATTGGTTATTATCCCGATCCATATATTTTACACCATTAATCTTATTATCAATAAAAATTGAACATGGTTTTTTTATCCTAAAACACTCTCACAATATATTACATATGTGAGGGAGTTAAAAATATTAAACATGTGAACTATGCTTTATATCTTTGCATTTATTCATGTTGGAATTACATCAGCTATCCTTGATTTCCTCCTCCTCTAGAAGTAGATCAAAAATTATTTCTTGGGATGTATCTACACCCTCAAAACTGATCCACTTTCTCAATGGTAGAGTGAATTAATTTTCTTTCTAGCCTTTAATAATAATACATGTAAATTTCCCTTTGTATATAACAATATTCTATAACTTATAGAATATATTCCCATGATACACTCAACTCAAAAATTATTACCTTAAACTCAGCACTGTAAGTTCATGCAATATAAATTTACCACATCTCACTCATCTGTGACTATAGTCTTTTTAAAATTTTCTCACCTCTTCCTTGAATATATCTATTTAGCAGTATAAGTAATTTTTTTTATTCTTCTTATTTGAAACCTAATTGGTTCTCTATTCAACATTAGTTCGATAGCTCTAGATTATTCCTCAAGATATTTTATTGGCTATCAGATTCTCAATGTATTCTTTTTTAAAAAGGATCTTTTTCACTCCTAACCTTATTAGTTCACTACTACAGTAACATAAAAAATTATTCCTTTTATTTTCTTCTTCATCGATATAATCATTCTCACATGCATGCGAAGGTATATTAAATGGATCCTATCATTTCCAATATCTATAAATGGGATATCAAGAGGAATTTCCCCCTATAAGTCAAAATATCTATTATAAAATAACTACTTTTATTTTCCCATAATATTTTAGTGCACATCTTAACAAAATCTCACATGAAATTGATCTCTATGATGATTTCTAGAAATATCCTTTAGACATCTCTCCTCATTTTCTTAAAACCGAATGTGTATTTCATTTTTTATAGTAGGCTAAACTTCTTTAAAATTATAAAAATATTCCTTTAGAAGTCACATTTAATTCTCTATTCAAATCTATATAAATATTACGTAATATATTAGCTTGTGGCATGACACTCATCTCACAACATGAGAGCTTCAAGTAAACTTTTTATAAGAATATACCTTTGAACGGTACTTAAAAAATTTCATATCAACCACACTTTCCTTTTCTTATCATCCTAGAATCAAAAATAAATCTATAATATTTAATCCATTAAGAACAACACATGCATCAACTTATTTTTCATTTCAATATTTAATGAAATATAAAATTTCTCATTTTTTTGGAAAAAATAAACATTGGAAACTCATTATACCTCAATATTATTATCTATAAAATATATTAAATAAAAATTATTAAATATTTAATTTAAAACTCAATCATTAAATCAATAACATCTACATTTTTTTAAAACCTAATAAAATCAATTTATCACGTTTAATATAGAAAACATTATTTCATGCTTTGTAGTTATTCTCCCTCTACTCTAAAATCAGATTATTTTGTTTAGATCATGGATTTATAAATATTAATGACCTTTTGAATATGAAAAAACAACTTTAGAATCATTATATATCATATTATTTATATTCTTTAATTTCCCCACTTAATCGGAATTTAAATTTTTATAGAAATTCTTCTTCCTTTGATCCTTTTCTCCATGCTTGAGGATAAACTTCTCATAAATTTTTAGATTGAATCACACACCATTTTTGGTATTGGTGATATCTATATCAATGAATAATATCATAATCATTATACTATATTACATTCTTTGGAATCTTTTAATTCTTGAAATATTAGTTTTTCACTAAGTAAAATATCTCATGGGCTATGTAAGATGTTTTCCTTTTCTATATTTCCAATTGGTAACCATAACACCTTGAATTACAGAATTATCATAAAATTGACTCAATTATCTTACATATATCTAAAATATATTATAGGATTCTTGAACTTAATACATAGACTGAAACTTTTTATGTGTAGAGTCAGAGTTTGTTACATGTTCTTAAACTTCTTTTACACATATCCAAAATATATTATGCATATAAAATAACACATTTACTAGAATAATTATCTTTTAGAGTTTAGGATATATTACACATTATTTAAAATTTATCTAATGGGATAAAATATCTTATATTAAAGTCATAATATCTTATATGTATGAAATATGCCTTTCCACTTTTTTCAAACTCAAACTCGAGAACATTACTTCCAGATTTCTTCTAATAAACTTTGAACATATTCAAATATTCTTTAGGAATTATCAATCAACTCATATAAATTAATAAATAATTTAAATAATTTTGGTAATTATTATAAAAATTCCAAACCTAATTAATTATGTTTCAAAATCTTACAGTATATAAATTACCCAAAATGGGAAAAATTTCAAGTACTCCTATAGTGGATCATCTCCATTTAGATTTTACTAATTGAATAACTACAGTTTAATATTTATACTTTCTGTATTCTTTAAAATATATTTATAAATATTATATGAATACTATATGTCCCTAGTAATTGTCTTTGAAAATATAACCAGCTCTCCAATAATCACATGTAATGGGTTGGTCACTAAGAAACTAACTATATTCTTCTTTACCCAAATGCATAGGAAGCCTTCTAACTTCTATTTCCAACATGAGATATATTTTACTTTTCATATATAATGGAAACCAACTATAAATTCCTTAAGATACATTAAATTACTTCATATTGACAAAAAATATAATTCATGCTTCACACATCCAAGGGAACTTCAATTTTCCCCTTTGTATTTGTTGTAAAGTACAATTTTTTTTCAATTTAACAGACATTTTCTTTCCCTAATTGAAAATAAATTCAAATTGGAGAAAGTTTTATCCCACTTAATGAAATTTTGTGGAATAATTGATAATTTTATTATTCCCCATCATTGATCTCACAAATTATAGGGGAAAGTTGTGTCTTCTCAAACCAACTCTTATAATTTCAAAAAATTCATCCACTACCCATTTGATTCCTTTATATATATTTTGAATAATACATAAGGGAAGGGTGAGTACCATATTTTTTTAGTATTGTGCTATCAAATCATTAATTCTAATTATATTTGGGATAATGTTTTGTAGAAAACAAGAGCGAAATTTTAAGACAAAAAATCAATCCATAAATAAACCACCATGGAATACCACTTACATTATTCTTTATCAAGGGTATGTTCAAAAATATTTCCAAGAAAAATTCATAAAACTAAAATCATTTGAACATAGGCGTAAAAAAATTTCAATTTCAAGGTTTTCTTACCCATTTGGTTAGATAATGAACATTCCTTGATAGACATAATGTATATGAGTTATAATAGTAATGAGAGAATGGGAATCATACTCCAATATTTAATTTTTAAGGGACCATATTGATTTTTAGATTTATGAGAAATTTTAAATATCTAGAAGATTTAACTCTTTTTAAATCTTTCCCTCAAGGGATTCCATACATACTTCTTCATCTTCAATTTCCATCACTTAATCACAACCAAACTACTATTAAAGTAAGTTGAGTATCTTTAGCTTCTCAGTTGGAGTAGTGGGGTTGATACTTATTTCTCAACCCATGAAAATTATTCTTAGAAGATCCAACACTTTAAGAACTCTTCATGTTATATCCTGCCTTTATTTTACAAGTTTTTTCACCTTTTAAAAATAAATATTTCTTATTGATTTCTCTTTACTTATTATCTAAACTAGGATACTTAAATATTTCAAAAAGATAACTTTATTCATTTTCCTCTTTCTCCACATTCCCAACCTTTTACAAATAATTTGGATATATGGTTAGACACCCTTTCTTAAAATTATTAGATTCCCTTTTGCGAGTTGACTCCTTTTTCACAATAACCATATTGATACTATAAGTTAAAATTGTTTTACCTTGTTTTTTAATAGATTATTTTGACCCAGTATAATAGTCATGAATTTGTTAGCATAAATCCTAATTTTTTTTTACCTTACACACACATATTTCTAAACTTTTAAGATACCCTTTTGGGAAATTTCTTAATTTCTTCAAAATGAGGGTCAACAACTAATCCAATCCTACTATATCTCTTTCAGATGAATTCCCATTTTGATTTCATCTTGATTCCCTTAAATTTAAAATTCATAGACATATTGTAATATCCCATGATGTATAATATCTTTACATAATAAAATTATTTCATTCCTATAGGTTGTTCACCCTAATTACCTTTTTATTGTCTTCTTGGTTGTACTCTTCTTCACTGATTTAGAACCTAAGGAAAACTCACTTCTTTTCATTTTATTCCTAACCTGATATTGTGTCCTTTTATTCACATAAATATAAGAATTATTTTGTTTTGTATGATACCAAAATTCATCATAATATTGGATATATATGTCACAAAGTTCACAAAATTTGAAAAAAAGTTCAAATCTATTTCTCGTAGAAAAATTGTTTTTTATCTGTGATCTATTTTCTTATATCATATTTCCTATTTATTTCACCTATCCTACCCTTTTATCTAGTCATTATATGACTTTTAAATATAGATATATTATTCAATAAATCAATGGATCTATTATTAATCTTTTATCCCCACTATCATATTCTAATTAATCTATTTATTTTCAATTTTCTTGAAATATTTCTATCTTTAAATGCTTATTTTTTTTTGGTTTAGAACTCCATGGGATCTATTTTGGGACATTTTTTATAGGATATGATAAATTAAACTATTTATGATATTGTGTGTGTTTTGTAATTTATAATATTTCAAACTTGTATATATTTTTTACCTTTTTCCTATATTTATCTAAAAAATAAACTCAACACTAACTGATTTAACTAAACAATGGGTTACCTTTTTTTGAGCTAGAGGTGGATGCTTCTCTAGATGATCTAAATATCATTTTAAATAATTTTAATTTTTATTTTATGTAATAATATCATCTAATGTTTTTTTGGTAGTTTTTTTCTCATTTGTTTGGTAAGTCTCTTCTTTTATAGAATCCATATTGCTCAGTTTTAATTCTAGATCCGGACACTTAAAACTAAGTGAATTATTTTCACAAATTACTCAACTTAATAATTCTTCCCAATACTTATTAATATTCTAGATATTATCTTTATGATTTAACCTTGTCTCAACTAAAGATTTATTCAACTCTTTCACCCTTTTTGATTTAACTTCTAGCTGCGCACTTTAAACATCCATGTATACTTTATAAAGTTTTCCAATTAATGAAAAACTTATTTAAAAACATTTTCAAAAAAATATTTCTAACATAAAAATTCTTGAAAGTATTTATAATATATTGAAATTATTTTCTTGAAAACTGTGATTATTTCTTCTCTGACTTTTACAATCTTTATGAGAGTGTTATAATAATTAATTTTATTTGTTAATGGTTCTTCAATGGAAACAACTTCTATTTCTAGTCATGAATTATCATAATTAATTCCCTTGATGAATCTGAATATATATGTCACTAATTAAATTGGTAAATTCTTTAAATAATCCTTGGCATCAATATAGATATCTTTAGTAGATTCAATACAACCGTTTTTAATTTTTTCACTTTCTTCATTTTAGGAATCATAACCAATATATTTACAAAATTTTTTTACCACTCTGAAAAAATTTAGATATTGGTGATTCCTCTATATTTCTTGAAAAAATTTTAATCTTATTTTTACATTTATTCTTCATATTTTCAAGGTGTTTTCTAAAACATCTAGATCCATCTCAATAGGTATGGAAACCACTTATTTCATCTAAGGCATTCCCAAAATCTATTCAAATATGCACTTGATCTATATCTTATAAAAAAAATAGGAAATAAAAATTTATACCTAATAATGGATAAAATCTTTTCTCTAATTAAAATTTTTATAGTCTAAAATTGATCTAATCAGAGGAAAACTATTCTCTGATACCAATTGAGAGTCCCAGTGGATCATACAGACACACCTGAGAGGGTGAAGAATCAGGTGTTGTCAAATTATTATAAAAACAACCAATTCTTCTCTTAATATTATAAACCCCATTAGATTTAAACCTATAATTCTAGTTAAAGTAGATGAATATTTTCTAAATGAGAATACACCTATATGAAATAAATATAAATTCGTAAATATGGAACAAGTGTTTTTATAAGGATCACTTTCAATTTTAACCTACTCCTTTATGTATCCATTTATTATTCCAATACATAGATTTTATATTATGGATATTATTATAAAAATAAGTGTAAGTAGTATGTTATTATCATAATAAACTTTCTAACCATATTAAATACACGAGGTAGTTCATAATATTACATACATGAACTATATAGTATCCCACTATATTTCTTCAAGATGGAAACACACCATCTGGTCTTACTTTCCTCCTCTTCTTAAATTAAATAAAAAATATCATCCATAAATGTCTATGAACCCTAAAAAATAACCCAATCCTTGAATGATAGAGTGACTTTTAAATCATTCAAGTCTTAAATAATAGTATATGTAACTTGGAATTTTTTTAAAACACTACTTCTAGATCTTATAGAACCTGTTAACATAATATATTCAACTCAAAACTCCTTCCTTCAAACTCAACACTATAAGATCAGGAAATAAAATTTTATTACAAAACACCCAAACTTAGCTTCATGGACTTATAATTCTTATTTTTTATTCTATGTCTATATTTTTTTTAACATTACAATTTGAGTTCTTATTTTTTTTCTTCTTCGAACCACAACTATTTATCAGTTCAACACTGGTTTAGTAAATATAGATTCTTCCTCAAGATATCTAATCATATCTTATCTTATAACTGTCTTTTTCTTTAAAACGATATTCTTCACTCTTGTCCTTTTTAGTACACTTCTGTAACAACAAAAAGACTTTCTTCTATCTTCTTTATCCTTGATATATTTATACTCACATATATTAGAAACTGTGTTAAATAGATCCAATCATTTCCAATATCCAAAAATAGTACATCAAGAATAATTTATCACTTCTAGATAAAAGAACCATTATAAAAAAACACTTTTAGTTTAATATAACATTTTAGTGTGCATCTCAAAAAAATATTAAGTGGAACTAATCTCCATGATGATTTATAGAAATACAGTTTTAATATTTCTCCTCATTTTCTCCATACCGAATTTGTCTTCTATTTTTTAAAATAGTATTTATTCTTATAATATTTTTAAAATCTTCTTCAAAAAGTCACATTTAATTATCTCTTTAAATTTCTATGGAGATCACACAACACATCAGCATGCGGCGTGGAAATCAGTTTGTGGCATGAGAGCTTCCAGCAAAACTTATAAAAATATTCAATATGGAACTATACTCAATAAAATTTATGTCATAATAAATTTATTATTATTCTCATGCTAGAATCCAAAATAAATATTTTATATTTAATACATTTATAATAACACATGAATAAATTTATTTTTCATCTCCAGATTTAGTGAAATCTATAATTTTTTATTTTTGAGGTAAAAAACCTATAGAACTCATCCTTCCTTAATATTATTCTCTCTTAAATATATTAGATCAAAATTATTTAAGGTTTAATTTACATATAAATAATTGAATCAAAAAAATTTACATTTTTCTTGAAAACCCAATAAAATCAATTCAATGCATTTAATATTACAGACATTTTACATGATTTGATCTTCTTCTCCCTTGGTTAGAAGATCAAATTATTAGGATCAAATCATGATTTTAAAAAGATTCATGATGTTATGAATATTAATTAAAAAATTCAACATAATAATATTTCACATTCCTTATACTCTATAATTTTTCCACTTAATCATAATTTAAATTCTTCCATAAATTCTTCTTCCTTTGTTCATTTTATCCATACTTTAGGGTTATATTTTAAACAATTTCTAGATTGAATCACACACCATTTTTAGTATCGGTGATATTTATACCATTGAATAATAGCTTAATTATAATTCCATATTCCATTTTTTAGATTTTTTTAATTATATAAATCATAATTTTTCACTAATGAAAATACCTAATGATCTCTATAAGATATTTTACTTTTCCATATTTCCAACTACCAGGTGAAACATATTATTTGTTGGAATTATCTTATGAGTGACTCAAATATATTATGAATATATCAAATATATTATAATTAGTTTAAACTTATTACATGTCTTGGAAATTATTACACACAAATTCAAAGTATTATATACATTCTAAAAATTCTTACACACAGATCCAAAATATATTTCATGTATCAAATATGGTTTTCACAGGCCTAATTATCTTATAGAGTTTAGGATATCTTAAATGATTTCTAAAATGTATTATGTGAGATAGAAATTTTGACACACTATATAGAATCTATTACATGTATAAAATACTCATTTTACATTTTTTGAACTTTAGCTTGAGAATAATAATTCCATATTTCTTCAAATTAACTCCAAGTATATTCAAATCATATTTGGGTCTTATAAGTCAACTAAAATCACTTTATAACTTATTCAAATAATTATGGTAATTATTATAACAATTAAAAACCTAATTAAGAACATTACAAAATATTTCAGTATATAAAGTACCCAAAACATAGTTTTTTTTTCAATCTCTCATTTACTCACTTGTCTTCAACTAGTATTTCCTACTTGAATAAATACACTTAAATCTACCCAATAGATGATTTTTTTCCAAATATATTTCTAAATATTGTAGAATAACTCCATAACCATTGTACTTGCCTTTGAAATTTGGTTCAAATCTTCAATCACCACATTTAATGGGTTTCTGACCAACCAACCAACTTCATTCCTATTTACCCAAATACAAGGTTAGCCTTATCACTTCCTTTACCAATATGAGATGGATTTTACTTTGCATGTACAATGGATGATAACTCTATATTACTTATCCCACATTAAATTACATGTTATTGAAAAAAATATAATTCAATATTCACACATCCAAGGGAAATTCATTGTACAAAAAGGATTAAGGAAATATATTTTATTGATTATAATATAAATATATATGAAGCCCTGCAAGGTTAAACATGCCAAAGAATATTCAAAATTATAAATTTTCACCCAATTAGAGACAATACTATACATGTTGAACTAAATAAGACATATATGATATAACTATTTATAAAAGTAAGATTATAAAATCAATTTTATCATTCCATTATTTGTATAAATTGATGAATTTTAATTATTAATTTTAATTATATAGATATTTTGAATATCATAAAAAACCTGAAGAGTTTTTAAAATTAGTCGAATATCAAATAATGAAATTATACTGAATTTCCTTATATTATTGAATTAATCATACATAAGTTGAAATTTAAATTTTAGAAAGATTTTATATATTCATGAAAATAAACTTAGTTAGTAGTTAAATATATTACTTTCAAGAATTATATATTTTATACATGATAGGATAATGATGAAATTATATCATGAACATTATGAAATTTAATGGGTTAAATGATATTATAAATAATTAAATAAATAAGTATATAACACATGCCAAAATAAATTTAGACTATTTGTATCTAAGGATTAAAATCCTTAAAAAAATAAGGTGAATAAATATAATTAATTATTTCATTATAAGAACTCATGTTCCAAATGAAACATGAAGTTAAAATACTATTTAATAAATAAATAATGATTAAAATGAAGGGTATCTATTTAAAATTAAAGACCTTGAAGTTTTTGAGAATAACTCTATCACATTTAATTTTTCCAATACCAAATAATTTTGAAAAGGAAAATATAGATGATATAATTAAATTCTTAGTGGAACATGATATTATGGATGAGGGTATTGTCTTTTAAGAAAGACCAAGAATTTTCCCCTAAAGGATTTTCCTTGGTAAGGTTTTTAATGAGAAAACTTCTATTCATCATGGAATTTAATCATTACAAATTTAATTATTTTTACCATATGGTTATTTATAGTTAAAGTTAAATAATATTCAATAAAATTAATGATAAAAAATGATCCAGAAATTACTAGCCTTTACTCTGTGTTTTCCTAAGGCTTAGTGGTTTTGAGAGGGAGTTTTTAGGTGCTCCAGAGACTAGAGGTATTCTGGAATTTCAAAGGGTCACCACACCCTAGTGGTGGGAATAATAGAGGCCATTTTGGGATGGATATATGGTGTTGGTACACCATGAACAATATAATATCCTGTTAAGATGTTTTATTGGCTGTTTTTTCCTTGGTGTCTTCCTATCAAAAATTTCCATCTTGGAAACACCTAAAGAGGGTGTGGCACCATGGGTGACTGCCTATCCAAAATTGATAAGAGTGGTACACCGTGATCGTGGTATTGTGTGTGGTGAGGGGAAAATTAATAGGTTTTGGGAAATAAGTCCTAGCACAATCCATTTTGGATGATTCTCTAAACAACACCACAACCAAGGTTGTGCCATGGTAAAAGTCGTGGCAGCATTCAGGCTAGTTTTTAAATATCCAAAAATAGTTGCTGATCTTTGTGGATCTTGAAAAATTAAAAAGTGAAACATGTGAGGGTCTAATAGGGGTCATAAATGTGATTTTAAGTTAATTTTTCCCACTAATAACCAATTTTAACTCCTCCTATTAAATTAATTTGATTTCTAGATGCTCTAGTGAATTAGGGTTTGGTTAAGAATTTTATCACGCTGAGACTTCATCAATGGAATTTTATGCTGGGTATGTGTTAATTATACACCCTTGGTTTCCTTTTATTGAAATAACATGGGTTATAACCTCTGGTTTATATAGAATTGAACACCATTGGTTCAATGAATGACCCCTTCTTCCTTTCCCCCATTTTTCTTAGATTCTTATTTTTCAAGAAGAACACAGTAATGAGAGGCCCTATTTTGGGTGTTTTTGATCATGATTTAATGGTGGTTTGTGGATTATAGGTCTTGGATAGTCTTCCTTTATCTTTGTGGTATTACTTCTAGTGGTGTTTGAACATTGTTCATCCATTCTTATGTGAATTACATTAAACTTATAATATATATAGGGGATTCATTGATTTTTCTATTTTTATGTGAAATAATAAATTTATCATAATTTATCTCTTTGGGTGATGGTTTAATTAAAATTAATAAAGTTTAAACTTGATTAAAGAATGAACCTTGTTTTTGGTTGTTAACTATCACATGTGTTTCCACCATGATAACAACTTGACTCTTTTTTACTAGATAGTGTGCTATCTATGTTATTGATATAGTTATAATGATTATTTATACTTTGGGTTAGCATGTTTGTTATGATGAAATTAGTTTAAATATGTAATGATGGAATTTCTTATTGGATAACTAACAAAGAGTAATTTTTAAATGAAACCATTATTCTTATAAATATATGGAAATAAAAGATATGCTTGAGACATTTTTAATTAAAATCATTCTTCCTTATGTTAATTGAATTTGGAAAATAACATGAAGCTTGAAATACTTGTTGATTAATGAATAAAGAGACATGTTTAATTAAAATGTACTACCATATAGTTTGATGAAACTAGAATTATTATTGGAAGAATGTTTAAGTAATTCATAGATTTTAATAGATGATGCCTTAGGTTTCTTGTGGTTGTAACTTATGATAAATGAATTAGTTAATTTAATATGGTAATGAACTAGTTGTTTTATAAAGAAAAATGTTTGGAGTTGTGGGAGCCTGTATGTTTGTGAAGGCTAGATTCCTTGGTTTTGATCCTAGATGTCCTTTTGATTGTTTATTGTTCCCATATCGCATTGTGTGATTGATTTGGATGTGATCCTTGATATGCGACATGATGTGAGCCTGAGATGACTGATGGTTGAAGAGAAATGGGCAGGGAGGACTAGGTGTGTGCCATTATTCTGTGCTAGTTATGGTGGGATAGATGCATGGTGATATGTATAGTGGTGTTAGGGATAACACTAGTAATGATGTAGTGGGTTGAATATGGGATTTCCCTTTTTTGTTGTGTAAAAATTTGTTATTCTTTCTTGATATTGAATCTTATTAAGGTATATATGGCCATGTTTATTTTTTCTACATTACTTCCCCCATTGTTTGATATAATTGGTTATGCTTGGTTTATGTATAACTTCTATGGAAACTTAGGATGAGTACTTGAGAAGCTAAAATCATGGAATGATAATGAATAATAAATATTTCAACCCATGAGGTTGGTTCTTGAATAGAACAAAAATTATTATAATATTAAGAAATCATGGGATCAATTGGTTTATTCTTTAAGGGCATAGGAATTGGTTGGAGATTCTGTTAACATAATGATAAATCAAATGTTAATATTTAATTTAAATGATTTATGTGATGTGAAATTTTAATAGAAAGAAATAAATGAATGTCTTCTTGAATGCTTGTGTGCTTATAGGATACCCAATCCATAGTAGTGATAGTCAAGAGTTTGAGGGATGATCTCTATAGTTGAGCCTACAACTATGTTGATTTCCATATTTTGGTTATAATCTACATATCTTATATGTTTTATGTTTACATATTCCACCACTACCTTTTTAAGGGTGACTGAAACCTAGTGGACTATAAAAAGGTTTTTTCACCATCATCGATGTTGGTGAGGAATGGATGGCTGACTACCCCCTCTTACCCTAATCTCCTCTCATAGTAGGATTATATGCTAGTATGAAAAGTGGTTACCTTTCCCATATATGTGTGTATAGGACTGTAATGTCATGTGGTTATTTCACATATATGTATCTCTAGATATATTATCATTTGGATTATAATAGGTATATCGTTTATGGGCTGTGATGGGTTGAGGTATAATACTCAATATACGGGTTATGGTGGCTCCCAAATTCTACCCAGTTACTATTTATAGATGTGAAATGGTTTGTTGAGATGATACGATGAACATGTTTCAAGGTATATGATGATGAGATGATTTGGTGCATGATATAATACAGTTTCCTAGGTGTCTTCAAGCATGCTTAATTTTAGAGAGAGATAACTCAGGATGTTCCATGTTAGGGTAGAATGAAAAACTAGTGGGGATGTGGTAGTGGGGTACCTTCATGATACACATTTGATATTATATTATTATTGTACTAGATACTAAGTGAGAGAGCCTCTGTGAGTTTGGGAACTTAGCATACCTGTTTAGGTGTTGAGTTAGCTTCACTTTTATATTCATTGGGTTTTAGTGTGGTTTATTTATCTTTTACATGAGGGGCTCTGAAGAGGATCCTAATAAGTATAAATTTTATACTCACCCAATGTATATAAACCATTTATCATGCATTAATGATTTAGTTGGAGATTAATATGAAAATTACTAGATTGTAGAGTTGTTTAGGAGTTGTTTATGGTTTGAGGTCACTGATGAGGATTTAATTTTGGTAATTGAATTTTCTTTATAGTTTTTTCAGTCTATATTACATTACATGAATGTAATTGGGAACTTTTATTTTTATCTTGAGTAGGTTTTGTATGGAATTTTTATCTATATCTTTATTTTCACATGTTCTCTTAGAGGGTAATTCCTCTCATTTGTGTGTATGAAATACCCTCAATGCTTATTTCCAATCTATGAATTATTGGAGGAGGTATTTGGGTGTCATTATCTCTCTTCTATCATTTTGGACTAGGAGGGGTACCTTTGGGGGGGAGGGGGTCCTGAAAAATTGGTATCAAAGGTACAGGTTGAGAGATAAGATGAGGTTTAAAGGTAGGCACTGGTGAGGACTTCATGGGTTGGCAGGGAAAAAATGCTATCTGAGTTTAGTAAGTGAGTTAAAAAAGGGAGACCAATTGGGACATGGGTATTTAGGGCCCCCAAGTTCCGATGTTAGGACCATTAAGTTTACTGAGCCTGCTAAGTGAAATGATACTAGTTGTGGGGAAAAGACCTAGGAATGAATCATGCATCATTCTTCTCTATGCCTATGTTTTAAATGGGTGGACCTTAGGTTTAGGTTGAACCTTAAATAAAAAAATGAATCTTAAATATTCCACATTATAGGTTTATGAGTCCCTAATAGTTTTTTCTTTTGAATGTTTGGTTCGAGGTTGACATCTCCATTGGGATTGCATCGGGGATATTTACTAGAATGTTCCAGCAGATCTCTACAGGGAAGAGGTTAAAAAATATGAAACTTGGGGGAGGAAAATACATGAGTTTCAGTGCTAGAGTATGCATAAGTATGATGGATCCAATTTAGAATTAGTGATAAAGGACTATTGGAGGAGTTGGAATAGCCTTTAGTTCGATCCACTCTCAAATAGAGCATTGGGTTTTGTTGGTGGTGACTATGCTGCATGGGGAAGTGAGGCTATAATGACCCAAGATATTATCAATGGAATTCCCCTTCTAAATATTTAAATGTGTTATATTTAGTAATATAATATTATATAATTCATATGCACTATATGATAAAACCGGCTACATTTTATTATATTAATTTAATCATTACATTTAGAGAATAAAAAAGGCTACATGAATTGAAAATATTATAATGGGATAAAAGTAGAAAATATTATAAAAAATATGGTAAAAAATCATGAAAATTTCAATCTTCTCGATCGCCCAGAATAATCGCACTCATGAATAACACCATAGAAATGAGGCAGAATATTAGTAATATAATATGCATTTTGAAAATGAAAATATATAACTTTGAGAGAAAATAGAAGTGAATGAATAATAAATTAAATATGAGGAATTTATGGAAATTAGGTATCCCATATGACCATTATAAATTTGACCTTTGTAATAGTAATCCAACTATTGAAATAATAATCTTACCATTGGAATAGTAATCCATTACCACAAAAATGGGTTTCCACAGCACCACCCTTTATCAGCGCTAAAAAAAATCAGTGATAAAGGGAACTTTTAATAGTGCTAAAAAAGCGTTGTTAAAAGTGACCCTTTATCAGTGCTTTTTTTAGCGCTGATAAAGGCCCCCCTTTATTAGCACTTTTTTAGCACTGTTAAATGGGACCCCTTTATCAGTATTTTGTTAGTAGCACTGATAGGGGGGGGGGGGCTTTATCAGTTCTTTTTACTAGTGCTGATAAAATTTATATTTAAAAAAAAATTCATTAAAAATAATATATAGTTATATAAGTGTATTTATATTGATATAAATATAATATATATATTTTAAATATGTTTTAGATAAGTATAAATAGACTATTACATTTAATATATAAGAAATTTAGTGAAAATGGCTTTAAAATATTTTAAAAAATATTATTAATTAATAATTTTGTAATTATCATTGATTAATAATCATTTAATAATAATTTGAAGACACAAAAAATCAAAAAAATTAATAAAATATCTAAAAGAAGTTGAAAATGCAACTCAAACTTCAAACAGACATAACTTTGGATCTGGGTGTCCCTTTGAGCTCTAAAACATATCAAATAGAATCTTGCAATAATATCTACACTCTAGTAACCAAACAGAACCTTTTGTCACATTTTTTGAGGTCCAAAAGTCCTCCAAAACTGAGTTTTTAGTCAGGATACCCCAATTTTTTAACATTCAAACAGGTATAACTTCTGATCCGAATGTCCGATAGGCCTATTCCACATATCATATCGTATATTGTTTCATTTTCTTTGATTTCACTAGTTGTGGAGTTGAAATGGACTTCTGGATTAGAAGTTATGGCCGTTTTAACATTCTAAGGATTTTCAAATACACCAATATATGTATTTATTCGTATATATATATATGTGTGTGTGTGTGTGTGTGTGTGTGTGTTGTATATATATATGTATATATTTATTATTTTATTTATAAATCCACATAAAAAAACATATTTTATAAATTTATTTAAAACCAATCTTATAAATATATATTAATATAGAAATAAATATACAGATAAAAAACTATAAATAAATATAAATAGAAATTAATATATGAATAAATATATATAATAATACATGAATAAATATATATGTATTAATATAACTAAATATATTTATATTAATATGAATCTATATTAATATACGAATAAATATCACTATATATATATATAAATAAATATACATATATATTAATATACCAATAAATAAATATATATATTAATATATGTATCAATATATATGTATTAATATAACTAAATATATTTATATTTATATGAATATATATTAATATAAAAATAAATATAACTATATATATATATATATAAATAAATAGATATATCATTAAATAGAGAAAAAAACTAAATAGCTTAGTGGTATAGGTGCAGGCGTGCAAGGGAGAGGTCTCGGGTTCGAGTTCGGGTGGAAGCATGGAGGGGCGTGTGGGTATATGGGGGATGCGCGGGCAAGGGAAACACGTGGGAGAGTGGGAGGGGGGTCCGCCTAGCGCTGATAAAGGGGGGGGGGGGGTCAAGAGCTGTTAAAATCTCCCCCTCATTATACATTCTTTTTAACTTTTTTTAATTTATTTTTACTTTTATGAGTCATAAAAAAAGTGCTGATAAAAGACCTTTTTATCAGTGATTTTTTTAGTGATGATAAAAGACCCATTTTATCAGCGTTTTTTAGCACTGATAAAAGGGGAATTTATCAGTGCTTTTCCGAGTGCTGATAAAAGGTATCCCCCTTTATCTTTACCTTGATTAACAACTCTTTTTTTAGCGTTGTTAATGCCCTTTTCTAGCGCGGATAAATTCCATATTTGTAGTAGTGATCTAACCATCAGGAATAGTAACATAACTGTTAAAATAGTAACCTCAACTATGGAAGTGTAAATAATTTTTAGGTAGCATATAAAATGATAATATGATGTATTTATACCGTGGTATAAGTAATTAAATGTTTTAAAAATTATAAAATAAGTGTTTGTATTTTTGAAAACCATATATATATATATATATATTATTTTCATTTTTATAAAAAATATAATAATTTAAAAGAAAGTTTAATTTCATAATTTTTTTTATAAATGAATATTAAGATATATTATAATTATAACATAATTTTATGTGACCTTAAGTGATTATTCAATGGGTCATAAAATTGATAATAGTATTAAAATTGGATTTTTTCAAATAAATGAGGATTTTAATTAAAAATTAATTTTATCATATTTATAAAATTATTTTCATAACATGGATTTTATTTTTTGAATCTAAATGTAAAAAATGGTCCCAGTTAATTTTTGGTATTCTTCTAAAATAGTTGAATTTTTGGTGAATAGTGAGATACGGTAAAATACAGTATTTAACATTATAAGCTAAATACATATTTTTTTGATTCATGGTTGATGTAAGAATCCATTATTTTTTACTCACATGAATCATTTACTATATATATTCACAATAACCAATACTATCTATAGTCATGATCCAAAATAATAAAGTAATGATTATAATATTAAAAAACACCCATCTCCTCACATTATAAATACCACCCCTCACCACCGCTTCTCCTCACAAATTATAATCCTTAAATATTGAAAAATTTCTAACCAATACCCTTCCAAATTTTCTATCCCATGTCTTATTGATTCTATTATCTTCCAAATACCATTCTAAGGATACTTAAGGGGTAGTTTAAAAGGAGACAATCAAAGGGAGAGGTAAACACTAAACTAAATTTATTTTGATTTTTTTCTTCATATACCACCCCATTGATCTCCATCCACCTAGAAATAGAAAAATAATTATCCTAAATATACTAATATGTTATTTTTATATTGGAATATTAATATTTTACTTTTTTATATTCTAAAAAAAATACTATTTACAATGCGGTTGGTTCACCACCTCCATGAACAACATACTTCGTTTTTTTCCATCTCCTTCAAGGATAGTTATAGAAAAAATATTACAGTTAAATATTATTATAATAAGTATATAATAACTTATTTAATGTTCATTAATGTTTTAATAATCATTTAATTTAATTAAAAATTATCTCGTTCATGACGTTCGGTAAAATGATCTAAATGAACTAACTATATAACATTAGATTTTTTACTAAAAGAATCATCCCTATGTTAGAAAAAATATGGGTATTTGGTACCATTTAAATTTATATAAGTACATGAATACCATTTAATTTCACTTTTATAGTTTTAGTCCCATTTTTAACCGAAATAATTATACAGAAGTTATCCAACCATGGAAATATGAAATGAACACCCTCAGAAAAGAAAAATTAGTCTTCATATCTCAACTAAATAGTTATAAATGAACATAATATAATTATAATAATCCAAATATATATGTAAAAGGTTATTAATTAATTAATTAATTAATTTAATTTTATTATTTAGGATATTAAGTGCAAGTGATGAATGATTTTGAAACATATGTTAAGAGATCTCTCTGAACCACCCTTTTTTTCATTGGGTTATGAATTTTATCTCTCAAAACCACTTTATCTCTATATTTGATGTTTTTAATGATTATAAATTTTTTATATATATCTATTACAAATGTATTGAGATTATTCTAACTTTGTTTTATGGTGTAATATATGCCTTAAGTTCATTTCTAAAATTCCTTCTTTAAAATCAAACTCGATTAGGAGGAACTTTTCTATCCCTTAATCCTTTTATGTAACACTCATTTAAAGTATTTTTTTACCATTAATGATTTTACTAAATAAAGTTATATTTTAGGTATAAAAATTGTAGTTTACCTTTTATTTTCAAATAAAATCCCATACTTACTCTTTCTCCAAAATTATTTAACAGATTCCATGAAACACCAATTTGAATGTTCATTTCTATAACCAATTATATTCCCTTTCTCATGAAAGTTTTTCTAAATGAAAAACATATTTTGAGACCTATTGTAATTTAATAATATATAAATGTACACAATATTTAATTACTTCTTATATTTTTAATATTTATGAAATATCCTTTGATTATGATATGAGGCAAGATTATGAAACACATTTATTTCCATGGGTAATTCTTATGTTTATGACTTATGATTGATTTCCTTTTATGGAAAACATAATAAAGAACATGATATAATGGGTGAAAATAGATAGAGATCCAATATATTGGGTAATTTTTGTATCTCATGAGACATTATGTATGATATTATAGAGTAAACATAATCCATAATGGGACTATATACACCATATGATGTTATCTAGGAATTTAGCCTTGACTTATTCTCATGTCATATTTTATGTTGATTCCTCATTCCCAAGTTTCCATGATATTATGATTACAAACTCTTTATGGTATTCTACCATATTATTATTCCCAACACTTGTCATCTGTGATACCATGTTCCGTCTTTTGAATTATATGTTATTCTTTGTTGTCAAAATTATTCCCTTACTGGGGTTTTATATCACCCATATTGTTTATGCATTCCCCTGGTTATCCTATGCTATTTTAGAATATAAAAGGGAGTTAGAATCTCATTATGAAGATTAAAATAAAATCATTTTTTTTTATTTTATTTATAATTTATTATGAATCAAGTCTTTCAAATATATAAGGAACGATAATAGTTGGGTTGTGTTTATTAGATGTTTATGTCCAAAATCATGTAATATTATGTGCAAAAGGTTTGGGTCACTATAGTTAGAATAAGACATAAGTATAATTATTTTTGGGTATAAAAACTAGAAAAATTTAGTGAAACCCTATGGATAATTCTAAATATAGGAAATTATCCTAAAATTTCGGTGAAGTTTAGGGTGAGTGTTTTATAAGAAATTATATCCTTGTCTGGGTACTACTAGTGGTTGTGGCTCGAGAAAAATTATAATTACAGATAATAAACCTAAAAGGGAACATTGGGTATTAACCTAATTGTCACATGGTGCATAAAAAAGGCCTTGTTATACACTTTGTTTGAAACTCATAGGCAATAGGATTTGAAAAATTTAAACACTCTTTATGAAACATTATGAAGGACTTGAATATATTGTTAGGTTGGAAAAACTAATAGAAAAATTACTATAGATAATCTTGATTAAAACCCAGAGACTCATATGTTGGGATATATTTTTCATTTATAAGTTATTCCTTCTATGTTCATAGTTTCCCTTTTTACATAATTCTTAGTTTGAGTATTCTCATAATTTTTTTATTGTAGTTAATGGAAGGAAATAGGAGGAAATTTCCTAACAAACAATGTGATTGGTAATGTGATGATTTCCCAAATTATATGTGTT
This sequence comes from Viscum album, assembly GCA_963277665.1. NCBI lineage: Eukaryota > Viridiplantae > Streptophyta > Magnoliopsida > Santalales > Viscaceae > Viscum > Viscum album. The sequence continues at coordinate 1,324,033,035 of OY728160.1, forward strand.
GGGACTAGTGTTACATTGTTTGTCAATATCTATATACATATTTAAAAGACAACTTGTGTGATAAAAAATTTCTCCCCTTATTGGAAATAAAATGAAAAGGGAAAGTGGGAGGTATTATCATCTCATGAATTTTACAAAACATGTTCTTCTCACTTAAATTATTGTTTATTGAACATTTCTGAGAGAGGGATGATATAACATGGTTTTATTTAGAAATGATACTATAGTTAATAAAATATAAGTTTAAATGTGATAACATGGGGTAGAAAAAAAGATCTATATAACCAAGAATGTCTAAGATATCTATAAAATTCTATGAATGTGAAATCATGATGATATATTCTAATTTTAGAAGTTATAAGTAATCAAATGTATCAATAAAATGCTAAATCCTACACACACCAACAAACACATCAGAAAGTTTAGGTGAAAAAGATACATCTCCCCCTTTGTCTCATATTTTCATAAACCAAGAACTACCCCTTAATTAATATGATTAATACAATTAATAACGAGATATGAAAGTGTTATTTCCATACCTCATATTCAAATTTTATAAATCTATTCAGACATTCCACATTCACTATATAGTGAAGATTTAACAACTTCATATCATCATTTTATCTCTCAAGGGATGCATCAATCTCATTAATTTCCCTACATGTCAATATAAAAGCACACACACACACACATATATATAAGGTAATAAATAGTTTCCTTCTTGTTCTTTAGGAGTAACATTCAGGATGAAAACTACCTCTCAACCTAGACCATTATTTTCTCTTAGTCTCAGTAAAATTCTTATTGAATATATATGGAATACCTTTTTTCCACCTCAACATCCAAATTCACTTGATTTCCTTTGGATTTTGGTTTTTTTTCAACTTCTTATAATTTATTATCCAATTTTAATTTATTTTTTCAAACAAATAAGAACTCTTTCTTGACATTCTTTGTCTCTTAGAATCTTTACATTGAATACCACTATTTTATATTGAAGTATCTTCCCTTTTATATAGAGAATATCTCCATGTATTATTTTGATGCATTTATTAGCTATATTACCCTCCTTATATCCCCCACAAACTTTTTCTAATTATTCATATTTTTTTTTCTAAATTATCTTTGATATCTCTTTGGTCAGAATATTTTTCCTTACACTGATAGTTTTTTTATTTTTTTTTTCACATCTCTAGACTGACTTATCAATTTACTTTATTACATTATTCCTTTTTTTATTTTAGTATTATATTTACCTTATTAGATTATTTTTTCATTATAGGTACATACCGAAACTCATCATAATAGTGAACAATTCTATTTCAATACTCACAGAAATATTCAAAGCATTCAAATATATTCTGTGTAGAAAAATTAATTTTCTATGGATTTTTCTTCTTTGATGAAGGTATTCTCTTATATTTAAATTTTATCCCCCTAAATTTAGTACTTTTTTTTATTTTCATGAATTTTATTATTATAAAAACATCCCAATTCACTGTGAAAAAACTTTCAGTAGCACCGACAATAGCCTATTAATCTCATTCTCTTCTTTTTTGGTGTAGTATGTCCAGATTTCACATATCTTGAAAATTTCTATTCTTGAGTGGAATGAAAAATATTTTGAAAAATTATTAGTGTGAAGATATTTATACATATTTTCCTATTCACCCTTGATGTGGTGAGTTTATGAGTATTTTTCACCATCCATACTTTCAAAGAATTTGGTTTAAAACCTATACCAAAAAATGAAACAACATTAGTACATAAGATAGTTTCTAGATTATGGGATACCTTATTCTTGGAATATGTTTCCATTTTATTAGTAAAATATATCATTTTCTTATTGGATCCCTGATCCTTAATGAAAACATGAGTGGAAGCATTAATTTTTTCAATGGTATGGTATGTTTTATCTTATGGTGATTCTTGATTTTTCAATCTAATATCCATCTCTAAACACTTTATATTGAGGGAATTATTCCCATACTTAACTATTCTCATCATGTATTCCTAATATTTATTAATCATCTTTACTTATTCTTATTGAAATTTATTTTATTCTTGTAAATAATTATCAAGATCATTTACCTTTTTTTCTTTATCCTTTAGTTGAGTGGATTTGATAACTATAGAAACCTTGTGTAAATTTTTAAGTGCATGAAATTCCTACAAAAAAACTATATCAGAAGTAATTTTCTTTCAAAAACTCCTTTTCAATTATTCTTAGGTGTCAGTAATGTATTTATACCTTTATTCTAATAGGTATGAAACAGTGATTCACTTTTTGAACTTATTTCTTAGTGCATCATCTAGTTCTTCAACTTCTTCTTCTAGCTGTTCTTTATTATAGATAAGTCCCTAGAAGCTCTAACAATACATTTTATAATTTATTTAGGAACTTTATTCTGGTATTATTTGAATTAAAAAATAATATCACTAAGTGATCCATAATTATCACAAATTTATGATTCTTCATAATAATAATAATAATGATATTTATTAAAAAATACAAAACTTTGATGACCTTTAGTTTGGGGTGTATCTACCTTTACTATAAGATTCTTCTTCATCTACCTTGCCTGCATTATCTTTCTATTATTATGATACTTGGAATAAATATATAGATTAGTATCCACTAAAGAAACATCCTTTTTCTCTATATGATGCAGTATACTAATTTCTTAAACTCTACACTTCATAAATACTTTCTTGGATATTTAGAGTGAACCTCCTTCTAATACCACTTGTAGAGCCTTAGGATGGATTATGTGGTATTGAGATATAGGGGTGGGGGGTGAATCAGTGGTACACTAAATTTACGAATCCTTTTACTTTTGAATTCAATCTCTTTAACTTAATGTTATTAATACACTTTGTGATATCTTTCAATCTATCCTCATATGAAGTAGTAATAATAGAGGGATTAGCACACAATATTTACATATGGTAATATTTTTGGTCCGAGTGTTTCATTTTTTGTCAAATATGTGTCAATATGTATATAGTGATTTGTTGGTGGATGAAGTGGAGATTCTTGGAAAACTTTTATGGATTCACTTAATAGAATTTGATTTCATGTTTGAGAAATTCTCCTTATAAATGTGATGATTGATTGAACTAAAATTCAATATTAGTGACATGTGTTAAGGTGGACACATTTTATACAACATGTGAAGACCAAGAAAATATTCATTTAAATGAATATTTTTTTGGAAGAATTAAATATAAAGGGAGTGAAATTTAAATATTATTTCATAATGATTTGATTATTTTCATGAAATGAGGAGGAAGTAATTACATGAAGAAGAATTCTTGAGTTGTGGTTTGGAAATTGTTTTTTATATGATGACATTTTAACTTAGATATTTTTCTAAGTGTTAATAAAGAATAAGCTAACCATTACAAGATACACAAGTTCCATCCCATCAACCACACATGTGGGAACCTAGGGTCAAACACATGGGAGAGATGACCCTAGGAGCTTTCATGGAAGTACATGAGTGAGGATGGATGCATTATTCCTATAGAGTGAACATGGGGGTTCACATGGGGGTAGAATGTATCAGCCACGACCCATGGACATGTGTGCCCTGACCCTGATATCATGGATTGAAGAGATATCAGAACAACATGTAATATATTGAAGCGCAAATCCATAAAATTGTTTTATGTGGGATGAGAGGAAAGAAGAACACCATTCCTCCACCAAACTTTTACAGAACTTTCACTGGACGCTTGATCAATTTGATCTCTCCAATATGATCAATGTGGAAATTAACTTCAACATCCTAGCCCTCAACATTACTCAGATACACCAGAGTTCGACATGGAAAAATATTACATGAATGGATCTTATATGGAGATCATTGTTTTCTCTAGATTTATAGAAGAATATGCCCTGGATCTTCATGAACACAAAACATGTTATGCGTGAAATATTTTTTTAAAGCTAGATCCACTACTGAATTAAGAAATCAACATGATTATTATTTGATGTAGTGTTGATTCATGAGTTGATTCATGCAGTCATCATCACATGAATTTAATTATAATTTGATCATGAAGAATGTGAAACCATGATTTGTGATGTCACAAAATTAGGAAACCTTCATTTAATGTTTAAAATTTGGATCTTTGGGGATTCAAAATATAATTTGACACAACATTATTTTTAGGGTTTTTGAGTTGTTTAAGAGTATAAGAGAGGCAATGAGACTTTAATATAAATGATAAGTAGTGAGGCTGATAGAAGTTGCTATTAGTCTTGAGAGAGACTCTTTTTTCCCCTAAAAAAAGGCATTGTGAAATTCTATTTTGTGAAGAGATTCCATGATAGTATTACATGGAGAATAAGAGGAAGCTTCATGAATTTTAAATGTGAAAAGAACACTCAAAGTTCATTAAAAACAATTGTTTCTTCAAATCCAATAGTTATTGCATGACACCCTTATGTGAAACCTCAATGGTTTGCGATAATTTGTTGAGACACCTTGAGAAAATGTTTATACACTGACAATGTATCTCGTGAAGGAGAAGAAAAAGAGTGATAATTCACTCTTATGTGAAGGGAATGAGACATTGGTTTTCATGATACTATTTCATATAATGGTCTCAGACACTATACTCAACCAAACATAGGTCCAGTGTTCTTGGAGGAATATAGTAGCTTGTGTGAAGAAATAGAGTGAAAATATAGAAAAGAAAAATAGTGCATGCATGCTTCTATACATATGTGAATGAAAAAGATATGAGAAGCCAATATAAACATAATATAGAACAATGTAGCTTAAATAATTGATCTTGAGAAATCACATAAGATAATAATAAAGAAAATAAATAATATATGTTAGGTTTATTCAATTATTATACATTATCATTACATGAATTAGAATAAACCAAGTTTGAGAGGACTCATATAATTCATGTGCGAAGTTGTATTGATAAAATAAGAAGAATAACACTTGAAGAATTTGTGTACATAAATTTCACACATCAAGTGATCCTAATCCTTCACCATTTATAAGGAATAACAACCTAAGTATTATTTCGATGAGACAGTTGATCAATTACAGGTGATCAGAAATATTGAGAAAGATATAAAGACTCAATCTATGGTTTTTGAAGGTACTTTAAGTGTACATGAGAAAGTATTATTCAATAAGCTCTTAGAGGAAGATCAAAAGATCATGCTATAGTGGATCAAGCCTTGAATAAAGGTAAAATTAAATTGGTTGGAGTCAGGAGTAGAGTAAGTGTTTCAGTTAGAGTTGGAAGTAGAAGTCACTCAGTTGGATTTGGGAGTAGGAGAAGATGATTGGGGGGGGGGTATAACCGACTAGAGTAGAAGAGTTGGATTTCAGGGGGTATAACTGGAATCAAATAGAGGGTCTATTACTAGGGGGTATAACCAATTTCTTACCAAACTATTATAATTAGTAACAATATTATTGCGGAGAATACATGTTGGGGGGGTATAACCAACATGAAAATGAGTAGGTATTTTCACCTAACCTTGTAAATACTATTTAATTATCTCTCTATTATTACTACTTCACATGAGGTGATATTGAGCGATATCATAAAGTTGATTTAGAACCTTAAAATGTCAAAGAGGTTGAATTATAAAGTAAAAAAATTATAAAACAAGTGTACCACTGATTTACCCTACCTATTAGTGGAACCAAATATTTCCTAGGACTCTATAATTAACCTATACTTATGGGAGTGTGATATAGGAAATTCATGGTATCATTGGATCAACTGAATCATGATATGAATAATAAGTTGAATCATGTAGAAAACCCTTCTTATCTAAAGAATGATCAAGTTTTGAAAAATTTATTTATGAGATAAAGGACACCTACCATTAGTGGATCTTATGATATCATTATCATAGAATAATGTATTAACTCAATTTAGAAGATATTATTTACCCTTAAATGCTTAGAATAAGAAAAGGTTGTGCTGGATGTCTATCGTCTTGAAGGGGATGCTGATCAGTGGTGGACATTGATCAAGAATTGATATTATTGTCTTATTAGAAAGAAAATTTAGCTCAAATTATTGAGATAAAGGAGAGAATAATGTTCAAATACATTCCAATTATGAGGGATTATACTATTTCATTCCTTGAAGAATTTCCTAGTCTTCCTCCAGACAAAGAGGTTGATCTCTCAATCGAACTTATACCTAGATCTCTACCCATATCAAGAATCCCTACAGAATGGACATCATTGAGTTGGAAGGACTAAATAAGTGGTTATAAGAGAATCCGGAAAAGGGTTTTATACACCCGAGTGCTTCACCATGGGGTGCACTAGTGATATTTATCAAGAATAATGATAATTCAATGCGCCTCTGCTTTGATTATCATGAGCTCAAAAAAAATCACAATAACGAACAAGTATCCCTTAGCACAAAATGATTAATTGTTAGATCTACTATATGGGCCCCATTATTTTTATAAGGTGGACCTTTATTTGGGATATCACTAATTAAAGGTGAAGAAGGAAGATGTTACCAAGATAGCCTTTGGAATAACATATGGACACTATGAGTTTCTATAATTTCCCTTCAGAATCACTAATTCTCCAATAATATTTATATAATTAATGAAAAATGTATTTAGAGACCACCTCACTAAATTTATGGTAGTATTTATAGATGATATTCTGATATACTCTAAAATAAAATATGATCATGAGGAGAATTTGAATAATATTCTAAAGAATCTACAAAAGGATTAGATATATATAAAGTACAATAAATGTGAGTTTTGGATGGTGGAAGTATCATTATTGGGGAATTTAATCATCAATAAAGGGATATATGTAGAACCTTTTAGTCAAAGGTGATTGAGGAGTATCCTAGACCAGCTTCTGTAGTGGATATCCATAGATTCCTTTGACTATATGGGCATTATCTAGGATTTTTTAGAAACTTATCATGATTGTTAAACCCTTTAACCAATATTACTTAGAATAGAGTAAAGTTTTTGTAGAATAATTAATGTGAAAATATCTTCAAATAGTTGAAAAAAGTCTTATCACTACACCAGTCCTCACACTCCCCTTAAGTGGGTATCGTTTTGTGGCATAAAATGATGCTTAAAATGAGGGTCTCAGTTGTGTACTGATGAAAAATGACAAAGTGATAGCCTATTCCTTAAGGGAGGTGAAATTTCATGAGAATAACTATACAACATGTGATCTAGAGTTAGTTTTAGTGATCTTCAAGTTTAAAATCTAGTGGTATTGTCTCTATCAGGAGAAGTGTGAATTATATATATATTATAAGAGCCTCAATTATATATTCACACAAAATAAGGTTAATATACACTAGCAAATATGGCTAGTACTGATCAAGGTATATGACTAACCAATCCACTATTATCATGGGAAGGCGAACAAAGTGGTAGATTTATTAAGTTTGAAGGAACCTACAAACTTATAAATGGTGAGAATTTAGAAGGATCCAATGTTCTTAGACATGAAAAGGATGGACATGGGAATCATAAAGGAAGGAACATCATAATTACATTCTCAAATTATTTCTCAAACATCCATTATAAATAAGATAAATGATGCTCAAAGGGATAACGTGTAAATATAGAATAAGGTGCAATATATAAGAAACATTAAATCCTCAAAATTAAAAATTTATTAGGTATGAGTTGTAAGATTTATGTCACAACTATGTGCCCCCTTTCAAATCCCAATATAAAAGATCTATTGCATGATGCACATAACTTAACCTTATGCATCCACCAAGGTAAAATGAAGATGTATTGAGATCTCTAGGAGCACTATTGGTGAGAAAATACGTAGTAATATGTTGGATAATATACATAAAAATTCATATTATGTCATTAGGTGAATGCTTAACAGAAAACGTACAAGGGGATGATGAAACCATTACCCATACTTATATGGAAATGGGAAAACATCACCATGGAATTTTTCACTAGCATTATGATGAAATCCAGATGAAATAATGCTATATGGGTTTTTTTAGATCATTTTATAAACATTTTTTATTTCATTGTTGTACGAGAGGATTTTTCACTCGATAAAGTTTCAATTATATATATTAGAGAAGTGGTAAGGCTACATGAAATACCACTATGAATTGTAACTGATCAATATCTGATATTTATCTCTTAGTTATGGAAAAGTATCAAATATGATCTAAAAACTAAATTGAACTTCATTATATCTTGTCACCCAAAAATGATATCCAATTTTAGCATACTATTGAGACACTAAAATAAATATTGAGAGCATGCTTGATGGACTTCAAAGGAGGATGAGATCAGTACTTCCTCTAGTCGAATTATCATATAATAATAGTTTCCACTCAAGCATACAAATAGATATATATGAATCCATTTATGGAAATATACATAAAAGAGTTGCATGTAGAGATGAAGTTGAATAAAGTAATATTTTGGGTCCTGAAATGGTAAAAGAAATGGTAGAAAAGTTCAAGACCATTCAGCATCACATCAAGGTTTCTCAAAGTTGAATGAAGAGCTATGCTAATAATCATTGATGATACCTAAAGTTTGATGTTGGAGATAAGGGGTTCTTATGTATATCCCTGTGGAATAGACTCATGAGATTTGGGAATAAGGGTAAGCTAAGTCCCAGGTACATCGACCCCTTTGAGATTCTTGTTTGCATTGGAGTAGTGGATTATTAACTAGCACTCCCACCAAACATATCTCAATTACGTGACATATTACATGTATCCCTTTTAAGGAAGTATATACTAGATCCCTCACATGTACTGAATTTAGTGGTGTTATAGATAGAAAATTACCTCACTTATAAGGATCATCAAGTGAAGATAATAGACTATATAGATAAGGTTATACAAAACTGGAAAACTCACTTAGTCAAAGTAATGTGATGAAACCATAAGTACAAGGAGGAGACATGAGAACTAGAGGAAGTCATGAAGTAGAAGTACCCTCACCTATTTTCACCTTAGTACATAAAAGAAATTTCAAGGGTGAAGTTTCTTAGGGGGGAAGAATGCAATGACCCAGAATTTTATCTATGTAATTTCCTTTATGAATATATAACTTTGTCATATTTATTAATATAATATTATATAATGCATATGAACCACATGATAAAACCAACTACATTTTTCTATATCAATTTAAAAATTAAATTTATAGAATAAAAATGGCCATACAAATTGAAAATATTATAATGGGATAAACAATAGATAATAAGATAATAAAAATATGAAAATTTGGATATTCTTGATCCCCTAGAATAATCACACTCATGAATAACACAATATAAATGAAGTAGAATATTAGTAATGTAATATTAATTTTGAAAATAAAAATATATAACTTTGAGATAAAATGGAAGTGAATGAAGAATGAATTAAATATGAGGCATTTATAAAAATTAGAGATCCCATATTACTGTTAGAAATATGGCCATTGGAATAATAATCTGACCATTGGAATAGTCATCTGACCATTGGAATAGTAATATAATCATTAGAAATAATAATATAACCATTATAATAGTAAAATCACCTATGTAAATGTAAATATTATTTAGGTATCTTATAAAATGAAAACATGTTATATTTATACCATGGTGCACGTAAATAAATGCTTTAAAAAGGATAAAATAAGTGTTTTTTTGAAAAACATATATGTTTTATTTTCTTTTTTATAATTAATATAATAATTTAAAATAATTTTTATTTTAATAAAATGAGTTAATAAATGAATATTAAGATTTTTTATAATGATAATATAATTTTATGTGACCTTAAGTAATTTTTCAAAGGGTAAGAAAATTGATCATAATACTAAAATTGATATTTTTCAAAGAAATGCGGATTTTATTTAAAAATTGAATTTAAAATATTTAGAAAATTATTTTCATAAAATAGATTTCATTTTTTTGAATATAAATATCTAAAAATGGTTAGGGTTATTTTTTTTATTTTTCTAAAATAGTGGAATTTTTGGTGAATAATGAAATATAATAAAATACAGTATTTAAAATTATAATTTAAATACATGAATTTTTGAGTCATTAATGATGTAAGAACCCATTAACTTGAAATAACACAAAAAATTTACTTTATATAGTGATAATAATCAATAATATTGGTAGTATTGATCTAAAATAATAAACTAATTATTATAATATTCCAAAACACCCCTCTCATCCCCTTATAAACACCGCCCCTCACCACTTATTCTCCTTAAAAATTCTAAGCCTTGAAGTTTTCAAACTTTATACCAAATTATCTTCCCAATCCTATACCACACATATTAGTGATTATAGTCTCATTAAAATACCATTCCAAGGATTGTAGGATTGAAATGTATATGTAGATTACTCAATTAAAATAGGGGTGGGGGGGTGAATTTTTGGTTTAAAAACTTTTGTTTTTATCCTTAAGAAAATCTATGTTTAAAAAAGTTAAACAAGATGAATTAAAAAGATCTATTTAGTTCTTAAAAAATAAGCTAACTTGCTTAGGATCTGATAATATGGATCTGATAAAGAAACTGAAGAAAAGTTTACTTAAGGAAAGATTCTACCTTAAAGCATATAGAATCTAATATATCAAAGTTTTTAGTAGTATAAGAAAGTGTAAGAAAGTTACAATTTCTAATTTTAACAAAATGTAGTGGAAATAAAACTTGAAACAAAACATAACAAGTATAATAAATCTTTTAACCTAAATATAAGGGTATCCAACAACCTTAGATAAATGTCCTTTGATTTATACTTTCAATAAAGTATGTCTTACCCACACCAGAGTAAGCCATCGATATGAAGATCAATATCTATCTTTATATCCCCAAAAGCCCTCAATTAAGAAGGTAATTAGCACCTCTATCTTCCTATCCACAGAATCCCTCTATTGATAACAAAAAAAATCGGATTCACACTAGGAAGGTTTAACAAGATGTTCTCATCTTAAACAAGTTATTCACAACATTCGAACAAGGCAGATTTGAGCAGATCTCTCACAGAGTATCACTTCACTACAGAGTTCAACTCTCACATTGTAACGTGAACATTGAAATGACTGTGTATTTATTGGCATGGATTCCAATGACTGACTTCTCCTCCAATGGTCATATTTTTATGTGAATTTATAAGGGACCTATACATGTGGCACTTAGGAAATGGTTAAGTTAAAATATATTCGACGACATCATTTTATATAAGAAACATTGAGAAACATTAAAAATATTAAGAAACATTATAAAAATTAGGATCTGATAAAATGAAACATTACATTAAGGAAATATGATAATTTTATAAAATGAATTTAATTGGATTATTAAGATAATGAAAATCAGAGTCTAGAAATATTCATAATCAGATTTTGTAATAATAGAGAATAAGATTCTGATTTATGAGAAAATTGAAGATTGATTTTAGAAGAAATAGGGGGATGATTTCATAATAAATCAGAGTATGATTTTAGAAAAAATTGGAGTATGATTTCAGGAGAAATCAGAGTTTGATTCTAGGAGAAATCAGAGTTTGATTTTAGGAGAAATCAGAGTATGATTTCAGGAGAAATCAGAGTCTTATTTCAGGAGAAAATTTATATAAGTACATGAATAACATTTCATTAAAATTATATATTTTTAAACCCAATTAAAATAACTTCAATAATTATACACAAGGGATCCGACCATGGAACCATGAAATGAAGCCCCTTAAAAAGTGAAATTAGTCTTTATATCTTAATGAAATAGTTTTGAATGAACATAATATAATTATAATAAATAAAATAGAGATTTCAAAAACTCTAAATTAATTAATTAATGAATTTAAATTTATTATTTAGGACATTAAGTGAAAGTGCGGAATGATTTTGGAACATAAGCTATAGGATCTCTCCAAACCACTCTTTTTTCACTTGGTTATGAACTTTATCTCTTTAACTCACTTTATATCTCTCTTTGGTGTTATATAGTGCTTATAAATTCTGTATATTTGTATCTTATATATATAACTAGAATATTTTCCATTCCTTTGATGAGGTAATACGTTCTTTAAGATTATTTCTCAAATACCTTATTTTAAATCAAACATGAATAAGGGTAAATTTTCTATCCCTTAATCCTTTTATGCAACACTTATTTAAAGTATTTATAACCATTAAATATTTCATTAAATAAAGGAATATTTTAGGTATAACAATTATTGTTTACCACTAGTTTTCTAAGATAGTTACATACTTACTCTTTCTCTAAAATTCTTTAATTGATTCCTTAAAACACCACTTTGAATGTTCATTTCCATACCCAATTATCTACCCTTTCTCATGATTTTTTTCTGAATTAACACCATATTTTTAGACCTATTCTTATTTAATAATATATAAGCATGAAAAATATTTAATTTATTCTTCTCTTTGGAATATTTATAAAATATATTTTGATTACGATATGAGGAAATATTATGCAAATCATTTATTTCCATGGGTAATTATTATGATTATGAATTATGATTGATTTCCTTTTATGAAACACATAATAATGTACATGTTATGATGGGTGTACATATATAGTAATCCAATGAATTGGGTGATGTTTTTGTCTCATGAGATATTAAGTATGGGATTAGGTAGTAAACCTAATCCATGATGGGATTCTGTCCACCATGTGATGTTGTCTTGGAAGTTATCGTTGACTTATGATTTTTTCATTTTTTATATTATTGCTACATTCCCATGTTTCCATGATGTTATGATTATTTGTTATTTATGTTATTCAACCACATGTTTATTCATGATAATTTCCTTTTATGATAGCATATTTTACCTTTTGACACATATGTTATACTTCATTATCATGTTTATTCCCTTATTGGGTTTTTGAGATCACCCATATTATTTATGTATTCCCTAGGTTATCCTATAAAATTTTAGAAGATAAAAGGGATTTAGGAGTTCATTATGGAGATTAAAATAAAGTAATTTTATTTTAGCTTCTTTTTGATGTATTATGAACCAAGTATTCTAAAGAAACTAGGAATTATGATCTTTGGGTTGTTTTTATTAGCTGTTTATGTTAAAAATCATGTAATAATATGTGTAAAAGGCTTGATTTTATATATAGGAAGTAGCGTTTCTTGTTCCTTGAGGATCATGAGGAGTAAATAATATCATGGTAGAAGTTATGAGAATAATTTAGAGCTAGGTTTAATTATTTAACCTTGAAGGTGTCTAATTGTTAGGAGTCACTTACCATTCAACATGGGAGTTCCAGCATGTGGGATTTCATGATCCATTTTAGGACTCTTTGATGATAATATTCATAATTTTTCTAGATTAGGAGGCCATGGAAATGAATTTTTAAGAGGATTTACATCTAGATATCTAGTTCCATGTCACCCCATTTACGATGTTGACATATCTCAGGTTACCAACAAGGGCATGGGTCATTGTGAGGATAATAGTGATGAATATATCATCAAAGGAGGGTAGTCATTAGTATTATCCATATAGTAAAGCTACAGTTTAATTTTCCTAGTTTTTAAGACATACGATCATTCAAAAATCCATGGGTAGGTCCCAACCCTCATCATCTTGTTTCTCTAGGGGTGGTGGTGGATCTCAAACCTCTACAAAGGGATCATACAAATATTTTTATTATAGAGGACATAATCATCATTAAAGAGTGTGATTTAACTTTATGATAGGGAAATGTGTGGATGGAATTTCGATTCAGGTTCCACTATTTTGGTAGTTTCAGTTGAGGTAAAAGCAACAAGGTGCTCCAGTTTTTGATCACCATAGGAGATACAGGGAAGGCATAAGAGAGACCCATGACTCTCCTCATCCTTAGAGATCATAACACAATTATGGAGTTGATATTAATTATGTTCAGATATTCCATTGAGTAGGTTGTATCCATTTTCATGCTTTGAAGTACCCAATACTGGGAAATCTAGACGTTGTTCAAGGTACCCCTTTTCTTGTTTTCTACGTAGGTGAATTATTTTTTTGATTTAGAAGATATACACTCCTTCATTTTACCTTTCCTCACCCATGATTTAGGACTTGAGATGGAGAGTCTTCTAGTTCCCTTAGCATCAACAACACTAGTTGGATGTTAAGATTATCTATGTTAAGTGTGTAGATACTATTATCTAGTGATAAGGCAACACCACTATTAGGGAGAATTTATATATTTACAGATACATTCATAAAAAATCATCCTTGGCATGAAATACCTATATTCAATGCAAGTTATTGTGGATTTATTTAGGTTTCTGATCATTTTATGTGTTACTGATGGAGATATTTCCATATTCATTAGTGAGAAAGAACCTTAGATGGGTTGGAGGCATGTTCTATAATTTTTTTCCTTGGTGTATGAGTTTATGTTGAGGTTATCATAGGTTTATCCGATGATGTTTCCTAGGGTTATGGAAGATTACTCTGATGTCTTTCTTGGGGAGGTTATAGAATTACCCCCTTAACAGGAGATCAACTTTGGGATAAAGATACATCTATGAGATCCTATAATCTTGATGTATCCATATAGTATGTATATTTATGATTTACAAGATCTGTGAGTACATATCGATGATCTTTTACAATGCGGGTTTCTTTGTCCGAGTGTGTCACCTTGGGGTACACCAGTTACATTCATAAAGAAGTCCAATAATAATATGTATATTTGAATTGATTATCGTCAATTGAATCAAGTGACAGTGGAGAACCACTATACTATTTCATGGATTTATGACTTATTTGATTAGTTGAAAGGATGTAGTTGGTTCTCAAAGATTGATCTATGATTGGTATACAGTCAGATGCAGGTGATGGATGAGGATACACCAAAGACCACTTTAAGATGTAATTATATCCATTAAGAGTTTTTATGATTCTATTTTCCATAATAAATACACCATTTGTGTTCATGAACATGATTAATGAAGCATTTTGAGAGTTCCTAGATCAGTTTTTTGTGATTTTCATTGATGAAATCCTTATGTAATCCTCATTTGAGGAGGATCACATAGAGCATCTGCAGGAAGTTTTGGGAGTTCTTCATTACCAGTAGCTATTTAGGAAGTTATAAAAGTGAGAATTATGTACTGATGAAGTATTTTTATTGGGGAATCCCATGTCCCAATGTTGAGTAGCCTTGGATCCTTCAAAGATCAAGGCAGTTGTTTCTTGGGTATCCCCCATTACTGTTGCATATGTGAGAAGTTTCCTCAGTCTTACAGGCTATTATAAGTGGTTTATACACTAATTATCTCAAAATATGGTTCCTTTTAAAGACTTTACCCAAAAGGATAATTAATTCTTGTAGAATGAAAAATTTGAGGAAGCTTTTGAGTATATAAAAGGAAAGTTGGTCAGCACCCATTTTCTTTGTTTTCTAGAATAGGGAGTTCAGTTTGAGTTTTTTAGTGACACTTTGCTTCTTTTCTTGGGTAGTGCCTTGATACATATATGATCTTTTGTTTCTTATAGGTATATACAATTATATCCCCATGAATTCAAATATTCCACCCATGATATTAAGTTGTATGTAATCATGTTTTCCTTCAATTTTTGTAAACATTAACTCATCGGTAAGTGAATTTATATTTTCACTGATCATAAGTGCCAGAGGTATGTCTTATCCCAGCTTGAACTTAACTTGAATAAGTGATGGTGGATAGAATTATTATAGGATTATAACTTAGATATTTAATATACATTGGTAAAGGGTAATGGTGCAGCTAATGTATTGAGTAGGAAGCCATACAGTGATGTTGTACATGAGTATGAATATTCCTGGAGAGTGATGAAAGAGATCTTAGTGATGTATCTTGATATGGGATAGGTTGGTGGTAGTGGATACCTTTTTCAAATGATGAATAATTCATATTTTGTGTAACAAGTAGAGGATTAATAGATAGGGGATTCATAAGTAGAGGCCTGAAGAGACCGAGTTATTTGCAGTGATGCCTTTGATGGTTGGTTTGAGGATGAACAACACCAGGTGTCATTCCAAGGGAGGTTTTTTGTTACTTCAATGATACATGCGTTTTTTCTCTATGATTTATATATCTCAACCTTGAACGTATATCTGGGTGTAAAAAATATGTACCATTCTCTAAGAGTTCAATTTTGGTGGCCCAGGTTAAAGTATTCAGTTACATAGTTTGTGTCTCAATTTTTGGTTTTCTAGAAAGTGAGGGCTGAACAGTGTATTACCATTAGTTTACTCCAGATATTAGATTTTTTTTAGTATAAGTGGGAGAAAATTTCAATGGAATTCAATATTGGTTTATCTCAATCTCAAAGAGGATATTATTCTATATGGGTCATAGTGGTCTGTTTGACAAAATAGGCTCGGTTCATAGTGATCAAGGAGTTGATCTTAGTGGAGGTTTTGTTGAGGAATTATATGGGAAAGTGGCATGGCTCCACGAAGTCTCAAGGACAACTATATATAATTTTTATCCTTATTTTACCTTTATGGTGTAGATAGGTCTCGATAATTCTTTTTAATTTGAGTTGTGCCTTAGTACTACCTTCCATATACAGATGGAAAACCATATAGAATGAAATATCTAGAATCTTGTGGACATATTGAGCACTTGTGTCCTGTAATTTAGAAGTTATTGGATGAGGAACCTATCTTTTTTTAGAGTTTTATTACAATAATATTTTCAACTCCACTATTGGTATGGAACTATTTTTGTAATGTCTTGCCCCTTCCCATTGTATTGAGAAGGCGATGAGATGCTACTTGGCCTTAGGCAACATTCCCAAGGCACCAAAGGCTGGAAATAAATTCCAAGGGATTTAATAACAATTGGGGAAAGATTTTCCCTTAGAATAAAATCAACCAACCAAAAAATTCATAACCAACCTCAACTACATGATTCATTCCAACAAAGTAAACCACGATAACACATTACCAAGAGGCAACCAAACAACCAAACTATTCCACAACAATTCACAAAAAAAAATACAATTAAATCAAAAAAATCCAAAAAACCGAGTACCAAGAGGAAGACTCATCAACAAGACAGAAAGGAAACCATGACACACTACACAAATCCACACCAAAATCCATGATCCAAGCACCACAATACCACCCAATAATCATAATGAATTTCTAGAAAAATGAGATGCTTTATCTTTTCTTGTATCCCATAATACCACATCTACAAAAGAACCCAAGTGACAAAGAAAGGGGTGAGTAATAATACTTATTAGTATTTACCCAAATGAATTACCTACACACACCACTAGGATAGAACCATTATAAAATTTATATTAAGTAGTTTTTATAAAACATCAAAGAGTGTAACAATTTCTAGTAAGCCAAACACACCCTTACCAATCCATTTTTTACCCAAATCCACACAATACAAGGGGAATACAATAAACAATACATAATACATTTTACAATAACATATTAGAACAACAATTTCATCTTGATTAGACACACACATAATCAAAACATATCCATAAAGTTTCACACACTCAACCTGGTGTAACAATCACGGTGGAACTTCTCATCCAAGACCATTTACTACTTTCCCAATCTAGTGGTACTTCCCGCCCACTTATCCTTGATGGTGGTTGTTCCATCCACTATCCATCCCATTTTTATAATGGTAATCCCCACCCACTTCACATCCATTTCAATCATAGGCATAAATACTTAACCCACAAACAAGCATATAACACACCAAGGCCACAACATTATGCAACAACCATTTCCAACCCAAAAAATACAATGGGTCATTATCCATGCGGCATTACCTTCCAATAAAACAACCCATTTTTTTGAAAAACATTTTCATAATTTTTTTTCATAAATTAACTCAAGAAACCAATTTTAAAATCTACATTTTAAAATCCAACATCAAGAACATTTCACCATAATACCCAATTTTTTCCCAAAATCCACAAATCATCACAAAATGAATTTCCATCAAGACTTTAACATCATAATCACATCAAAATTCAATAAAAAAACTAATTGATGATGAGGATTATTGTTTCTAGAAAAAATGGAGTCAAGAGAGAAGCTACATACCTTAGGGTTTCGGTGAAATCGGCCAACGAGAAAACACACCCCAAATATGGGTGAAAAATCCAAAAAATGACTTAGATATCTTTTCATAACATTTAAAATACCAAATATCATCATTTTATGAAACAAAAAACCTAGATCTAAATGCAATAGATTTAGATCTAGGCAATCAAGAGAGAGGGAGAACTAGATCTAAGGGAAACTAAGAAGCGACCAAGAGAGGAGACTTACTGGAGAAAAAACACCTTTATCACAACTTGAAAACCCTTATAATAACTCCAAAAATGAGTGATAGAGGTATAATTACCCTTGCGAGCAATAAATATTGAGTTAGGTTTGAGTGGGAGGAAGTTTGGGGTGTTTTAGGTTAAATCCTGAGAGCCCTGTTTTTAAAAAACCCATTTTTAAAGCCGCACCTGGTTGGCTCGCACGGTTAGAAAAATTTGTGCTAACCGTGATCCTGATACTATCCTAAGGATGCCCTGAATGGGTTCCTCTCATGGTGAGACAAACCGTTTTCAAATCGTGTGAATCCCACTACCTCATGTTGTATGGTTACCTAGGGGTTCTGCACAGTTTCACCTAACCGTGCTCAAACCGTGTGCACTTAGAAAATAACCAAAACCATTCCAAAACCTTCACAAACTCTCCCAAATATTACCCAACTAATTTACCTATAGAAAAATACATAAACAAGGGTTACATCCCTCAAAACAGGGGTACTAAATTCTCCCCAACATTGGACTTTTTGTCCTCTGAATATAGAGAACCATCGCTTTTCTGAAAGAGCTTGGGCCATTGCTCAACCATCTCTTTCTCCCGCTCCCAAGTATCATCCTGAATATGATCATGTTTCCAAAAAACACAAACTAGATCTATTATTTTTTCATTTAATAATTTATCTTTCCTATTCACAATTCGTACTGGCATGTGCACCAAAGAAGCATCTGACTCTAACTCAACATGATCCCATCAAATCACATGGTCACAATATGGATGATATTTTTTCAACTAAGACACATGAAACACATTGTGAAACTCACTAAACCATGGTGGAAAAACCAACCAATATTCCACCTCTCCAACCAGCTCAAGTATCTCAAAAGGAATAATATAAATTGGAGATAACTTGCCCTGTTTCCCAAAGCGATGATGTCCCAACCTCAGATTGATTCTCAAGATTACATGATCACCCACCTCGAATGAAAATGGTCATCAATGATGGTCCTCATATATTTTTTGATGTATCTAATCCATATCTATTCTATTCTTGATCAACATGATCTTCTCCATATTTTCTTAGACAAGGCTTCATCCAACCATCGAGGTCACACCTGTTTCCACCCAATAAATTGGATAACAACACAGACACCCATACAATGCTTCAAACAGAGCCATATGTATCGAGGTTTGATAACTTTTATTGTAGGAGAACTCCACCAATGGAAAGTTATCCTCCAATGATTCACCAAAATCCATCACACAAGTTCATAAAATATATTCCAATGTTTGTATCGTCCTCTCAAATTTTCGATCTATCTGAGGATGGTACCCCATACTCATTGTCAATTGTGTCCCAAGGTATTTTTGTAAGGATTCCCAGAAACGAGATGTGAATCTCATATCTCTATATGATAAAATCAAAACTAGAACAACATGACTCTTTACCACCTCATTTATACATATTCTAGATATATCCTTCACCATATGATATTCAGGAATAGGGATGAAATGGACCGACTTGGTGAGCCGATCCACTATCTCCCATATGGAATTGTAGTTTCTGACCATTCTTGGGAGACCTGTAACAAAATACATTACTATATGCTCCCATTTCCACATTGGGATAGGTAAATAATACAACATACCTACCATCCACTGATGCTCTACCTTGAATTGCTGTCAAGTCAAGCATCTCGATACAAACTTGGCCACATTCCTTTTCATACCCGACCACAAAAACTATGCTTTTAATGACCTATAATTTTTTTTGAATTCGAGTATGGATAGTCTACTTGGAATGATGATAAGCATTGAGGAGTTGTTCTTGATAATCCACTGGTATAGCCATATGATTCTGAAATAACAACACTGAATTTGCATTTAGTTTCCCACACTCAATGGTATCCTTACCATTGAGTTTCAACCTCTTAGCTAAACACTTTGGATTAGACATATGATCCTTTTTAACCAAACCAACCAAGTCAGGAAACAACGATAATGGAAATAAAATAGATACACCACCCAAATATTCACATTCCAACCTCATTTCGTCTATGACCTACATCAACTGCCACTGATCTGATGCCTATTTCACCACCTGAGCAAAGGAACTTCTACTTAATGCATACACCACAAAATTTACCTTACCCAATGTGTACATTAATTCAAATTCAAAAATCTAGAGATAATCCATCCATCTCCTTTTCATCAAGTTAAAATATATTTTTTGAGAAAATTTGATTTAAACTCCTATGATTGGTAAACACCGTGAATTTCTCACTGAAGAGATAATGATGCCACATTTTAAATGCATGAACCCCTGCTGCCAAATACAAATCATGCATTGGGTAGTTATTCTCTTGAAACCTCAACTTCCATGAGACATATGAAACCAAATGATCCCCTTTCATGAGAACACAACCTAACCCTAATCCTGATGTGTCACAATACACCACATACCCTTTCCCTGGTTTTGGAAAAACCAAGATTGGTGCTGATGTATGGTGACCCTTAACCTCTTAAAAAGATTTATGACACTACTCATTATATTAAAATGGAACATTCTTCCTTTTTAAAGTTATCATCGATGAGGCTAATCATGATAATTCACAAAGAAATGCCAATAATACCCAAATAGACAAAGGAAGCTCCATATTTCAAAGAAACACTTTGGCGGTTTCCATGAGATAACAACCTCTATATTTTTCGGATCAACTGAAACACATTTCTCAAAAATAACATGTCCAAGAAAACAAACCCGTTGTATCCAAAAATCACATTTTGACAGTTTGGAATATAATCAATGATCTCTAAATATCCCTATTACTATCTCTAAGTTCTTCTCATGCTCCACCCTTGTCTTAGAACACACCAATATGTCATCACCAAATACCACTAAAAAAGAATCTAGATATTCTTGAAATATATGATTCATCAATTCTATAAAAACCACTGGTGCATTTGTCAGAGAAAAGGTCATAACCACATACTCATAATGGCCATATCTAATTCTAAAGGTTGTTTTTGGAATATCATCATTCCACACTTGTAATTGATGATATCCTGATCTCAAGTGAATCTTGGGGAACCACTGAGCTCCCCTAAACTGATCGAAAAAATCATCAATGTGTGGAAGTCAGTATCAGTTATTTATTGTAACATGGTTAATATTACAATAATCATAACACAAAAAAAAATTTCTATCCACATTTTAACAAACGAAACTGGCATTGCCCACAAAGACATACTAGTATGGATGCACCATTTGTTTTCTAACTCCACCAAATGAACTTTAAATTCCCTAAATTCTATTGGTTCCATCTGGTAAGACAGAAGTGAGATAAGACTGGTCCTTGGAAGGAGACCAATTGTAAACTCCACTTCTCTCATGGGTGGAAACCTGAAGAATTATTTGGAAAAGACATCCATAAACTGATAAAAAACCACTAGAAAAAATGCTCTGTTCAACTCCTTCCATTGATGGTAATGTCAATGCCACTAAATAATACAATATCATGCCAATAGTTGGTTCCAAAAAACCCATTGCACCAAACTTTTCATTATTCTCTCCTCTAAAGATATGTTCGATGCCATCATCTATCTTGAAAATAACTCTTCATGCATAACAATCGAAGCGGGACTTAAACATTTCCAACTAATCCATTACCAGGATTATATCATACAAATCCATATCAAGCACCGAGAAGTCCCACTTCAACTCAAGTTCATTGAAAACTATACAAAATTCTCTACATATGAAGGCTCAACACTCTCTTTGAACTAGATGACTTTGAAGTTTTAAAACAGAATGCATCATTTACACACTTAGACCCAGGAAGTAAACAATGCAAGAAACAATGAAAGAATGAGAAGAAACCATATCAAACAACACTTTTATAAAGGTAGAATTCAAAAGAACCATACCCCACACCATGGATGGTCCCAACTGATCATCCACCATAACCTACTCAGCTCCAAACAACTGCTTTCTTACCGCACTCTACTCTTTATTTCCCTATTGAAATTTCCCTAGCTAAGGATTTTTGGTATTCCAAGAATCACCATGACTAATTTGGATCTACTAATGAGGTATATACTACTTCCCCCATCCCATTGAGTAATATAATTCTTGTGACCCCTGAGGAGTGTAACAGACACCCAAAATCCTAGAATTACAATAATTACACAGAAGATTTTCCATCTTCTTACAGTTATGACATGATCGAGGCTATGCCATACAGTTCCACTTGATGTGGCCTATAGAACCACACTGAAAACATCCCTGCTTACTCTTAGTATTAAGAGGAAGATACACCAATCATTAAATCATATTTTGATCCATACTCCCACCCTATAAATAAGTGTCCCTCTTCCAATTGATCCCAGTGTTATAGTTCCCACCATTTCCTATGGGTAACAACATGCTTCCCCTTCCTGTAGCCCCAAAAATATCTCATTCAGCCACTATTTATTTATTCACTATTTCAAGGTAATCATTTAAACATAAAATCGATATTTTAGAATGATTTTTTCCCTAAAACCATTTTTAAAAATATGTGATTTCAATGGTGTACTAATCAAAAAATCAGGTTAAAACCACACTAAGTTCACACACTTAGTTGCATATTCTATTATTGAGAGGTTCTATTGCTTTAAATTAAAGAAATACATTTTGTGGTAAATTCTGAACATATGAGGGTAGAATTTTTTGTTAAACATCTCCTCAAAACCGTCCCCTGTCATACCTTGGTCCATTCCAACTTTGACCACCAACTCCCACCACTGATAGAAAATATCTTCTAACATGTGTGTTTCTAACTTCAATTTCATCTCCATTGGTGTTCCTAGGAATTAAAATATCCTATTTATTCTGTTCAACCTTGCCTCTGCCTTTTCTAGTTCTAAATAACCCCTAAATATTGGTGGATTCTACTTTTGAAACTAAACCACATGATCCATATGCTTTGGCTCATCCACTTTATTCCCACTTTCCACAACTTGGAAATCATGCACTATACTCTGAACTATCTTCTGGTTCACCTGAGGCTCAAGAGAAACCACATTTTCAATAGCCTCTTCTAGTTGGTCTATACAACGCATACCCAGTACCATTTCTATTAATAGAAAAATAACCATAAGTATCAATCTCTTTGCAAAAAAGTCTTACAATTTCAAATTCAATTACATTGAAACTATCACAACTAGGCTTTCCACAAGTTCACATTTCCCATGTTGAATTTTTTTTAAAACCCACCATGTTTTTAAAATGAACCAATTTTAAAAATAAAACAACTATACACATTTCAAATCCCCACATTTGTAAATAATTTCTAGATTTTTCACAAGTCCATTTATTTACACCAGAACATAAATCATTATGCCAATGAAATATGAATTTTAGTGGTAATTCATTCCTACAATGCATGACATGCTCATATCATTGTCTACACCGATGAAAATGATACTTCCAATGCCTCTAAGTGTCTCCAAAACACTTATGTACCCAAATCCTTGGTAACTTAAAGTTCACCATAAAAGGGCCAGCTACGTTCTTTTATGATATACATTTCAAGTTCCAAAAATCCTACTCCTTGTTACCATTCTGACTCAGGAAATGACCTGAGAATGAATTCCAACTCTAAGAACAAGACTAAGAACCAATGCCAAAGGACCGAACAAATGATACCACTTGTAACGTCCCACCACTTCCTATTAGCTTGAGAAGGTGGTGAGACGCTACTTGGCCTTAGGCGATGTTCCCAAGGTGCCAAAGGATGGAAATAAATACCAAGGGCTTCAAGAACAATTGGGAAATGATTTTTACTTAGAATAAAACCAACCAACCAAACAAGTCATAACTGACCACAAATACATAATGCATGTCAAAAAAGTAAGCCATGATAACATATTACCAATAGATATCCAAAAAACTATACTCTTCCATAGAAATTACCAAAAACCAATACAACTAAATAAAAAAAAAATCCTAAAATCAGAGTACCAAGAAGAAGAATCATCAACAAGAGACAAAGAAAACCATGAAACACTATACATCTCCACACCAAGCTCCATGATCCAAGAACCACAATAACTCCCAATAATCATGATGAACAACTAGAAAAATGATATGCTTTACCTTTCCCTATATCCTGGAATACCACATCTGCAAAAGTACCCAAGTTACAAAGTAGGGGGTGATTAATAATACTCATTCAGTTTTCCCCAAATGACTTCACTAAACATGCCACTAGGATATAACCATTAACAAATTTATATAAATAAGTTTATATAAAACATCAAATAGTGTAACATTTTTCAAAAATTCAAACACACCCTTACCAAGCCATTTTTTACCCAAATCCACACAATACAAGGTAAAGCCAACAAAAAATACACAATCCATTTCATCATCACATATTAGCACAAAAATTACATATTTATTAGCCACACTTATAATAATAACATATCCATAAAGTTTCACACACTCAACCCGGTGTAACAATCATGGTGGAACTTCCCGTCCAAGCCAATTTACTTTTTTCCCAATCTAGTGGTACTTCCCACCCACTTATCCTTGATGATGGCATTTAAATCCTCTATCCATCCCCTTTTATAATGGCAATCCCCACCCACTTCACATAAATTTCAATCTCATTCATAAGTACTTAACCCACAAACAATCATATAACACACCAAGGCTACAACATTACGAAACAACCATTTCCAACCAAAACAATCCCTTAGGACATTATCCATGCCACATTACCTTCAAATAAAACAACCCTCATTTTTTAAAACCATTTTCACAAACCATTTTTATAAATCAACCCAAGAAACTGATTTTAAAATCTACATTTTAAAATCCAACACCAAGAATATTTCACTGCAATACCCCATTTTCCCCAAAATCCACAAATCATCACAAAATGAATTTCCATAAATATTATGTAATGACCCAATGTTTTATAAATGGAAATTACATTCTTATAAATATTTTATAAAATCACATTAAAACACAACATATTTAACTACTAAGTTCTAAGTGACCTTTAAACATAAGTTTTTCACTTCTGTGCTTGGAATTTTAAAAATCTGACATACACAGTTGCAGTCAGTATGTTATTTGGAGTCGGATGAGAAAAACATAATTTTTGGTGAATAGTAACCTACCCTTATGAATAGTAACATAACCATATTAATAGTGATATACCCTAATGAATAGTAACCTTACCTATGATAATATATAAATAATATTCATGTTGAAAGTATGATATACCCATATTTTGTAATAAGTAAATGAATGTTTTAAAACTCGGTTTTGATAATAAATTATGATTTTAATTAAATATTAAAATGATCATATTTATAAAATTATTTTTGAAAAATATATTTCATTTTTGGATTCTACACATCAAAAAATGGTTAGGGTGAATTTCTGGGATTTTTCTAAAATACTTGAATTTTTAGTGAATAGTAAAATACATTAATTTACCGTATAAAAACATTATAATTCAAATCCACTATTCCTGACATAAAAAGTGATTTCAGCACCAAAATCTCTAACTGACATTAATTTATTACTATTATTGGTCATGGAATACTTAATATTACTTATCTTGTAAAGAAATAATAAACTAATGATTAAACAATTATGAAAACCCTCCTCTCCTCCACTTTAAAACCCCCCTCACTCCCCCTTCTCTTCACTACTCTCAAGCCTTGTGCCTTGCCAATATTCTGGCCAAATATCTCCCCAAGATCCTCCCCCATGTCCAAAAGCTTCTAGACTCTTAAAAATACCAAAACCTCTCCTTTTAAGAGGTTTTCAAAGGAGGAAGTCTCAAGAGACAAATTCCTCTTTTCAATTCCTTCATTGCTTTTAAGTTCTTTTCTTTTTGTTTATTTCCTCACCTCCCTTCACACAAACAGTATGAGAAATCTAGTAACATACATGTACTGGAATATTTTCATGCTAATGGGATATTTCATTACCTTTTCTCCCTTTCCCACGTTTTATTTGAAATAAATGAAAGCACCGTTTGAGATGTGCTAATTTAGCACATTCAAGGACAACAATTTATCAATTTCTATTATGATCTTTAATTCTGGTCATGAAAACATTTGTGTTATGGTTGAACCATATTATTATATATGTAATATATCCTTTTTATGGTTCTTTAATCCTTTTGTACTAATGGTATTAGGTTGTAAATCAAAACATGTTCTTTGTAATCAACCCCCCCTGATTAACCAAAACAGTTATCACTAAGGTTTTATATATAATATTTCGATTTCAATCTAAGTAAAAAAATTAAATTTAAAACCATGTAATGTACTTGATGTTTAATAACATCATATAAATTCATTTATGGACAACCACTTCCATTTTCCATGTTTATCCGAACATGAATCTAAATGAACCGATCTTTTAAAACCAAGTTAACAAACGAGCCTAAACAATGAAATTAAACCTTATAATTAATCAAAAAGGGATTTAATTAACTAAAAAGGGTTATAATAAATCAATTAAATATATAATAGGTTCTGGATTTATTAATTAATAAACCTAATTTGTTTATTCAGGTCATTAATAACAAGTGGAGAACACCACCTGATTTAAGGTAAGGGATCTCTCCATTTCACTCTTAATCAAGATTGTCCTCTATGCTATGCCTTTTTATCTATAATACCAAATGATGGCGTATGTTTTCACACCTCCACCATACTTCCATCATGATGTATAAGTTATGATAAACCCCTTTTATCTCTCATCAATCCCTCTTAGGTACACCCGACACCATGCCAATAAACCGTAACAAATTTTACCCAAACCCTTTTTGTTCATTCATGTTGCCTTATATTTATTTATAACAAAATAGAGTTATCTTATCTATTTATGTAAATATTCTAAATTCTATATATTTTTACAAAATTCATTTATGATTACCCTTTCATCACTCTCTTTCAGGGATATATATGTTTTAAAAGATTCTCTCTTTAGAACTTTCTGATAAGCAAACTTGTTTTAGGGAAACTTCTTGAATTGTTACCCAATATAAAGTGCACTATATCCTCTGTTTTAAACCAACATTGTATTTATAAAATAAGTCTGTTATTATAAAAACCTTCTTGGTTCAATTATGGTTTTATATAAATGATTTTCCTCTTTTCTATTTTAAAAGCTCTATAGTATTTTCCTTAAAACCGCACAAAAATGTTTTAATGCTATTGTTTCTAAAATACATTTATTATATGTTGTAACTTCTATTTGTCACCACTTACCATGTTATATTCATATATTAACCTATTAATGTCCATGTATGTTCTAATACTTTCCTTTCATGGACACTTTCATGATACGCCCATTGGTTATGATTTATGTCATGATTGTGGTACCCAATTCTTTCCATGGGAACCATTATGTTTATGTATGGTTGATTATGTATGATTATCTATGTGGTAAGAATATTTATGTGGAAATAATATTCATGAAAATGTTGAGATGGGTGTGCACAGATAGAACTTTAGTTCATTGGTTAAGGTTAAGTCTCATGAGATGTGATGTGAAACAGAATTGGCGGTTAGCCTTGACCCGTACTAAAATGGGAAACGAGATTGGCAGTTAGACTTGACCCATACCAAAAAAATGTTTTATGATTCTTCCACATTTATATGATTCCATTTTTATTTGATCACATGATTATACGATACGATTTCATATTTTCCATGATTTTGATATCATTATGTCATGCCTCCTAACTCATGTGCTTAAGCTGTATCCTTATGTTCATTCCCTTACTAGGCTTTTCAGCTCATAATTTTGTTCATGTGTTCCATAGGGTACCCTATGCAGATGTAAGGGATCAAAGGAAGTTAGGATCTCTTTATGAAGATTAAATAAAGAAGTGTTATTATCCCCATGTTTTATGTTTTATGTACTTAGTCTTCCAATACACTAGACTTAATGGTCCTTGGCTTGTACTCTAATCAATAATTATGCTTAAAATCATGTAATGATATATGAAAAAGGCTTTGGTCGCTATAGTTGGTATCAGAGGATGGTCTAGTTAGTTTTGGAGATTAGGAATAGATCAACTTAGTGATAACCTTAAGGATGAGACTAAGTATAAGAAACATTCCCAAATTATGGTCAGTATCGAGTAAGTGATATATCAAGAAAATACATCCATGTCTGGATACGAGTAGGTCGAGATGGCTCTGGAACAAATGTACCTAGGAGTAAAAACGTCGACAAGGATTTTCAGGCTTGACCCGGGGTATCCTAGAACATGACTACGGGCCTTACTTCACTCTTGGTTATGACACTCCCGGAGGATATGCTTTGGTAGATTCACGAGCTTAGTACAAACCATTATTATGGGACAAAAGAAAAATCCCATAAGAATATAAGTTAAGAAATAGATCAAGGATAACCTATATTTAAACCTAAGGAATCACAAGTTAGGATATAATTCTTCTTTATAAGTTCATCCTTTTATATTCAAAGTTTCATTTTTATTCTCAATAGGTAAATATTCAAGACCTCTAATTATACATTCTTTTTCTTAGTTAATGGTGGGAAATAGAAGAACACATTCCAACAACTGATGTGATAGGAAATGTGATGATTTCCCTAATGATATGCCTGATATGACAAGAGTGGGTGCTCAAAACTTCATGAAAGTACTTGCTCAACTGGCTCGAGTTATGACTAATAACTTGAAACATGCGGAACACCCTCCTCCTCTAAGGAAAGGGAAAGTTTCTATAGGATCCTTCATGTGGAAAAGAACTCCCATGTTTAGCGGATCTTCTGATCCCCTCCTCACGGAACAATGGATTAACTCCATTGAAAAGATATTATTTTTCCTCCAGTGCTCGGAAGAAGAGAAGGTTGTACTGACAGTCTATCATTTTGATGGGGAAACTAATCAGTGGTGGAAAATGATCAAGAATATGAAGTCCCAAGAGGAAATTGATTCCATTGATTGGGAGGAATTAAAGAGGACATTTTTCAACAAATATTTTCCTCAAACCCTCCGTCTAAAGATGGAAAGAGAGTTCCTTAGACTCAAGGAGAAGGAAGATGAGTCCATTGGGGCGTATGAAGAAAACTTTAAAGGCTTGGAAGGTACGCCTCTGGATTTGTCATGAACACCAAAAGCATGGTGGATCACTTATTTAACAAAGTAAAGCCGAGTATATGAAAAGTGTTGGCGATTCGAAACTTCGGCAGTTATGAGGATATTTTCCATTGTGCCCTCAAGGTTGAAATGGAGATTGGAGACTCTTAGTGGTCTCATGATCTTGGTGATAAAAAGCGGAAAATGGAGAACAACATGGGTGATTCATCAAAAAAATCACATGATGGAAAGAAGCCTCAATTTTCCACTTGTAAAAGTTGTGGGAAGAAGAATCCTAGTAACTGTCTGAAGGAAACCAAGAATTG
Source organism: Viscum album (assembly GCA_963277665.1). Lineage (NCBI taxonomy): Eukaryota > Viridiplantae > Streptophyta > Magnoliopsida > Santalales > Viscaceae > Viscum > Viscum album. The sequence continues at coordinate 1,324,062,776 of OY728160.1, forward strand.
ATTAAAATGTGAAAAGTTTGTTCATATGGCCAAGAACTATTGAATGTATATGAAAAATTCTGCTAATGTTTAAGAATAAAGGAAAGTTTAGATCAACACTCAGCCTGTAGTGCAGTGTTACAACTGCAAGGAGTTTGGTCATTATGAAAACAATTTCCCTAAGACGAGGGTTGTCAAAGGCAATCAACAACAACCTCTAAGGAAACAAAGAAGGGATTATGCTATCACTAGTACTGAGGTGGCGACAGACAATGATGTGGTGACAGGTACACTAGTTATTCATTCAAGAATAGAAAAAGTACTATTTGATTCTGGTTCTATGTATTCTTTCATATCATTCATGTTTAGTAGAACTATTCAAACACCACCTTAAAAATTAGAAAAGAAATTATATGTGAGAACAGTGAATGGAGAAATTATTGCATCCATGGTTTATAACTCCTCCCTGGTTAATGTTTGTGGAATAAACCTCCCAGAAAATCTCATCATACTTCCTTTAGTGGATTTTGACGGTATCTTAAGCATGGATTAACTATCTTTATACAAGGACAACATCAAATTTCGGGAAAGGGAGATCACTCTTCACATCCCGAAGCATCCTTTGATTCTTTACAAGTGTAAGGAGGAAGATGAATCTACTTTAGAATCATCATCTCAAGTGTGGATATTGTTGCCATGTAATAAAGCATATCTAGCACAAATGATTAAGACAAAGGATAGAATCATGCCTAAAGACATGCCCATCATTAGGGATTACACTAATGTATTCCCTGAATAGTAGCCTGGTCTTCCTCCTAACCGAGAGGTTGTGTTCTCAATTGAACTTATCCCTGGATCTCTGCCTATCTCAAAGAAACCTTATAGAATGGCCATCGTATAGCTGGAAGAGCTGAAGAAGCAGTTACTGGAGAATATGGAGAAGGGTTTTATATGCCCGAGTGCTTCACCGTGGGGTGCACCAGTCCTCTTCATCAAGAATAAGGATATATCAATGTGCCTATGAATTAATTATCACGAGCTCAATAAAATCACAATAAAGAACAAGTATCCCCTGTTATGGATAGATGACTTGTTTGATTAGCTTTGTGGGGCCAGTTATTTCTCTAAGGAGTACCTTCGATCAGGATATCACCAATTAAAGGCGAGGAAGTAAGATATTCCCAAAACTTCCTTTTGAATGAGGTATGGAAACTATGAGTTCATAGTGATTCCCTTCAGACTCACTAAAGCTCTATAAATTTTCATGGATTTAATGAATGGAGTCTTTAGAGATTACGTCGAAATTTTTTTGGTAGTCTTTATTGATGATATTCTGATATACTCCAAGAGCAAGGAGGAACATGAGGAGCATTTGAATACTATGTTAAAGACTTTACGAATGGATAATATGTATGAAAAGTATAATAAATGTGAGTTTTGGATAGAGGAAGTATCATTCTTGGGGCATGTTATCACCAGAAAAGGGATACCTATGGACCCTTCCAAGATGAAGGAAATTGAAGAGTGGTCCATGCTAACTTCCGTAATGGAGATATGCAGATTTTTGGGTCTATCTGGTTATTATCGACGATTCGTGAAGAACTTTTCATGATTGTCAAACCCAATGACCAAGCTGACATGGAAGGGAGTAAAGTTTTTCTGGACTCAATAATGTGAAGAATGTTTCACTGAGTTGAAAAGGAGGATTATCACTACACCAGTACTCACACTCCCAACAAGTGGGGAACTCTTTTTGGTGTACATTGATGCTTCAAAGAAGGTCTTTGGCTGTGTGCTGATGCAAAATGATAAAGTGATAGCCTATGAATCAAGGCAGATAAAAATCCATAAGAAAAACTATCCAACACATGATCTGGAGTTGGAGGCTGTGATCTTTGTGTTGAAAATCTAGCAGCGTTATCTCTATGGGGAGAAGTGTGAGATATATACTGACCACAAGAGTCTCAAATATATATTCACACAGAAATAGATTAATACGCACTAACAAAGATGGATAGATCTCATCAAGGATTATGAATGATCAATCCACTACTGTCCTGGTAAGGCAAACAAGGTGGAAGATGCTCTAAGTAGAAAGGATCCTGCATCTTTATCAATGATGAGAATTGAGAAGGATCTGATCTTCCTAGATTTGAAAAGGATGGACATGGGAATCATTAAGGGAGGAACATCATCAATCCTTTCTCAAATGATTACTCAACCATCCATCTGGGATAAAATAAAGGATTCTCAAAGAAAATATGTGGAAATTTAGAAAAGGTTGGAAGCAGTTAAAAGTGGGAAATCCTCTAATTTAAAAATTGATGAGAAAAGAGTTTTAATATTTGGGACATGATTATGTGTACCATCTAATCCAGAGACAAATAAGGCGCTATTGAATAATGCACATAGCTCAACCTTCTCTATCCACCTAGGGAGCACAAATATGTATCAAGATCTTCAGGAAATTTTTTGGCGGGACAATATGAAAAGGGAGGTTGTTGAATATACATCAGAGTGCCTGGTATGTCAACAAGTGAAGGCTGAGAGACAGAAGTCTAAGGGGATAATGAAACAACTACCCATACCTGCATGGAAGTGGGAGAACATTACCATGGAATTTGTCACTGGAATTCCAAGGACATCCATAGGAAATAATGCTATATGGGTCATTGTGAATCATCTTACAAAGACAAATCACTTTATCATGATTTGAGAGGACTTATCATTGGATAAAATTTCCCATATTTACATCAAATAAGTGGTACGAATGCATGTATTACCACTATTTATTGTATCCAATCGTGATCCGAGATTCACCTCAAAGTTTTGGAAAAGTCTCCAGCATGCTCTGAGCACTGAATTGAACTTTAATATGACCTATCATCCTCAAATCGATGGAAAGTCTGAGAAAACTATTCAAACACTGGAAGACATTTTGAGCGCGTGGTATATGGAATTCAAAGGAGGATGGTACCAACATCTTCCAATGGTTGAATTCTCCTACAACAACAATTTCCACTTGAGCATATGAATGGTACCATATGAAGCCCTTTATGGGAAAAGGTGCAGAACACTGACGTGATGGGATGAAGTCAGTGAGCGTAAGCTACTAGGACCTGAAATGGTAGTAGAAATGGTGGAGAAGGTGAAAACCATTCAGCATAATATCAAGGAATCCTAAAGTCGACAGAAGAGTTACACAAATAACCGTCAATGAGACCTTGAGTTCCAAGTTGGAGACATGGTATTTCTATGCATATCTTTGTGGAATAAGGTTATGAGGTTTGGAATGAAAGGGAAGTTGAGTCCCAGGTACATCGGCCCCTTCAAGATCCTTGATCGAGTTGGAACTATGGCCTATTGACTGGAACTTCCACCTACCATGTCAAAAGTACATGATGTCTTTAATGTATCCCTCTTAAGGAAGTACATACCAGACCCTTCAAATTTACTCTTTTTAGAGGTGGTTTAGTTGGAGGATGATCTTTCATATGAGGACCAGCCAATGAAGATCTTGGATTGTAGAGACAAAGTTCTACGCAACAATACTACTCATCTGGTCAATGTACTATGGAAAAACCATAAGTACAAAGAGGAAACATGGGAACTGGAGGAAACAATGAAGGAAAAGTACCCGAACCTGTTTTTGGCTTAGAATGTAAAACAAAGTTTTGAGGGGGAAATTTCATAAGGGGGAAGAATGTAACAACCCAATGTTTTATAAATGTAAATTAATTTCTTATAAATATGTCATAAAATCACATGAAAACACATGATAATGAACTACTAAGTTCTAAGTGACCCTTAAATATAATTTTGTCACTTCTATGCTTGAAATTTCAAAAATATGAACTACACGATTATAGTTAGTAAGTTATTTGGAGTCTGATAAGGAAAGCTTAATTTTTGGTGAATAGTAACCTACCATTATGAATAGTAACATGCCCTTATGAATAGTGATATAACCTAATTAATAGTAACCTTACCTATGAAATATATAAATAATATTCAAGTTGAAATTACTATATACCTATATTTTATAATAAGTAAATGAATGTTTTAAAACTGGTTTTAATAATAAATTATGATTTTAATTAAATAGTAAAATAATCATATTTAGAAAATTATTTTTGAAAAATGTATTTCATTTTTGGATTCTACACGTCAAAAAACGGTTAGGGTGAATTTTTGTGATTTTTCTGAAATACTTGAATTTTTAGTGAATAGTAAAATACATTAATTTACTGTATAAATATATTATAATTCAAATCCACTATCCCTAACATCACAAGTGATGTAATCACTCAAATATCTAACTCACATGCATTTATTACTATTCTTGGTCATGGAATACTTACTATTCCTTGTCTTGTGAAAAAATAATAAACTAATGATTAAAAAATTATGAAAACCCCCTTCTCCTCCACTATAAAACCCCCCTCACTCCCCCTTCTCTTCACTCCTCTCAAGCCTTGTGCCTTGCCAATATTCTATCCAAATATCTCCCCAAGATCCTACCGCACTTTCAAAATCTCCTAGACTCTTAAAAATACCAAAACCACTCCCATTAATAGGTTTTCAAAGGAGGAAGTCTCAAGAGGTAAATTGCTCTTTTCAATTCATACATTTCTTTTAACTTCTTTTCTTTTTGTTTATTTACTCACCTCCCTTCAACCAAATAATATGATAAATCTAGTAACATACATGTACTGTAATGTTTTCTTTCTAATGGTATATTTCATTATCTTCTCTCCTTTCCCTACACTTTATTTGAAAGAAATGAAAGCACAGTTTGATATGTGCTAATTTAGCACATTCAAGGACAACAATTTATCAATTTCTATTATGATATTTAATTTTGGTCATGAAACCATTTGTGTTATGGTTTAACCAGATTATTATATATGTAATATATCATTTTTATGGTTCTATAATCCATTTTTACTAATGGTATTAGGTTATAAAGAAAAACATGTTCTTTGTAATCAACCCCCCTGATTAACCAAAACAGTTATCACTAAGGTTTTATATATAATATTTAGACTTCACTATAATAAAAAAATTAAATTTAAAACCAAGAAATGTACTGGATTTTCACTAATAGAATATAACTTTATTTTTGTAAAACCACTTCCATCTTCAATGTTTATCCAAACATGAATATAAGTGAACCGATCTTTAAAAGAAAGTAAACAAACAAGCCCAAACAATGAAATTGAACCTTATAATTAATCAAAAAGGCCTTTAATGAACTAAAAATGGTTATAATAAATCATTTACATATATAAGAGTTTCTGGATTTATTAATTAATAAACCTAATTTTTTTATTCAGGTCATTAATAACAAGTGGAGAACACCAATGGATTTAAGGTAAGGGATCTCTCCATTTCACTCTTAATCAAGATTTTCCCCTATGATATGACTTTTTTTGTCTAATAAAAAATTATGGGGTATGTTTTCAAACCTCCAAAATACTTACCTAATTATTTATAAGTGATTAGAAACCCCTTTTCTCTCTCATCAATCCCTCTTAGGTACACCCGACACCATGCCAATAAACCGTTACAAATTCTACCCGAACCCTTTTTGTTCATTCGGGATGCCTTATATTTCTTTATATAAAAATTGAGTTATCTTATATATTTATTTAAATATTCTAAATTCTTTTTAGGTTTAAAAAATTCATTTATGATTACCCTTTCATCACTCTCATTCAGGGATATACATGTTTTTAAAATATTCTCTCCTTAGAAGTTTCTGATAAGCAAACCTGTTTTAGGGGAACTTCTTGAATTGTTACCCACTTTATAGTGCACTATATCATATTTTTTAAGCCACCATTGTATTTATAAAATCATTCTTTTATTTTGAAAACCTTCTTGGTTCAATTCTAGTTTTATATAAATGATTTTCCTCTTTTCTATTTTAAAATCTCTATACTATTTTCCTTAAAACCGCATAAAAATGTTATAATTCTAATGTTTCTAAAATACATTTCTTATATATTGTCACTTATGTTTGACACCACTTACCATGTTATATTCCTATTTTATCCTATTAACTTCCATGTGTGTTCTAATCCTTTCCTTTCATGGACACTTTTGTGATACGGACATTGGTTAATATTTATGTCATGATTGTGGTCCCCAATTCTTTCAATGGGTACCCTTATGTTTATGTATGGTTGATTATGTATGATTATCTATGTGGTAAGAATATTTATGTGGCAATAATATTAATGAAAATGTTAATATAGGTGCACCAAAATAGCACTCCAATGCATTGGGTAAGGTTAAGTCTCATGAGATGCGATGTGAAACGGGATTGGCGGTTAGCCTTGACCCATACTAAAATGGAAAACAAGATTTGCAGTTAGCCTTAACGAGTACCAAAGAAATGTTTTATGATTCTGCCACATTTATATGATTCCATGTTTATATGGTCCCATGCTTATATAATATGATTTCATATGTTCCATGCTTTGGATATCATTATGTCATGCCTCCTAACTCATGTCCTTAAGATGTATCCTTATGTTCATTCCCTTACTGGGCTTTTTAGCTCATCCCATTGTTCATGTGTTCCCTAGGGTTCCCTTTGAAGAGGTAAGGGCTCAAATAAAGTTAGGATATCTTAATAGATATTAAATAAAGAAGTGTTTTTTTAGCCCCATGTTTTATGTTTTATGTACCTAGTCTTCCAAGACACTAGAATTAATGACCTTGGCTTGTACTCTGATGTATAGTTTTGGTTAAAATCATGTAATGATATTTGAAAAAGTCTTGGGTCACTATATATTATCACATAATAAACATAACCAAATTCAAGAAAAACTAACTAATTGGAGATGAGGCTTCTAGTTCTACAAAAATACAGTCAATAGAGAAGCCGCCTACCTTATAGTTTTGGTGAAATCATCCAAAGAGAAAACACACCACAAATCTGGGTGAAAAATACATAAACCACCTTAGATATATTTTTCTAACATTAATAAGACCAAATCTAATCCCTTTAGGAAAAAAAACCTATATATACATGCGATATATGTAGATCTAGGAAACCAAGAGATAGGGATAACTAGATCTAAGGAAAACCCAGAAGCAACCAAGAGAGGAGAATTACTGGAGAAGAACTGCCTTCACCACACCTTTAAAAACCTTCGAATCACCCCCAAAATGAGTGGGAGATGCCACATTACCCTTTATAACAAGAAATCCCAATTTAGGATCTAGTGGGAGGAAATTTGGGGTGTTTTAGGTTAAATCATGAGTGAACCATTTTAAAAAAACTCATTTTTAATGATGCACGTGGTTAGATCACAAGATTAGACAAAACGTTCACTAACTGTGCTCCTGCTACTATGAAAATGGTTACCTACATAGTTTACTTGCGTGATTAGAAAAACCAGGCATAAACCATAAAAATTACACCACTTCATGTTACACGGTTACCTTGGGGTTCGACACGGTTTCACCTAACTATGATCAAACCATACACACTTAGAAAATCCCCCAAACCATTTCAAAACCTTCCCAAAATCTCCCAAAAATTACCCAACCACTTTAAATACATAAAAATACATTAAAAAGGTTCAAATACCTCAAACTAGGGGTACTACAATTTTAATATTTGTATGACCGACCTTTCCATTCACTAATGTGTTAGACTGGGGTCAAAGAGTCAAATATTCTCAGGTCAAAACTAGTAAAAATCATGACATAGATGATTCAGGTGATTCATGAGAGTTTTAAGGCAAAAAAATATCATTATAAGTATTATGATTACCATATAAGGAGACCTATAGAGTTTGACGTTGAAGGTCATGTTTTCTGGGATGTGAATCCTCATTATTGGAAGTGAAGGTTTTTTCATCAGAGTAAGATTTATCCATGATTTGTTTCGACCTATAAAAGTATTTTCTCATGTTGAAGCCATTTTCTATATGATAACACTTTCCCCATAGATTATATGGATAAATATTGTCTTCCATGTGTCACAACTTTATCATAATCTACATGAATACTCTCATGTCATTTATTGGGGTGAGATCGACATTGATGCTGATGTGACCTTCAAGGAGTGGACTATAGAGATCTAGGTTCACCAAGAGAAGGTTTTACAAGGGAATGATATTACCTTTTTTTTCATATTTTGGTGACATGGTGGTGTGGAAGAGAGCACTAGGTAACGTGAGTCATAGCTAGGCATTCAGTATCCTGAGTTGTTTGATGCTTAGTTCTTCCTTTGTATCAATGTTTTTTGGTTGTTGAACTTTATCTAGATTATAAGTTAGTTTTATCTTATTTGATGCATTTTTTTGGGTTTTAGTTTTCAAAGAGGTATCTATGATAGGAGAGTGTTTGAGAGATATTTTTTTTTATTTTATAGTTTTGTGTCAAGTTCCTATAAGATAGGTGGTTGTGCTCTAGTGATAGTGAGATTATTGAGAGGTATATCATGGGATGACTATTTAGATGATCCATTTTATTCTCCTTATATTTGGGTTAGTTTAAAATTCTCAAGTACAATAATTGTTTGATAAGTATATAATGTAATGGATAAGACCTTATTAGCCTTTAAATTACATTTTTACGAGGATTAATGGTTTAGAGATAGAGTTTTGAGGCGTTCTAGAGGCTAGAGAGGTGTTTTGGACTTTAAAAGTGACACCATTCCCTAGTGGTGGGATTGGTGGAGGCCATTTTGGGATAATCACATGGTGTTGGTACACCAAGGATAACACTATGGCTTTTCAAGTCATTTGATAGTCCATTTTATCCCATGTGTATTCTTGTACAAAACACCCTACTTGGAAATGCACAGTGAGGGGTGGTACTAGGTGTGGTTCTATGGGTGACCGCTTATCCAAAATAGGGAAGAGTGGCACAAAATACCCACAATGCTAAACATGGTGAGGTAAAAATACTCTGGATGTGGGAAATATTACCTAGTTAAATCCATTGTGGCTGACATGATGAATAACACCATGACCAAGGACATATCATGGGGGAAGCTGTGGTGGCAATCATGCTAGTTTTTGAATGGACAAAATGGATGGTGATATTCAAGGATATTTATTTATTTGAAAAGGGAAAAACATGGGGAGAAGTAAGGGGGTCTTAAATTCTATTTTAAGTTGATTCCACACCTCAAATAACTGATATATGCTCCTCCTCTTGAATTTATTTGATTTCTAGATACTCTAGTAAATTAGGATTTTTTTGAACAATTTCTTATGTTGAGTCTTCATCTATGGAATTTAATACTTCATAGGTGATCATTATACACCTTTGGTGCCTTATGATCGAAAACTTGTGCATTTTAACCCCAGGTTCATGGAGAATCAGACACCCTTGGTTTGAGATACACTCCATTTTTTTCCATTTTATTATATTCTTCTTTTCCAAGAATAATAAAACAACTATATGAATTGTTTTTTGTGTTTTTAATCATGGTTTAATAGTGGGTTTTAGATGATAGGTCCTAACTAGTCTTCCTTTGGTTAGGTAGTGTTTCTTCCAATGGTGGTGAACCACATTTATCCATTCTTGTGTGAAGAACATTGAACTTATAATCTTGGTATGATATTCATTGATTCTCCTATTTTTGTGTGTGAAATATTAAAGTTATCAAGATTTATCTATTTGGGTGATGTTGGAATTAACCTTAATAAAGTGTAAACTACCTTAAATTATAAACCTTTTTTTGGTTGTTAGTGATCACATATGTTTCAACTATGACAATTATTTTCCTTTTTTTTAGAATATAACATGCTATATATGTTATTTAAATGGTTATAATGATTTCTTATTCTTTATATTAGCATGTTTGTTATGAATAAATTGGTTAAAGAATTTAAAGTTGGAATTTCTTGTTAGATTACTAATAAAGAGACATGTTTAAATGAAACGATTCATCTTATAATTTGATGGAAATAAAACTGATGCTTGATGAATGTTTAACAAAAATAATTATTTATTATGTTAATGGAATTTTGATAAATAACATGATGGTGGAAATTCTTATTAATGGAATAATAAAGATTCATTTTTAATTAAAGTGTCCCACCTTATAGTTTGATAAAACTAGAAGCTATGCTTTGAAGCATGTTTAAAAAATTCATAGATTTTAATAGTTAATGACTTAGTTTTCTTGTGGTTATAACCTATTATTAATGAATAAGTTAATTCAATGTGTTAATGGACCAGTAATTTGATAAATATAATTATTGGGGTCAAGTGATCCTATTTATTTTTGAAGGCTGGATTCCTAGAGCCTAGATTTTATGTTGACTATTTATTATTCCCTTGATAGATTCTATGATTGATCTAGATATGATCCTTGCTATGCGATGTGATGTGAGACTGGGATGACTGATAATTGATGGGGAATGGGTGGGGAGGCCCATGTATTCAGTAGAAGTTGGTTCCAATGTTGGCGGGATTGATGTATGGTGATATGCATGGGTGTGTTAGAGATGGAATCGAGACAATTGAAGTGGATTGAAGTTGGGATTGATCATTTTGTGTGTGCTGAAAGATAGGTTTCTTTATTTATAATCAATTTTATTAAGGGACAGATGGTCATGTTTCTTTTTTTATTCCTTTCATAAATTCTTGACGCAACTAGTTATTTTTGGTTTATGCATCGCTTTAACGGTAACTTAGGATGAGTCCTAGAGTGCCTAAAATTATGGAATTATAATGAATAATAATTTTTTTGACCCATGGGGATAGTGTTTGAATGGAATGAAAATGATGATAATCTTGAGAAACCCTGAGATCAGTTAGTTTATTCTTAGAGGGCATGGGAATCAGTTGTTTATTCTATTTAAGTAATGATAAAGAAAATGTTAATGGTTAATTAAAATAATTAACGTAATGTGAAATTATTAATGGAAAGAAATAAATGAAAGTCTTATTGAATTATTGTGTGCTTATAGGATACCTAGTCCTTAGTAGTAGAAACAAAGAGTATGAGAGATAATATATTTACTTCATCCTAATATTAGGTTTATTCCTATAGCGTGGTTGTAAGCTATATATCCTATATGCTGTATGTTTTCATATTCTTACCCACCCTTTTTGGTAGGGAGATTGACACTGAGTGGACTCTGGTAAGGAATTTTCCCCAACAGCTAAGTTGTCAAAGGACTGATGGCTGACTACCCCCTCTTTCTCCACTCTCTTATACTAATAGTATTATGTGATCATATGTATAATGGTTTCCTTTCTTATATATTTGGGTAGAGGTATGAAATTACTTGTGGTTATTTCACACCCATGTATATCTAGATATAGTATTCTAAGGATTATTATAGGCATTTCATATATGAAATGGATTTCTTGAGGTATAATACTTGAAATACGGTCTGTGGAGGCTCCTAAAACCAACTCAGTTACTATCTAGAGATGTGATATCGGATGGTGAGATGATTTGATGCATGGGATGTGTCTTTGAAAAGGCTTACTTTTGGGGAGAGATGGATCAAGATGTGTGAAATTGGGGAAGAGCATAAAACCAATGGGGAAGTGGTGTCAGGTTACCTTCTTGATATATGATGGATATTATATTATTCTTGTATGTGATACTTAATGAGAGAGACTTATTGAGGTAGGGAACTCAACATACATATTCTGTTGACGAGTTACCTTCACTTGTTTATTCATCGAGGTTTAGTATTCTTTCTTTATATTTTTCATAACGGGATATAGGGAGGATCCTACCAAGTATACATGTTATTATCTCCCTAATTATAAAATCTATTTTTTTGTTCTACAATAGATAGTTGGAAATTGGGTTGTACATTACTAGTTCATGGAATTGGTTGAAAGATTTTTGGGATTTGAGATAACTGCTAAGGCTTTTGTTTTTGTACTTGTAGTTTCTTTTATAGTCATTTATTCTATATGAAATTGCATTCTTGTGATTGAGATATTTTATTTTTTATATTGAGTAGAAGTTTTATGGTTGTTTTATCATATCTATCTTTACTCTTGTCATGTTAGAGGGTAATTCCTCCCATTTGTGTGTATAAAATACCCTAGGTGCTTGCTTCCAAACCATGGACCATTTTAGATAGGATTTAGGGGTCATTATCACCCTTCTATCATTTACATACCATGAGGGGTACCTTTGGGGGTAGTTAATAATGAACCAAAGCTTTTATACATAGATATTACACATTAATAGATGCATATTCATTACATAACATAATGACCCATTCCAGAATCGTTTAGATCTAGTGCCTTTGGAAACATGGATACATAAAAAAATAGTTCATAAGTGATCTATACCATCTACCATTAAGTTATTTATAGCTATAACCCTTCTTATACATATCATACATAATACATTTCTTAATAACTTGGGGAAAGGAAACATAATAAAGGGATATCTCAGATATCTAGTAAGGGTAAACAAAAGATATATCAACATAACATAATAATATGGTTATGCTAACATGAGAATAAAATTTTACAAACCATACCCTATATATCATAGATTATATGCATAAGTGATGGAATAAATATTGGAAGTTCATAATACATGAATCAGAAAGGATTCAAAGAGTATAAGCTATGAGAGGATAACATTTACATAAGACATATATTTTTGGCATTCATATAAGAATAGAAAATCATTTCTTTAGTAGTCAAGGCTCATTTCCAAAACTATTATAGTGGAATGGGTTAACTCCCCAAACTATAAAAGTAGTAAGGGTTCACTCCCAAGACTATCATAGTGGTCAATGTACCAAACTTAACTAGGTTCACTCCCAATTTTAGTAATGTTTATCTCATGAGATATATATCTTTACCCAATGCATTAGAGGGAGATACAGGTCCCACCCGTCACATAATGAAAATCATAAAAATTCATGCCATAAGACAATAAAACATTCATCCTAGAATAACCCATAGAAAGTAAATGGGTTTCAAAAAAATTTCATCATAACATAACCCTTGGAAAAGAAATGGGTTTCATAAAATTTTCATCATTTCATCATAACATAACCCATAGAAAAGAAATTATTTTCATAAACATAAACCATAGAAAGTAAATGGGTAACATAAACATATTTTCATAATAATAATAAACCATCCAGATAAAGGATAATGATTATATCATTGGATCATACACCAAAAAAATATTAACATAAAAAGATGTCATATTATATGGAAAATTATTTTGAAAGATCACTTAGAACATTTATTAATGTAAAATAACCTTTAAATTTCGAAATGAATTATTAAAAATATAAAATTTTCCCAAATATTATAGAAAAAAATTTCTTCTAAAATAACCGTTGAAAATTTTAAATTTATCTTTAAATCATTGAGCATTCATGATGGAGGAAAATACTGTTCCGGTCATATATATTAAAAATAAAGATTCCTTCCATATTTTCAGTAAAAAGTCAAAAGTGCCTTTCTAAAAAAATGATAATAAGATTCTTTTTAAACCATTTTTTAAAAATAAAAAATTGATAAAAATTTATTTAAACAGTTATTAGATAATTATAAAATATTTCTTTAAAATTTTTTTAGAAATCATGGACATGGGAGAAAAAGGATTTTCAGCCGAAGAGAGAAATAAAGTCATTTCTTCTTAAAAAAGTTATTTTGGAACATTGTGTACATGGAGAGTGGAAAAGGAAGGGAAAAAATTATTTTCATGAAATTGAAATAGGATAATAAAATTCATGAATTTATTTAGAGGTAGATTATCATAATTAATTATCAGAAGCATAATCATAAACAATATTTATAAATAAAGAGATTTTCACATAAATACCTTACCACTTTGGTAACTATTAAATCACAAAATACATGAAATAAATAACCTTATATGGATATTTAAATCCCCATAATTTTCCCTAAAATAATCATAAAATAAATTAATGGGTAGAATATACACCATACAAAATAAATAAGTGGTGAATATGGCATGTGTCCCACAAAAATAAAAGTGAAACAAGAATCCCTTATCACTTTGGACACTTTTGAATAATAATCATAATTAAAAAATAACATAAAATGAAACTTTAAATATCATTAAATTAATAATATTAATAATATAACAAGTAAAAGGGTAAATATATACACTACACAAAATAAATTAGTGGTGAATATGACATATGTCTCCCAGAAATAAAAGAATGACTAAAAATAACTTACCACAAATATAAACTTTATTTGTACACATTAAAAATTATTTCATAATAAATATAGGATTATTATAAGTATATTACATCTAAAAAATTAAATATATAATACCATATATGATTTTCTTATAACCTTTTATTACCTGTTTAAAAAAATTTCCTTGTTAAAATCATATTTTGGGTAATAACTTCATCATTGTTTAGGTATGTTTTGGTATTGTATTTTTGGTCCTTTTACTTTAATCATGATTAAATTATCTAAAAAAATTAAAACATGGTATAAATATCATATATATCCATTATATATGTATTTATATTAATCCATTAATGTTATAGATATAAATTGAATTACAACGTTGATGGAGACAGAAGACCATACATACGCATGAATGCTATTTCTATTTTCTATATGGATTGAATAAAATAAAGGTAAATATAAATTTACATTTCTAGAATAATTTTTATATCATATATATCATATATATTTATTTAATACATCCCTATTACCATCCATGTTAATATAAAATAAAAAACGTATCATATCTTTCACGGAGGTGGTAGTCCACACGTACGAATGAGTGATGTTATCATTTTCCAATGGATTTGAAGGTAATAATGTGGTTATGATATTATAATTATAGAAGTATAATTATTTCCTAAATATAATAAAAATATTTTAAATAGATAATTATATATAACCATGAGAGGTGGTGATGGAAATTGAATTACATTGGTTTATGAGGCAGTAGTTCACCGTACACACGATCGATGATTTCATTTCTAATTTGATGGAGGAGGAGATGGATATAGGTTATTCCATTAATATAATAAAATCCTAGTATATGGGATATAATTATATTATTATATCATCATTGTTTAATAATATTTGAATGTGTCTTAATAAGGATTAAAATAAAAATGCTCGGTTAAGAACGACACCTCTTCTTTCAACGACATCCTTAGGTTAACATAAAAATCATTCTTAGGATGGTTTTATTATAAAAAATATGGGCTCTATGGTGTGGGGATAGAATTAAGTAATGTATTTGGATAAGTATTTTAATTTCCTAGAATTTATGTATATATATTTTTTAAAATTGTATGGAATTATTTCGAGACCACACGCTTTGACTGTACGTGATTATGAGGCCCAGTGACCCCGAAACGGAATTTTGAGCATTTTTTAAGTTCACTTAAGTAAACGTGCGAGTGGGTTTTTATAACTTTTAAATTGGTTCTCAGATCGAAAATGTGAGGGCACCGTTGAACTTGGAATGCTAGGATTCTCCTATAAAGGACATAACTTTGACCAGCAAGGGTCATACAGAAAAGTTAGTTTTCAAAATTTTCAGAAAAAAGTAAAATAACTTAAAAAGTTATTTCATATCATTTCTCAACATTGATAGGTGGATGATGATGCTAAATTTTGGCGATGAGTCACATTAAAGTAATCTCCTTAATGGATCATTTTTGTGCAGCGTAACGACACATTAATTGAGGGGTAATAGATACGCTGTTGCATAAATGAAACAGCGTAATGACGCGACGTCGCAGCCTAATAGAAATGATATGACATGTTTTATTTTAATAAGATAACACATTGGAGAGTTTAGAATTAAACTGTGGAAATTATGATGAACCTATATCAAGGAATACCTCCAACTATGAACAACGAATGGTGGTAGGATCACTAGAAACAACGACGCTTTACGAATAATGGGACCAGGAAGCGATGAACGCCAACGGAGCTTGAATCCCCAAGGATAGAGAGATTTAATGATGAATGTAGATCAAGGTAGGGGTTTAATTGTTTTAAGTTTTCCCCATTGTTATTCAAAAAACTATGAACACGGATCAACCCAAGAAAATGTTGATCTGTGGACCGTCCATTCTTGCAGGAGGGTGATTTTTTTGGGATTTCTATTTGGGATTAAATTATTGTTGGTAGATACTTATCCCCAAACCTCTCCCTGTTTTAAAACTCTAATGCGGAGGGTGTGGGCTGACACGAACACGGCCCGAGCCCCTCTGCTTGTGTTTTATTCATGGAAAAACATTTGAAAGGTATGACAAGGATAATTCGAGGCCTTCGTAAGGAATGTGACACCCCACGGAGGCCGTTAGCACAAGTGGCATGAAGAAAGGATCACCAGAGCGGACCCAGTAGACGACGAAGTACAATGTAGGCGCACCTGCTCTGGAGACCAGTGGCGGTGGCCTATGAAGGTTGCTTCGAGCAGGTGGTGGTGCACTGAAACGACGTGCCTGGGGGAGTGTCACAGCCAAATCGAGCCGACACAGAGCGAAAGGGTTTGACGGTTATGCCGACGACCGATGCAGGAAGATGCGGCCGGGCGACCACATCGGTGGAGCAGCCCGTAGCCGCGGGCTGTGGTTTCTCCAAGCACATGGTCTTATGACCGCATGTGGACCCCCTCGGAGGCTGGGTTTGAGTGTCCGTACAACACTCTCGGACGCGCCATGCATCCGAGATAAGGGGAGTCGGCCCGCCAAAGGTGGACCGAGCAGTAGGCGGGCCGGACCCGCACTAGCTGGCGGGACCCTATGCCAACAGGCTGGACCTGCGCCTAGTGAGAGGGACCCACACCCGGTGGGCCGGCCCACCACCTTCAGGTTGGGTAGGACGAGACCGGGTTGTTGGGAGACCCAGTGGGCTGGACCCTCAGCCAAGCCGGTCCGGGTCCAGTGAGGCCCAATGGGCCTGACCAACTGGTCAGTCCAAAATGGATCGACCTAGACCCAAACAGGGCTAGTTTGGGTTAGTCGAATCAAACCCGGGTAGGTGCCCCCCCGGGCTGAGTTGGTCAGGTTGGTATGACCGGTTCGGACCGGGCCCAAACCCAACAGATCCCTATTTAATAAAACACCAATATCTTGCAAAATGGGTGTTTGATTGATGAGATGTTTGCAGAATTCGACCCCTCATGACAAGACAAATCTTTTGTAATATTGGATGGATGATTTCATGGAATTTTAAATTCGAATAATGTCTTGGGTAGAGGTCCTCCTAAGATCAAGCGTGCTACGTATGGAAACCCTACAATTGGCTGATTCCTAAAGACTGATGACGAGAAACATTGTGTGGATCAGATACTATGGGCTAGTGGGAAGCTGCTTCTGTGTGAGCCAACAAATCGATGGTGGGGAGCGACTACTATGGGACCTAACAGCCCCATGGTATCCGATAGGAGGAGTACCTCAGTATGGCCATAGGTGGAAATAAACTTCTGTGTGACTCAGCATGCCCATAGTGGGGAGTGGCTTCAGTTTGACCTATCATACCCACGATACTCATCAGGTATGAGTACCAAAAAAGTCCTAGGTTAGAGGGAAGCATATTTTGTGTGACCCGGCCGGCCCACTGTACTCATTGAGGATGATTTCTCTAGAAACCCATGGTGTTCGACGATATGACTGATGGTCTTACTTTCCTACTCTAGAATATACCTAGTGTGATCTGTCTTACTTCATGATAACGCTTGGTGATGATGATTTGTGGTTTGGTTTTGGATTTATTTGTGGTATTTCCTTTTTTTTTGGGTCCCTAATGAGTATTTTGTTACTCACCCTTGCACGGGCTTCACCCTCATGTGTTGTTTCTAGTTCAAACGATCACCACCTTGACAGAGGAATTAGTGGCCCAGGACCTGGTGGTTCCCAATGAGACCAATCAGGTAGGGTGTGCTTCTATGGCTTACAGTAGCTACTCTGTACTTACCCATCAGGTGGGGTTTCTAGTGGATGAATTTCAACATTTTTCTTGTACTTTCTTTTTTTTAGTTTTCCCTTTATTGGGATTTTATTCTATCCCATTTGAACTACAATTTTTACTTTTACTCAGTGATTGTTTAGAGGCATCCTTGTTTACTTTTACAGCTTTGGGATGTGGTTGTAAGTGCATTTATACATGTAATCAGGAAAATACCTCATGTTTATAGGTTGAAACCTTTGGCGCTAATCGCCAACCCTTGGCCTTCATGGTGGTGGGATTGGGGTATGCCATTGAATGGGCCCCGGGGGACGGGTCATGGCAAAGTGGTATCAAATGTGGTTAGTTCTACCTTAAAGACCAAGAGTATATTGTTTTGTTTTGAGGCAACAATGTTGAATGTTTTAGTTCAAATTTCAAGTTTGGGGAGTCCAGTATTGGTGCAGAAATCGACGTATCCATACACCAGGACCATAAATTTTGATGTTTGGATCTATACATGAAAACAATGGTTTCATTAGTGTCTCCTTATGATCTTATTGAATATGAGTCAACTCACTAGGTATAATCTTCTGACTGTGGTACATCTTGATCTATTTTAGGATGCCTCCATGTAGACATCCAGCTAGGCTTCTGATATGTTATCGTGTGGACAACTTGTATAGTGATGAGGCATCAGTTCAGGGACCAGTTCTAGAGATGGCCCCTCTAGGTGGCGCACTAGTTCTTCCACCATCCGTTGATCCACAGTAACTACCATTGTTACTGGTAGAGGATTTATGTAGACTCAGTGCCTTGCATGAGTTCCAGAGATAGAGACCTCCCAGGTTCAGGGGAGAGATAGATCCTCAGGTTGCTGAGGAATCACTGGAGGTAGCGACGTGGGTCTTCCTCTTAGCGAGGACACCGATTGACCAGATGGAAATCTTGATCGTGATCCTTGTATAGTCTTTGGTGAGGAGACGGCGGGGTATGACAATTTAGACGCATGATTAGGTGACCCTAACCTAGATAGGCTTCAATCGGCTTTTCTATGAAGAGTTTTCCCCATAAATTTGTTCTCTGTGTGCATACAAGAGCTACTTCACCTGCACCAAGGCAGCATGTTAGTGGATGAGTACTCTGTGAGGTTTTTGGAACTCTCTCGCTATTCCATAGAAATGGTGTGAGACCCTTTCTTTAGATATTAGACCTTTGAACAGGGACTCATATGGGAGATCATGAAATCTATGGTGTCTCTCAGCATGCCTACTCTGGATGGGGTGTTGGAGCGATCCCTTCTTATAGAGAGCTTTCTGGAGGAGCAGGTGCCGACAACTGGAGGCACTAGCAGACATTAGGCGACAAAGTCTTCAGTAGTAAGTAGCAGGCAATAGAAACAAGGGCCCAAGCAGTCCAAGTCTTTTAGGGGGTGACCCCAGGACTCAGGGTTGGCAGTACAAAGCTCCCCGAGTAGAGGGAGTCAATAGGGAACCAGACTGTGCTTCACATGCAGTGAGCAGAGATACATAGATCATGACTGCCCAACCTGCCACAAAGATGATCAGCAGACAGTCGAGGGGCTGCCAAGGAAGAGTTAGAGGTTTGAAAGAGGAGGTCTGTAGGGTGGCGTATGTGGTAGGGGATCAGGCCGAGTGTTAGGCGGTGGGCGACAGTTCGATGTGCTACCACCACCACCCCTAGGTGGTCCACCACGGGCTCAGGGAGCCAGCAGACAGGGGTGAGGCCGGATTCTGTTGAGGGAGGCCTAGGACCATGGTGCTTCAGAGATGATTAGAGGTACGATCTATGTCTTCTCTACCTTAGCTACAATTCTTATAGACACAAGTTCCATTTACTATTTTCTTTCCATGGACCTTGTTCGGGGGTCAAAGATTTAGGTGGAGTCGTTTGATTGATCCTTATGATTAAAGACTCACACATGAGAGGATTATATGATTACACACTAATTACGATAGTGTGAGATTACTCTAAGAGGTGAGAGCTTCTACTGTGATCTCTTAGTAGAAGTATCGAGGCCTTACAATGTCATATTGGGTATGGATAGGTTCTAAATAGTCCATGCCCAGATCAACTGTTTTAGGTGCAAAGTGTGGTGTGTCTGTGATAATGGGACTAGGTTTTCCTTCACTAGAGAGAAGGGAACGTTTGCAACACATGATAGTCTTTCTTAGATGAGGGTGCAACCGATCACTCACCAGTTGGCTATCCTCACCCTCGGTGTGGTGGATGAGAGGAGTCTGAGATTTCCTGTAGTGGAAGGCGAGTATGAGGTTGTCTTTCCTGAGGATGTTCTAGGGATACCTCATCACAGAGAGGTAGAATTAGGCATCAACATGTACCCCAGGATGGCACCGATATCCACACTGGCATATCAGATCTATCTTATAGAGATTTGTGAATTGAGGGTACAATTGGAGGACTTGTAGGAGAAGGGATTCGTGAGGCCCAATGTTTCACTATAGGTAGCCCCAATATTGTTTTCCAAGAAGGAAGATGGGATATTGAGGCTATACGTGGACTTTTGGTTCTTGAACTAAGTGACCATGAAGAACAAGTATCCATTGTCTAGGATTGGTGACCTATTCAACCAGATGAAGGGAGCGAGGTGATTCTCAAAGATCAGCCTTAGATCAGGCTATCATCAAATTCGGGTATGGTATGAGGACAATCGAAGACAACATTTAGATTCCGGTATGGCCACTACGAGTTCTTGGCGATGACCTTCAACATGATCAATGCCCTAGCAGTGTTCCCGGGACCCATGAATAGGATCTTCCATCCTTACCTCTATCATTTCATGGTAGTATTAATTGATTACATCTTAGTGTACTTGGCATTGAAGGAGGAGCACACTACACACCTGCAGATAGTCATGAATACACTCTAAGAGCACCAAATTTATGGTAAGATCTCGAAGTTCCAGTTTTGGATTCAGTAGGTCCACTTTTAGGGACATGTAATCTCGTAGGATGGAGTTGCAGTGGATCTAGTAAAGATAGAGGCAGTGCTTTCTTGGGAACCACCGAGGAGTGTGACTAAGGTGCGGAGTTTCTTGGGGTTGGATTGATAATACCAAAGGTTCGGGCCTGACTTTTACAGAGTAGCAACATTTTTATCATCCTTGACATGGAAGGGAAATCACTTCGTGTGAACAGAGAAGTGCCAACAGAGTTTCTAGGAGCTAAGGTGGATATTGAAGAGTGCCCCCATCTTGAGACTACTAGAAGAGGGAATTGGGTATGTAGTTTTATGCGACATATCAGGGATCCGACTGGGTTGTGTCCTGATGCAGGAGAAAGACGTGATCACCTAAGGCTCATGAAAGTTGAGGCAACATGAGCATAACTACATGACCCATGACCTGGAGTTCGTAGTAGTGGTCTTCTCCTTGAATACGTGGCATTACTACTTAATGGGTGAAAAATTTACCATCTACTCTTACCACAAGAGTCTCAGGTATATATTCTCACTGGAGGACATAAACATGAGACATCGACAATGGATGGAGTTTCTCTAGGACAATGACTTTGAGATAGAGCAGCTTAACTTCAGTCAATGACTGTCACTCCCCCAATATTATAGAGATTAAGGAAGGAACATCTTGTGGATGTTGAATGCGAGCCCCAACATGATCAGATATCCTCATGATAGGCTCCTAATGGATTTTTGATAGGTGGGGAGCACATTATCCTTTTCATAGGACACACCGTAGTACCGGTGATGTAATGAGGGGAGGTTTTGAAGGAGTTCTATATATCCTATTTGAAGGTACATCCTGGTGTGGAGAAGATTTACCAGAACTTCTGACATCAGTACTGGTGGCTAGGGATGAAGAAAGAGGTGGAAGAGTTTGTTTTGTGATGCCTCACTTGTCATTAAGTGATGGCCGAGCATCATGTCCCATAAGGCTTGGAATACCCACTTGAGGTACCAGAATGGAAGTGGGATGGTATCTTGATGGACTTCATTATGGGGTTACCACACACATCTATGGGCCAAGATTCTATTTGGGTGATTGTTGACTAACTCACCAAATCGGATCACTTCCTACCCATCTAGGAGCAGGGATCGATAGAGGGATTGGGAAGACTCTTTGTCCAAGAGATAGTGAGACTTTATGGGGTGACTTCAATGATTTTCTCAGATCGTGACACTCACTTTACGTATCGGTTGTGGAAGGGATTGTAGGAGGTGTTCAGGACTCAGCTACGCTTGAGAAAAACCTTTCACCCTCAGACAGATGGTCAGACATAGTGGACCATACAGAACTTGGAGAACATGATTCATGCTTGTGTCCTTGATTTTTTTCACAGTTGGGAGGACCACCTACCACTGGTTAAGTTTTCATAGAACAACAACTAATACTCCACCATTTTTATGGCTCCGTTTGAGGCCTTGTACGAGCTGCCATGCAGATCACCTCTATGCTGGACAGACCTAAGGAAGTCAGTAGTCATGGGTACAGAGTTGGTATGGGCTACCATTAAGAAGGTATAGGTCATCTAGTAGTGGAAGAGTACTTCAAAGAGTAGGGATAAATCATATACTTATAAGAGACATATACCCTTGAAGTTTGATGAGGGAGACCATGTTTTTATTTGGGTCTGACCCCGATGGGGATTGTGGAGATTTGGCTGGGGTGACAATCTATCTCTGAGGTCCATCAGACCTTTACAGATTCTCAGAAGAGTTGTAAAGGTGGCGTACCTCCTAGATCTTCCCCCAAATAAGCACCAGGTACATGATATTTTTCACGTATCGCAGCTGAGGAAGTACATGCATGGCCCATCACTTATCATCGATTGGGCCGAGCTGGACATTGAGGATGGGGCGATGTTTACGGAGTTCCTGGCGGAGATAGTGGATAGATAGGATAAGGTACTTTGTGGATGTATGATTCCTCTAGTTAATGTTTGGTGGTAATAAAAGAACCCCCAGTAGAGCACATAGGAGTGGGAGGCTCAGATTTGTGCTCAGTACCCCCATTTGTTTCTTTATCCATTATTTTGGATTTTGGGGACTTAAATCCCTAAGGTTGGGAGAATGTAATATCACATAATTTACATATATTTTTTTTTAAATTGTAGGGAATTATTTGGAGATCACAGACTTTGATGACAAGTGATTTTGAGGCCCTGTGATCCCAGAACATAATTTTAAACTTTTTTTAAGTTCACTTAATTAAACGGGTGAGTGGGTTTTTATGACTTTTAAACGAGTGCTCGGATCAAAAATATGAGGGCACCTTTGAACTCATAATGCCAGGATTAACCTAGAAAGGACTTAACTTTTACTATTAAGGGTCAGACGAAAAATTTAGCTTTCAGACTTTTCAGATAATAATAAGATAACTTACAAATGTTATTTTATTTATTTTATCACCATTGAGCGGCGGATGATAGTGCTACAGTGTGGCGATGGGGTGCATTAATGTAATCACTTTAATGGATAATTTTTGTGTATTGTAATGACACATTAATTTAGGATAACAAATATGCTGTTTCATAAATAAAACAACATAATTACGCGATGCCACAGTATAACAGAAACACTGCAACATGTTTTCTTTTAATAATATAACACGTTGGAGAGTTGATAATTAAACCATGGAAATTATAATGAACCTACTAAAATGACTCCCTCCAATGATGAATGACGAACACCCGAAATATCGCCAGAAACATCGATTCTTTATAAAGAACGATACTGGGAAGCAACGAATGACAACAGAGCTTGAATCTTCAAGGGAGGAGCACTTTAATGATGAATGTTGATTGAAGTAGGGGTTTAATTCTTTTAAGTTTTCACCATTATTATTCTAAAATGATGAATGTGGATCAACCCAGAAACATGTTGATCTGTAGACCATCTGTTCTTGTAGGAGGGTGATGTTTTTGGGATTTCTATTCATGATTAAATTATTGTTGATAGAATATCATCCCCAAACCTCCCCTTGTTTTGAAACTCTATTGCGAAGGGCGCAGACTGACACGAAAAAGGCCCAAGACCCTCTGCTTGTGTGTTATTTGTGTCTGAACATTTGAAAGGGGTGTCAAGCAGAATTCAATGCCTTCAAAGGGAAGACGACACCCCATGGAGGCCATAGGCACCAGCAGAACAAAGAACGGACCACCAGAGCAGACCCGGTGGTCCGTGGAGTACCCTGCCGGTGCGGCGGTGCTGGTGACTGATGGAGGCATCCTGTGGGGGAAGCCATAGGTATGGGGTGGTGCACCATGATGGTGGGACAAGAGGAGTGTCGCAGCTGGATTGGGCTGCAATAGAGTGGAAGGGGCCGCCGACTATGCCGACAACCGATGCAAGTGGACGTGGCCAGGCAACCGTATCGGTGTAGTATCCCAAAGATGAGGTCCAATGTTTCTCAAATATCATGGTCTTCTGATCACGTGCAGACCCCCTGGGGGGCCTTGTTTGACTGGCCGTGTGACACCCCCAGACATGCCATGCGTTTGGGCTAAGGGGAACTGGTCTGCCAAAGGCGGACCAGGAAAGAGGCGAACCAGACCCTGCGCGAACATTGCGACCCCAGGCCCAGTGGGCTGGACCCGCACCTAATGGGCCAGATACACCCCCTTAGGGTTGGGTAGTAGGAGACCAGGTCACCGGGTGACCTGGCGGGCTGGACCCTCAGCCAAGCTGGGCCGGGTCCAGTGAGGCCCAATGGGCCTGACCAACAGGCCAGGCTGGACCAAACCGACCCAGACACGAACCGGGGCATGTTGGGATAGTCAAATCAAACCAGGGAAGGTGGGGCCCCTAGGATAGTTTGGTTGGGTCAGTCCGACCGAGTTGAACCAGGCCTAGTCGCAACTGACCCATGTTTACTAAAACACTAATATATTGTAAACTGGTCATCCGATTGATGATCCATTTGTGAAATTGGATCCCTCGCAACAAGACAGATCTTTTGGAATACTCTATAGAAGATTTCATGGAAGTTTAAATTGGACGAATGACTTGGGGGGTGGTCCACCTAAGATCAAGCGTGCTAAGTGCAGAAACCCTGCAGTTGGATGAGACTTAAAGACTGTTGACGAGCGACCTTGTGTGTATAAGATACTATGGCCTAGTGGGAAGAAACTTATGTGTGACCCGAAAGGATCATGGTGGGGAGAGACTTCTGTGTGACCCAGAAAACCCATGATACTCGACAGGAGGAGATCCTCAGTATGGCCATAGGTGGGAAGCGGCTTCTGTGTGACCCGACATGCCCACAGTGGGGAGCGACTTCTGTGTGACCCAACATACCCATGGTAATCATCAGGGATGAGTACCATAACAATCCAAGGTTAGTGGGAATAAGCTTTTGTGTGACCCGGTAGGCCCACTGTACTCATTAAGGAGGAGTTCTCCTGTATTCCATGATGTTTGAAGATATGACTGAGGGTCTTACTTTCCTACTATATAATATACTTGGTGTGAGTTTTCTTGCTTCATGATCATGCTTTTTGGTTTGGTTATGGATTTATTTGTGGTATTTCCTTGTTTTTTTTGGGGTCCCTAATGAGTATTTTTTTTACTCACCCCTGCACGGGATTTGCCTGCACATGTTGTGTCTGGTGCAGACAATCACCGCCTTGACAGAGGAATCGGTGGCCCAGGACCCGGTGTTGCCCAGTGAGACCAGGTAGGAGGGGAATGCTTCTACGGCTTCCAGTAGCTACTCTGTACTTACCCATCAGGTGGGGTTTCTAGCATATGTCTTTCAGTGTTTTCCAAGTACTTTCCTGTTTTTAGTTTACCTTTTGTTGGGTTTGTATTCTGGCCCATTTGACCTACAGTTTGTACATTTTCCCAGTTATTGTTTAGAGGCATTCTTGTTTAATTTTTTTTGGGATGTGGTTGTGTGTGCATGCATACAGGTACTTAGGAAAATGAAGCCCACTTACCGGTTGGCACCTTCGGCGCTAATTGACAACCCTTGTCTTTTGGGGTGGAGGTCTTGGGATATGTCATGGAATGGGCCCCAGGTGACAGGTCGTGACAAAGTGGTATCAAAGGTGGTTAGTTCTACCTCAAAGTCCAAGAGTATGTTGTTTAGTTTTTGAGGAAACAATGCTGAATGTTTTGAGTTCAAATTTCAACTTCAGGGATTCCATTATTGGTATGGAAATCGACGTATCCATACACCAGGACCCTAAATTATGCTTTTCAGATCTATACATGAAAACACTGGTTGCATAAGTGTCTCTTTATGATCCTCTTGAATAAGAGTAAACTCACTATGTATAATCTTCTGACTGTGGTACATCTTGATCTATCTCAGGATGCATCCATGCAGACAACTAGCTAGGCTTCTGATACGTGATCGTGTGGATAACACGCCTAGCAATGAGGCATCAGTTTAGTGTTCAGTGCTAGAGATGGACCCACTGGGTGGTGCACCGGTGTCTCCACCACCTATTGATCAACATTTACAGCCAGTGTTACCAGTAGAGGATGTATGCAGAATCAGTGCCTTTCACAAGTTCCATAGATGTAGAACTCTCTGGTTCAGGGGATAGACAGATTCTTAGGTCTCTAAGGACTGGATGGAGGCAGTGATGTGGGTCTTCCACTTAGTGAGGATACCACTTTACCAGATGATGATATTGGTTGTGAGCCTTCTACAGGGTTTGGAAGGGAGATGGTGGAGCATGAAAATTTAGAGTCATGATGAGTTGACCCTCACCTGGATAGACTTTGAAAGACTTTTCTAGGAAGAGGTTTTTCCCACAGCTTTGCACTCTATGTGCATACAGGATCTACTTCACCTGCAGGAGTGCATTATGTTAGTGGTTGAATACTCTACGAGGTTTACAGACCTCTCTCTCTACTCCATATACATGGTTTGAGACCCTTTCATCAGAGCTTGGAACTTTCACTAGGGACTCAGATGGGAGATCAGCGAATCTATGGAGTGTCTCAGCATCAGTACTCAGGATGTGGTACTAGAGAGATCCCTTCTTTTACAGAGCTTCCTAGCGGAGTAAGTGCCGATATCCAGATCCTCCAACAGATATCAGGTAGAATAGTCTTTAGTAGTAAGCAGTAGACAGAAGACACGGGGGCCCGAGCAGGCTGGGTCTTTGAGGGGGTGACCCCAGGACTCAGGGTCAGTAGTACAGGGCTCCCAGAGTAGAGGGAGTCAATAGGGAACCAGAGCGTGCTTCCCATGCGGCGGGAAGGGACACATGGCTCGTGATTTCCCACCTCACCACACAAATGATCAACATACAACCTAGGGACTTCCAAGGTAGAGGAAGAGGTTAGAACGAGGAGGTCTGCATGATCGTGGATGTGGTAGGGGAGCAGGATGAGTGGCAGGTGGTGGGAGACATTTCGAGGTGCCACCACCACCACCCCTAGGTGGTCCACCACGGGATCAGGGAGCTGGTGGATAGGGGTGAGGCCAGCTTTAGGCGATGGAGGACTACGACCATAGTGATCCATAGGTGATTAGAGATATGATCTATGTATTCTCCACCTTAGTTTTAGTTCTTATAGACATAGGTTCTAGTCACTCTTTTTTTCTATAGACCTTGTTCAGGGCTCAGAGATTCCGATGGAGCTGTTGGCTTGATCCTTACAATATAAACCCTAATGGGAGGGGATTCAATTATTACACACTGGTTACATTAGTGTGATATTACTCTAGGAGGCGTAGGATTCGGCTGGGATCTCCTAGCAGTGTCATCGAGTCCTTATGATGTCATCTTGGGTATGGACTGGTTATCCACAGTCCATTCTCAGATCGACTGTTTTAGGCACAAAGTGCGGTGTTTCCCCAAAGATGAGACCAGGTTTTCCTTCGTCGACGATAAAGGATATTTTGAATCACAAGACAGACTTTCTCAGAGGAGGGTGCAGTCGATCACTCACTAGTTGGCTAGCCTCACCCTCAGTGTGGTGGATGAGAGGTGTCTGAGATTTCTTGTAGTGGTGGGAAAGTATGAGGATGTATTTCCTGAGGATGTTCCAAGTATACCTCCTCACAAGGGGTAGACTTTGGCATTGACCTATACCCTGGGAAGAAAAAAATATCCACACCAGCATATTGGATGGCTCCCACAGAGCTTCGTGAATTGAGGGTACAATTGGAGTACTTGAAAGATAAGGGTTTCGTGAGGCCCACCGTTTCACCCTGGGCATCCCCAATATTATTTTTCAATAAGGCAGAAAAGATCTTGAGGCTATACGTGGACTTACATTTCCTGAACCAAGTGACCCTGAAGAACAAGTCTCCATTGACAAAGATTGATGACCTCTTCGACCAGCTGAAGGTAGCGAGGTGGTTCTTAAAAGTCATCCTCAAATCAGGCTGTCATCAGCTTTAGGTAAGGGATGGGGACGTATCGAAGAGAACCATTAGATTCTAGTATGTCCACTATGAGTTCTTGGAAATGCTATTCTTCATGACCAATGCCTCAAAAGTGTTCATTTGTCTCATGAATAGGATCTTCCAGCCTTACCTCGATCGTTCATGGTTGTCTTCATTAATGATATCTTGGTGTACTTGGTGTCGACAGAGGAGCATGATACACACCTGATGATAGTCCTGGATACACTATGAGAGAACCATCTTTATAGTAAGCTCTCAAAGTTCTAGTTCTAGATTCAGGAGGTCCACTTTCTGGGACACGTCATCTCGGAGGCTGGAGTTGTAGTGGATCCGACACAGAGAGAGGTTATGATTTCTTGGGAGCCACCCAGGAGCGTGACTAAGGTGATGAGTTTCTTGGGGTTGGTTGGATACTACCGAAGGTTCTTGCCCGAAGTTTCCAGAGTAGCACCACCTTTATCATCCTTGACACAAAAGGGACAACCCATTGTGTGGATTGAGAAGTGCCAGCAGAGTTTCCAGGAGCTGAGGTAGAGACTAACGAGTGCACCCATCTTGAGACTACCAGAAGAGGGAATTGGATATGTAATTTTATACAATGAATCAAGGACCATAATGGGTTGTGTCTTGATGCAGGAGAAAGCAGTGATCACCTACGACTCATGGTAGTTGAGCCAACATGAGCATAACTACGCGACCCATGACCTAGAGTTAGCAGTAGTGGTCTTCACCAAGAAGATGTGGCGACACTACTTTATGGGTGAATGATTTACCATCTACTCCGACCACAAGAGTCTTAAGTATATATTATCATAGAAGGACTTGAAATTGAGACAACAAAGATGGATGGAGTTCCTATATAACTATTTCTTTGAGATAGTCTATACTCCTAGGAATGAGAATGTAGTGGAAAATGAAATCAGGATGAGGTCTGTCTTACAATTGATGAGTTAGGTGACAAATCAGAAGTCATGATGATAATATATTTCATGGATAGAAATGGAGAAACTTAACTTAAGTCAATGAATTCCACTACCCCAATCATATGGTGATTTAGGGAGGCACAACTTATGGATGCTGACTTCAAGGCCCGATGTGCTCAGATATCCTTAGGAAAGGCTCCATATGGATTTTCGATAGGTGGGGAGCACGTCATCATTTTCAGAGGACGCACCATAGTACCAGTGATATTATGGGAGGAGGTGTTGAGGGAGTTCCATACATCCTCGTTGGTGGTACATACTAGTGTTGCGAATATGTACCAGGACCTCTGACATTAGTACTGGTGGCCAGGGATGAAGAAAGAAGTGGAAGAGTTCATTTTACGATGCCTCGCTTGTTAGAAAGTGAAGGCCAGGCATCAGGTCCAATCAGACTTGGAACAACCACATGAGGTACCAGAATGGAAGTGGTATAGTATCTCCATGGACTTTGTGACAAGGTTACAATGCACATCCAGGGGCCATGATTCTATCTGGGTGATTATTGACCAACTCACCAAGTCGGCTCACTTCCTACCCATCTGGGTGTAGAGATCGGTAGAGGTCTTGGGATGCCTTCACATCCTAAAGATCGTACAACTTCACAGGGTGCCTTCGACGATTGTCTAACACCGTGATTCTCACTTTTCATTCTGGTTTGGAAGGTATTTTAGGATGCGTTCGGGTTTAAGCTACGCTTGAGCACAACCTTTCACCATCAGAAAGATGGTCAGAAAGAGTAGACCATAAAGACCTTATAGGACATGCTTCGTGCTTGTGTACATGATTTTGGTTGCATTTGGGAGTACCACCTAACACTTGTGGAGTTTTCATACAATAACAAATATCACTCCACCATCGGTATTGCACCGTTTTAGGCCTTTTATGAGCGGCCATGCAGATCACCTATATGCTGGAAAAACCTAGGGGAGTCAGTATTCATGGGTCTAGAGTTGGTACATGCTACCAATGAGAAGGTACATGTCATCTTGGAGTGTATGGGGACTACACAGAGCATGACAAAATTTTATGATGATAGGAGATAAAGACCCTTGGATTTCGAAGAGGGACACCATATTTTTCTTCAGGGCTCACCCCAATGGGGATTGTGAAGATTTGTCCGTGAAGACAAGCTATATCTGAGTTTCATTGCACCTTTAAAAATTCTCAACAGAGTTAGAGAGGTGGCATACCACATATCTCATCCTCCACAGATTCATTGGGTGCATGATGTTTATCACGTTTCGCAGCTAAGGAGGTACATGCATGACCCATCACACGTCATCGATTAGAGAGATCTAGACATTGATGATGGGGCACCATTTGGGGTGTTCCCAGTGGAGATAAAGGATCAATAAGAGAAGCTCCTTCATGGATGGCCGATTCCTCTAGTGCACGTTCAGTGGTAGCACATGAAACTCTAGGAGAGAACATGGGAGCGAGAGGCTCAGATTCATGCTTAGTACCCCCATTTGTTTGTTTATCCCTTGTTTTGGATTTTGGGGATGTAAAGTCCTAATGTGGGGATAATGTAATGTCCCATAATTTCTATATATATATTTTTTATAAAATTGTATGGAATTTTTTCAAGACCGCATGCTTTGATGACACATGATTCTGAGGCCCGGTGAGCCTGAAATGAAAATTTAAACTTTTTTCAAGTTTAATTAAGTAAACATGTGAGTGGGTTTTTCTAACTTTTGAATTAGTACATAGATCAAAAATATGAGGGCACCGTTGAACTCAGAACACTAGGATTTTCCTAGAAAGGACTTAACTTTGACTATTAAGGGTTAGACATAAAATTTAGTTTTCATAATTTTTAGAAAATAATAAAATAACTTAAAAAGTTATTTTATTTCTTTTCTCACCGTTGAGCATCGGACAATGACATTGCGGTGCAACAATGAGGAGCATTAGAGGAAGTTCCTTAATGGATCGTTTTTTTGCATCATAATGATGTATTAATTGAGGTGTAGTAGATAAGCTGTTTCATAAATTAAACAGTATAACGACGTGACGTCACAACATAACAGAAACACTATGACATGTTTTATTTTATTAAGACAACACATTGGAGAGTTGATAATTAAATTATGGAAATTATGACAAACCTATGGCAATGACTCCCTCCGATGAGGAACGAAGAATGATGGTAGGATCATTAGCAACATCGACACTTTACAAATAATGGGACCGGGAAGCGATGAATGCCAATGGAGCTTGAATCCTTGAGGGTGGAGCACTTTAACGACATACGTTGATCAAGATAGGGCTTTAATTGTTTTATGTTTTCCCCATTCTTATTATAAAATGAACAACATGGATCAACCCATGAATAGGTTGATCTGAGGACCATCCATTGTTGTGGGAGGGTGATGTTTCTGGGATTTCAATTTGGGATTAAATTATTGTTGATAGAACACCATTCCCAAACCACCCCTTGTTTTAAAACTCTAACGTAGAGGGAGCGATCCGACACAAACAAGACCCGTACCCCTCTGCTTGTGAGTTCTTCATGGACATACATTTGAAAGGGGAAACAAGGAGAATTTGAGGCCTTCACAGGGAAGGCGGAACCCCATAGAGGCCGTAGGTGCAAGCAGTGCAAAGAACAGACCACCGGAGCAGACTCGATGGTCCGAAGAGTGCCCTACTAGTGCGCTGGTGCAGATGACCAAAGTCGGCCCCCCCGTAGTGGCCCCGGCACCCGCACCCGGGCGGGGGGGGGGGGGGGTGGCAGTCATGGGTTGGTGGCGACCATGGGTGGGTGGTGGCCACTGGAGGGTTGGTGGCTGCAGGTGGGTGGCAGCACATCACGATGACCCATTGGTAGGAGCACTGCAGCTGGACTGGGCTGTAGTGGAGCGGAAGGGGCCACCGGCTGTGCCGGTGGCCATTGGAGGTAGATGCATCCGGGTGGCCACATAAGTGTAGTGGACCACATACTCGGGCCAATGTTTCACCAAGCATGCTATCTTTTGACCACGTACGGACCCCCTGAGCGGTCGAGTTTGACCGACCACATGACACCCCTAGATACTCCATGCAACCGAGCTGAGGGGAATCGGTCCGCCAAAGGTGGACCTGGAAGGAGGCGGGCCAGACCCCATGCTATCAGGACAGACCCACACCCAGTGGGACAGACCTGTGCGTAGGTAGATAGACCCACCTCTTCGGGTTGGATAGGATGAGGTTGAGTCACTAGGTGACCCAGAAGGCTGGACCCGCGGTCAAGCCGGGCCAAGTCTAGTGAGGCCCAATGGGCCTGACCAATTGGCCATGCCAGACTAGACTGACCCAGAACCAAACTGAGTCAGGTCGGGTTAGTCGAATCAAACTGGGGCAATTGGGACCCCTAGTTTGGGTCAGGTCATTCCGACCGGGTCAGACGAGGTCTAGACGTAACTAGACCCTGTTTACTAAAATGCCAACATCTTGAAAACTGGGCATCCAATTGATGAGTTGTTTACGAAATTGGAAACCTCACAAAAATAAAGATA
Source organism: Viscum album (assembly GCA_963277665.1). Classification (NCBI taxonomy): domain Eukaryota; kingdom Viridiplantae; phylum Streptophyta; class Magnoliopsida; order Santalales; family Viscaceae; genus Viscum; species Viscum album. Next base: position 1,324,095,484 of record OY728160.1, read on the forward strand.
TTTTGGAATAATAGGTGGAAGATTTATTGGATCTTTAAAAATAGAAGAATGGCTTGGGGAGCGGTCCTATTGAGATCAAGCATGCTACGTGCGGAAACCCTACATTTGGATGAGACCTAAAGACTATTCATGAGAGACCATATGTGGATCAGATACTATAGCCCAGTGGGAAGCGACTTCTATGTGACCTGGTAAGACCATGGTGGGGAGATGATTCTATGTGACCTGGCAGACCCACGGTACTCGACAAGAGGAGTACCTTAGTATGACTATAGGTGGGAAGCAGCTTCTGTGTGACCCGACATGCCCACAGTGTGGAGTGACTTCTGTGTGACCCAACATACCCATGGTAATAATCAAGGATGAGTACCAAAACAGTCCTAGGTTAGTGGAAAGCAGATTCTATGTGACCGACAGACCCATTATAACTCATTGAGGAGGAGTTATCCAGTAACCCATGGTGTTCGATGATATGATTGATGGTCTTAATTTTCTACTCTAGAAAATACTTAGTGTGATATGTCTTTCTTCATGATCATTCTTAGTGATCATGATTTGTGGTTTAGTTTTGGATTTATTTGTGGTCTTTACTTGTTTGTTTGGGGTCCCTATTGAGTATTTTGTTACTCACCCCTGCATGGGCTTCGCCCGCACGTGTTGTGTCTAGTGTAGACGATCATCTCCCTAATAGAGGACATGGTGGCCCATGACCCGATGGTTTCTAGTGAGACCAGGTAGGCGGGGTGTGCTTCTATGGCTTCCAGCAGATACTATTTACCTAACCATCAGGTGGGGTTTCCAGCGGATGACTTTCAAAATTTTCCTTATACTTTCATATTTTCTGTTTACCTTTAGTTGGGTTTGTATTCTGGACCATTTGTTCTACAATTTTTACTTTCACTTAGTTATTGTTTAGAGGCATGCTTGTGTACTTTTCCAGCATTGGGATGTGGTTGTGTGTGCGTGCATACAGGTACTCAGGCAAATGTCTCCCATTTGTAGGTTTACACCTTCAGCACTAGTCTCCAATGCCTGGCATTCAGGAGGCAAGCTTAGGGTATGTCACGACATGGGCCCTGGGGGATGGGTCATGACATGTATTTTTTGAGAAAAAGGCTTTGGAAGAATGAATAGAAGAGGAGAGGGGTTCCCTTTTATAAGTGGGGGAGAGGACACACTTGAAATTTTTGAATAAAAAAGGTATACCCATCTTCTAAACATGAAAAAAGGCTAAACAATAGCTCATTTTCAAAGCCTAAATGATTTAAACACAAAATATGGCCATAAAAAAGGATTTTTATAAGTTTTAAGGTCATTTTAAACCTTATATTTTTAGTTTAACTGCTGGTAAACTTGTTTTAACTTTAACCATGATAATTAATTTCTTCTTTTTTTACTATTAATTTTGAAAAAAATTAAGTTGGAATTATTATATAATATTAAATATGATGATTAAAAATTTTTAATTAATTTTTCCAAATTTAAACCACATAAGTGAAAGAATTTGAATTTAAAATTAAACCCATAGACGCAACGAAAAAACAGTTTTCCAAATATTTTTCTTCATAATTATAGAAAGTTTTAATATAAAAATTCAATATGAAATTGATTCAAATGAACTAAAATGGATTAATTTTGATCTAATTTTACTTTTAAAACCTTCTTAAAATAAAATGTAACTTGTAAATTCTTTAAATGAAAAGGCTGTTTTTAATAAAAATGAGCATTTTCACAATTCATTAAAAAATTAAACCTTTTTGAAAAATCCCAAAAGCTAACCCTAAGATAATTTTGATGGTTTATTCCAAAAATGAATTTAATTTATTCAAATAAATTTTCCAAAATTATAAAAAATTAATTTTATTCTTTGATAACATAAAGCTATACAATTTTTTTGAGAAGAAAGTATTTTCGAAGAACATGAATACTTTACTAAAAATTGAGTACTTTTTTATCAATATATTTTATTTATATAAAATAATTATAGTTAATTTAAAAAATTTGGATATTACTATTCATACATCAAAGTTAAATGATGGGGTTATAACAGTCATGTTTAAATAATACTTTTAATAGTATATTTCGGTTCACTGAAACAAAGTGTTGTGTGGAGTGCAAGTTATCAAAGAAATTGAATTTATAAGAAAATAAATTCCTTAAAATAATGGTATGTTACATTCTACCCCCATGAAAATGAATTTTTCCATAAAAATTCCATCACTTTGATTGAAACAACCAAGGATACTTTTTCCTCATCATATCCTCAGGTTCCCAGACAACTTCTTCAAGTTGGTGGTTTCACCAAAAAACATTGACCAAGTGAGTAATCTTGTTTCATTGAACTTTATCTCTATGATCTAGAATCTCCACTGGTTATTCCTCATAGGTATGATCATGATTTAGTGGTATGAACTCTGAGTTTAGTACATGTGAAGGATTAGGTTTGTACTTCCGCGGGAGAGATACATGGAACACATCCTGGACCTGAGAGAGGTTTGGTAGAAACACCAAGTGATAAGCTAACATTTCTACTAAATAAAGAATCTTAAAGAGGTTACTATATATAGATATTAACTTTCCTTTCTTCTTGAATATCATAACCTTATTCCATAGAGAAATTAAGAGGAAAATATTTAATGTGGCTTTTTTTTAATGCAATTTTCCACACCATTTTTTATTCTTTGATGTATTTTAAATTCTAAAATAAGGTATTTTAATTAATAATTATCAGATGATTTTTTTTGTATACAATTAATAAAATAATGATTTTTTTGTTCAATCATGTATTTAGTTTTTAAATTAGTCTTTTTGAATAATTTTTAAATTAAAAAATTCATGCTGTTTTTACTTTCATTTATTATTATTATTTTTGTTTAAATATTAAATAATAAATTTTAATTCTTTTAATTCTTTTATTATTTATATAATGATCTTGTTTACTTTCTTATTTTTTCATTACTTTTAATTTTTTTTCACTTATTCAATTTTTTGTTCATTTTTTTTGTAAATAAATAAATTTCACTTTTTTTGATACTTTAAATAATTAAATTTATTTTAACTATTTAATTATTATTTTTAAATACTTAGTAATATTTATGTTTAATTTAATTATTTAATTTTATTAATTATATTAATTAATTAATTAGTTAATTAATTTAAGAATATTGTATTTAAATATTTTTTATTAATTTATATGTTTTCAAATTGTTATATGTATTAATTTAATTGTTTAACAATATTTACTCTGTTAATTTGGGGTTTAAAAACTTTTCTTGTGAATTATAGTATTAATTTAATTACTAATTTAGTTAATTGATTTTTTAGCTAAATTATTATTTTTTATATTATTTGCAACATTTTTTTGTTGTTTGATTATTTTCTATATGTCATTTCGCTGCCTCAGCTGCCATGGTCATCACCTACCATCGAAAATAGGCAGAGAAATGGTGACTCTTTTGAGTCACTGCGAGAACCCCCAATACTGAATCAAGGAGTCATTGCCACCCATCAACCCATTGGTGACTTAAGGAGTCATCGTTCTCCTCCACAGTTTCCACCACCACTTCAAACCGACAACTAAAAAACACTAGTGGTGACTTAGGGAGTCACCACCAGCCTTCTCCTCACCCTCCACTGTAACACCTAGCAGTGAATACAGGAGTCACTACTACCTCCATCCACTAATACAACACCAAAATCACCTTCCATTAGTAGCACCTTTGAGAACCATCAACCTGAGACTCACAACATCTTTCAACCATAGAAAGTGAGAAAGAAGAAATCCCAATACAAATTCACTATTTTTTTTAGATACTAGGAGAAAGATCAATGAAAAATCAAAGAACCTAAATATCCCAAATACCACTTATTCAAATTACCTGCCTTTGAGATACAAGTGTTTTTTGAACTGGAGCCTCCACTATAGGATTCTGAAGCCACCATCCATGCTGTGAGACACCACATAGCCGCTCAAGTGCTGAACCCTCTCAAGATCTTAATTCTGCACCAAATTTTTCGTTCCATTGCAAGCTGATTGAAGAGCCCAACCTACTTTATATCATGCCTAAGTCTAACCTGACCAAGCCAAGATCCCTCGACTGCTTCTCGGTGTCATCGACATCAGACCGCCAAGTCATGATGCCACTAAGCCTTCTATTTGTATCTCCAGGCACCTGAGCCCCTCCCTTTCCCTTTTTTATCTCTCCAGACCACCCCACCCCTTCCTTCTTCTCTTTTTTATTTCTTATATATATATAATTATATATAATATAATAATAATATAATAATAATATAATAATAAATATAATAACCATAATTATAATATAAATATTGATATAATTATAGTAATAATAAAATAATATATTAATATTAATAAGTGTACACTAATAAAAATACATATTTATATTTACAATATTAAACTTTATATATAAGTATATATATTTTCATTTATATAAGTTTGTAAATAATTTTTATATACTTATATAAATAATGATATTAATTTATAATACTGTATCATGCCTCTTTTTTATGTTTTATTATAGGATCAGGTTAAAGTGGGTGATGACCATGGTTAATTATGAGGGGGATCCACTCGATGCAAAAAGACGATTGTATTATAAAAAATATCATGAAAGGTTGGTGATGCATGTGTTAAAGGACGTCACGTGGATCTTATGCCTATTAGGATTTCATTTCTTTTCAGTTTAGGTTTTTTGAATAATAAGAACTAATCGTCCTCTGTTGTTCAAAAACCACAAACATGAAAATTTTCTTCAAAACTAGAGACGGGTACCCAAATCCTCTTTTTTCATACATTTTCACTATTTTAAATTTTGTTTCATCTCTGTAAATAACTTACTTATATCTCTATTTTGTGATTTTAATTGTAATTTTTTTTGGCTCTTCCCCTGACTTTTTGTGATATCGAATCTCCAATAATAAAGATCTAATTCATGGAGATTGATTTAGGTTGTGAAACTTGATTCTACCTAGAGATCTGATCTTCATGTCAATCATCATCATCTTATTCACCTTAGTAGATTGTTATTATGGATTAGGGTGAGTTAGAGTGAAAACATACATAGGAATAGTTTACTACTATCTCGTCTTATTTCTTTCCCCCTTTACCATTTTTCAAGTTGATCTTATGAGTTGGGTTGTGTGATCTGATGATCTCAAGAAGTTCATTCTAGTTTGTTATATCCTGACCATAATGAATTAGTTGAGGGATTAATTTTTCAATCTAGAGGAATGGTCAAGCATTGAAGAAATTAGGTGGTTGTTTTTTCATTATTTACGTGAGAGAGGTGTGTGATTGAAGACATTAGTCTTACATTGAGTGAGTTGATAGTTTTTAACTTAATTATTAAGTTTATTTATGAACGGTAGTTGAGGGTAAATCCACTTGGATCTAGACTTGTTCTTGCAAATAGTTTTCTATATTTTTATTACTTTTTTTGTTTTTTTTGTTTTTTCCACTATTTTTGTTTCATTTACTATTTATTCTCCCTCACCATGTTTTTAACACTATTTATTACTATTTTAGTTTACAATTTTCAAAATATAAAAAAAAATATTTTTGAAAACAACACTATGGATTTTGATACTTCTTCCTTGAGAGTGACCCTGAGGTTAGGCACTACGCTATATCTTGGGTTTTATAAATCCATATTTGAATGTCCTCATGGAGAGTACAACATCAAATTTTGGAATTTATTTATGATGAGACAACGGTTTTCTTGGTGGTGTTTTCCATTTTTCTTTAAAAACATAAAAAAATAAAAAATAAACAAAAAAACAAAAGTATGATGCGAACACCTTGACACTCAAAGGATTATGTTAAGTTTTATGCATATTGAATTAGGGAAAAGTTCAAATTTTTTCATCTAGATGATTTTGAAGAATTAATTGAATAATTTAAGGAGGATCTTAGGCCACAATCTTTAGAATCCTTAGTTAAGGAACTTAAATAATTTTATCACCTTTTCATAAGTTATATGTTATAAAAGAGTTGAAGTTTTCCACTTTAGAAAATAAACTACCCCTGGAATAAAGTATAGAGTTAAAATATATATATATATATTCAAATATGTTTTCAATATGTGGAAGGAGATAGAATTGAAAGACATTGAATAAGATAGGAACAATCTGGAAAATTATTTTTTTCCATCACTTCATTTCAAGATATTATGTTTTATGAATTGTTTAATTATTTTTCAATGTCTCAACAGGTGGATAAATCATATATAATCCTCTCATTTTACATGGAAGATATATAAAATAAATGTTTCATTTTTAAGAGTGGATTGAGGAGGTTGGAGAACTCACTCCTGATACAGACTTTTTCATAGGACCACTATTCAATTAAGAGTAACAAACCTCACTACTTTAGGGAGTTGAAAATTATTTATAAGAAATTGTATTTTTATTTGATGTGGATTACATTGGATATGACTTAAACTATATTTCTTCCCTTGTTGGTATTGAAGGTTAAATCCATATTTGTGATTACCTATAGAATTAAGAGTATGTTTAAGATTCACATAATAAGGAATTAATAAAACTCCCAATTCATAATGAAAATTATTGTTTGGGAATTACTACTGTAGAAGATGTTTTGGAACTGTGCACAAGACCATAAGAGGATGATGATACAATTTTAGATTTCAATGAAGGATTGTTTGTGAAAGTTGAACCAGAAGAAAAATATCACCCTAGAAGTTTAGTCTCATAACCTGTATAGATCAACACTCAAGATGTTGAAGAGTGGAATTACCCCTACATCTTGTTTCCCCCTCCATAAATCCATAAGAGGTACTGCACTACTAAATTGAGAGACTTTGATGAAGCTGAAAAAGAGGAACTCTACCTGTTAAAAGTCACTGAAGCTGGAAAGAATCACATCTAGTGGTTCTTAAGAAATAATCCTCATCCCCCATCTGACTAGGGTTGATACACTAACTGTCCAGCTTTGGATAGTCAAAATATATCACCCCTTAGGGGGTTTATCCCAAGATTATTCCTTTTCATTTCTTGCTTTAGTTTCTTTATGATTACGGTTTTATGTTTTTTTGTTTTCTTATTAGAACAATAACTAGGAAATATCTCCATGTGGTAGTCATTCAAGACCAAAGGGAGTATCACATTAGACATATTGGATAACACTCCCTAACTCACACTTTGGTTTCATTTCACCTTGATATTTAAATCTAGAAGGCTATTGTTAACTAGTTTATATCTTATAGGTACTTGAATAGATAAACCATAGTTTTCACACAATATAAACATGGGGAGCAACCATGAGGCTGAGCTAAAAAAATTAGAATCTTCCACACTCAATGAAGAAATATTTTTAATTTTTCAAACTTTTAATCGGTACATTCACTGCATTATAATAGGGATTAAGTGTGGGGGAGTCCCCCTATTTTCTTTTGAAATTGTGAATCTCTTTTCTGGCTTGGGTTTTAGCTTATTAAATTATAGTGTGTTATAAATTAACATGAATTGCATTATTTTTTTTACCATTTACATTCACCCTGATGCAACTACTACTATACAACATTGGTCAACATGCTACTTTTTGAAATACATTTCCAAATATTTTTTATTCTCATAAAAAATAAAAACATGGAATAAAAAACATTTTTTTTCACTTTTTTGGATGGTGGTGGATGTGGATGGTGGTTTTTTTTATTTTTTTCCTTTATTTTATTTTTTATGTTTTTTTATAGAAAAAGACTTTTAAAATATCCTTTAATCCATTCAAAATATTTTAAGTGTTGAATTTTACATCTGATTTTAACTAAACTGTCACCCACCTTAGGATTTAACAACTGGGACATTGTTTAGTTTTAAGTGTGGGGGAGAGAGGTTTTTATCTCAATTAAAACCCCCTTTATTTTTTGTTAAATAAATGGTCAAAGTTAGTCAATATTTTTAAAAATTTTCCAAAAAATTTTCAACTTATTTCACAACCTAAGGTTATGTTGGATTCTATTTGATATAAATTCTTTAATACATAGTGGATAACTACTTATTGGATGTTAAGGGTTGCACTGAATTCTGAAAATATTGAGGATATATGATTGTTGAGTGGAGTAACATACTGTTTCATTGGATTTTATGTTTATGAACTAAGTAAGGGAGTGATGTAGGATAAATATTTAGGGAAATATGATCTTAACTTTAGGAAATTGAATTTTTTTACTCGAACATAGGGGTCACATATTTTGAAAATAAAAAATAATCACTTTATGTATCCATCTCAAATGGTAATCTTAGATTTCCTTTGGAACTAGATTAAAATGGGCAATTGGGATCCCATAATGAACATATGAGACTTTAGGCACTAGGTTTGTGTGTTATTCCCCCATACATATCAAATAATTTTATCTATATAGTGCTATGAACACATATAAGGCTGGATAAAATTCAATAAAAAAAGAATAAACTACCTAGTATTCAAAAATGAATTCATTAGTGTGAGGGGAGTTTTGAACCCAGATGAAGTAGGGAAAATCGAATTGTATGAAGATCATTTTAGTTGTATCAATATAGTGATTGAAAAAAGAAATCAAACTTTTATTTATAGAACCTAGGAGAAAGTAAAAATTTAAGGTGCTTTTTCATAAGATCTTAATTCAACATTATCTAACATATCAATAATATTAGAATTGAAACATGAACTAGAATTGGAGTAGGTTAATAGATGACTACTTATGAGATGCATGATATCTTTGAAAATGAATGAATTTGTGTTTTACATTATTTATAGTGTGTGTTTTTGAATTTACGCAAGACCTTCCATGAAAGAATTATTTAAAAAGCCAGACTTGATTATATTCTTATGTATTTAAAAATATAGACATGATTCATTTTTTATCTTACTGTAAAACATTTTGTGACTATTTTAAAAATTCAAAAACATGCATTTTCTTGAGGAAAAACAAACATTTAAGTCTCAGGGAGTTTGATTTGTATTTTTAATGCAATTTTACACCTCATTTTTTATTATATAGTGTATTTTAAATTTTAAAATAAGTTATTTTAATTAATAATTATAAAATACTTTATTATTTATACATAATTAATAAAACATTGATTTTTTTGTTCAAACATGTATTTTAGTTTTTAAATTAGTATTTTTTAATAATTTTTAAATTAAATTATTCATTCTATTTTTACTTTCGTTTTTTATTATTATTTTTATTTAGATAATAATTTTTAATTTAATTATTTTATTATTTCTGTAATTAATTTTTTTCCTTTCTTATATTTTCTTTACTCTTAGTTTTTTTATCAATTCAATTTTTTCTTCATTTTAATTTGTAAATAAATAAATTTCACTTTTTTTATACTTTAAATAATTAAATGGATTTTAATTATATAATTCTTTTCTTTAAATAATTAGCAAAATTTTAATTTTAATTTAATTATTTAATTTTATTAATTATGTTTATTATTTAATTATTTAATTAATTTAAGAAAATTAACTTTATTTTTTTTATTAATTTATATGTTTTCAAATTTTTACCTATATTAACTTATATTTTTTAATAATTTTTTGCGCAGTTAATTTTGTGTTTAACAATTTTTATTATGAATTATAACATTAATTTCATTTATAATGTAGTTAATTGATTTATTTTTATTTAAATTAATTTCTTGATTTTCTTTATAACCATTTTTTTGTTATTTGATTATTTTCTAGATGACCAACCACTGCCTCACCCACTGTGGTCATCACCCACTATCAGAGGCGGGAAGAGTAATGGTGACTCTTTTGAGTCACTTCGAGAACCCCCAACGGTGAATTAAAGAGTGACCTCCACCCATTCACCCAACAACGACTTAAGGAGTTACCATTCTTCTACACAGTTGCCACTTTCCCTTCCTACACACTACTAAAAAATACCTTTGGTGACTCTGAGAGTTGCAGCCAAAAACACCAGCACTGACACAGAGAGTCACCGCCAATTACAACGAGTCACATCCAACCATCTCCTCACCCTCCGCTGAAACACCCATCTATGAATCCTAGAGTAACTTCCACCTCCATCCACTATTGTAACAATAGAATCACCCTTTATCCGCAGCACCTTTGGGAACCTTTAACCCGAGCCTCACAACATTTGGCCACCATAGGAAGTGAGAAAGATGAAATCCCAAATACATCATTATTTTTCTAGATACAAGCGATAAGATCAATCAAAAATAGAAGAACCAAAAAAACCCAAATACCATTGATAGGAATTGTCCACCAAAAAGATACGTGTTCCATTCGAACTCGAGCTGCTGCCGTAGGATGATGAAGCCACCATCAGTGCCGCGAGCCACCACATAGCCACTTGAGTGCATAACCCTTTCTGGATCCAAATTCCATACCAAATGTCATCATCCATTACATTCCGATTGAAGAGTCTTTCCTCCTTTATATCATGCATAAGTACAAGATGACTAAGCTAGGATCCATCAACCACCCCCCCCGGTTTCATCAATGCCATACCTCTAATCCACGATACCACCGAGCCCCCTACTAGTGTTGCCAGGAACCCAAACTGCTCCCATGCCTTTCTACACCTTTCCAAACTGCCCCACCCCTTCCTTATTTCTCTTTTTATTTATTATATATATAATAATATACAATATAATAATATAATAATATAATAATAATAAATACAATAATAAAAATCATAATTATAAGTTTAATATAAATATTGATATAATTATAGTAATAATAATAATAATAGTATATATATATATATTAATACTAATAAGTGTATAGTTATAAAAATACATATTCAAATTTGTACTATTAATATGCATATGTAAGTATATATATTTTCATTTATATAATTTTTTAAATATTTTTTATATACTAATGTAAATAATTATATTAATTTATAATACTGTCTCATGCCACCATTTCTATTTTATTATAGGGTTGGGTAAAAGTGGATGCTGATCATGGGAAAATGCAAGGGGAAGCTACTCAATGCAAGAGGCCAACTGTCTTCACAAAGATATACTAGAAGGTTGGAGAAACACATGTCAAGGGACACCATGTGGATTTGATGCCTGTTAGGATTTCAATTTTTTTAGTTTAGTTGTTTTTTAAATAAGAGGAGATAATACTCTTCTCTTGTTCAAAATCCCTATACATGGGAATCATCTTCAAAATTGAAGATGGGTACCCTTCTCCTCCTTTTCTTCCATTTTCAATATTTTTTCTTTTGTTTCATCTTTATAAATAACTTTGTTCAATATCTGTTTTGTGATATAATTTTGATGTTTGTTAGTCATTCCCCTTCCCAGTTTTTGATATTGAATATCCCATAATATAGATCTAATTCATGGGGCTTGATTTAGGTAGTTATTCCTCATAATACCTAGAGATTTGATCATCATAGCGATCATTATCATCATCTTTGCCTTAGTATATTGTGACTGTGAATTGGGGTGAGAGAGAGAAAAACATTGTGCATGAAGAGTTTTCTACTGTCTCACCTCATTTATTTCCCATTCCTTTATTATTTTCTTGAACTGAGCTTTTGAGTTGGGTTGTTAGATCTGAATATCTCAGTAGGATCATTCTAGATTGTGTCATCCTGGCTAGAATGAGTCAGTTGAAGGATCTATTTTTCAATATGGGGGAATGGTCAAGAACTGAAGAACTTTGGTGTTCGAGTGTCCATTGTTTAGTTGAGAGAGGTGTGTGATACGAGCCATCAATAATGTATTGAGTTAGTTGATAGTTGTTGATTTAATTATTATGTTTATTTATGAAGGATAGTTGAAGGTGGATCCACCTAAATCTGGCCTTGTTCTTATCGATCGTTTTCCCTATCTTTCTTCCATTCCATAATTTCCTTTTTTTTGTTTTCTCTATTTTTGGTTCATTCACCATTTCTTCACCCTAAATATGTTTTTCAACACCATTTCTTATTGTTTTAGTTAACTGATTTCAAAATATATAAAAACACAAAAATATTTTTGGAAAAATCACTAGGTAATTCGACACTTCTTCCTTGAGAGTGACCCCAAGGTTAGCCACTATGCTATATCTTGGGTTTTATAAATTTATCTTTTACCTTCCTCACGATAAGGGATCCTTCAATATTATCCATAACTCCAAACTCTATATCACACCTATGATTATCAGCATCACTTTTCTATCAACTCTAAGCTTCCCTAATATTCTATTGAATAACTCTAACTTTCTCTACCATTTCCTCATCTATCTTAGGTCCTGATAGATTTCTTTCTCTAACTTCATCCCAAAAATTTGTATTTATAAAATTATTTCTATAGATGTATTTATAATGAGCTATCTGAATGATCGAGTGAAAGATATTGTTCTAGGAAAAATAAACTAGAGGAAGGTGTTAATCCCAACCACCTTTGAAATACATAGAGCAATATATTAGAATATCCTCTAGGGTTTGATTTTTTCTCTTAGAATAAACATCGGTTTTAGGATGATACAAAGTTTTGAAAATTAGCAATGTATTACGAGCTTGCTAAAGACTTTAGTAGAACTTCGAGGTAAACCTCGTATCTTGATCAGATATAATAGAATTCATTACTCCATGAAACCTTACCATTTACATAATGTATATCAAAGAAATATAATTCGTATAGAAATCTTATATCATAGTGATTAAGTGTGTTGAATTCATAAGGAGATCGACTACAACCCATATGTCATTATTCCCTTTAGATGTTTTGGGAAGTCTAAAGATAAAATCAATGGGGATGTTTTACAATTTCCATTATAGTATGGGTAATGGTTGTAATATACCAATATATTTTCTCTCTCTCAAACTCAACTTACTGACATACCAAACACCTATATAAATACTCAACAATATCTCAATTCATTCCATCCCATCAGAAATAATCATTAAATCTCTATAAAAATTTATACCTCCAGGATGAATAGAGAATGAATAAATATGAGTTTACTATAACAACTCCTTAAAATTTGGTATGGATGGAACACATACATAGTTACTCAACCTTATCATTACATCATAATCAATGTTTTACTCCGGAACAATTCTTACCTTCTTCTATAGATCTTTATATTCCTTCTGCACCTCTTTAATTTCACGTAGATAGATAGTTGATCACTAATGTGAGAAATATAAGATCTTATCCCTTCCTCCATGATATCTAGATTAATATTTCTCAAATCTAGAAATATTTAATCTTTTGTGATCATCATCATAGATAATATAACATTATTCCTTCAACTTAAGGCATTAACCACCTTGTTCGCATTCTCAAGGTTGTAATGTATTGACTAGTAATAATATTTAATCAGCTCCAAACATCTTCTCTAGTGAATTTTCTAATCTTTATTTGCAAATATATACTTTATACTATTATAATATATATATATACCACATATTTCTTCATAAAGATAATTCCTCTATATCTTTATCTAAAAAAATTACCACAACTAACTCTAAATCATGATTTGGGTAATTTTTCTCATGAACCTTCAATTATTGTGAGTCATAAGATATAAACATGTCATTTTACATGATAACACATACCAATACCTTATTTGATTCATATCTACATATTGCAAACCCTTCTCTAATGTCGGATAATTTAATCACAATTTCACTGACCAACTTTCACCTAATTTCCTTGAAATTTTATTCACATTAATTTTTCCAAAATAACTTGTCTCCCTTATTTGTTAACTTAATGAGTGGATTATATAGTTTTGATAAATTCTCCAAAAACCATCTATAATATCTTTAAAAACCAAGAAAACTTAAAATCTTAGTCACATTGGTTGGTCTGGGTGAACGTTCAATAACATAAATCTTTGATGGATCCACCGATATACCCTCTCTTGTGATTATATGTCCCAAAAATGAAACCTTTTGTAGAAAAAACTCACAATTTGTAAATTTTTCATATAGTTTATCCTTATATTGGGAACACATTATAATTATTATATAATCTTAATGATATTCTATTATATTTGAATAGATAAGAATATATTATATAAAGACTACCACAAACTGATCAAGGTAATCTCTAAAGACACTATCCATTAAATACACAAAGATAATGGGGGAATTAGTAAGACCAAATGTAATCTCTATGTATTTATAAGGTGAATACCTTGTGAAGAATGATGGATTGGGTATATCTAACTTCTTAACCCTCAATTTATGATATCCAGATCAAATATCAATCTTAGGAAGGTATTGAGATCTATAAAATTGATCAAACAAGTCATCAATATGGGGTAGGGGATACTTGTTCTTGATTGTGATTTTTTTCATTTCTAGATAATCAGTGTAGAGTCATATCAATTAATATTTCTTTAAAAAAAGAAAAGGTTCACCCATAAGGTGACACACTTAGTTGAATAAACCCCTTTTCAAGATTCTCCTAGAGTTTCTTCTACAATTATTGCAACTCAATCAGGTACATTCTACATGGAGGCTTTGAAATAGGTGAGGAACGAAGTAGGAGTTTTATTAAGAACTCAACTTTAAAATTAAGTAGAATAATATGAAACTCTTATGGAAGGATGTAAAAAAACTCCTTCATAATTGGAATATCATCAATGTTGAGTTTCTCCCCAACCATCTGGTATAAACACCCCTTTTAAATAGAAATCAAGAACCATACAATGGGTATGATTTACATAGAAAGTTAATATTTGTTTTCAAGTTGATAAAAGATCATAATTTGGTTTGGAATATCAAATAAGACTTCCCTTCCTTGAATATTTACATGGGATTTATGTAGATAAAACCAATACATGCCTAATATAACATCAAATTTAACTGAAGAGATAATAAAGGGTTTTTCAGGAAGAAAATTCCCACAAACTTCAATTAGAGAAGAATAATATAATTGAGATGAGATAATTATAACATTTGGGTTTCACTGCTCATTAAACATCTAATTTTTGAAGTTTCATTTTGATATCCTTAGAAAATTATTTAGATATAAAATCATGGGTAGATCCTGAGTCAAATAAATCATTATCATTTCTAGAGTGGATGGTAAGTGTACCTTTCACCAATTCATTATCACACCCCTCATCAGAAATAGTTATCTCATGATATTTACCTTCTTCTATTAACTAAATATTTAAATTATGTTGATCATTATCATTAAACATTATTTTTGATCATTAGTTAGAATAATAACCATACTACATGAATTTTAAACACTAGAGTGTGGATGGTTCATTCTATGGATCTTCTTATCTATTTTCATTCTTAGATAAATTCTTCCCATCACTTTATAAATATATTTCTTTATGAACTTACATTCCAAAATTAAAACATTGATTATCCCCCTTAATATAATTTCTTATATATTTCCTTTGACACTTAGAGAATGAAGGAAATATCATCTTCTTCTCTCCATGGTTTTAGAGTTCCCTTTGGATTCCATTTTTCTTTACTTATCAAAACCATGAGATTGATGAGAAAATACAATATCCATTTCCACCTTGATATCACATCAAATGATTTCTTCAAATCTATTGAAGTCCCTTATGGTCAATTACCCTTAGAGACTTAGTTTTAATACATTGAAGAATCGATCAACCTTACTTTCAGGTTGAATGATAATACTAGAATTGTACCCCTGAAATGCTTGTAAGGTCACCTCATAGGTACCAATGGATTCATCATCCTTATGATTTAACTCAAGAAATTAATTCTCCATTTTCATGTGAAGAATAAAGGGAAAGTACTTATTGAAAAGAAATTTCTTAAACTCATCCCATTATATGGATTCAATTACATCTTTTTTAATCATATTCTTGATAATAGTTGACCATTAATCTAGTTCTCCTTCCAAACAATAGACAACCAAAAAATAATTTTCCATGAAATGAACACTATATAATGAAAAATATATTTTCAATGGTACCAATCCATTTCTCAATAACTTGTGGATTAGTGGAACCACTAAAATATAGAGAAATTCCCCTGATTAAGGACTCAATATAATGTTGTTCCCTCCTTTTCTTGTTTGAATGTTCAACATGATTAATATCTTGAGAAATTTGTGTGAGAATAATAAGGATATTTTTCATTCCAGCTCCCATAACATTTGGTTTCTTATGAGGAAAATCATTTAATTATCCATCGTATTCAACATTAACATGATTCCTTTGGGTTCCAGCCATAAAATATAAAAAAAATAATAGCATGAGAAATAATAATCATAGTGGGAAACTATATAATTAGGAATAATTATTTATAGGATGTTTAAAACATTTTTTTTTCAATCTATGACATATTAGGTTTAACCTAGGTCATTCATGGTCATCATCCATTCAAATCCTTCATGATGGTTTGTAAAGAGTTCATGAATCTCCAAATCATATCCCCCAGGAGTGTCAATCCAGGTTTGTAGCATATCCTGTTTTCATGAACTGGGTGATGATAGAGTCTATCACAAACCAGCCCATGTACCCTGGTAAACTAATAACTAATATGATCCAAAAATATCCTAAAGGGAATTACCAATCCTCATAGGTCAACTAATATCACCTGAAATCATTCAAACTAAAAGTGGGAATGATTTTTCCACTAATAATTGCAGAAATAAAAGAAACAAGACAATATGCATAATAATATAAACTCAAATGAGATTAATGTACTAGAAGTAAAATGGGGAATAAAGACCAAATTATTACTACCAAAGTACCAAAATTGTGAATACTACCCCAGATCAAAATCCTACGCAACTCACTAAGTCTATGGTTCAATAGCTAGTTCCACATCCAATAGATCCTTTCCCTTTTCCCAAACCTGGAAGGAGATAATATACAAACACCTAAAGTAAAAAGTAGGGTGTGAGACAAATCCCAATAGGATTTCACCAAAGATTCCATAATTATATTCCAATATCAAATTAACCAATACTGTTATTTCAAATTTAAAATGAATATAAATAGGTTTGGAATTTACAAAATCATATTCAAAAAAGTCATGCTTTATAATTTAAGAGATGGAAATACATTTAGAAAATTATTCTTTACATTTCATATGATGGAAAAAATTTTCAAAAGATGGAATTTACCTTTAAATGAAAGGGTTCATTAAAAAAATGTAACTTTTCACAAAATGTATTAAATAAAAACTTTTATATAAAATAGTTTATATAAATTCTCAAGGCATGTAGAACAGTTTACAACATTGGAATATACATTTGAAATACAAAAATAGAGCAACATTTTCTTGTTCCAAATAGGTACAATAGTTCCCGAATATAGGTATCCAACACTATAAAATGAAAAGTATGTATATACACCCCTTTGGGCCTAAGGAAAAAGGGACTCATCACCATCATCAAGGAATATGATGTGAACATATGATGTTTTAGAACATTGTAAGTTATTAAGTGCCACCCAAAATAACTTTCTATCTACCAAAGGCTTTCATATGCTCAAGTGAAAAAAATTATGGGAAATTTATTTTAAAACTTATTAAAATAAAATTATAATCCCATATTCTATTTCAAATATTCTAATTTTATCTGTAAAAACCATAATGAAGTTTTAATAAAAAACAACATTTTAACTAATATGAAACCCTAAGGTTCCCATAAAATATTTTAAGCCATTTATCATAACTAAGAATTTGAAAACAACTCATGAAATTTTACAATCCATGTTACAATTAACTTCAATAATTTAATTTTCAAATAATTCCATCAATTTCATCACAAACCCCCAATTCACTAGAATTGGTGTTTTTCAAAAATCATTCCATCAAAAAAATTTCTGCAATTAAATTTCACAATTCTAATATTTCAATTGACATAAAAAAAATTTAAATATAAGAATTTAAATTACCAGCATTACATAAACATACCCCAATCCAATGGAATTATAGATTTTCCAATTTCATGACCAAACCCCATTTTTCATTAAAACCCCCAATTCATCGGAATCGTGTCTTTTCAAAAAAATTATTGAAATCCATTTTAATAAAAAATAAAATAATTTCATTTAATTCAATCAATTTAAATTAATCAAATAAATTAGGTTTAATAAAAATTGGGCATCATAATGGAACCACCTACCCCGGGATCAACGATTCTCAGATCACTAAACACTAGTCGGGTTTTGTCAATGAAAAATGAAAAAATACAGATCCAGGGGAAATGAGAATCGAAAATAGTTTTAGATCCATAATAGTGGGTATTAGATCCTCCAGAAAAACATAGATTGATAAAACCCTAGGAAGAAAGAGATAGATCAGATGAGATTGAGAATATGAGGTGAGAACTAACCAGAAGGAGATCAATCGATGTTTTCCTAGATTCATATTACTTACGAGAGGGATTTGGGGGACCAAGAGTTATCCTTGATAGATATAAGGAAGTTTGAACCAAGTTTTATTCGAAGGAGGTCCGTATGGGACCTAAAAAGATGGTTTGGTAATTTTTATCAAATTTCCAGATCTCACAAAATCCAGTTCGCATGGTTTCTTGGGAATCAGCGCATGGTTTGGTTAAATCATTCTTAGTATATGCACCCGTTATAAATGAGACTTATAGTTTCTCTTGAGAGGACACATGACTTCTGTAACCATGTACAATCTATGTGGAGATCTCTATCCAAAACATCCAATTTTCCTGTAGTAGGTCACACCATTTGGAAAACTGTGTGCCATCCATGGGCAAACCATGCACTAGTCCATAAATTCACGATTCACAAATTTTTTAACCCAAAACAACCCCAAACAAAACCCAACCAAAGATTAATTAAAAATGAGGGTTTAAGAATACCTAAAAATGGTAACGAGATGTTACAAATTCTAAATCAATGTCCCCTTTTCAAAGTAATTAAACCTATGTATAACTTTTCTAAAGTCACAACTACTTATAATATCTAGAGAGGGATATAATTCCTTAGAAATAACTCACCCTATTCTTCAAAAAAATTACAAGAAATTTTCTTATACTTTGACTTATTCTTAAACTTATCCCTAGGGTTCTCAGTAAAGTTTTCTCATACTATTCTCCAAAGGTTAACTAAACATTACTCTGATACCAACTATAACAACCCAAAATTTTCATAATAGATATTAAATATTAATAGATAAATATTAATTACATAACATAACGATCCATTCCAGAATTATTTAGGTTTAGTTCCTTTAGAAACTTGGATACATAAAAAAATAGTTCATAAGTGAACTATATCATATACCTCTAAGTTATTCATAACTATAATCCTTCTTATACATAAAATACATAATAAATTTCGTGATAACCTGGGGAAAGGAAACATAAGAATGGGTAACCTAAGATGATCAATAAGGGTTTACAAGAGATATATCAACATAAAATGGGTATTAGTGTATGTGGACATCATAAAAACATTTTAAAAACTATAACCTTCATATAATAGATCATAAAATTGAGTCATTGAATAAATATTGAATGTTGATAAGATATAAATCATAAAGGAATCAATGAACTTAATCCATGAGAGGATAATATTAGTATAATTAATAGATTTTTGGAATATTTATATTAATATATAATAATTTACTTAGTAGTAAATGATCATTGAAAAAACTATCATAGTAGAATGAGTTCTGTCCCCAAAACATCATAATAGTCAAGGTTTATTTCCAGGACTATCATAGTGGAAATAGTCCCTAACTAAACGGGATTCACTCCCTATTATAGTCATGTTTATATCATAAGATATCAATATTTACCCAATGCATTTAAGGGAGATATAGGTCCTAATCATCACATAATAAGTATAATAAAAATGCATTCAAAATGATCATAAAACATTCATTATAGAATAAATTATATAAATTGAATTTTCTTCATAAAAATTATATCAAAACATAACCCATGAAAAAGAAACATGTATCATAAACATTTAATCATTTAATCATTGAATAACTTGTATAAAAGAAACAATTTTTATAAACATAACTTAGGGATAAGAAATGGGTTCTATAAAAATATTATCATTTTAATCATAAACTCTATAGATAAAGGATAATGATGGTATCATTGGATCATATCACCAAAAAATATTAAGTAACATAAAAAGGTGTAATTTTAGATGGAAAATTAATTTGGAAGATCACTAAGAAAACTTTTTGAGTGAAAATATCCTTTCCATTTTGAAATAAATTATTAAAAATATAAAATTTTAAACAATAGTAAATAAAAAAATTTCATTTAAAATAACCATGGAAAATTGTAAATTAATCTTTAAATAATTTATTTGTTATTAAAGTGTAAAATATGGTTCTTAGTATATATGTTGAAATTGAAGATTCCATCACATTTTTGGTAAAAACTCAAAAGATCCTTGTTCATATAACGGAAAAACGATTCATTTTAAAATATATTCAAAAAGTAACACATGGGTAAAAATTTATTTAAACGATCATTTGATAATTTTAAAATATATCTTTATAACATTTTTGGAAATCATGGACATGGAAGAAAAATGATTTTCAACTAAAGAGAGAAATAAAGTTGTTTTTTCATAAAAAAATTATTTTAGACCCTTGAGAACATAAAGATAGATAAATGAAGGGAAAAAATTTATTTTCATGAAATAAACATTAGATAATAAAATTAATAAGTTTCTTGAGAGATTAATCTTAATATTTTATCATCATAAGCATAATCATAAACAATACTTGTAAACAAAGAGACTGTAACATAAAACCCTTACCGCTTTGGTAAATTTTGAATCATAAGTCCCTTAAAATAAGTAAACTTATATGGAAATTTAAATAAACATAATTTTTATTAGAATAATAATAAAATAAATTAATAAGAAAAATATATTCTACACAAAAGAAATAAGTGGTGAATATGGCATGTGTCCCATAGAAATAAAAGCGAGACAAAAATTTATTACCATATTCTATTTTTTTGATTCATATTTCACATTAAAGAATAAAATCAAATGAAACATTAAATTTCATGAAAATAAGTATATTAATGATATAATATACCAAATTTCCAGTATATACACCACACATAATAAACTAGTGGTGAATATGGCATATGTTTCTGAGAAATAAAAGAGAGAGTAGAAATCCCTTACCACAAGCCTTGAATTTATTCATACATGTTCAAACCTCATATATAAAAAATATAGGTTTATTATATGTATATTAAAGAACCATAATAATATATATCATAACATATATGATTTAATTATGACCTTTTATTACCCTTTTATTAACAATTCCTTGTTAAAATCACGTTTCAGGTAATATGTGTGTCATTTTTCATGTATGTTTTGGGTTTTTTGGAAAATTTAATTTGATAATGATTAGATCATTTCTATAATGTTATAAATGATATAAATAAAATATATATTCATTATTAACTTATTTAGAGTAATCCATTAAATATATAGATAAAAATTAATTACACCATTCATGAAGATGATTGACCATACGTACGCATGAATACTATTTCCATTTTCACAATGAATGAAATAAAATAAAGGTAAATATTAACTCAAATTTAAATAATAATTTTTATATCATATAAATCATATATACTCATTTAATATATCCTTATGACCATCTATATCAAAATAAAATGAAAAACGTATCATATCACTTTATAGAGGCGGTGGTCTACACGTATACATGAGCAATGTCATCATTTTAAAATGGATTGGAAGGTAATATAATAGATGTGATATTATAATTATTGAAGTATAATTATTTCATAAATATAATATATATTTTAAAAACATCATCAGATCTATCCATGAGTGGAGGTGATAGAAAATGATTTACATCGGTTCATGAGGCGGTAGTCTGCCATGCACATGATCAACAATTTTGTTTCCCATTCGATATAGAAGGAAATGGATATAGGTTATCAAATTAAAAAATTATTTCTAATTATATTGGATATAATTATGTTATTATATCATCATAGTTGAATAATATTTTAAAGAGGTGGAAGAAAGAAAAAAAATAAAAATTCTCGGTTAAGAACGATACATCTTCTTTGGACAACCTCCTTAAGTTAGAACAAAAACACTTCTTAGAAGGGTTTAATAATAAAAATAATTACTATAGGATATAGGTAGGGATGTAAATAAGGTATTTGGGTAGAGATTTTATAAATAAAAAAGGCTTTGGAAGAGTTAATATGAGAAGATAGGGGATTCCCTTTTATAAGTCGGGGAGATGACACACTTGAAATTTTTTAATAGAAAAAGGTATACCCACATTTTAAAAATAGAAAAAGGATCCAAAATGGATCATTATTTAACCTTATATGATATATTTTGTAAATATGTCTATAAAATACTATTTGGAAATAATTTTAGGTTATTTTAATCCTTATAATTTTAGTTTAACCCTCAGGAAATCCATTTTATCCTTAAACGCGGTAATTAATTTTTAAAGTTTTTACTATTCATTATGAAAAAATTAAGTTGGCCTTATTATATAATATTAATTATATTTATTAAAAATATGGAATTAATTTTTTCAAATTAAATTCATAGAAGTGGAATAATTTCTTTTAAAATTAAACCCAAAGACGTGATGAAAAAACAAGTTTCCAAAGAAAATGTTTTCATAAGTATAAAAAGTTTTAATATCAAGATTAAATATGAAAATTGTTTCAAATGATATAAATTGGATTAATTATGATATAATTTAACTATTTTTACTTTTAAATAAATATTAAAACGAAATTTAACTTGTAAATTATTTAAACATAAAGGAATTTTTTAATAAAAATAATCATTTTTCCTATTCTTTAAAAAATTAAATTTCCTAGAAAAATCTTAACATATAACCTTAGAAAATTCTGACATAATGATTCCAAAAATTAAGTTCTTTTCTTTTTCAAATAAATTTTCTAAAATAGGAATAAATTAATTTTATTATTTCTTAGAAAAAAGAAATAAAAACATTTTTTTGATAAAATACTATTTTTCAAAACATATAAATACTTTGATAAAAATAAAGATATTTTTATCAATATATTTTATTTATATAATTCCATTATACATTATTTTTAAAATTTTGTTATTATTATTCATAATACTAAGTTTAATGGATATTTTATAATAGTCATGTTTAAGTAATAATATTTATAGTATATTGTGGTTTGTTAAAACTCAATGTTGCGCGAAAGACATGATATCAATTCAATTAAAATTATTTGAAAAAAAATATTTTTATAAAATCTCAAGGTATAATAGAGGGGATCATGGCATTGAATATAAGGAAGAGTGTTGGGAATAATTTTTTTTATTTATGCATATCTCAATTCCCCCACAAATTTATTATTTTTAACAAAAAAATTTATTGAGTATGAACATTAGCATTCTGATTAAATGATAATCTAAATATAGCGAATTGTGTGACCTAGATTTTATATAAATGTTTTTAATTTTGGAAGTTATACATGAATAATGAAAATGATTCATGATTTTAAATCCTTGTGATTTCAACCCTATAAAACTCTCCCATTTTATTCAATTTTAAATCACAATTTTATAAAATGTTTTATGTTTTCTTGAATTATGATAAAAATGCAATAATTATAGTTTTTGAACTAAATTTCATTAAGTTAAAATTTATAATTTATTAAAAAGTATTTTTTTGATTTCTAAGAGAGAAATAATATATTTTATTCGTCAATTTTTATTTCTTTTTAGTCCATATTAAATATATTTGATGAAACTTAAAAATAATTCACCATCCTTTAATTTTTCAAAATAAATAGTTTTTCATGGAATTTATTTCATATTTTTAATATTGAAATTATCTTATAAATTTTCAATACCCAAACAATACTTATAGAAATGATTTTTAATTATTAATTTATAATAAGATTCATTATATTATTATAAATATTTAAAATATAATTTAAGTTTCCATATAGGGCCATTCCTCCTTGATCATGAAAAATAATAAGTTCTTAATAATAAATCATCAAGACTAATCATGTGACTTTATTTAATTCTCTATAGCAAATATAAATACCCATAAAAATTCAAAGAGTAAAATCCATGATAATAATTATCTATTCTATCAAAACCAAGATAAATTTCATGCATGTAATGATCATAATAATATATAAAATGAAAAGTGGAATAAGAACAACCAAAATTTGTTAGATAATTAATATCTACATTTAGGAAAAAATATTGAAAGTATTTTTTTGGTGTTTTATGAAATTGAATTGATTACATACCTGTCATTAAAAAAAACATAGTATTATTTATCAAAAATAAATAAAATTTTAAAAATATTTCATTAAATCATTATTTTAAAAAGTGAATCCATGGATATTATGAGTTTAAAAATCATGTTTTTTAATTTTTTAAAAGTTTATTTGTTTAATTTTATTGAAATTTTTTTTGGTATTTGAAATGAAAAGAAATTTTTCTTAAAATAATTATAAAGATATATTTTTTGGAATCAATTTATAATATATGTTATATTATTATGATTTAAAATATTTTAAAATGTAATGGAATGATACTTATTTCAATGACATGACATTAATGTATTATTGTAAGATTAATAAGTGTTATTACTTATGAGCGTGAATTTGAATTTAACTATTCAATTTTTTTTATAAAAATTGGGAATTAAATAATATATGGGATTTTATGTAATAAATTTAGTGGAAAATGATTAAAGAATATGAAATTTACTAATTAAATAAAATAAAAGAGTTAATAATTACATTAATATTGATGAATACCTCTTTTATTATTGTGTTTGTATTGAAAAATGTTTTCCTTAGAATATTAATACTGAGTATGAAATAATATATTTGAAATAATATATTTTTGGTAAAATAAAAATATAGGTTTTAATATTTTAAAAACATGAATAGAATGGTTAGAGAAGTTAATAGTTAATTAAAATTAAAATTATTATTTTAAATTTATGTTTTCTTTATTAATTTTAAGATCCTTATGGATTATGATGATGTTTTTATCTATTATCAATAATTTTAGAATGCCAATATATATTGCCATCCAATGGCCCAAAGAACATAATTTTTTATTGATTTTTGATAATCCACCTTTCAAGGGGTGAGGTGGAACCCTTACAAGGACCGTAGGCATAAGTATTACATGTACCATAGGCCTTAGGGGAATTCATTTCCCATAGGCTTCAAACATTACATACAACCCAAACTAACTACTTAGAACTGCTCCTCCCCAACATCTTCATCGTGAAATCAGCTCTCAACCTTCACATGGATGTTTGTCTAGGATATCCCATGCATGCACAGGCTTGTCCCGATGTTAGGTTCTATACCCTTTCATTCTTTTAATCCGTGTAGCCCGAAGGCCTTGAGGTGGCCCAAAGGCCTTGAGGTGGCCCGAAGGCCTTACTGGCCCGAAGGCTTGGGTGGCCCAAATGCCTTAAATGACTCGTGGACCAAATCAGTGGCCCGAAGGCCCAAATTGGGGCCAATTCCTGGCTACTACAGTGCCAAACAGTCCTGCTATAATTCCACTATAGTATATGCTACAATACTGAACAGTTCCCATTTACAAAGTTAACGTGTGAAGGTTCACATATCTGACACATGCGATGATTATGGAGATGATATTAATTGCTGATAGTTGATAAAAACACTACCAACTATACGATCTTAAGGATTTTTTGAATATGTCTATTTAAAATCTTAATGAGTTGATGAGTGAAGATAATAGAGAAAGGTGTAACAATAATAAGGTTTCATCATTATATTTTTAGTATAAAGATAAGTGCATGAAGTGAAATACTTACATAGATAAATATAGAAATTGAGTTATGAATTTACAAGGTTAGTGATACATTTATTATTGATTAATTGATGCACAAATATTGAGAAAATTTAAATAAAATAGTTGATAATTAATTGGGGAAGAATAAACTAAATGAAAAAATCTAAGAAGAGTCTCCGTATAATTCATTATCTTTTGGAATTGTACTGAATATTTTGATGAAGTTTTAGTAAATTCCTAGTCATTTGATTTTATTGAGATGATCAAGTATTGATGGTGGTGTCCTAAGAAGGTTTAAAAAAGTTTGTAGTTGAGTTGAAGGAATTATCGAATTCTGAGTCGGAGTTGAAGATTTCAAAAATGAATATGTAATATCCCTTGAAAAAAAATTATAAAATAATTGAGTTAACTATGATATATAAGATAATTTAGAGTATAAATAATATTTTCACAGTGACACATAATATCCTTTAGATTATATATATTATTTGTTAAAGGATACATATGATCTTTTAGTCGATACAAAATATTAAGATTTGAGTTTCCATAGTATATGTAAGATTCAAGATGGCATATGAAATATTAACTATGATGTTTCAAGTGATATGGAAGATAAAGTTAAGGTTATGTAAGAGAAACTTGACCTCATTGAAGTGATTTTACAGAATAACAATTTATTATATAAGATCAAACTATTTTAAAAATGTTATAATTATAGGTTGTTTTTCAGGATGATATAATGGAATTTAAATGAATAATTAAGAGAAATATCTGGAAATATTTGAGAGGATAATTTAATTATTATGATATTGATCCATTCTTAATTACTTCAAATATAACAATGTTGTTGAATAATAAATTCTGGTTCAAGATTAGTATGAAGAATTATTTCACCATAAAGGATTACTACATGTGATAATGAAGACATAGAAAATTTATACAGGTTTTGTGGGAGTTTGAGTAATAATTTAAGGCCATTAATTATGAAGAAGTAAAGACTATTATTTTTGTAGAATTAATGAAATAATATTTAGAATATCTCTATATGCTAATTATGATATTTCACATATAAATATTTGAAATCATAAATGTAAGGGAGCAGTTCTTCCTAATCCCTTACTTTGTGGTCTTGGATGATTTGAGGTGTTTGAGGGAGGGGTGGATGATTGGGAATGGTATTGGAGTTGTAATTTCTATTGGGGACCAGAATTTTGGTGTTGATGGTTGGGCCATGGGGTGGAGTATCATCAAATGGGTTTTAAAATTTCCAAGGATGAATGATTTGAGGTGTTTCCATGGTTCATGTAGTTTTTATTTTGGGACAAAGGATTTATTATTTCTGTTAATATAACGGTGGCTATGGTGTAGTGATTTTAGCTACACTATAGATCTCATGGTTAAGGGTTTTTGTATTTTCCTTTGTGAGGGATTCTGTGATGTAGGAATTTGGTTATGCTATAGTGTCCCAGGGGTTGAAACCCATGTCTTTGATATTTGGGAGCCTATTATGGCATGGTGATAAGGTAGTTCTCCAACCCTTCCCTGGGATTATAAGATTTATGGGGTATATATGGAGGTATTTTCAATGTGTATTCCAGAGGGAGGTTTTTAATAGGACCATTTTGGTATGATCATCCCTATTGCACTATAGTTTTAGTGTAAACCTTAACCATTTTGGTGTGGTTAGGAGTGTTGAGTCATGGTCGTATTAAAAACCCAACTTGTATAAATTTGGAACTCAATTAAAAAATTATCTTATTTTTTATCCTCTTCTTTCAAACCCTATATTAACAAATGATCTATTCCAAAGGCATTTAATCCCCTTTTCTAGGCATTATCCCCCAGACCTCTAGATATCAATACAAGGAAAGTGTCTTCTTCTCCATTAGTATGTATACCTCATATTATCTCTTTCCATGATATGGTGGATTGTTTCATTTGATTTTCATGGGGTTTTCTTTAGGTATTTATCAATGACTTCCAATGGGATTATATCACTAGAAATTGTGGCTTCTTCATAGGATAGGTGATTATAGATTTATTCTTATTCTTCTATTTTTTCTTAGAGATCATTGAAACCCTTATATCAAGGTAGGGGATTCATTCATTCTCCAAAATTATGTTCAAGTGTGGGACTAACAAGGTTTATCTTGTTTTGTAAAGTGTTGGATTCAACATTAATGAAGATAATAATATGAAACTTTAGGAAACTGGAATAATTTTAAGGGTGTTATTATGATAAATGGTTTATACTATATTTATTGATACCTCTTGATATTTTATAGGTTGTGTGAAATTAATTATTGTGATTGTTTTTGTCCTTTAGAATATTTTACATGGACATGAATTTGTATAATATTTTAAATCTAGTAATATGAATAAAATAATGAATAAGGAATAAAAATTTAACTACCATTATTTCTTTAAAATTGTTGAATATGAATAAGATTCTTTAATCTTGTATAATGAAGAATTTTTATCAATTTTTAGCTACAAAATTTATCATTTTCTTATTAATAGAATATATTATAATGGATTGGTTAATCCAAGTTGGTATTGGGTAATGGTGCTTGTCAAAATTAAATGTTTGGGGCAGTTGTGAGCCCATCCTTATTTGTAAAAATATTATATGATTGTGTGTTATGGATTTGGTTACCCATTGACTTTTCTATTTTGAAAATATGATTATTTTTAAGTCTTTGAGTTACTATGTTTGATACCTTATTGTGTTTTAGAATGTAACTTGGTATGGTTAGGATACTAGGAGAGTGATGGATGACATAAGTTGAGAGTTGGACATACTTATTGAATAATTTTTGAGATGAGGTTGATATTGGGATATATAGAATAGGTTGAGATCTATGATTTAATATTATTGGATTTTTGGGTTGGTATAATGAATTTTTGATTGTTATAGGATGAGAGTTTGGATTTTCTATTTCATCTATTATTTCCCACTTGGTGCATGGTTGGTTGATGAATGTTTGTTGTAGATCCCAATGGCCTACTACAGTTGGCCTATGCACTATAAGTGTAATTTCATTCTAGTATTTTGATGTAAATTCCTAGAATACATAGTTTATGGAATTTTAAATAAATTATAAAATAAATTATAGGAATATGCTTTGATTATGGTGTTTCACACCAATTTTTATGGTGGGTTGGTTTCCAATGGGGCTTATTCATGAAACTAGAAACAACCAACGACTCCCATATCCATGATGGCTCATGGTCCTGCTTTCTAAAGGAAAGTGGTCATTAGGGGATTATCTAATGAAGATTAATAACTTACATTGGTCAAGAGGATGAGAGGTTTGGTTCATCAAACCCTTTTTGGTGAAATTATTTCCTACTCCGAGTATCACTTATAGATTTAATACATATTCGTGAATGCATTTTAAATTCTAAATATGAAACTAATCACCCCTATGTATTAACAATAAGTTATGGTCATGCATTAATGGGAAACCATATATATTTATTTGTGGTTATCCATTTATGAAGAACTTTTTTATGTATTATAGGTTCTCTATATTGGTTATGTTTATTATTTTTTGATGCTGGTTTTAAGCCACATGATTAGGTGATCTAGAATTTATTTCTATATAGGGAGATGGGAGTTGTTTTGATGTTGATATTGGTCCCTTGATAGGGGCTTCAAATGTATAATCATGAGAGGAATTAGAACCCACATAGTTCAGTTCCACTTAATGTGACACTTCATACCTTTTAAGATTATGTGACAAGGACTAAACTTTGCGGTTTAACATCATGCAGAAAGGACGTCTAGGTGAAAGGGGTCTAGAAAATTTGTTGTGAGATTTATGCCGAAATGGATTGAGGGACCAAGAATGGATATAGCCCCCTAGATAGGGGTAATGATCTTAATTGACCCAATAAGGGTATCTATGGAGGGAATCGAAAGGAATATAGACATATTGGTGGGATACGACCCCAATGGGAATATGGACTAGAGATGATTAGGAAAAGTTTAGGGTGTTGGGTTTAAACCTCCAAGAGGCATCCTATATATCCCATTTAGATAGGAATCAAATACCGCATATTTTATAATGGTAGGGGTTTACACCTACATTGGAGGCCCATTTGAGGATATCTAATCATTATAATGACATGATCACAAGTTACCTATAAACCACTTGATTCATGCTAGGTGTGAAAAAAAGAGGAAGTTGAATATATGGAACTTCACATAGTCTCCTTTATCTACTGGTGGATGAGGGTGAGGGTATAGAATATGGGGGATATCCCATAAGAAATACTAGAGACTTACTCTAGGATGGATTCCATATTCTCGATTTTAGAGAGGAGGAGAGAAGGATACCACACAAGCCCTCAACAAAGAAAAAATAAAGTGGTTCCCCTCATGGTTTGAAATGTGGAGGTCCCTATAACTACCTCTAAGGTTTCGGTCATTGTTACTGAGGTTATTCACAATTATAAACATCCCAAGGAACCTTACTATTAGATAGGATACGTACGAGACATATTTTACTAGAGTAATGCACAATCGAATGGGAGACACACTGGTGTGTCCTATGATATGTTCATAAAAATATGGGGGCATTGGTGGAGGTTTTGACTTGAATCTATTATATGGAAATCCAGAGGAGTGGTCCCTGGCATTGATGGTGTCAGATAGAGCATGGTAGGTGCTTCACCCAGGTGATACCTGGCCAAGTCGGAGAGTATGTCACTCAGTTGATACTAGGGTGAGACTGATGGTACCTCACACAAGTGTTTCTTATGTGAACTTGTATGAAGAACAACCCAATAAACCAAACATTAGTGATACTTAACTTCTAACTCCAAGGGTCTTATTAGGTGCTTCTATAAGGGTCTCACACAAGTCCCAAGATTGGGATGGGGCCTTCACCCTAGTACTTTTGGACTAGGGGAAGTGGCTCCTCACATATGGATTTGGTGTTTTATACCTTATATGAACTCTAATCCTAGTAATATCATTAATTTTTTTTTTCATATTTTGAATATTGGAGAGATACTTAAGTGGTTTTGAGGACTTGGGTGAAGGACTAGTGTGATAAGAGATTCTAACAGTTTCCTTTGTCTTAGAGTCATGTCAAATGGGGAGCCCAAGGGTTTTATTTATAAGAAATATTAGGACCCTAGGTGAAGGAGTTAGTTCATGAAATTCATCTTCACTACTGGATCATGTATGTGGTTTGTGTTGGCTTGTCTGAATTGGTTCTCCATGCTAGTTGATCACACAAGTGCTCTGTATAGGATGGTCCACACAATCTGGTCTTCACAGGTGCTCTGTAGAGGTTGGTCTATGGAGGTTGGTCTATATAGGTGGTTCGCATATCTATAAATTGGGTGATCTGGGTGAATTAGTGGTGTGAAGTATCTTTTTAAGATATTGAATTCCTTTATAACAATTCTCAACTTTCAATATCTATAAATTTTGATCCTCAAGTCTGTTTGGGCTCCTCAACTAGTCAAATCAAAGTCTTTAAAGAGAAATACACCCCTAAATATCATGTATACACTCTATTAGGGGGTTTTATGATTCCAAAAAGTTCCAATAAGACCCTTAGAAATGCATTTTAAGGTGTCAAAAACTTTTTATTAGCAATTTGATAAATCCACAACCTACTCCTAAAGGGATGTTCACATAACTATGCCACTAGATTAGGGAGAACTTATAAATAATATTTGTACCTTGATATGGAGCAGTTTTAAAATACATGTGAATCCAATATTATTCTTATTCTAGCATGGAGACACAGTTCTACATATAAATTCATTGGGAATGTGCATGGAATGAATTCTTTCTAATGCCAACAGATAGTAAACCCTTGGCTTGGTTTAGGAGGGATGCTCTATGACCATGGAATGAAATCTAATATTGAATATAAAATTTTAAAATCCATTTGATTTGATATCATGGAGTTATTAAGACATAATTTGTGATGAGATAAATAAATTATTAGTAATTAAGGAATTTCTAAATGAACTCAGTTTGTGCTGATCTTTGATTTTTATGTACTTACATGAGATATTTCTTCCTAGAATTTAGAGGAGGAATATGTGTGTTATGTTTGATGTTAAATATAGTTTATTATAATTATATTTATATTATATTAGTATAGTTTTTTATATGTAATAATTATGTTTTATGATTTTATACACTCTGACACTCAAGTCAGTTGGGTATTCTATACCTAAATGTTTTTGGTTTTGAGTGTTTTTACCAATATCCATGTTAGCGAGGGAATGAATGTATTACTACTACCACTTACCTTCCCCCCTTCAGATGTAACATGATATATAGGAATATCCAAGTTATGATGGATTAAGGTATACGATATTCACCTACATGGGATATTATGGATTGTGGTTTTACCATACATTTATGTGTGATCTGTAGTGTCTTAATTATATAAGATGTACATGTACCCCGACTGTAGTAACTATGGTTAATATAAGTGTAAATTTGTCCCGTGGTATAATGAATGATACATAGGATTTAGTGGATTCCAAAATCACTACTGGATTAGTTATAGATGATATAAATGTGTAGGAGGTATATGATAAGACATGGCTATAATATGGTTTCCTAGGTGCGTAAGATGATTTATAGAAGGGATTTTAGCACCTGAAGTTTAACATTGAGTCATAAGAGTTAAAAAATAGTGGTGAAGTTGATACAAGGTACGTTAGACCAATATATATATATTCTTTTGATATTTTGTTACCTACTTACGTATGCTATTTTGCGAGTGATCCTTAGTGAGGATGGGATATAGTTTACCTGATTTAGGCAATGAGTTGGTATCATTTATTTATTCATCAAAATTTATCATGAATGATTATTTCACATTTCGAAATAGGTTTGAGGGAGGATCCTACCTAGTATACCTATATGTTCACCTATTATATATAACTATTTTTAGGTCTATAAGAGTTAGTTAGTGATCAATATGGATGTTACTTACTTATGGACTTGTTCAGGACATTTCAGATTTCATGGTCACTTCCTATGATTGTGTCTAGGTATTTTTAGTTATTACAACTTTTTATGGCATTACATTCATGTATTGGGATAATATATCTTTTTTATTTATTTTATAGAGTGGGTTTTTGATTTTATATATTATCCTTAAATTTAGATATTGAGGGAAATAACTCCAATTTGTATGCAATTTATACACTTGGTTATAGTCACCAACCCATGTACAATTATACATGGGGTTTGAGGGTTATACCCTTATTCAGTACTTACTGAGGTGGGTTACTAGGGGGTGGTGTTAGTAATATAATAGTATCATAGTTTCTATTTGATAGATATGATGGAGTTTGAATAGAAGAATTTGTGAGGATTTCATGAGTTTATAGGGTAATAGTATTATTTGAACATAGTACATAATGTAAGAAAAGGAGACTAACTATGAAATGGGATATTATCCCCCCTATGATTCAATGTAAGGATATTAAATTTAATGAATCCACTAATAAAAGTGATGTTACTGATAGGGTAGAGTCATAGGTAAGGATCATGAACTATGAATATCTATACACATGTTCAAATTGGGTATAAAATGGGAATTAAGATGAATCTTAATTAATTACCCTTAAATATTATATATATTCTAGGTTTAAGGATTCCTTAATAGTTTACTCTTTTTTAGGTATGACACAAGGTATAAATCCTTGCCAGGTCCATGTTAATGATGTCCAACTGGAAGTCCCAGCAGGAAACTACAGAGTTATGATCGATGAAGATGATGTTTAGACAAACTCAGTTCATGAGTTTTAGCACTAGGTCTTATAAGAGTATGATGGATCTATTTAAAATCAGGAAACTAAGGCTTAATTAGAGGTTATTGATATTGTTTTTAGTTATACCCATGCTTATAGGGATAAATGGGGTTTGTTGGATATTATTATGCTATGAGGAGAACCTCATGAATGGTGGTTATTATTCCTTGTGGATTATAAAGAGTATATAGTCTCATGGGAGAGGTTTTTTGATATTTTTTAGGTTGGGTTTCTTTCATAAACCATGAGTTTGGATTTTTTGTAGAAAATTCTTAATGCTCTCTAGGGGAATTATAGTGCGTGGGAGTATAGTGTTTGGTATAATAACCTTATATATTATACTTAAGAAAATTTTCTAAATGAGGAGGCCAGGGTGATACATTTTGAGGAGGATTTTCATATTGAGATCTAGTTATAGGTCACCCTATTAATATTAATGACATATCTAAAAGTCTTAGAAAAAGGTATAGGTTTTCGGGAGGGTTTCGGAAAGGATTGGATCGTCACAAAAAGAGATTCACCATGACTCTTTGTAGAGTAGAGATATAGCCAAATTCTATCAGTTTCTTAGTTTATATAAGATTCAGACGATAGGGAGTTGCTTCCATAATTTTTTCATCATATTTAACTATGGATGGAAGTTATCAGACCCCTAGCTGTAGAATAGAAATGGTTTATTTTTCATGTGGATTTTTTATCCATTAGAGTCGTGAGGTACCAACATTCCTTAGCATTCAGTATGGGGTTGGTAACCTAGTTTAGGCCAAGCAGTAATAATATCATCCTCTAAGATATTTGAATCAATAGTGTGCTCCAGTATATGATAAATATAGAGGGGATGAGATAGGGATAGCTTGAACTCTTGATGCTCCTCATCCTCTGGGACAATGTGTAAATCATGTCCAAGGAGGTGTTCACTACTATGGTGATATAAGTCATGGATCCAGACATGGTCATATTCATGCTTTGGAGTAACCAATATTAGGTGATCCAATCATAATGTGAGGTATTATTTACTTGTATTCTACTTGTGTGTATGTATTGTTTTACTTGGGATCTACACACTCCTTCATTGACCCCATCTTATTATATTCTTTGGGACTTGTTGTGTAGAGACTTTGTGTGCCATTGGAATTGGATATTAAAACTAGAGTATGATCTAGCTTGTGTGGTGTTTTTAAGAGATTGTGAGTTGATTATAAGGTATCATCTCTCCTAAGATATTTCCTATGTTTTCAGGTACGACCATACAAAATCATTCTCGATATTTACTAGCTATGTTTATTGTGTGATATTATTGATTTATTTAGAAGGGACATTATATTCCACAATGTTGACAGACAACATGTTTTGTTTTTTGAAAAGTGAGACCCTCAGATGGGTCAGAGGTGTGTTGATTCGCTATCTTCCTTTATTTTTGAGATAATGTTGAGTTTACTAGAGGACCGACCTGTGGTGTTTCCTATGATTATAGAATAGTACACTAATGTCATTCTGGAAGAGGTTGTGACACTATCTCATTGATAAGAGATTGAGTTTGGGATAGAGTTACATCCAAGAGTCACTATAATATCTATATCTTTTTATGGGATGGAAATTTCTTATATATAGGACAAATGAAATCAGATTGATGATCTTATGTAGTAAGGTTTCATTCATCCTAGTGTATTTTCCTTGGGTGATCATATTTTTTTGAAGATGGTGGATGTTATTTCGTATCTATGTATTGATAATCATATATTTAATTAAGGGACCTTAAAGAACTGGAATCCTCTTTTACATATTGATGAAATATTCGACCAATTGAAGGTAGATAACTGATTTTTAAATATTGATTTGTGTTCTGGATATCATTGGATACAGGGTAAAGATGATGATATTTTTAATATTTCTTTCAGATGGGATTATAGTTATAATGGTTTCATTGTAATTTCATTATATGTCATGAATTATCTATCCATGTTCTTGGGATCAATTAATTATATTTTTCTTGAGTTTCTAGATTGGTTTTTGGTGGTGTTCATCGATGAAATCTTATTGTACTCCAAGTTGGAGGAGGAGAATTTATAACATCTGTGAGATGTTTTGGGTGTTCTTTGTCATGATCACCTATTTAGGAATATAATGAAGTGTATGTTTTGGTTATTTATGGTTCAATTTTGGGACATGTTCTGTCTCATAATGGGGTTTCCATTGATCCTCTGAATATTGAGGCAATTTTTTTATTTAATTGGATCTAAGAATATTACAGAGATGTGGATACTTCTTGGGCTTGTAGGCTATTACTTGCGGTCTATTTCTAGTTTCTCTCAGATTGACATTCCTTTAAAAAATTTTACTCAAATGGATTAATCATTTGAATGGATTGACCATTTTCATAATTCTTTTGATTATTTTAAGGATAATCTATTTAGTTTCCCTATTATATTTTTTCCAAAGGAAGGGTTTTTGGGTTTATTGAGATTATTTGTGTCATATATTGGGTTACATTCTAATAAAGTAATGATAAATTATATCTTCTAGGTCTTGACAGTTATAGACTCATGAATTTAACCACATTACCCATTTTCTTGAGTTGGTATCATTTTTTTTACTCTGATGTTATACCAACATTACCTCATTAGTGAATGATTTATGTTAATAATAGACCAGAAGAGTTTTAAGTTTATCTTCTCTCAAAATTATTAAACATGTGGAAATGATTGTGGATGGAATTATTATAGGATTATGAATTTTATATTTCTTATAAAATGGGGAAAGCGATTTTTTTGGATGATGCATTGAGTAAGATGTCTCATGGTGGTACTATACATGAGTTTTGAGAATCATGGTGAGTGTTGGAGGAGCTTGCTATATTTTACCTAGATATTGGTGAGGTTGATGGTATAAAGTGTCTTTATTAGATGGCTATGTAATAATATTCAGTGTAGCAGGTTGAGGAATCATAGTTTCAGGATTATGAGTTTTATTTTTGGTGTGATTGGGTTGTTTATAGAGTTTATCACAAGGGATGGTATGCAAATGATTTACATCTGATGTTTCTTTAGGGGAGGCTCTTCAAACCTCCAATGATGCATGATTTAGTTCTCCATGAGTTCCAATGTTCAACTTTTGTGGTACATCCTAGTGTGAATAAGATGTATCATTCCATGAGAGAATATTTTTGGTGGTTTGGGATAAATAAATTGGTTATAGAGTTTATATCTAGATGTTTTATTTTCCAGAAGGTGAAGGTTGTGCGTCATATTCCTAGTGGTTTTCTATAGTCGATCAATGTTGGATATTGTAAGTTAGTGGATATCTATATGGAATTCAACACCATTTTCCTTGATTTTAGAGAGGATGTGATGTTATATGGGTGATCATGGACTACTTGACTAAGACATCTCACTTCTTAGCAATTAAGGATTTAAGATCAATAAAGGTTTTTTTGAGGCAGTATCTAGAGAAGGTAGTGTGGATTCATGGTATTTCTAATATTATCATATCTGATATTGATCCCCACTTTACCTTAATGTTGTATATATGTAACCAATTTACTTCTAGATATTAGTAATGACATAGAATAACTTTTTCATCCATATATAGATGATTAGATAGAGGGGACTATAGAGAATTTAGAGGACATGTTACATGCATGCATTTTTTATTTTTGAGCTTAATGGGTGGATAACCTACCCTTGATGTTGTTATCCTATAATAATATTTATCACTATGAAATTGGTATGACCCTATTCAAAGTGATATATGGACAACCTTTCAGATATATGTTGTGTTGGACTAAGATTGGAGAGTCATCTATCCTCAGATCGATTTTTTTACAGAGCATGTCAAGGAAAGTGTAGGTGGTTTGTGATATAATGAAGGTATCACATGATCACTATAAGTACAATTCTTACTATTGGAGGAGTTCTATAGAGTTTGACATAAGAGATCCTGTGTTCTTGAAGATATCTCCTCATCATGGGAAGTGAATTTTTGATTGTGGTAGTAATATTCTCCTCATTTTTTTGACCTTTCAAGGTATTGGAACATGTTAAAGTTTTTTCATAAGAGTTAGCACATCACCCAATGATGAGCCAAATCCATTATGTATTTCATATGTTACAGATTTATTGGTATCTTCATGATAATTCCTATATCATTGATTAGGGTGATCTGGATATTGAGGATGATGTGACCACCGAGGAAGGACTTATCGAGATCTATGAACATTATGAGAAGGTATTGTGTGGGTGTTTTATTCCATTGGTTCATGTATTATGGTGACACGGTGAATTAGATGACTCTACCTGGGAATATGAGTCGCATATTCACGCTCAATATCTTGATCTATTTATAGATTTATTCCATTTGGATAATATGCATGCACTTTGTTTAATTAATGATATGATTTATGATGTTATATGGTTATGAGATCTTTCTTTGAGTTGAGTTGGTTGTGATTATTTTATGGATAGATATTTGAGAGGTATTATATGAGACGATTTAATGGGATCCATATCGTTATTTTTTGTATTGTTTTAAATTCATAATAATGAGAGTTTTTAGTGGTATCTAATGAAAGGGACTAGTTCTCCTTGTGACCTTCATTTTTTTTATTATAAAATTTTAGGTTTTTGGGGGAAGGATGGATGATGAGGAGTGCTATTAGAGTTTAAAATTGACCTGGAAAATCAGATTACAATGTGGCTGGTTGAGATGTCGAAGGGAGTATTTTGAGAGTCTTTATTGAATTTCTGAGGATTAATGATTTTCATCATAGCCATGGTTTCTACGATGTGGATTTTAGGAGGAATCATTTGGTTTTATATTTATCTAGAGGTGTCTGTGGTGTTTTTCTGGAGTCACACTATATATATAGAGGTTCTTTTCCCTACCTTCACGAGGAATGCTACTTTATAAGGCATGGGTTTTTATATAGAGTCCTATAGGTTGAGAACCTTGTCTATTTCATTTAGGGTACCATTACAGTGTGGTTTTTTTGTTTCACCGTAGACCTTCCCCAGGTCTATAGGAAATATGGGGGATATATAGGGAAGTTTTCACCAATAAATCATGGTCATACCTATTTCTCTATATTTTTATTGAGAACCCTAACACGGTGGTATGGTCATGGGTGTTGCACTGTGGTCCTATTAAAAACCAAAACCGTATAAATTCAGAACCCCCTTCAAAATTCTCTTATTTAATTCCTATTACTTTAAACCCTAGATGACCATAATACCTATTTTAGAGACCTTTAATCCTCATTTGATATGAATTATCCACCAACCTATAGATATTAATTTGTAGGTTATCCTTGGTGAGTTTCTTATTATTTATTTGTTTTTTA
The DNA here is from genome assembly GCA_963277665.1 of Viscum album. Classification (NCBI taxonomy): domain Eukaryota; kingdom Viridiplantae; phylum Streptophyta; class Magnoliopsida; order Santalales; family Viscaceae; genus Viscum; species Viscum album. The sequence continues at coordinate 1,324,134,384 of OY728160.1, forward strand.
TCTCTCTCTCTCACTCTCTCTTTCTATGATATGGTGGATTTTTTCATTCAATTTTGTGGGGTTTTCTTTTTTAATTGGTGGATTATTCCTTATGGGATGATATTCTTATTGATCATGGGATCTACACAAGAGTGGTGATTGAAGTTTTACACTTATTCTTCCATTTTTTCTCATAGAACATTAAAATCTTCATATCATGGTAGGGGATTCATGAATTCTCCATACTTATGTAAAAGTTTTGGATTATCATGCATTAAATTATTTGAGTAAGAATTGAATTTGACATTAATGAGGATAAAAATCTTGAACATTAAGAATATGGAAGAATTGAATGGGTGATGTGACCGTGTGTTGTTTATGATATATTTTTTTATGCCTCTTAATGTTTAATAAGTAGTGTGAAAATGATTACTATGTTATTTTGTCCTTTGGCATATTTGAAATGTATGAGAATTTGGATAAGCATGTAACACTAGTGTAAATTTGACTTATATCCATAGGGATATAGCCATAAGTAGACTTAACCATGGATATAGGTCCCTATAGCCATGGTTAACCCTTTGGATGTGGTTATAGATGTGACATAAATGACTTATTTTCTTGATCATCCCCAACCATGGCTATAACTGGAGCCTAAAATGGGCTATTTCTCTGACCAAGCCCAACCATGGTAATAAGATTTACCCATGCAAGTGTAGGAAAAATATTTTCCCTAGGAAGGAAATATGAAATCGCTTATTTCCACGGTTGACCATGACTATTGGTATGTCAATAAATAAATAAATATATAAATAAATATATATATATATATATATATATATATATTGTTACACACAAACACACATATCGAAGTAGCGCTATAAAGGAGTAGTAGAGATTATTTCTCTCTTAAATGCAAGACACAAGTTCATATCTTTTTAGGCTCTTTTTATTAACTATAAGCTTGGGCATTCATGCAATTTATATAGTTTCTTATGGGAGGTAGGGTTATATCAAGGGGAATCTCCCATGGAAATATCCCATTCAAGAAGTGGAAAAATCCCTATGGATATTTCCATGGTAATAACATCCATAGGCTACCCAACCATGGCTGTAAACTATAGACATGATTAGAAGGGATATAACCATTACTATGGAAAATGGATATAACCCATTTTTCTAATTGTTTAAAACTGGTAACCTTAATTAAATGATGAATAATTCATGTAAATTTAAGTACTATTCTTCCTTGTAAACTGTTGAATATGAATGTTATTCTTAAAACATGTATATGGGTGAATCTTTAGAAAAAATTTGCCACTAAATTTATATGTTTATTGTTTCTTAAAATTGATAAAAATGGATCAATTAATTATAGATGGTAATGTGTAAATCCCTAGGATTTAATGATATATTTATTTTTAAATAAATTTAATATCTTTTATAGCTTGTGATAAATGCAACCCCAAGTATAAATGAACTAAAATATAGTATACCGTTATAACCTAACCATTTTATTAGCAGGTATGAATAGGATTAACTAAATTAAGTATATGGTTTAAAAATGTAAAAAATAAATTCATTAGTCATCAATTAATTAAAAATGAAAATAAAAAACATTAAAAAGTAAATTAACATTTTTATGAAATATTGTTTTTATGCACGCAATGAATTTTTAACTTAATAAATTAAAATAATTATCATTGGTGAATTATTTTAATGAAATTTATATAATATATATATATATTCAATAAACTTTTTATCATTCATATAATATTTTATCTAGGAATACGATAAGAATAAATCTATTTTTATGCTTAAAAACTATATATTTGTAAAAAGTCGTTTCGTTATATTTTCCACACTTATTTTTAAAATTATTTTTTGAAAATTTTCGAAAAAGTATTTGAAAAAATGAAATTAATTTTAAAATATACATTTAAAAATTATCTTAGAGTGTTTTTCTAGAGAATTTTCCTAAAATATTAATTTTTCTATGAATAGTTCAAAATGATGTGTTTTATAAAAAATTGCCTTTTTATTTAAAGTATTTACAAAGATACATTTTTTAAAATAGTTTTGAAAGTAAAATTATTAAAATTATATTATTATTAATCCAATTTAGTTTATTTAAATCAGTTTTATGTAACTTTTTCTTATAAAAACGTTTTATACTTATGAAAACATTTTCTTTGGAAAACAGCTTTTGGTCACTTTAGTGGGATTAATTTTAAATCAAATTATTCCAATTATTTGAATTGAACGTTAAAAATTGGTATCAATATTTTTAATTATAATAATTAAGATATGGTAATAAGTTCAAATTAACATTTGGTCATAATTAATAGTAAAGATAGTAAAAATATGCTACCACGATTAAGGTTAAAATAAGCTTACTAGAGGGAGGTTTAAACTAAAGATATAAGGGAAAAAATGAAAAAGACTTATCTAATTTCTAGTAGATTTAAATATTTCTAAATTATATCATATAATTTTTTGTAATGGTCTATTTTGGTGTCTTGTGTCCAAAAAAGTGACATAATAATATTTGAAATCATTGAAAAATTTCAAGTGTGCCACTCACCTCAATTATAAAAGTGAACCCCATATTATTTTCTATCCACACTTACATAGCCTCTTGGTTTAGAAAATAAATACTAAAATACCTTACGTACATAACTCACCACAAACTAGAGTCCTTGGTTTGATCATAAAACCATCATATACAGGATTTCAGTATAAATCTAAGGAGGTTCTCTAAAGATAAGATATAATTGTTAACCCTGAATTTTCATTTTATTTCTTCTTCTAACTCCTTAAAACATAATTAAACTATAATTAAATAATAAAAACATTACATTACATATACTTATATGTAATTATTCAAATGTAACAACCTATATCTATCTCCACTTCCATCAAATATGAAATAAAACCATCGATTGTGTGTTTGACAGACTACCGCCTCGTAAACCAATGTAATTTTTTTCCATCACCACCTCTCAGAGATGGTTATAATGAAGGATTAAATATATATATATATATATATATATATATATTATATTTATTACATAATTATATTTCATTAATAAAAATATTGCATCCACCTTTTCCCTTCTAATCCATTGGAAAATGATAACGTAGCTCATGCATATATGTGGATTACCGCCTCTACGAAAAGATGTGATACATTTTTCATTTTATTTTAACATGGATAGTAATAAGGATAGATTTAATGAATATATATGATATATAATATATAAAAATTATTCTTAAAATGTGAATTATTATTTTTTATTTCATTCTATACATCAAAAAAATGGAAACAAAGTTCATGCGTACGTACGGTCTACCGTCTCCATGAACAATGTAATTCGTTTTTCGATATATAATTTTATTGATGAATATAAATATATATATAATAAATATATATTATATTTATATCATGATTAACATTATGGTGGTTATGGAACCATGATTAAATTATAAGAACAAACACTATCAAACCAAAACATATATGAAAAAGGAATCAATTATTCCACAGGACATTGATTTTTAACAAATAATTTTTAATAAATGAATGGTAAAATATTATAATTAAATAATAAATGGGATAATATATATGAGTATGGTTATATAATATATACATAACAAATCTATTTATAATATATTAGTTTTAGATATATATAAAGGAAGTCAAACCTGAGGTAAGGGTTTATTTCACATTCTCATTATTATTTAGGATTATTTATATTTAAGTCTCCAACTTGGAAATTATATGATATTTATATCTTAAAACCAATAAATTTTATTTTTATATTTTTTTTTGAAATTTTATGTTTTCCTTATATTTTATTCTCTTTAATTACTTAATATACTAAAATAATTTTTTTAAGGAAAGTCTACCTTGTATTTTTTCTTGGTCGGGAATCATTATCTTCCATGTCCATATTTTCCATAAAATTTATAAAATTATGTTTTATCATTATATAATGATTTAATAAAGAAAATTTTACCCATTTTTAACCTTTTAATAAATTATTTAAAAGGAATCTTCTTATTATTTTCCAAACAAGGTACTTTTTGACCTTTTTACAGAAGTGTGAAATGAATGTTTTTTTAACTTATATGACATGAATGAAATTTAATGCCATCATGGAGACTAATTTATTTTAATAATATATTAATATTTTTCTATGTTATTTTTAAATAAATGTATTTACATAATATTTGGTAAATTTTTATATGTTAAATAAGTGATTTCAAAGTGAAAACGGTATTTTCCTCAAGAAAAATTTCAGTGTGTTGTTGGAAATATTTTCATATATATCAATATAATTTATTGAACCATATGATTTAATGGGGTTATAATATTATGATACCATACACCATATTTATTTTTATGGTTTATGATTAACTTGACTGGGGAATCTATTGATATTCCATATGCTAGTTCTTCAAATACAGACAATTGTTGATTTTTAAGGCATATTGATTATGTTTTATTATTTATTAATATGATGAATACATTGGAATTATTATGTTATGAGTGGGGCCTAGAATTAAATATCCCCTTGACAAATGAATGGGTCTCATGAGACAAACTAGATTTCATATTTTACCTAGGCCTTACCCATTTATATAAGATGTCTTGGAATGATTCCTCAATAATATATTTGAGATGCCCAACATTATGCATTCCATCATTATGAAATCATTTATTTATATCCAAGTGATTATTTTAATATTATGATATCCATGTATATTTTATATCTTATATTATTATTTATACGGAATTATTTTATCATCATTTAATCATGCAATATTATTCATGCTTTATTATCTTGTATTGTACGCATACCCTTACTGAGCATATGAGATCACCCATTTCTTATGTTTTCTTTCTCCAGAATTCTCAGAAATATATTATGATAGATATTTCAGGATATATTAAAGTGAATAATGGTCTTATCAAATAAAATACTATGTTTTATTTTATGTTTTTAAATTTAACATGAGATTCTAATATGTATCTAGTTTTCTAAGACTACTAAATTATTCGGTCCCTTGGGATGTGATCACTTGTATCTAGTACTATTGTAATAAAGTAACCAATGACTATGATCTACTAGGGTTAGGGTATTTACAATTATGATGTCATCCTAATGTTTTGGAAAGGTATAAATTATGCGTTTTTTCTAGAATTCTACCCTTTTATGTATAATACAAGTTTAGTTGGTTTTGGTATAGAATAATCTATGGGTAATAACTCTGAAAATAGTAGGTTTGAGTATATCTCAACCATCATTTTGTTGCAGAGTGAGTGTTCCCATACTATGAACTTGGTTTGAAACTCCTAGGGTATATGTTTTAGTTAATTCACCTCTTCTTTACAAATTATTATGAATGATTGGAAAATATTTTTATGATTTGAGAATATTTCCAAAGAATCCAAGTTCATGATTCTTAGATTAGATATGCAATTTTTTTTTAATTTATTTTAACTGTTTCACTTGTTTTGAAATTATAAATTATGATATATAATTATATTATCTAATATAGTGTATTCTATTATTTATAAATGTCACCATGTGGAAGGAATGGAAACCGTATGAATGCATGTAATACAAATAAGGATTTCCCTTGTAGGAACGATAATGAAGATAAACTTAGTACTAAACAAAATATAACTATATTGGGGAATCTAACTCTGGTTATGACTGATAACCTTGCCCATATGGAGTAGCCTACTGATCTACAATGTATTGTAACAATGTTAGACTAATTCATTCATTAAAAACCTTTATCATTCAATCATATTACAAATCCATATATAGCCGTGTAGTGAAAAATTTCCTCAGAGAAGATATTTCTCACTCTGGGAAGTAATGAAATGAATAAAATTTTCATCATAGTTTATTGTATCTCAGGAGATGAATATCAATAATTTTCATTAATTTAAAATACTAATGATGAGAAGGAAATATTGAGCATGAAAAGGAATGATTTTAAAGAACTTTTCCCAGAAGAATATTTTCCTCATGAACAATGAGAGGATATGGATAGAGTCTTCCTATGTATAAGAAAAAAGGAAGATAATTTTTTCTAAGTATAAATATAACATTACAAGATTACCAAGGCATGCTATAGAATATATATGTAATCCAAATAGTAATATTTACCGTTTATTTGATGGTATTAAGCTAATATTATCAAGGATACTGGTCTACCAAACATTATCATCATATGAGAATATAATATCACATGCTATCACGATAGAGAAATAATTCTCTATGTCTTATGTATTTTAAAGAAGACAATAGAATAAGAGGATGAAGAAACAAAATATGGATAAGAGGAATAAGATAAAGGATAATTTTCCAATATGTGATACTTTTGGAAAGAAACACCTTGGTAAATTCTGAAAAGGAAAATTATTTTTATTCAAGTGTGTGAAAAAATTCATCATTATAATGAATTAAAGGGTAAGGGAGTATACATAAAAGTTTTTTTATTTACTTTTAAAGAGATGGGGAATTATTCAAACCAATTCATTAGATATCAAGGGAAATTTTCATGAATGAATCCAAGGAGAGAAGGTTAAGCTTATGAAATTACTTCAACCAACATGGATGTTTCTAGAGATGTAATGAAAGTTAGATTTATCATCCACTCAAGGATTTGAAATTTTTATTTGATTATGGTTCTACCCACTCTTTTATATCTGAATAATTTTACCAGGGTATCAAATCACCACCTAAACAATTATATATCGATTTGGTGGTGAAAACTTATATTGGTAGGATAATCGCATCTTAAGACTATAACTCCTCTCTGATAAAAGTTTGTGGGATATTTCATCCTATGAATCTTTTTATTCTTCATCTAGTAAAATTTCACATAATTTTGGACATATATTGGAACTTTTAGTATAGATACTATATCAATTGTCGAGGAATTGATGTTACATTTAGTATTCTAAATCAATATTCAATCATCTATTTGTGAGAGGATGAACATGAACATCCAATGAAAATTAATTCCATTATATGGGTTTTGATACCTATTCATGAGGGATATTTATCTCAAATGGTTGGGTAGAAACTCGATTTTGAAAAATTTCCTATTGTTCAGGAATCTGATGATTTATTTCTTGAGGATTCTTCTAATCTTCCCCCAAATCATGAAAATGAGTTTTCAATAGAACTCATACCATTTTCTATGTTTATTTCAAATAATACATATAAAATGTAACCAATTGAGTCATAGGAATTGAATAAGAAACTCCAAAATAATATAAGTGATTCATTCGGCCTAGTGTTTCACTATAGGGTTCACCTGTTCTTTTTTATGAAGAAATATGGGTCAATGTATCTTTTCAATGATTATAAGGAACTTAATAATATCACTATTAAGAGAAGGTATCCTCTACCATATATCGATAATCTATTTGATCAATTATAAGGAGCTCGATATTTTTACAATATTGATCTTTGATCAGGTTATCATCATCTAAGGATCAAGAAGGAAGATATACTAAATATAGTCTTCCTAACTTGGTATGATCATTATCAATTTATAGTAATGCCATTTGGACTCACAAATTATCCTTATATATTTATGGATTTAATGAATAGAGTCTTTAGATATTACCTTGATCAGTTTTTGTTAGTTTTTATAGATGATATTATTATATATTCCAATGTAATGTAAGAGAATGAATAGAATTTGAGAATTGTATTGATGACCCCACGAAAGGATAATTCGTCTGATAAATTTACTAAGTGTGAATTTTGGATTCATAAATTTTCATCTTTCGGTCATATAATCTCAAGTGAGGGTATATTAGTGGATCCTTCAAAGAAATAACTTATCAAAACATTTCCTAGAAGAACCACAATGACTGAGATCTATAGTTTTCTTGGTTTGTTTAGATATTAATGATGCTTTTTGGAATATTTATTATGTCTATCTAATATAGTTACCATGTTTACTAGGAAGGGGGTTTGCTTCATTTGGGAAAATTAATTTGAATAAGGTTTCAAATAATTGAAGTTAAGATTAGTATGTGATCCTATTCTTACTCAACCCTGTAGTAGAGAATCATTTGTGATCTATTATGATGTGTTAATAAAGGGAAAATGATGTATCCTCATGTATAATGAAATGGTGATAGAATATTACTCTCTTTAATTAAAAATTCATGATAAAAATTACTAAAATCTTTATTTGGAGTTAGCTATGGTAATTTTTGTACTAAATATATAACGGAATTATCTATATGATGAAAGGTTTGATATATATATTAATCATAAAATATTAAAGCATATATTTATAGAGAAGGATTTTAATATGTTACAAATATGATTGTTTGATTTGACCAAATATTATGATTGCTCGATACATTACCACCCTGGGAAGGGAAAAAATGCGGGTAATGCTCTAAGTTGGAAACACCATTCTAGATTATCTATGATGAGGATCACAAAAGATCTAATATTTTGAGATTTATAAAGGATAGATCTTGAAATATTGAAGGAAGGGGAGAAATCTTATCTTATTGAAATTAGTTTTCAACTATCTAACCAAGTGAATATTAATGAGGTTTATAAGGAAGATGTAGAGTTATGAAACAAGGTGAGATATGTTACGGATTTTAACTTTTATTGTGATGGAATGATAAAGTTTAGGAACCATGTATGTGTTCCATACATACTATATTTTAAGGATCTATTTGGTGAGGCACATAGTTCATTATTCTCTATTCATTATGGAAGTATGAAGATGTATATAGATATGAATGAGTATTTATGGTGGGATAACATGAAGTGATTTATTGTTTAGTATGTATATTAGTGCATGGTATGTCATCAAGTTAAGTCTGAGAGACATAAGTATAAGGGGATATTATAAATATTACCCATACCATAATGAAAATAAGAAAACATAACCATGGATTTTGTTGTTGGACTCCCAGAAATGTTTAAAGGAAATAATTTTATTTGTGTTTTAGCATATCCTCTTATAAATTTATCACCCTTCATTGCTATTAAGATAAATTTTTCTATATATTAACTTTCTATAATATATATTAAAGAATCAGTAAGGTTTCATAGAGTACCATATTCTACTGTATCTAATCAGGATCTGAGGATTACCTTGATGTTTTGATGAAGTCTTTAGTAATATTTGGACATAGAGACAAATTTCAGTAAAAATTATCATCCTCATATAGATGGTTAGTCAATGAATAGAATTAAAAACCTATAATATATGATAATGTCTTGTTCTATGTAATTCAAAGATGGTTGGGATCCACACATTTCTTTAGCTGAGTTTTTTTATAAAAATATTCTTCACTCAAAAATTCAAATGAATCCTTATTAAGAACTCTATGGAAAATTGTTTAGAACTCCAACATTATGGTATAAAATTAGAGAATTAAATCTATTGGGACCCAAGCTATCTAAATAAATGATGGAGAAATACATAACCATTCAAATTTTCCACTCACCTCAATTATAAAATGGAACCCATATACTCTCCACTATACACTTCAAGAGACATTTTGTTTGGCCATTTTCTACCCAAATCCCTTCATTACATCCCTCCACATGACCTAGAGTTTCTTGTTTTATTAGAAAACCATATAAGTAAGGATTTAGGTACAAACCTAAAGTGGTTCTCCATGAACATGAATTATTCTTAACCATGCATTTTAGTTTTATTTCTTATATACACTTACAATATTATTCAACCATGATGAAATAATAAAACCAATATCTTCCATATAATAAGATGTTAGTATGTTTATGGAATAACCTATATTTGTAATTTATTAGTTTTTCCATGTAAATAATTGAAATATATCTAGTAATATTTTTAGAGCTTGGAGTTGATTCAATATAAGATTCTGAGGCCCGGTGTTCCTAGAATTGATATTTAAAAAATATTAAATATATTAATATCATGAAAATGAAGTTTTCCTAAAAATGTGTAATAAGTTAAGAATGAATTTCTGGATTGTAAATATGAGGCTTCTGTTGAATCTAGAGAAAATGTTTTACCCTATTCACAATATAATCATGGAGTTCATTGGATGCTCGGGTTGAGCGTGGACGTGGGTGATTTTTTTAAAATAAATAAAGAAATAAAATTAGTTTATTTTATTAATTTTACATGGACAAAGTTTACTATTAATATATGGTTATGAGGGGATATCACTGTTATCTATATAACTCTGAAGATCTAGAGGAACCATTGGATGAGGTCTTGGCGAATGAAATGGATCCTGATCGATAACTGAGGATCGCCATCGCCAACATAGCTTGTGGATCTCACCATTGAAAGTGACATGCTATAATTATTCAATATAAATTTATCCAAATTGAGGTAGGATGTTTTTATTTTATGTATTCATCCCATTTATTTGTCTCGTGTCAAATATAGATCAATTTTTTGAACAATAATTGATTTGTGCATCGACAGTTGATTTATTTTACAGTTTATTTATCTATTTAAGTTTATTGATTATATTACTATTAATTTATATTTTATATGAAAGTGGATCGAGGTTGAAATTAATAAAGGAAAATTTTCATTCCTCACATTTAATTTTTATGGTTTTATCCCCCATTTTTTTCAATTTCATCATGAGAAATTTCTTCGACCCTTGGTTCGATGGATACTTGATATTCAATCATTATGCGATCATTCTTTAGTGATACAGATAGATATATTAGGTATAGTGTGTGATTAAGGGTGTGATAAAGGATAAAAAAAGTGAAGTATAAGTTTAGGTAGATTGTATCAATGGTTTCCATTTTCCTGGTTGGGTGAGGAATGAAAGTATGAGTAATGAGAGTGCTTCCTCATTGATACAGACAATAAAAAATGGATCTCCAGTGATGATAGAGAAGGGTTGAACTAGATCTATGATACATGGGAGGTATTTTTAGTATATTTAACAATGAAAATGGATTTTATGTATTATGTGTGAAAATCTAAGGGTTATAGAAATTTATAAACTACATGACATATAATCCAGTGATACATGCCTTGTGGGGCCCTAGATGCAGTGCTAGGGTTTCTATGAAAGAGATAAGGATAACATTCCATGTGGTCCCTACCACACACAATGTGGCCTTTGGTTGGAATCATTCCATGTATCTCGGAGGATACATGAACACAAGACAAGCCATGTACTTGAACATGTCCAGTTGTTCATGAGAATGGCCCGAGGTACACATCACTGGAAGAGGGGAACATGTATGGACATGGGTGTGTCTGAAATTAATGGTAGATGCTAGGTATCCTATGTACATTACATGTAATTACTCATAGTGGCATGTGTCCCTTCAAATATTCACTATTGACTAGGTGTGGTTGAGTGTGATACCTTAGTCTTTTCCTATGAGGGTACAATGAGGCATTACATCCTCAACCCAGGATTGCGATCACCACTATAAGTGATGTAATGGACGAAGTTTGGTGCATCCACCTATGGGACCAGGGTGGGATCCTATATCATTACTAAGTGGGGTTTTTGGTATTGGTGTGACCACCATGCATAGGGCATCGATCCCCTATATAATATATAGATCCAGAAGGGTTTCCGGTGCCCCCAGTGGCCTTGGGTGTGATCCCCTACTTGGATGATGAGATCATATGAGATATAGTTTTTACTTCTTGGTGGGGTCCAAATATCATGACCTCTTTGATAAGAATCACTTGTGATAACATGACTCATGGAATGAGTGCTGCTAGAATGAGCATTATATTGAATCCGTGAGAAGTATCCTGTAGCTGGTAGTATTGGTTGAGACCACTTGGGAGTGGTTTTGTATTATGAGTATATTTAATTTTTTATTGTATTGATATTATGACAAGTCTAACCTTGATGATTTTTGCTTAGTGATTTTGGGGTGTCTTATTGGGTATTGTTATACTGAAACCTACAAGGAATCTTCTCACATGTGCCATGCCTTATATAGATGAAGAACCTTTTGGTGACGTCCTAGGAGTACATGGAGCAGGATAAGCATAGTTGGGCTAGAAAGAATGAGGTATTTTCTAGGTGGTTGAATTCAATAGTAGTACCCTCCTTTTTAGAAGGTTGGAATCTTTTCAATTCTAGGTTGGTGTTTTATTTTTCCCTCCTATCACTTTCAGTACTTTTATCGTACTCTGATGTCAGATAGATGTTGTTTATGATTTTTGGTATCAATTTATTTTAATTTATCAATATTGTATGGGCTTTGATATGTGTGTGTGTACAGGTAAATTAGGATAATTCCACCCATGTATAGGTTTTGGATACTCGACATTGGTCTCCAACCCCTGTCCGATTAGAGGTAGGATTGGGGTAGTCACACTCGACTTATCCCTGGCCAGGTAGGCCCCTATGGGTTGGGTCGTGACATAGTGGTATCAGAGGATTCATTTCTACCATATGATTAATAATATATTTTATCTATATATGAGATCAGTTTGGGATTTGTAGAAACAATGTTAATGTCTTTCAAGTTCAGATTTTAGGCTAGGCTATCTAGTGTTGGTGTGGCAGTGAACATATCCATTCACAAGGACTTTGATAACATGCCTGTTGAATTCATACATGTAGACACTCATTGTAGAGAAAAAATTAGTACTTTAATCATATAGGAATGGGTTGTGGTTTCCACCCCCTTCTTGAGTCGTATCCCTATATATAATTTTTGACCGTGGTATATCTTATTTATTTCAAGATTTCTCCATGAAGATAGCTAACTAGGATTTCACTGCATGATCATGAGGATGATTCGTTGAGTGATGGGGCTTTATTAGAGTGACCTATACTATAGGTGATACCTCTAGATGGTTTTCAAATTATGTCATTTCCCATTGAGCATAATTTTTCACCAATGGTACTAGATGTGGATGCATGCATGCTGAGTGTGCAATATGAGTTCTAGAGGTAGTGACCTCCTAGGTTTCAGAATGATCCAGACCCCCAGGTGGCCGAGGAATGGCTAAAGATAGTCACCTGAGCTTTTCTTCTCATGAGGATGACTATAGATCAGATGGTAGTACTCATTGTGAGTCTTCTTTATGTATATTATGGGTAATGGCAGAGTATATTTAATTATTCACATGATAGGAAAACTCTCTCCTGGAGATACTTAGAGCACATCTTTAAGGAGGAGTTCTATATAGCCACATTATGATCGATGTGCATCCATGAGATTCTGAATCTATAATAGGCTAGTATGGACATGGTGAATTATTCATGGAGGTTTACTGATCTCTGGTGATACTCCCTAGATATGGTGAAAGATCATTTCTTTAGGGTACATACCTTCAATCAAGGATTACAATAAGATATCAGGGCTTTGGTGATATCCTTTTGCATTCCCACCTATGATGTAGTGGTCGAGTGGGATTTAGTTATAGAGAGTTTCTTGGCAGATTATATGCCGATAATGGGTGATGGTAGTGGGAACCTAGGAGAAGATACTAAAATAGCTAGTATCTAATAATATTATTATGGATTCGAGTTTCTGAGATGTTTTAGTAGGTGATCTTAGGATAGAGGATCATCATATTAAGGCTCTCAGGATATCTTAATTCATCCAAGGGAGAGGCGGTTCTTCCCATGTGATGTTCATGGAAATCTTGCATAGGATTTTCCAACCTGACATACATTTGATAGAGAGATGGTTGAGGGACTTCCCAGGTATAGTTGGAGGCAGGGGCTAGAGGGTTCATAGGGTGGAAGACGTGGAATAGGGGAAGGTTGTGTAGCTGGAGGTGGAAGGTGGTTTGATCTATTGCCACCACCACCCCGAGGTGGTCCATGACATGATCAGGGAGGTGGTGGATATAGACATGAAAAATACAATCAGTTGAAGCCTACAACCCCATGACTCCCAATAGAATTAAATGTATGTTCTATTCTTAGTCTATATTACCTACAGTACTAATAGACATGGGTGAAAGCCACTCATTTCTTAAAAATTATATGGTTTGTGACTTTGATATTTTAGTAGGGCCCTTGGATCAATACTTACAATTGGAGATTCCAACATGAGGTGACTCAGTGATCACACACTTATACTAACTATGTGACATGGCTCTTGGAGGAGAGATATTTTTATGGGATATCTTTGTATTAGCGATGAGGCCTTATGATGTAATCCTAGGCATGGATAGACTATCCATAGTTGATTCCCATATAGACTATTTAAGAAGGAGGATGTGGTTTTTCAATGATGATGGGATGAATTTTTCCTTCATGTGTAAGAAGGAAACCTAGGAAGAGTAGGATGTGATCATACATAGGAGAGTGCAGTCGATTACTCTTCAGTTGGCTAGCATGACTCTTGGAGTAGTGGATACTATTGGATACTGGTTTTCTGTGATGGTGGTGGAGTACATGAATATCTTTACTAAGTACATTCTCGACTTACCTCTCTAACAAGAGATATAATTATACATTTAATTATACCTCTGATGAACCTTGATATCTACACCAACATATTGGATGGATCCCATAGAGCTTTAAGAGTTGAGGGTGTAGTTGGAAGACTTGTAGAGGAAGTTATTTGTGAGACCAAGTGCTTCCACTTGGGGAGCCCCAAGGTTGTTTGACATGAAGGTGGAAGAGATCTTGAGGTTGTGTGTGGATTATCGATGCTTAAACCAGATGACCATGAACAATAAGTATCCACTACTAAGGATCTATGACCTATTCGACCCATTGATATGTGTGTGATGGTTATTTAAGATTTTCCTCAAATTAGGCTATCACTAGTAGTGAGCACAAGATTAGGATATATCTAAAATGGATTTTATATTAACTACTACAAAACTGGATTTATCTAGTGCTAGGGTTTCAACATCACTACCTAAAAGCGCTTTTAAAAACAACCTTTCTCAGTGCTTGAAAAAGCACTCTTAAAGGGGGTCCATAACAATTTTGTTTTTAATAATGTAAAAGGGTGTCTTTAACAGTGCTAAAAAAACTACATTTAAAGGTGGCCCCTTTTTAGAGATTGTAAAAAAGTGCTTATAAAGGCACCCCCTTTATCAGTGTTAGTAAAAATGAACTGATGGGGGGGGGGGTGTATTATCATCGTTTTTTTAGAATTACTGATAAAGACCCCCTTATCAATGATTTTTTACCAGTGTTGATAAATGGTATATTTAAAAAAATATTATATTTCAATAAACCCAAAAAACTCCCAAAAAAACCCAAAAAACCAAAAAACTAATAATAACTCTAGAAACCATGAAAACCCATAAAAACATTACAAAACCCAAATAACATTGAAATGACCCTAACTTTTGATCAGGGAGTCTGGTTTTTCTCCACAACTAGTCAAATCAAAGGTTAAGAAATGAGATAAAACCACATGATATTTAAATCATGTGATAATCAAAGTAATAAAATATATTACAGTTTCAAAATAGTTATAAATCAAAATCAAACTTCAAATGACCATAACTTTTGATTTAGGTGTCTTTTTGGGCTTGAACACATATCAAATAGAAGCCTACAATGATTATTATACTATGGAGGTATAGGTAAAATCTACCAAAGATTAGGTAACATTGTTTTACCCACAGAAAGGCCCAGAAGGCCTCTAAAATCGTGTTTTAGTCGGGTACCCAAATTTCTTAAAATTAAAAGGACTATAACTTTTGGTCAGTGTGTATTTTTGGCCTCTACCACATATAAAATTGAACATTGTGACAATATCTATTCCCTAGTAACATAAAAAAGCCCTGATCACATTTATTGAGAAAAAAATGAGTTTAGAGTTGCTGTACCCCACTTTTTTCATATTTTATGGCCTTTCAAACTGCCATAAATTCTACTCTATGTGTCTGTTTGGTTAATACCACATATGAAATTGAATATTGAGATGAGGTATACACCATGATTACCCATGAGATCCCCCCAATAACATCTTTTGAGGCCCAAAAAGTCCCATAAGTCCTCCAAAATCAAGATTTTAGCCTCTGTATCCTAATTTTTTAACATTTGATGGATTTTAAGTCAGGTTTAAGTGGGTATTTTTTTCTTTTTTAGAAAGGATTGAATTTATTCCTAGTTATTAAATTCATATAGATATTATGGATTTTAAATTTTATCATTTTCCACAATGTACTGTTATTTATAATTAAATATATAACAATATATACATATTTTTTTTATATATTCACAAATAAAAATTTAATTTTATTACAAAATAACTAAACATATTTTCATATAAAATATATTTTTATATATATAAACATTATATAAATAAAAAATAATATCCATTTAAAAATATATATAAAAATATCTGTATTTAAAAAATGTTATAAATAAATAAATATAATATATATATAAACCCACATATATATAAACCCATATATATACATATATATAAATATGTGGATAAAAAAATATAATGATATATATATAAATATATAGATATATCATAAAATTTAAAACAAAATAGTATAGGGGAGTGAAAAACCCATTGGTGTATAAGATAGAGGTCTCAGGTTCGAAAATCACTGGAGGCAGGGGTACATGCTGGGGGGTGGGATATTGCGAAGTGTTGATAAAGGGGTGGGGGAAGCACTGATGGGGGGGGGGAGTACTAATAAATGGGGGGGGGGGGGTGCATGATTTTTTATACCCTTTATCAGTGGGGCCTTTATCAGCACTAAAAAATACACTGATAAAGGGGGACTTTAAAAATTATAAAAAAATAAAGGCCCCATTTATTAGAGCTAAAAAATCACTGATAAAGTCCCCCTTTATCAGTGCTTTTTTTAAATCTATTAAAGTGGGAATTTATCAAAACTTTTTAGGATCATTATTAAAGTTAACCCTTTAACATCAATTACATTATCATCAATTCTATATCACTAATAAATCTATTTTACTAGCACGGTTAAAGGCCTGATTTACTATAGTGATGTCTCTATGGTCACTATGAGTACTTGGTTATTCCCTTCGGTATGATAAAAACCCTACCGGTGTTCATTGAACTCATGTAATTGATCTTTCGGCCTTTCATAGACTAGTTTTTGGTGGCATTCAATGAAAATATCCTAGTATTCCTGGATTATAATGAGGAGAATGTGAGACAATTGAGTATGGTTCTCAAAACACTCTAAGAGAATTAGTTTTATGGGAAGCTCTTGAAGTGTATTTTCTGGATTTATGAGGTCCACTTTTTGGGACACATCATCACAGATGATGGTAAAGTAGAGGACCCATCCAAGGTCATGGAAGTGTTGTATTGGGAGACACCCAAGAGCATGATAGATGTATAGATATTCCTTGGTTTGGTGGGATAATATAGGATATTTGGATATGATTTCTCCAAGATATCATTATCATTGATTGGTTTTACCCAAAAAGGGAAGCCTTTTATTTGGATAGAAATGTTCCAATAGGTTTTCCATGAGTCGAGTTAGAGGTTGATGAGCACAACCATATTTATATTACCTTAAGAGGGTGTCAATTATGTAGTGTTTTATGATGCCTCCAAGACTAGAATTGTTTGTGTGCTAATGTGGAGGAAGCTATGATTGCCTATGAGTCTCAGTAGTTGAGACCACATGAGAAAAACTATGTGACTCATGATCTTGTGTTGGAAGTAGAAGTATTCATTCTGAATATGTGAAAAAAATTTCTTATGTATGAGTGGTTTATCATATGCTCATACCATGATAATCTAAAGTATATATTCTCTCAAAAGGTTATTAACTTGATACATATGTGATGGATATAGTTCCTCCAGGATTATGAATTCAAGATAGTATATACTCCTAGGAAGGGAACATGGTGGAATATGCTCTCATTAGGATATCTTTTTCTCACCCCATATATATATATATATATATATATTTGGTCTACAATATCTTCTAGTGATCAGGATATGAGTTACTATCGCATAGAGTTATTTAGAAGCTATCAGAGTTTGTGGTCACTGCCTAGGTTTTGTTCTTGGTATTTTAAATTATTACCACTTTTTAGGAAATTAATTTTATATATTGGTATGGTTTATCTTTTTTATTAATATTATTTATTATTTTTAGGATCTTATATATTATCCTTAAATTTATATATTTAGGGTAATTCCTCCCACTTGTATTCATTTTATACCCTGAGTACTAGTCACTAACACATGTCATATTAGAGGTTGGCTTTGGGTGTCATCCATATCCTCAATACCGGCTTAGGTGGGGTACTAGTGGGGGGGGGGGGGTCATGAAAATAAATTAAGATCAAATATAGAGAAATTTTTGGGATATGAGTGACCCTATTAAATGAGGAACATTTTCCTGAAATAAATGATGAACTTTTGATAAGACCATTGAATAATAATTCTATATTTTTCAAATATGAATATTTGAAAATCATTTATGAAGATAAAAAATTTGTATTCTTTTACTAGATATTTTTGACCAGTTTAATTAAGAATATCATGCAGATGAGATTAATAAATATTTACTTATTTTGGTGGTATAGAAAAGAATTCATGTGGTGATAATTATGATTCTATAAAAATTAGAAGAAGGATAAGAAAAAGAGAAGAGAGTGTATGAAATTATTGATAATCTCATGTGAACTATCCCTGAATATTTTAATATATTTAAACGATGAAAAAAATAAAGAAGAAGGTTGAGAGAAAGAAAAATGTGCTACTACTATTGAAACATCTATTGGATGATTAATTTATTATCTAAATAGGAAGGAGGAAACATAAATAACCCTACCATATTCATGAATTGATCACTACTATGTTGAGAGGAAGCGACTGACTGCATGTTTATACAATTTAATATCACCTAGACTTCAAGGTTATTTCATTGAGGAAAAAGATCTATCCTATTGAATCTGTGACCTTTTTTTTGAAATGATGATTTTTATTAGTGAATTTTAGAGGAACAACATCATAAACAAGTAGGAGTTAAAAATTTATAATTGGGAGACTGTAAACTATCAGGAGATAACCATGTATTCACTTTGCATTATTAGGTAAGAAAACATATTTAAAAATCTCTCTAGATGTAGCGAGTAGTATATAATCCCATTAGGATCAAACCTTTTAAATTTACTATGTTACATGATCCTATAACTTTTTTTTCTTACATATGGTTTGAATACTTTAGGTGAAACATATTAGAACTATATATCATAACAGGTGTAGAGGTTCAAATACATTTGAGTAAAAAAATAGTAAAAATTAATTCATTCTAATCCCTCTATTAGTGTGACTACATAAATCATTGGTGCAACACTCTAATATTTTAAAAGATTAACATTACGTTCAATAGCATATATGGCATGCAATACCAAGCTTAAACGATCTTAAAAATATATTATTTAAATAAGTCTATTATAACTTAAACATTTAATTGGATGGTATGAATATAAGTAACCAAATTATTATATATATATAAAGTTTCTAATAAATACAATTTTTTTGATACATTATTAGTAAATAATCACTCAATTTTTAGTAAATACATTTTATTTTTTAAAAAAAAACTGATTTCTTCAAAAATGGATTTTATTTCTTTTCATGCAAAGATATTATAACAAAATTCTAGAAATTGTATAAATTTTATTTTATAAAAAATATATCATTTTAAAAATAATCATTTATAAATTATCTTAGAGTGATGTTTCTATAATTTTTTGAAAAGAATGATTTTTTTCGACGAATAATAAAAATTATTATTTTTTGTAGAAAACCTCCTTTTCATTTAAAGCATTTGAAAAGTTCCATTTTAATTATTTTTTTAAAAGTTTTATTAATTAACTGAATTATACAATTTAGTTCACTAGAATAAATTTCATGTTAAATTTTGTTATAAAAACTTTGTATACTTAAGAAAACATTCTTTTATGAAAAACCAACTTTTAGTCACGCTTTACGTGATTATTATAAAATGAATTTATAAAAATTATAAGTATTGAATTTGATAATATGGATTCCATATTTAAAATTAGAATAATTTATATTTTCCTAACCAGGCTAACTTAATTTTTGTTCATAATGAATAGTAAAAAATAGTAAAAAAAATTCACCACGTTAAAAGGGTAAATCAGGTTATCTTAGTTTAAAACTAAGTGATAGAGCCACAATTTTTCATCATAATTAATATTGTATGAAGGTGTTTTTACCATTATCACCTTAATCTCTATATTTAATTTTTTATTAGACACCTTTTCCTGAAAATGACATATATAATATTTTAAGTAAAGACAAAAATTTCACTCTCTTGATTTTAAATATCTATTATGTATTCACATAGTAAAAAAGTAATATGTGAATGTATATTAATTACTATTTTTATAATAATTAAATTATTTTAACAATTTAAATTTATTTTTATTTTTTAAAACCATATAATTACATTGAATGCCTTTACAACTCTCACACAATATTTCTTTAATTTCTATAAAAAAAATAAATGATTTTGAAAATACTAAAACTAATATAACTTGAGTGAGTTATAGTATTACAATAATTTTATAGATTAATATACTATATTCAGGATTTTTTAATTTTTTATAATCTATTTCCATATTTTTCTTGATATTTTCATATTTAAATTAAATAATTAGTTCCAAAAATGACATTAATGTTATTTTATAATAAATAATATTTCATTAAATGATTAAAAGTTTATAAAAATAATATCAATATTCAAGTGATTGAGATATAGTGTATAACATCAGCCTTGGTCCATTTATTGGAAAATTTTCCTTTTATAGTAATTATCATGACCTCTAAAGAGTAAAAACTTTGTTATTATGGTAATTTCCAAAAAGGGATAATGTGAGTTAAAACCATTTTTGTAAAAAATAATTTTAAATTATCCAAATTTTATGGGTGATATTATTTTGACAATTAATCAACATAAATTATAAATATATAATTTTGGCACCATTTTTTCCATGATAAATAATTTATATTAATTTAATAATTTACGAAATTCCAAAAGTTCCCCTTCCCTCACTTATAAATGTGCACCTCTTATCCTCTTTTATTCATGCATAAAAATATTTATGGCCCAGTAAAATACAAAAAAAAAATTAATTCCTTAGTTACCTTCCTACATAATAGTGGCATTTTTTGGATTAGAATACCCTCCCAAGATGAATTTTCGTGTAAACCTAAAGAGGATGTCTAAAGAAGAGGTGTCCTTCTTAACTGATCATTTTTATTTTATTTCTTCTTATTCCTCATTAAAAAATTATTAAACCATGATGATATAATAAAATAAGTATTTATAATATAGTTATATGTTTGTATGTTAACAGAATACACTATATATATCTCATATTTTATAACATGGGAAACAAAACTGTCATTCATGTGTACGACAAACTACCACCTCGCAAACTGATGTAATTTTTTTCAATCACCACTGCTCACAGATGGTTTTAATGATGGATTTACTATATATATATATATATATATATGAAATTCTTGTTATATTTATCGTTTTATAAAGATAATATATCATATTATTTCTTACTTTTCCATTTATTTAGAAATGATAATGTCATTCATGCGTACGTGTGGATTACCACCTCCACGAAGCGATGTGATTATTTTTTCATAATCACATCACATTAATTCAATATATAAGTTTTTTTTAAATAAATAATATTATATTTTTGATATAATTATAACTTTATAAAGAGAAAATAACACTTACCTTATATCCATCATGATCATTGAAAAATGGAATTGTTACTCATGCGTACGTACGACCTACTGTCTCCACTGTTGTAATATAGTTCATATTTAAAAACCATATTTAATGGATGGTTTTAAAAGTATAATTGAAACATGAAAATAATAATTATTTGAAGATTATTATTATTTATATGATGTAACAATGAACACTTTTACAATAGTCAACCTACCGATGTCAGTCTGGACATATGAACTGAATATCATCAAATCATCCGATGTGAACTTAATTTATTATGAAATTAAAAATAAAAAGATATTAAATAAAATAAAATAAATAATAAAAATGAAAAATTATACTAATAAATTAAATAATTAACATAATTTTATAATTTATAATTATATAGAACATACGTGATGTGTCAAACCTGAGGTAAGGGGTTTCATAATTCAATTTCTTTTCATTGGGTTATATTACTTATTCATTGTATTTGATATTCTATGATTACATGTATAATGAATTATAATTATTTTAAGTTTTATTTAAAAAATTTTATGTAGATTTTCAATTGATACACATAATCAATTCCTTAACAAATTCTCACTTCAGTGGTATGATCTTTGTAAGAGATTTCATCTCAATTTACTTTCGATTGAGACATATTTGATATTGTACACCTATTTATTTTTAGGATTTATATATACTACCCATTTTATATGTTATATATTTAATTTTTTTATATTCATGGTATTGAATGTTTCATTTGAAGTTATTTTTTCATGGGGGATTTGTTTCAAAAGATATAAAATTGTTAAGTGTTTATTACAAAATCTCATCATTATTCAGGATTATAAATGTTTAATTCTCTTATTGGGGTATTATTTGATTTTTCTATCTTAAAACCAAAATATTTTCTCCTCATATGTTTATTTCTGGAAATTATATGTTTCCCATTAATTTTACACTATTTATGTACTGAAGATACCAATATCATGTTTTTAAGGAAAAAAGACTTTGGTTTTATATTCGGTTAGGAATATTATTATTCTATTTTCATATTTTCCATAAAATGTTCTAAATATTATTTTTAATATTATAAAATTATTTATTAAATACATTTTTACCCAATTTTTATTTTTTACAAAATGGTTTGAAAGGAATACTCTTTTCATTTTTTTATCTTTTTACTTTTTACTATTTACCAAAAATATGAGAGGAATCTTTGTTTCAACGTACTCGGCCTAAATGGAATTTTATTACCTTAATAGACACTAATTTCTTAAATATTATTATATAATTTTTTGTAGTTATTTTCAAAGAAATTTATTTCCTAATATTCTAGACGTTTTTAGTTTATAATAGTGGATTTCAAAAAGAAAAGAGTATTTTCCTCAAGAATTTGTTAATGATATTTTTATGGTATTTCTTTTCATCAATGACAATATCCATTTTTTATTATACTCATATAGGGATATGTAATAATAATACCATCCTTATACTTTATCTTGTTGGTTTATGATTAATCTGACTTGAGAAATATTAATATTTTATAGGCTAGTTTTTCAATATGAATGTCTATATTGATTACTTATTGAATTATTATTATCCCATTTCATATGATGAATGAATTGTTCTTAGTAAGGTATGATAGGGGCCCTCTATATCCCCTAGATGCATCAATAGGTTTCATGAGAATTTTTTTTGGGTATTTGGATGAGGCCTTACCTATTTATGTAAGATATATTAGCATTAGGCCTTGATTGAACATTTATGATGTTCGGTGTTATGAATTATATCATTATGAGATTTTTCATTTATGTACATGTGATTATTTCAATAGTTATGATATACATGTATACTTTTCAATATCATTAAATTATTTATATAAAATTATTTTATCATCATTTATTCTTTCCATATTATTCTTCATGCTCAAGTTATTGATTAAATAATATGTGGTTTTTTTATTCACTATACCATATTGAATATGCCGTATTTATTATATGACATATTAAAATATTCTCATTCTCTTACTGAGCATTTGATATCACCCATACTTTGTTTCCTTTCCCCATATTATGGAGAAGAAATATTTGAATGAATTTAAGGATGCATATTTTCTTACATTCATTATTTTCTTATATTTTATTACTGATGTAAAATGAGAAGTATGTATATATTTGATTCTTAAAGAATACTATACTATTCAGTCCTTTGAGATGAAATTTCTTATGGATTTTGAAAATGTAATAAAGTAACAACTGACTCTAGGCTATTGAATTCGTGGTCTTTACAATCGGTATTAATGGAATTTTAGTAGAAACCTTGGGTACTATATTTTATAAAACATAGATTATAGAAAAAAACATATGAAAAACACTTATTATATGTCTAATTATAGGATAACATCGTAAATTATTTATTAAATTAATGATTATGTTATTTTACAAGAAATAAATCTATCTCTAGATACTACAATTATATGTGGTTTTGGCACAAATTAATATAAGGGTAATAAACCCAAGAAGAGTTGATCGACTATATCATGTCCATCATCCTTGTGTAAGGTGAGTCCACCCTTACTGCATACTTGGTTTGACACTCCCCAGAGATATGCTATGTTAATACAAATTTTATCTATAAATAAATATAATGAATTAAAGAATATAACCTATGGAAACCTATGATATTACATAGTGAAAGGTGATAAACCTAAAGCATCTTAAGATGATATGTATAAGGTTAATCTTATTTTTAAAATCATATATACCCTTTTAAAGGTATTATGTTTGGGTATTTTAACTTGGTTATAGATATTTTAGGAAGCATTTATAGTAAAAAAACCAGTGTGTTTAATTTTTTTAATGTGATATTTATTTGAGGAATGATGTTTAATATTTTATGTACCTAAGTTTAATGGTATTGAAAACCTTTAGGGTTAGTATGATCACTGATGTTAATGTAATAATAGCCGATTAATATTATTTGACTTTGTGTAAAAAATAAGTTTCATATAAAACCTTAGTGGTTAAAAAGTGATTTGATTATTAAAGGTATTTTTGAGGATGTTCATCATATATTTGGGAATTTTATAGGAATTATATTAATATAATTTTAGAAAAAGGACAACCTATTGGCCGGGTGACAAACCATCATGTCTAAAAAGTCCATAGGGATTGAACCCAAAATAGAAGAGTGATAAGGGTGAAATGACTTCCACTGGCCTACATGATGTACTGGTTAATATGATTTTTTACTGAAATGGGTTGATAGATAAATTTTATGTTGATTTTGGGAAAAATATTATAGGATCAAATCTTTTTTAATTTTTATGATTTTGAAATGATAAATGAAATTTTAGGAAACATTTTATTTGATTGATATATATATATATAACTATTATATTTAACATAAAGGATTATTTGAGAAGAATGTTATTATGTATTTATAGGTGTAATATGAATGGTATGAGATAACCTTTGAAGTAAAAAAATTATTTAATTTTGAGGTTATTGAGGTCAATTGGGATGTAAGGTTATTTATTTATGGAATGATCTATATGAAACCTTTGGTTTTATTATTGAATTTTGGAGATTAAATTATTACTTCTTCATATGAAGGTTTATTCATTTCAGATATTAACTTACATTGTGTAGAACATTTTGGTTTTATTAAATATAGTAGGAATAAATTAATTTACATTTGTGGATTATATGATATATTATAATTTAATTTTAGTTCTCCAAGAATAAAAAAGTTCATCTTGCATATTCACTTCTAGGAGTAAAAAATGACATGGAAATTGATCAAAGCACAACCAAAGGATGAAATTAAGCTTATGAAATAAAAAATATATCAAGTAAATTTTCTAGTGTTATATATCTTGATAGTGAAATAATACCTAAAATTTGAAAAAATGATCTTAAAATAAAAATATTATACATTGAACTTCATTTCTGATGAATCAACAGTCTCTTCACCCACCACAGATTTATGGATTTACGGTTATTATTTTTATCCTAACCATGTTTTATATCACTCTCTATTATTACTTGGGTGTTAGTTTTCTCCTCCATGTCCATATTTTTAAATCCTATTAATTCTATACTATTAGTAAACATAGTTTTTCATAATTCTAGATGACCTTCATATTTTCCTTTCACTTTTTTTAAGAGTAAGTATTGATAACCCTGTTAGGATGTGGGTTTTCCTCAAAGGAAATTCAAATATAGAACCCTTGATTTTTGAGCATATTTTCAAATTGATTGGATGAATTTTTTTGAAGTCGGGGAGAATTTAACACCCCAATATTTTAAAATAAACAAATTATGTTCAATATTGTATATGAAATGCATTATTGAGCTTAAATGACCTGTGAAATATATTATTTAAATATGCCCACTATAGCATAGCCGTTGAACTTGAGGGTAAGAATTGAATTATGAAATTAATATAAATGACCAAATCAATACAAATTTAATGACAAATTTTTAGTAAATAATCACTCATTTTTTTTGTAAAGATGTCTTATTCGTCAAAAATATTTTTTCTTTAAAAATGGGTTTTATTTATTTTCATGAGAAAATATTATAATTAATTTTTAGAAATTTTGAGAAATATTATTTGATAAAAAGAATATTTTTTTTGAAATCAAAATAAAAAATTATCTTAGATTATTTTTGTAATAATTTTTTTTGAAATATTGATTTTTTTTCAATGTATAGTGAAAATAATAATTTTTTTTGAAAATTTATTTTTAGTTTATATAATTTTAAAAAATAAATTTTTATTTAAAATTATTTTAAAAGTTTCATTATTTTAATTATATTATGAAAAATCCTATTAGGTCATTAGAATTAATTTTTTTTAATTTTTATATTAAATGTTTTTATACTTAAGAAAAATTTATTTTTTAAAAAATCCACTTTTTGTAAAACTTTATGAGATTATTATAAACTAAATTTATACCCCTTATAGGTATAAAATTTTGTAAAATGGATTCCATATTTTTAATCAGAATAATTTCTATTATTTATTAAAGAAAACGTAATTTTTGTTCATAATAAATAGTAAAAACAGTAAAAATTTGTCACCATTGTAAAAGGGTAAATTAGGATAAAATAGGTTAAAAATATGTGATAAGGCTACCATTTCTCATATTAACACTTATTAAATGAAGATATTTCTCCCCTAATCAACTTAGGATATGTATTTAATTTTCTATTGGACACTTTTCCATAAAAATGTCCTATATTATATTTTAACTAAAGAAAAAGACACAAATATCACTCTCTTGCTTTTAAATATCTCTTCTCTGTTCTTATAAGGAAAAAATAAAGTTAAGAATTAATATTAATGAAAATTTTGAGAATGATGAAATTATTTTCAAAATATTAATTTGTTTTTAATTTTTATAAATTATCTAATTACCTTAAATTCTTAAATAATGATGAAATGATATTTATTCAATTTATAGAAAAACAAAATAATTCATTTGAAAGATACTAAAAGTAATGTAATTTGAGTGATATATAGTGTTAAAAAAATTTATAGAGGAATACAACATATTAAATATGTTTTAAAGGAATATAATTCAATTCTATACATTTATTGACATTTTTATAGTCAAATTAAATTAGTAGTTCCAAAAATGACCTTAATGAGATTTTGTAATAAATAATATTTTATTAAATTATTTAAAATTCATAAAAATCATGTATTCAACCAAGTGATTGGGATACAGTTGAAAATATCAATCATGTTCCATTTATGGGTGAATTTTAATTTTATAGTAACTATCTTGACCCCTAAATATTAAATATGTTTTTATCATAGTAATTTTAAAAAAGTTTAATGCAAGTTAAAATAAACAGATAAGGGTAAAAATAATTTTATAGTTTTGATTAGGAGAATTATTATGGACGGACAGACTCATAGGTGTAGATTATGAAAAAAACCTCTTTCAAATAAGGTGATAACCAACATTAGTGAAAGAAACCAATTTTCCAATTATGATTAGATAATTTTTATTAGGCACATTAATAGAGTTTAATAGAAACCAAACTATCAAAAACAATTGTAGAGTGATATATCTAGAACCGATATTGGATTAGGGGGTGATGAAACAATCCAAACTGATTTACCAAAATCATAACTATTTTAGAGACACTATCTAACCTCATGAATTTCGCCTTATGTCAGAGACTTCTTACAAGTGGAAAGGTTCTAAATAATCATATAAAAACCATTCCCTCAAATAAAACTCCTAAGGGTTATGCCTGAATCTATTGAACATTTAGCATGATTCATCTGTATAACATACATACCCAAAAAAAATATACATAAATAGTGCTCCAATAGGGTGTTATCCAATCCATAATATAAAAGTATAATAGTCTACAAGACATGCCTCAATTATAACTGAGTAAAAACAACCCATATAAATATATATAATTCCTCAAGAAAGAAATAAATGGCGGGACCCTTGCCCAATTAAAATTTAATTCAAAAAAATATATAATGGTCTCTAGTACAACTCACATGAAAACATTTTACTAATTCATTGGCCTCCAAAGAATTTATCACATGGATTTATAACTTTGGATCCAAAATGATAATATTACCTAAAATATAACATAAGGTCTAGCTATATACATCAAAACCCATGCCATGTATGAAGGTAGGGGGTGAGTCAAATAACTTGGTTGTATTCTCTTATTCACCGCAAATCACAAGCTACTAGTGATAAAGTAAATAGTTTTTTATTTATGTGGTTAAAGAAAGTTTGTGGTGAGTGAAACAAAAAAAAGTGAAAAATACAACTCATGTATACTCATACAAATATATACCTATATTACATAGAGACCCAAAGATTCACACACCCAAAAGAATAAAACTAGTACTACCCAACTCAGTTCATGTACCACCAGCCAATAATCAATGACTCATAACCTCATAAACCAATGAAGTATACAACACAACCACTCTCATCACATGATATGTGACTAGAATAGGTTTTACCAACTTTAGAAAATATAATTAATTGATGTCCCAACTAACCCAAGTGTTTTTTCACAACCCATAAATAACCAAAAAAAATATATAATGGAAATAATGTATGCATAAGGAAATGTAATAATGTTTAATTACAGAGGTATTAAGCATAAACATCAACCATGAAATGAAAATGAAAAACTAGAATGGGTAGTTAAAGAGGGTCCAAGAATCAAATGTAATTTTAACTATAATACCATGATAAAAAAAGTTGGAAAAATTTTTGACTACAAGAAATACTAATCCCATCACTCACAACCTACCCAATTTCATATCATCAGTTCTCATTAGAACTATCTTCTATAACACTCATTGAATACCTTAGTTATAACCCAATATTTTATTAGTCATCATTAGGGTTGACTCATATTGATTGATAATATAACACCTTATACATACCTTAAACAAATAATATCATCATATTTACCAATTAAATTACAAAAATAAGTGTGTTGCTCTACTCAGATTAATCATGATCCTTGATTTCATATCTAACATTAAATCCCTATTTGGTCTGTATAATTATTCTATCGGTCATCCTAGGAATTTATTCTAAATCTGAGTTCTTCTATTAAATCGAATTATACCTCATAGTCTATGTGCCACACCAATTTCCCTCACACTAGTATAAAAATACATATCTTAGGAGGAAACCAAACCCCTCATATAATCCACACTAAATATAAAACCTAGTCACCTTATATTCCCATATCTTGATATATACCAAGGAAAATTACAACATTGGGACTAATTTCCATTAATCTAGCCTT
Source organism: Viscum album (assembly GCA_963277665.1). Classification (NCBI taxonomy): domain Eukaryota; kingdom Viridiplantae; phylum Streptophyta; class Magnoliopsida; order Santalales; family Viscaceae; genus Viscum; species Viscum album. The sequence continues at coordinate 1,324,163,885 of OY728160.1, forward strand.
ATATATCAATAATAACATCCCAAGGTATATCTTTTACATCAACCATTTTGGTTAATCAATAGGAACTCATATAAGTAACTTGGGAGTCTAATCACTCATCAATAATTCTAAACTCTTCTTGAAATTAGGTGGTGAATGACCTTTCCCATAATTCAGTCAATATATGGTAAAATACCCAAACAAAGGATGTATCTATACCCTAATCACAAACCACATGTAATATATTTATTAAATCCTCAATAAAATCCATAAAACACTCCAATACTTGATCTCCTTCTAAAGGGTATCATAAAGTTTATATAAATATATATCAAATGAAAACACACTACGTATCTCAACATAATCTAACCTACCCATCACCCAATGGATGCTCTCCATATAGTTCATATGATATCATGAATAAAAATTTAATAAGATATATAATAAAAAAAAGCATAAATGATGTGTTCTCACATAAAAACACAATATTTGAAAAATAGGGAACCACCTTCAAAAGGATAACTAGAAAAAACATATTATCAAAACCAACCCTATTTATTTTCATTGAAAGCAAGATTAAAAATCATACTTATAAAACAATTAAAAAGAGAATCATTTTCTATAATTAACCATAAAATTCACATATCCAAATCCCCATTGAGATATCTATTGAAGAATCAACCATTGTTTCCTTTGAAAAAAATTTCAAAATCAAAGAGTTGAAATCATCATTTCCTTCTAAATTCTATTTTAAACATAAAATACCCTTATAAATTCCATTTAAAGTGTTAAAACATTATCTTTTAAGAATAAAATTAAAAAAAAATATACTTTTCAAATCAATTTTAAAAGGTAAATTCCATTTACTTTTCAAAAAAAAATCACACCACTATACGATCCATAAAATGGGCCAGTAGTACCCATTCAACCAAGGCATCTTTAAATGAACCATTTAGATTTCTATATAGTACTTTAGTGAATATTAGGATGATGTGATATCATACTATTTATATAGGGGTGTCAAACCATTTTATATAATAATGATAATAATACCCTAATTTTTAGGAAAAAATTTATTTCCATAAACTATTTGTCTATAATTCTTAAAAATGTTTTCCATTCATTGAAAAAAATTAAACTAGAGTAGAAAATAAGACATAATAGATATGAATCAAACTTAAAATACTTTATTTATTTATATTGGAACATTAAAAAAAGTTAGATGAAACTAATTATTTCATACCATGGATTATTACATACCATATAGGATTATATCCCTTAAAAGTGAATAAAGTAAAAGGGGAAAATAAATATAAAATCACAATATTTTTGTAACTAGATAATCACATAGATCATCATCACCCTTGAGAATCCATATTAATTGAAAAAATATATAACGAGTAAAAACCCAAAAAAGGATAAATAATGTTGTAAAATACAAAATGAAAATAGCAGGAATGATGAATTTTTTCTTCATGAAATTATAATGTAATGATTTTATAAAATGTAATGGGGGAAATATAACCATTATATAATAATTATACTAGGGTATATAATCATTAGTTATAATACTAGGGAACATACTACCTGTTTATAATTATTGGTATAAAGTTATTATAAATTAATATTATTTAGATATTAAAATATAACTTTTCATTATAAATAATTTATTTTTAATAAAATAAATAATTTTATAATATAATAAAAATATAGCAATCCATTTTTGAAAATACATTTATTCTAAAGAAACTATTTTTATAAAATATACATTTTACAAAACTTATTACTTTTAAATAATTTTATGACTAAAATGGATTGATAAAAATTAATGATTGGTAAATTAAATAAATAACTTCCATGAAATAATCAAGGAACTATAATTCATACTAATATAATTATTCATGTTTAATGAAATATTATTTGTTTAAAATAATTATTTTATTATATATTATATGTTTTTATTTCAAAGTTAAATTTATCCTATTTTTAGTAATAAATTTAATGAATTTTATTGATTATATATATAATAATTAATAAATATTCTTTGAATTATTATTAATCATTTATTATTAATAATAAAATTATATAATGTAAAAAAGTTATATTTTTTTAAAAAATTGTTTTGTATTGGGTATTATTATCTTAATAAATTAAATTTATGACATATAAATAGTGAATATAATATTAATTTTAAATAAATAAATAAATATACTATAACTTAATTAATTAGTAATTTATTTGAAATAGAATTGATAAAACTTAATGTTTTGAAAGTCATTTTTTAATAAAAACATTTTTTTCATTATGTATTATGTTTTAATTTAATAGATAAATTTATCATATTTAGAATTTAAATTGGTTTAAATTGAGTCCAAATTCATTATAATCATTTAAAAATTATGTAATACTATTAATTTCATTTTTAGGCATAAAAATAACATAGAAAGGTAAAAATTTAGTTACCACGATAAAGGTAAAATAAGGTAAAAATGGTCAAATTAAGTAGTAAAGACATAAAATATCATGAATACATACCTTTAAATTAAGTGTATGAGGGGATGAATTTCCAATATAAATTATTTTACTCTTTATATCCACTTGTATTTTAAAATTATAACCTTATGTATTAAGGAATTAATATTTAGAGAAATTCCACTCAAAATTCACCTATAAAATGCCCCATACTATACCCCTCCCAAACCACTATTTTCATTTTTTATCTCTAAAATAAGTTATCAATTTTTCTCTATTAAATCCTTATTATATTTTGGTAATCCTTTATTCCTAATAAAGAATCCCAATCCTTCTTTATGAAGGAATCTGTTTTGAGGAGAGAATTCACCAAAGTACCTGGTTCTGCATCATATTTTTAAATTACATTTTCATCTCTATGCATTAAAAATATCATTATATAGTGTAATGATGTTATTTTAACATAATTATAATTATAACAAAGTGATACTTATATTATATAATTATACTCATATTTATTCATGATATAACATATTCTTGTTTGGGTCAACTCAACCACCTACAAGAATGATGCTATTCTATCATCACCATTTCTAACATGAATGAGTATCAAAACATTATTAATAGTAATATATAGTAATAAATATAAATTTATGTTACCAATATGGTTTTAGAGGGGTGACCCAAAAAATAAATGATCACTATAAAGTAACTTATGGTTATTGGTAAATTATCCGAAACATGTTTTTCATGATTTAATTATTTGGAACCATACACATAACATTCATAAAAAGAAAAAAGGAGTAAATAAATAATTGTAAAAAATGGTTCCACTATATTTACTAATTTGGTAATGTTGAAATTGAAAAAAAATAATGTGGTGAGACAATACCATTATTAAACTTATACAAACCAATCAAAATCACTAGCATATGATGAAGAAAATATATAATAAATAACTAATATTAAGGTAATTAATGATTATAATTGGAGGATATAAAAGTTAATATATGTGAATAATTTTAAATAATAAATCACTAAGGTATTTATGTTTATTATATAGGAGGTTCAAGTTCTTTTTTTGAAGTCAAGACTAAAGGTAAGTGTTTCCTCATCTCAATTTTCTCTCATTGTGATATGTTTTATATTCATCACCTTATTTATTTATGTGGTAAATGTAATTCCCCATGAATGTGATTAAAAATATTTTTAATTTAATTAATGTTAATTTCATATCTATATCATGTTATTTCATTTATTGAATTTTGATTTAGTCGTTATATAAATTATAAGGATTTTATCAACCCAATTTTCTCTCATTGAGATATGTTCTATATTCACCACCTTCTTCATTTATATGGTTAATATAATACCCCATGAATGTATTTTAACATACATTTTATTTAATTAATGGTAATTAAACATCCATATAATCTTCATTATTTCAAAGGATTTTGATTTATTCATTACGAAATTAGTAAGGGGTTTCTTGACTAAATTTTCTATTCATCGAGATATGTTTCATATTCACAACCAATATTATTTTGTGTGGTGTATTAAATAACCCATGGATTTATTTTAGCATAATTTTTATTTATTTATAGGAATTCATAAATCTATATAATATTCACTCTTTTATTATGTTTTGATTCGAAATTTATAGTTGAAAAAACCATTTTGAGTGATTCTTGGGTTTTGTGTGTTGATAAGAAAGTGGAAGGTGTTGTTCCCAAGAGTTGTTTAGAATTTGTTCAGAACTAGGAGAGAATTTTGAGATAATAAGTTTCCTATAGTATTTGGTATTATGTATAATTAAATATAAATGGATATATTTAAGGGTATATGATTTTTTGTTTTATTTTTCATCAACACATAAATCATGTACAAACTTACAAAAAATAAATCACATATAAGTGTTTAAGGTTTTATGGAATTATGGAAGAGTTATTAATTGTTTTAGATATTTTTAAAGTAATTTTTTAATTTTTTAAATAATTCTATAATTCTTATATAGAAATTGAATATTGGATATGTGTAACTATGTAACAATCATATTCAACTTATGAAGAATCATTTCAGTAGAAATGGTATTCAAATCTGGAAAAGTAATTACTTTAGAAGAGTTATTAAAATGTTTGGAAGAGTAAAGTGTAACTTTGGAAGAGTCTCTTAGAATTTTGAAGAGTATATGATGAATTTATATGAGTCATTTTACACTTACTAAGAGTAATCTAAAAATTTGAGAAAGAAACTCTTACTTTGGAAGAGTAAATTTAGAGTTTAAAAGGGGAAAATCCTATATTTTAAGAGTAGTCTTTGCCATTTAAAATGTGTAAAACGGGGGTTTTGAAGAGTTATGTGGAACTTCTGAAGGGTAAACCTATATTTTTTAAGAGTAACATTCCACTTCCTAACATACATCTACTTTGTGAGATTTTTTAAATTCTTTTAAAAGAATGTATGAAATTTTATATTTAATATTTAGAGTAAGAAAAATATATCAGAAAATAATCAATAAATTTAATCATTAAATAAACATCAAAAAGTGAGTTTATGATATAAAAATATGATAACCATTTTTTTTCCATTAAAAATAGGTGGTTTCATAATAAAATATAATATGATTTAAATATATTTTCTTGTACACACTGTAATGAATTCTACTACATCGTATTAACTATGACTAATTTTCAAAAATAAGAACTAGGAATAAAAATAATAGTTTGGAATAAAATTTATGTAAGATATTAATTTTAATTTTACATTCCAATTAAAATTCAAATATATTTTTTCTATTTCTATTGTGTGATAAAAAAAATTGTGCATGAAAAAAGTTATGAAAAGAAAAAGTTTCTACTCTCTAAAGAAATTATTGAGAATACTTTTGAGTGAAATAAAAAGAATAAATGGTTATTATATTCACACAATTAGAAGGAAATAAACCTATTGTAGTATGATTTGGAGAATAATAAAGAAAATAAACATTGAAAAAACTCTATGGAAGTCCATTTCAGTTGGAGACATTATTATTATTAAAATAAAAAAAATTATTTTATCCTTATAACCCTGCATGAAGCACTATTATAGTCGAGAGACGAGTTATAACCTGAGTTAAATCATATTCCCTGCTCATTGTAACTACATATTGATACTAGTGACTAATATAGTCTTGGTGAAATCTGAATCATTCCAAGGATTATCCTTATTGTTTGGAGAGGTGGACCCAAAAAATATTTTGTTCTTTTAATGTGAGTCTTGGGAAGGGATATAATTTAACTCTAACAAGTGGTGAGTATTATTTTAATAAGGAACCTAAAATGAATTTAATTCATTGATTTATCCACCTATCAGTTATTTTTATTGTTCTATGAGTTCCTTTTCTAGTGGAATGAGAGCCTAGTTCTCCTTGTTTGTGATATGATATTTGGAGGTTTAAAGTTTCTCTTAGGTTTAAGCGATTGTCACTAAATTTTAGGTGCATATAATAGAAAACTATAATTCAACGAATAAAAAATTTATTACCAATTTTTATGGAAGAAATTATATATATATATATATATAAGGAAATAATGATGAATTATATTTTATATATAAGTTTGGACGTGTTAAAGGCTTCAAGGGATGGGTTTCCACCCAGAATGAGAATGTAGTAATGTTAGTGGATGGTGGGAAGAGTCTTTATAATGACGATCATTATCAAAATTCCATTCTATCAACTTTATCAAAGTATTAATTTCTAAAATTAAAGGTTATTAAGATAGACCTTGGAATATGGGAAAATTGGAGAAAATATATGAAGTTAATTACAGAGTAAAGAGAGACAAACTACAGATTTTAATACTGATGTATAAAGAAATACAAATACAGGATGATGAAACTATATATGGATTCTTCATAATTTTGAATAATATTATGAGTAAATTTAGGAGTTTTTGTGAGAAGATGGAAGATATAGAAATGTTTGAGAAGATACATTGCATCCTACCAGACATGTTTGATGATGAAGTTTTAACATTGGAAGATAAATATTTAAGAGTTTACCCTATTCATGAATGAAGAAACATTTAAATTACATATGATATGAGAAAATTTAATGTTGTAAATATTAAATTTATGGATGAAAAATAAATTTATTGTAAAGACACAATGATAGAGAAGGATAAGAAGAAGATTAATAAATATTAAGCTGGTTATTTATAATTAGATTCTTATATGGATAAGAAGTTTGATAAAATAATGTATATGATCACCTGAAATTTTAGAATAGGAAATTAAAGGATCAAGTTAAATATTCTACTCAAATGTTTTATTTGTGGGGTAATTGAAAATTTTACTAAAAACATTCTAAAGTTAAAAGAACATGGAGATTATTTTAAATATGGAGAATGAATAAGAAGATCCTTTAAAAAAATAATTAAAGGATAAAAATTCATGGATTTATTCTAAGGAAAGGGAATTAATTTCTAAATATTCAAGAATAAAAATTGATTATCCATGTATTAATGTAGGTATAATAGTGATGGAGAATAAGAAGTTGAGATTTACATTTAAATTGACAAAAAACTTCTAATTACTAAGTTGATTGAAGAAAAATTCACTAGTAATGAAATTATTTAAGCTATGTGTGATGATGAAACTGAGATGGAATTTACATTTAATTGATAAATAAATAAATTTATTTCAAATATCTCATTATTGGAGAAGGAGATCGAAATTTAGAATAAAAAAATTCAATATTCTAGAAGAAATGAATCTATGTATGGAGAAAAAAATTTAAAACTATTGAAATGAATTGATAATTTAAAGAGTTTAGACCTCAAAAATAATTATAGAAGAAATATTTTTAGATAAGTAAAAATGGATTGAAATTAGTTAATTAAATTTTATAGAGGATGAAAAGAAAGAGAACAATATCAGATTCTACTTTAAAAATATTATATTAGAAGTTAGATAAATATTCATAGAAAATATTGGTGAGGAAGATATTTATCATTAATGATTTCATACACCACGTTTTAAATATATTAACAATTCTGGTGTAAATATTTTTTAGAATAATATGGTAGAGAATATGAAATTTTTGGAAAAATCTTGCAAATCTCAGGAATATGGAAATTCTTGTAACTCTAACTTGAAGTCCAGAACTATTATAATGGGTAAATACCAATAGGGTGTAAAGAAGACTAAATTGATGAATAATATTTCAAGATTCTAATATATTTTTTGTTCCTGAAAAAATCCACGATCGGTGACAAAAAGGATGAAGGAAGACATGTGTTAAAATATGGATAACAACCTATCTCTAGAGGAATATATGCTTTATATGGATATTATTAGCAATATGGAGGATTCAATCACTTGGTAATAATATGTCAGATTAATTAAAAAACAACTATGATCTTAAGAGGGTTTGGGGGTAAATATTGAGGTGTATTGAACCCTTTTAAAATAGTAAATTTTAGAAACAAATTGAAAATTATTGTCAGAAATTAGAGGAAAACATATAAGTAATGGAGGAAGTCTATGAAATATTTATGCAACCAAATAACCATTATAAATAACTCCTTAGACTTATAATATCAATCATATTATAGGTTAATTTAATCAAAATCCTCAGAATATGAAGGGTAAATGTAAAGAGAAATATTTATGGTTAAAATAGAAATAAAATCATTAAATGTTTATAATCCATGGATTTTGGATATTATATGTTCCTATAATATTATAGGATATTTTAAACTTCTTAAAGATGTTGAAAAGTATAATAAAGGATTAGTGAAAATTGGTAATGATGAGATAGTAAAAATCAAATGTGTTATATCAACTGTGATTGGGATAGATCAATTGAAATATAAGAATACATAATTTATTAAAGGACTAAAAGGAAATATTATCAGTTTATCTTATTTATATAATAAAGTAAATAAATATATCCTTCAAAAGGATGGATTTTTGGTAAAGATATTGGAATATGGGTGCATTTTGGGGAGAGTTCCTCATTTAGGGGAAATCAATTTCAAGTGGGAAATTGTGTATATTTATATTACTTAAGCATGAAATAATAAAGTCTACAGTGATATAGAAGGATTTTTTATCTTCTCCCAAAGAATATGAGTATGTTCACTCAAAAAGGTATTTTTAATAACATGCTTATACAAAAAAGAGATAAGAATTTAATGATTTCAATATGGTAAAAGGGAAATATTGTTAATTATCCACACAAGAATATATATATTAAATCAAATAATCTATTAGAGAATATTTATTATAGAAATTGTGTGCCAATGATGAAGTAATCAAAAAATTTATATAAGCATTTTATTTCCTCTATTGATGAATTTAATCAAATTACTTGTATTGATTTTATGAAGTTCAAGTAATAGTCTCCTAAAATGTTCAAAATTTTTATAATTATTGTGAAAGAATATAGTTTCTCCTTAAAGAAGATTCAGACATATAATGCTGCTAAATATACAAGTGAGATATATGATGCTTATCTTGAGAAGAATGGTATTGTACATGAACTCAGTGAACCATATATAACACAAGAATGGTTCTTTTTAAAGGAGGAATAAAATTTTAATGGCGATAGATCAAACTATATTGATACAGAATGATACCTCTTGGTATTTTTAAATTTAATCTATTAGAGAAGCATTTCATTTTAACAATAGATTCTTATACATTAAAAATTGAGAAATGTCCCTATATAAGATATATTACAAAAAATATCCCAGTTTGATGTACAATTTATTGTTTGTAAGCCCCTAAATTATCAAGGTTAAAGGTGAGAATATGGGAAAGTATGAAAAAAATGTGTTGATGATATATTCATAGGTTATCCTCTAAATGTAATAGGTTATTTTTTTAACAACAAATACAAAAGGAATATTTTGGATTCTGTTGATGTGAAGGTTATAGAATTAATAAATAAAGATAATCACACATGAAGAATAAGTTTCCATAAGTGACTTTGATAAATATATATTTTTCAAATATCATGAGGAATTATTAGAAAGTGATTAAAACATAGATGATTTGCATGTTGTAGAATAAGATTGATCAATTTAATCTAATGAGGAACAACACAATTTATCTCATCCAATGCCATGAAAACTAGTGGAGGTTTAAAAAATTATAGAAGATCAAGAAAATCATGTTAAAACTAAGAGAAATTTAAGGATAATAATACAGATCTCAATGTTTTAATTGGTTTAACCAAAATATATTGTTGAAACTTTAGAGATCCAAGAGTGATTTGATGCTAGTAAAAATGAATTGGACAAGATATATAAGAATTAAACATGGGAATTGGTTCCCAAACTAGAAAATGAAACTATTATTGGAACTATATGGGTATTAAAAAATAAGTTGATGAAAAAGGGGAATTTTTAAGAAACAAATAAATACATTAGTGTAAAGGGAATTCTCATGTATAAGGGATAAATTTTGATAAGAAATTTATCCAATAGAAAAATTATAAACCATTTGAATTTTACATTATATTATAGAATAATTGGAATACAAGATATTCCAAATTTATGTCAAATTAACATTCTACAATGGTAAATTGGATTAAGAGGTTTATACTAAATAACCTTGTGGATTATTTCATGGTGAAGAAGATAATTATGCATACAATTTGAATAAATATTTATATATGTAGAAAAAATACAAATAGAATGGTATTCTATGATAGATTTTTTAATGGAGATTTTAAAATTTAAAAAGTGAAGTAGACATAAATCTCAACATCAAAGCTGAAAAATAGGTATCCATCAATGTTATTGTTTATATAGATGATATTATATTTTTTGGAAATGAAGAATGATTTTGTGTTGAATTTTATTTATAGATAAAGTAGTTATTTAAAATTTTAATGCTTGGTGAGATGAGATATTTTATCAGTATAATAATTTTTCAAGAGGAAGATCATATATTTCCTTCTCAAGAGAAGTATTCTTGGGAGATTCTAAATAAGTTTTTATTGGAAGATTTAGATTGGATTTAAACTCCCATTTTGGGGGGAAATAAGTTATATAAAGACATGGGAGGAAAAAATTGTATCTAAGTAAATTCAAAAATATTTTTGGATGTTTTTTTATACTTGATAACTTCATCTCTAAATATTTTTGATGTTGCTATATTTTTTTCTAGGTATCAATTTTCATGAAGAAGTATTATTTCATGGACGAAAAGAATATTATCATGTACATTAAAGAAAAAATAGATTTCATATTGGGATATGATAGAAAATGATAAATTAATATGTTTGGTTATATAGATATAGACAGGGTAGGAAATTTTAATGATTAAAAATCAGCATCTAGTTGAGTTTTCTTTCTTATAGATATGTGTTTATGTTGTCACACTAAGAATACAAGTTTGGTCACCTTAATCACTGCATAATAAGAATATATGCCAAAAAATCATTCCATAAATCAATTAATGTGAATAAAAACATAATTATAATATCTCAGGGTTGATGTGAAGTTTCTATAGCTTATTGGAATTTATAATAAAAGTGAAATAAATTTATCAAGGAATCCTATTCATAATTCATGATCTAATCAAATTAATATAAAATTTAAATTCATCAAAGTACCTATCAAAGAGAATATTTCGAAGTTGGAATTTTTTCTTATAAAGAATAAAGTGGAAAATATTATCACTAAACCATTTCTATAAGATTCTTTTCAATTTTTCATGTTGATGATTGGATTTAAACCTTATTCCTATCATGGATAAGGTATGGTGATTTAGTCCCCTCTCTCATCTTGTTCTTTGGATTCCTATTATCTAAGCGGGAGAAAAATGTCTGCATAAATATTTTTATTCATGTACTTATATAAAAAGGTGGTTGAGGGGGGGGGGGTGAATGTAACACTCTAAGAATTTTATAATATATTTATTTTTAAATAAATTTAATTTCTTTGATAGCTTGAACTATGCACAACCCCGAGTATAAATGAACTGTAATATATTATATAGTTATAACCTACCCATTACATTGGTGGTATGAAGAGTAATAATTTTTTTTAAAATATGTATAATGGTTTTTTATATATTATATATATTAATAAATAAGTGCTCAATTTTTAGTAATGTCTTTATATGCTTTAAAAATACATTTTTTTCTCAAAAATAATTTTTATTGCTTTTTTGCGATAAAATAATATAAATAATTTTGTAAAATTTTAGACAATCTATACAAAAAATTGATCTTAATTTGTAAAATAATTATGTTAAAATTATTTATGATTGATTTTTTGAGAATTACCTGAAATTATTTTTCGATGAATAATGAAAATAATAATTTTTATTGAAAATTTTATTTTTTGTTTCAAGTTTTTAAAAAGTTATGTTTTGTTTTAGGATTGTTTTAAAATTAAAATTGGTTAATTTATATAATTAATATTCTTATTAAGTCCATTATAATTAATTTTATTTGGATTTTTGTATAAAATTTTTTTATACCTAAATTGTTTTTCTTGTAAACCATTTTTCGTCATATTTTTTGTGTTTATTTTAAATTTAATTTAATCAATTTTAGAAATTGAATTTATTAAAATGGATTCAATAATTTTAATCAATATTTAATTTTTTTTAATATAGAAGATTTCTTTTTTGGTCATAATGAATAGTAAATTGTAAAAATTCATCACTACAGTTAAGGTTAAAATAGATCTATTAAGGAGGGTTAATCCAAGATATAAGAGTATGAATTAAAATTAACCTTGTATAAATAATATTTCATGGAAATATATAAAACTCATCATATCACACCCTTTATACTTTTTTTATTTAGAAGCATTTTACTTGAGGATGAATTTATTATATTTTAATATTTTAAGAAATTCGAAGTGTGCCCTCTCCCCCCTTATAAAATAACACCCATCCTTTCTATTTTTTTTACACAAATTTGAGAATAATATATAAAACAAAATAAAACTGAACTGAATATCTTATATATTTCTCCTTCAAAAAATTAGAGGTGCTAGTATTTTTAAGAAACCATTTCAAGGGTCCTTTAGAAAGTATCTAAACAAGTTTAATTGAAGAAGTGGTAATCGTCTAACTCGACATCTTTCAAGTCATTTCTTCTTCTACCTCCTATAAATATGTAGTATTAAACATAAAATAGTAACTAAATTATCATTAATATATATAAATGTTATTATGATCAGGAATACAACATTATCCACCTACTTTTTCATCAAATGATAAGTTAAAGTATCATTTGTGAGTTTGTTTGGACTACCTCCTCCACTTACTGATACAATTAATTTTTAATCACAATATTTTATGGATAGTTATTATGATGATTTTAATTTTTATATATGATATTTATTATATAATTATTTCTCTAGAATTATAATATCATATATACCTTTTTACCTTTTAACACTTTGAAATACTATAATATAGCTCATGCTTACATATGGACTACCACCTCCATGAAGCAATGCGATTTTATATCATTTATGATTTAAATGAATGGTAATAAGGATATCTTTAATTAATATATATGATATATATTACATATTAATAATTATATAATGGTGAACAGTTCTTTTATTTTATTTAATTCCTTTGGTTGAAAAGTGAAAATAATGTTCATGCATATGTACGACCTATTGTCTCCATGAACGATATAATTCATTTTTATAGACTTTTTTGGATGAATATAAAAATGTATATAATGTATATATATGATAATTATATCATGAATAACATTATTGATATTATTTAACCATGATCAAATTATAAGGACTGTAACATCCAATAAAAATTTTCATGAAAAATGAAATAATTAACACCTGAAAACAATGATTTTAATAAGGAATTATTAATAAATGGGTGTTACAATGTTATAAGTGGATAATAGATGATATTATAATTATTTAAATTAATATGAAATATAATTATAATAAATTTAAATTTATGAAAAATTAGGACAAGTATTTTCAAATCAAGTTGAACTTAAAGTAAGTGATTTTATGATTCAATCAATTTTTAATCAGGACTGACAATGCTTGAATTTCCATTGAAGGAAATTATATGATAATTTTTAGATAAATATATTTAATTTTATACTCCTTTCTATATTTATTTATAATTCATATTTTATTTTCATTTTCACTTCTTTAAGGACTCAATAGAACAAAATAATGTTTAACAAATTTATTTCTCTATTTTGTCAAAAATAATTTTTCTTCCATATCCATGTTTTCTATAAATAATTTAAAGAATGTTTTTATATTATTATATGATTGTTAAAATTCATTTTTACCAATTATTTAATTTTTTTTTAAAATGGTTAAAAAGGAATCTTCTTTTTGTTTTCCAAACAATGTAAATTTGACTATTTATCGAAGATATGAAATGAATATTTGTTTTAACATAGTGAAATAAATTAAATTTATCATCATCATGATTAATAAATTATTTAAATATTACTTGAAATGGTTTAAATTTTATATTAAAATAAAATTTTTTCCTTGATATTTGCTTAATTTTTAGATTTTAATATGTGAATTAGAAATAAAAAGGGAATTTTCCTCAAGAATTTTTCCAGTGATATTTTAAAAGAATTTTTTCATCTATGATAACATCCTTTGATGTTACTTAGGATTTAATGGGGATATTATCCAATGATACCTTCTTTATAATTTCTTTAGATGGTTTATATTTATGATGATGAAATGCATTTGGATCCTATTTTATATTCCATTGGTTAAGTAATGAATAAAGTTTTTACGATATTGTAGTATACATTTGAATTTATTTAAGATTATGTGATTGGTGGGTCCATAATTATATATAAATCCAAGTAATTGAGTCAATTTCAATGTTCTATGAGCTCAAAGGGTATAAGGGAGGTTATCCCAATCCCCAAAAAGGTACATGTGTGTTTATCCCATGATTAAAGTAGATACACGGGTGGTCATCTCAAGAATAACATGTTATGAATGACTTGGTGGGTATCCTTGACCTAATATTTATATGATTATGATGATTGCACACTTATGCCATTATTTTATGAAATGATATTATTCAAATATTATGTTCTCATTTCTCATGTTCTTTGATACCTTTATTATTAATGTCTTATTAACTTACATTCTTTATGTCATGAATCATGTTGATGATCTAATAATTAAAGGTTGTGATTTTAAGAGGTTAATCTCATGTTTTCATACCCTTTATTCTCATGTTATCCTTAAATTATCTTGATATTTTCCTTGTTTACCCTTACTAAACATATTATCCCACCCTTTATTATGTATTATTTTACCTAAGATATGATAAAAAGTTTAAATTAAAATGTTTCTAAAAATGGTTCTTATTATAAAGAAAAAAGTAGGAAATGATATAGATCTTTTATGAAATTTTTTTATGTGTATAAATTTCCAAAGACACTAAAAATTTATAGTTATATCAAGGATCATAATATTGTGTAATTTATATTCATATAATAATATGTAATATTCATGTATAAAATGTATGTGTCTCTAAAGTTGGTATAATAGTAAGGTTTAATTACCTTTATAAACTAGGATGATAAAACTATATTGGGAAACCTTAGAATAATCCTATATATAGGAGAATATACTTTGTTATGGTAATTAAAGGAGTGCGGTTTTCATAAAAAGAAATCCCTATCTAGATACGAAAAGTGGCTATGGTTTTTGAATAGATGCACCTAGGGGAAATAACCCCAAGAGAGTTGGTCGAATATATCTTAGCCATCATTCTAGTGCATCATGAGTGTTCCCTTACTGGACACCTAGTTTGACACTTCTGTGTGAAATTCTTGGGTTAATGCACATTTTATTTATGAACCATCAGGGAGTATTTGAATATATTTTTGTCATGGGTGGCCTAGGTTAAACCTATGATGTATAAGATTTAATATAATGTGTCATTATTTAGATATCCTATATGTTATTTTCATGATTATGTGATTTATTACTATGATTATTGTCTCTCACACCATGATTTTTGGTTTAAGTCAAATAGCAGGATACCAAAGGAACCATGTTAATGCTGAATGTGATGAAAAATTCAATGACTGTCCTCTCGAGACACTAAATGTTATGGAGATTGGAATGAAAAATATCATTCCTATGATTACTCAACTTTATCAAGCCACGAATCATGCTGATCTTCCAAATGATCAAAGGAGGGAACACCATTATATTAAGTCCTTCATAAGGAAACATCCACATTATTTTAGTGGGACAACTAATAAAATAATTAATGAGCAATGGATTAGTAACATTTAAATAAAATTTTTCATTCTCTAGTGTTTTAATAATGAAAAATTTGTTTTTTTGTCTATCATTTGGAAGGAGAAGTAGAAAAATGTTGGAATCTCAACAAGAACATGAGGCAATAATAAGAAATTGACTCTATGGAGTGAGATGAGTTTGAATTTTTTTCAATGATTACTTTCCTTATATTCTTTACATGAAAATAGAGAAGGAGTTCCTTATTCTAAATTAGAAGGATAAAAAATCCAAAATCTCGTATGAGGAAAAATTTAAAAGACATGAAATATAAATTTATAGTATTATCATTGAACCATAAAGTATGATTGATTAATTATTTCATGGCTTAAAACCATGTCTCTAAAGGGTTTCATAAATAAGTTAAATTAATATTTTTAAAGAAATTTTTCGATGGGATACCAAGTTAGAAATATATATTTGGGTTACCCATTAATATAATGGTTTTAATATGAGAAGAATGTTGTAAATGAAAAAAAAATTATAATAATAAATACCATGGAAGTAAGAAGATGTGACTTCTAATATTCTTGAAGTGTTGATGAAGAAATGGAGGAAAATGTCTTAAGGGTACTAGTAAATAATTTAATCATGGAAAGGATGGTCATTAAAAAATTGAATGCTGAAGTGTTGGTAAGAAGTTAGCTAATAATGGAGAAAAATCACCACATAATTCACCACACACACTATTGTGTTTTAAAAGAAATGATTACTGGAATTATGCTATCTAGTGCTAAAATATGAAGGTTAATGATGATGATAAATGTTAGAAAACTCTTAATACTAGTTGAAAAGGTGAATATCATACAGAAACTATTACTGATGTGGGGTACGATAACAAAGTGGTGAAAGTTGCACTTACTATCCACTCTAAAACAACTAATGTCTTATTTAATTTTGGTTATACCCAATTTTTTATATCTGAATAATTTTCTAAGGGTATGAAAATGAAAACCAAATGATTATATTCTATATTATTTTTTATAATCCTAATGGTAATATTTTCACATATCATGTATATTATTCTTCTTTGATTGAAGTATGTGGGAATGTGATTCTTGTAAATCTCATCATTCTTCATCTTGTGTAATTTTATGTTATTTTAGGCATGTATTTCCTTTCATTATATAAATCCAATATCAATTTAGAAGGAAGGAAATGAAAATTTTATATTAAAAAACATCCTATTGTACTCTATCATTATAATGATAAATATAATGTTCCAATGGAAATTTCATCTATTATATGGGTCCCAATTCCTATTCAAAATGGGTGTTTTTATCAGATGGTTGGGGAGAAGCTAAATATTGATGTTATTCATATTATAAGGGAGTTTTTTGATGTATTTATGAATGATTTTCCTAGTATTAATATAAACTATTATTTTTAGTTTTCAAATATATCATAACTGGTACTACACCTATTTTTAAGACTCCATATAGAATGAAACTAATTGAGCTACATGATTTTAAGAAGTAAATCTAGACGAATATGGACAATATATTCTTTCATCCAATTTCATCACTATAGGGTGAACCTATTTTTCTATTATGAATAAATATGGATGTAGGAACCTTTGAATTTATTACTTTTAATTGAAAAATATTAAAAAAAAGAACAAAACAAAAAATATCTTCTACCCTGTATTTATGGATTTTTTGATAAAAAACATGAAGATCAATACTTTTTCAAGATTAAACTTCATTCTACATATCATCGACTATGAGTTAATATGGAGGATATACCCATGAAAGCATTGAATAAAATTTATGAACAATATGAATTTATAGTGATACCATTTTGTCTCAATAATTCCCCACTATCTTGATGAATTTAATGAATATATTCCTTAGAGATTACCTTGATCAGTTTGTGCTAGCATTTATAAAATATATTATTATATATTCTAAAAGAAATGAATAATGTAAGGATCACTTGTGAATAGTATTGAAGATGCCAAGGAATGAGAAGTTGTTTTAAAAAGTTACAAAGTGTTTATTTTGGCAAAAAAATGGTTTAGTTTTGGGTCATATAATATCAATCAAGGGTATGTATGTGAATCTATTAAAGACAAAAGCTATTTAATGTATTCCCAGAACAACCACTATCACTGAGATCCATAGTTTTCTTGTTTTTTAAGGATAATATCGAATATTTGTGATGATTTTATCATCACTATCTAATCCACTCACCAAGCTAATTTAAAAGGGAGATAATTTTCTTTGGATAGATGAATTTAAAGAAAATTTCAAGGAATTAAAGATAAGATTAGTAAACACACCTACTCTTTCTATACCACGTAGAAAATAAAGGTTTATAATATTTAGTGACCATCAAAGAATATACTGGGATGAATCCTAAAGCAGAATGATATGGTGATAACTTATTCATCATGATAAGTGATATTTAGTGAACAAAATTAACCAACTCATGATTTGATGTTAGCTAGGATAATTGGTTCATTGATGATATAGAGGAATTATGTTTAACAATAAAGTTATGACATATATAACAATAAAATTTTTTTAATGTTTATCTTCACTTAGAAATAGTTTAATATGTACTAGAGAATATCGTTAGATTTTATTAAAGATTATGACTAATCAATATATTACCAAAATGGGAAATTGATAAATGTGGTAGATACTTTGTGTGAGACGTATCATGAAATATTTTCTATGATGAGGATGAAAAATATGAAATATTTATATATTTCCAAAGGATGATTTTGGAAATATTGAAGGAAGGGGATAAATCTTATCTATATCAAATGAGCGTTCAGCCATATATCCAAATGAATATTAAAGAGTCATAGAAGGAAGATATAGAGTTAAAAAATAAGGTAATAATTTTCCTTAATTCAACCTTGATTATGAGGTAATGATAAGGTTTAAGAACCATTTATGTGTTCCAGCCATACCATATTTGAATAAGAATATGTTGGAAGAAGCTCATAGTTCATCATTATCTATTGATATTGGAAGTATGAAGATATATCAAGATTTAAAATAGTATTTATGGTGGGAAAACATAAAGTGAGATATTACAAATTATGTATCTATGTTCTTATTTCTTCAATAAATTATGTTTGAGAGAGAACATTCTACAGGGGTTTTATAACTATTACTCATATTGGAATGGAAAATGGAAAACATAACCATGATTTTTTTCATTAGACTCACAAAAACTTGTAATGGCCATAATGATATTTGGTTAGTAGTTGATCATCTTACTATGTTAATACACTTTATTTCCATCAGATAATATTTATATCTTAATCAAATTTCTAGATTATACATTAAGTTGAAAGGTTTCGTGGAGTACCATTTTTATTATATCTGATTGAGATCTAAGATTTACCTCAAATTTCTGGTGAAGTTTTCAGTTGGATATGGATACATAGTTGATTTTATTAATTCTTATAATCCTCATAAATTTTATCATTTGGGGATAACCAATAAAACACTAGAGGATATGTTGATATATTTTTTATGGATTTCAAAATGTGGTTGGGATCAACATATTCCTCTAATCAAGTTATCTTACAAGAATAGATTTCAACCAAACATTCAGATTGACCTTATGAATCCCTTTTAGGATATACATATATAAATATAATTTCATTGGGTGAAGTTAGATAAAGGAATATTTTGGTACCTAATCTCACTGAGAAATTGGTTAGTAAATTCATAACCATTCTGCAGTACATCAAGCCAGAATATAGTTGATAGAAAATTTATGTGGATAATCATTGAAAAAATGTAGTGTTTGAAGTTGGTGGTAAGGTATTCATGTGAATTTATACATATAATAAGGTTATGTTATTTGTATATAATGGAAATCTAAGATCTAGGTATATTAGAAACTTTGATATTGTTCATTGAGTTTGAATAATAGCTTATTGTTTGGAACTTACTCTCAACTTCTATCAAGTCCACGATGTGTTCCAAGCATCTTTACTAAAGAAGTACATACCGGATCCATCACATGTACTAAACTCATAGGTTTTACCACTGGGTAATTATCTATGTTATAAAAAAAATCAATATAAATATTTGATCATAGAGGTAAAATGCTAGAGAACAAGACTAACCACTCGATTAAAGTTCTATAGAGAAATAAAAAATTATAAGAATATATATGAGATCCCAAAGAAGTGATGAAGCATAGATATCCACCTTTTTTTGTATCATAATTATTGAATTTTTAAGGATGAAATAAATTTAATGGGGCTATAATGTTACAACTTGAGATTTTATGATATATTTATTTTTAAATAAATTTCATTTCATCGATAGCTTGAGATATACACAACCCTAAGTCTAAATGAACTTTAATATAGTATATCATTATAAAATATCCATTAAATTGGTGGTATGAATAAGAAAAAATAAATTTTAAAAATTTGTATAAAGGTTTTTGATAAATCAAATATATTTATAAACTAGTACTGAATTGGTAGTAAAATCTTTATATACTTCAAATATACATTTTTCCTAAAAATGGGTTTTATTTCTTTTTGTGTAAAAATAATATAATTATTTTTTTAACTTTTAGAAAATAAATTTTAAAAAATGAACTTAATTTTTAAAATTACCATCTAAAAATTAGCTTAAACTTATTTTCTGAGAATTTTATGAAATGATTGATTTCTTAATGAATAGTGAAAAATACAATTTTTTATTAAAAACTATATTTTTGTTTCATGTATTTATAAAGTTACATTGTGTTTTAAAATGATTTTAAAATTTAAATAATTCAATTTATATTATGAATAATCCAATTAATTTCATTGTAATTAATTTTATGTGGATTTTGGTATAAATTTTTTTTTGTACTTAACAATACATTTTTTTATTGAAAACAAATTTTCATTTCCTTTTGAGAGTTTTTTTTAAATTGATTTCTATAAATTTGAGAGATTGACTATAATAAAAATGGATTCCATATTATCAATAATCATGTACAATTTTTTAAGTAATTATACTTTAATTCCTTGTCATAGTGAGTAGTGAAAATCATAAAACAATTTCACCACAACTATGGTTAAAACAGGTTTACTGGGGGTGGGGGTTAAACTAAGAGATTAGGTTAATTTCAACAATTAGACTTTTATAAATAGAGATAATATCTTTTTCCTTTATTAATGAATTTAAAAAAATTACATGTATCATTCTTATGAAGCACAAGTCCTAGGATTTTAAAATGTGACAAAGGTTTTGAAGTGTTGTGAAAGACTGTGGTTTATCCTTAAAGAATAACCACACATAATATAGTGAGGAATATACAAGTAAGATATTTGATACTTATCTTGAGAATCATGGAATTTTAGAATGAGCTCAGTGCATTATATATAACTCAAAAAACGGTGTTACTAAATTAAATAATAAAAGTTTAGTTGATATGGATCAGACTATATTAGTAGAGCATTATACCTCTTGGTATTTTTTAAGAGAAGCAACTGGAAAAGAAGTTCAATTTAAAAATCGATGATTATACATTACTAATCAATACATATATCAATTTGATATATATTAAAAAATATATCAAGGCTTGAAGTACCTTTTATTTTTTGGAATCCCTTACACTATCAAAGTTAAATGTGAAAATCTATGAAATTATGAATAAAGAGGTGTTTATGGTATATCCCTAGGTTAACCTCCAAATAAAACATGATATTATTGTTACAAAAAAATGATAAGGAATATTTTATATTATATTGATGTGAATGTTCTAAAAAACATAAACAAAGATAAATAAACACAAAGACTCAAGTTCCATAAGTGATCAAGATGAAGAAATTTTTATAAAATAGATAGAATAAGTTTTAGAAAGTGATGAAGACATAGATGATGTGCTTGTTTTAGAACAAGATTTATATAATTAAATATATTTTGGAAACATAATTTACCTCATCAAAGGATGAGAAAATTGGTGGAGGTAGAAATAATTTTTGCAGATCAAGAAAAACATGTTCAAACCAAGGAAACACTGGGGAAAATAATATAAATATCAATATTTTAATAGGTTAAACAATGAGATATTAAAGAATCATTAGATATCCAGGAGTGTGTTTATGATATGAATAAATAATTAAACTAGATATATAAGAATTAATCAAGGTAATTGTTTCCTAATATATAAAATAAATTTTTTATTATATTTAAAAGGGTATTCCAAAACAAGTTGAATGAAAAGGGAGAAGTTATAAGAAACATAGAAAGACATTGATGTAAAGGGAATTATCAATAAGAAGGAATATATGTTGATGAAAACATTACAATAGAGTAAAAATAGAATCAATTATAATTTTTCTTTCTATTATAGAACAACATAAATACAATATATTCCAAATGGATTTCACATCTACCTTCCACAATAGTAAATTAGAAGAATAGTTTTATATTTAACAACCTTGTGAATTATTTCCTAATGAAGAAGATAATTATGTATACAGGTTAAAAATGGATTTATATGGGTTATAAAATACCCAATATGTGGTATTCCAAGGTTGATTCCTTATTGAATACGTTTAAATTTAAAAAGTTAAGTGTGGACATATATCTATACACCAAAGATAACAAATAGGTATACCTAATTTTTATTTTTTATGTGGATGATATTATATTTTATATAAATGAAGAATGATTTTTTTGAAGAATTTTATTTATATATATAGAAGATATTTAAATTTACATGCTTGGTGAGCTGAGATATTCTATGGGTATACAAATCTATTAAGAGGAAGTTCACATATTTATACCTCAAGATATATTTTCAAGGTAGATTCTAAAGAAGTCTAGAATGGAGGATTAAAAGTGGGTTTTACACTCCCATTTAAGGGAAAACTAATTTTTATAAAGATATTAAAGGGAATAAAGTGTATCTAAGTTAATTAAACAAGATTATTAGGAGATTTTTATAATTAACAACTTCACTCAAGATATTTTCGATACTGTTATAATTTTTTCCAAGTATAAATATGCACAAAAACAGACTTATTTCATGGTTGTAAAGAGGTCTCTCAAGTAAATTAAAGGCATACCTTAATCTAATATGAGATATGATGGAAAAAATGAAACTTAATATTTTTAGTTATATAGATTAATATTGGACATGAAATTTTGATGATAAAAGAGATGTATCTTGTAGAGTCTTCTTTCATGGAGATAGGTGTGTATGTAATAACAGTAAGAGGAAAAGTTAAGTCACATTGATCAATTAATAAGTACAATATTTGGATAAAAATAATTAAATAACTAAATTTATGTGAATGAAAAAACAATTGGAAGTTATCAAGGTTTGTGTAAACCTTCCCCTTATTAATTTTGAAAGAAAATTAAAATAAATTTATCATGAATTCCTATTCATAATTCATGATCTAATAACAGTGATAAAAAAATTTTCTTCTTAAAAAAATTGTTTAAATAAATGTTTTAAAGTTGAAATTTTCTCTTACATAGAAGAAATTATCAGATATTTTCACTAAACAACTCAAATAATATTCTTTTAAATATTTGAGGTTGATGATGGGAGTCAAAATAAATTTGTAAAGACCCCAAACCCTAGTTTCCCAAAGCTAATGGTTAGTTTATTACATTGGAAATAGATATGAGGAATCACATTTCAAAGGACCAAATAGTTTAGCAGTCTTGGTAAACTATATATATAATTGAATATCATGTTACATTTGAAAACATAAAACACAAAACATTGTGAAATTAATTTTTCTTCATCCTTGAACTCATTCAAAGATTCTTTCTTCATATCCTATGCAATGGAAATAAAATAAGGAAAATTTTATATTCTCAGTAAGGGTTATGTATAATGGAATATATCATGATTAAATAAGGAATAATTAATATGGGAAGGTAAATAACTTAAAAAAATTCCATTTAATCAATAACTTAAGAATGAAGAATAATATGTCAAGACAAAATGATGAAAAAATGATGCTATATAAATAATCACATGAGTTTAATACTCATCCATGGATATTATTAAAAGTAATAAAATTTATAATAATGAATAATTTCATAAGTATAGAATGAATAATTCTATAAATATGAAACTTATCGTCGAGGCCTTATGCTAAGGTAATTTAAAATATCGATAGGAATACCCCAAAAACCCATTCAAGAAGTCCAGAAAACTATTTTTTCTCATGAGACCTACCAAATAATCATGTGGATATTAATTTCAGCCCCCACCCATCACTTAATTTATTTAATTTATTCATCATATGAAAAAATAATACAACTTAATAAACATGCCTTATTAAAAAACTATCCATATAGAAAGAAATGGTATACACAATGATAATACTTTCCCAGGTAAAACTTATTATAAACCATTTAGAGAAAAATTGAGGTTGGTATTATTAATAAATTTTTCTATTGGATAATAAAATTCCTTTTTTCATTAATTAATATAAATATCATAAAAAGTTTATTAGAAAAATTATTGAGGAAGATACCCCTTTCACTCTAAAATTTACTTTTAAAAGATAAAAATTTCAATAATTTTAGGAAAACCATTTTATTTTAAAATAACCACAAAAACATGTATAGGACAATTAAAATCATTGGGATGTTATGAAAATGAGATTTTTTATGTCATGTTTTCTAAAAAAATATTCCATTCACATTTTCAGTAAAAGTAGAAAAGTGCCTTGTTTGGAAATGGTAGAAAGATTCATTTAATTTTTTTAAAATAAAATCAGGGATAAGAAAATCCTTCAGAAAAAATATTATAATATTAAAAATATTCTTGAAGACATTTTTATAAAAAATTAACATGGAATAAAAATATTCCTCACTAAAGAGAAAATAATGTTTATTTTTTGAAATAAAAATTGTTTTTGATATTTTGAGTACTTAAAAGAAGAAAATGAAACAAAAACATATAATTCTTAAAAATAAATACAGGAGAAGAAAATATATATTTTCTAAGATATTAATATCATATAATTATCCCAATTTTTAATTAAATATAATCAATCTTGAATAATGATGGGATTTCCAAATAAACCCTTATGACTTTGGTATCGTTTGAATCGTAATCCCTACAAAAGAAATAACTTCAAATGAATCTTCCAATAATATGAATATAATGGTAATAATGATATATTATATACTTGGGGTTGTAGGTACACCTTATAAAATAAGATAGGTGTATAACATAACATATGTCCCAAATAAGATAATTTGAGAGGAAGAACCCTTATAATGATAACAACATTAAAGTGAGAAAAAATAAATGAAGTGATTTTGTGTAATAAATTTCAAAAAAAACAAGGGTAAATACAAAATAAATCTAAAAAATTTTATTTTAAATATAATATTGACATAATATAATTAATACACAAGTGATATATCCCAAATAAAGAAAATTAAGTTATAATACACTTACCACTTGGTAACATTCAAGTAAAATCCCCTTGGATGAAATAATTTGAATTGAAACTTAAAAAAAAATTAGGTATAAATTATTAATGATATCATATGTTTAATGGGAAATAGATACACCATATAAAAGAAATTAGTTGAAAAACATTGAAATATGCCTCAAGGAAAGAAAATTGAGGCAAAATCCCTTACCCCAGGTCTAAATCGTCACGTTCATTCTTTATATCCCTAAATAATAATCTTATGTGAATTATCTGAATTCTTAAAAAAAAATCATGTTTATTATTACTTGAATTTTATTTATTACCATGTTATATTTATTTACTTAATCAATTAAATTAACATCAAATGTTGTGACGATATTCGATTCATATGTCCAAAATGACTTTAGTTGGTTGACTATAGTAAAAGTGGTATTTGTTACATCATATAAAGAATAATAATTATGACATAATTATAATTCTTATACATAAATTATACATTTAAAACCAACCCTAATATATTCTAATAAAAAATTAACTACTTTACAATATTAGAGAGGGTAGGTCGTACGTACTCATGAGTAACATTTCCATTTTTCAATGACCATGCTGAAAAGAAAGTAAGTGTTACTTTATATTTAAAGAATTATAATTATATCATAAATATCATATTATTTTGTTAAATAAACTTATATATACCATAAATGTGATGTGTTAATGAATAAGTAATCACATATCTTCGACGTGGTGGTAATCCACACATACACACGAATGATGTTATCATATTTGAAAGAATAGAAAGGTAAGAAAATATATAATATATTAAATTTATAGAATAATAAATATATCATTAATATAATATATATACATTAAATATATATTTATAAATCTACATGAGTTATGATGATGGAAAATTAATTACATTGGTTTGTGAGGTGTTAATCCACTATAGACATGAATGATGGTTTCGTTTCCCATTTGATGGAAGATGAATTGGATATAGGTTATTGCATTGAGATAATAATATCTAAGTATATATGAGATAATTATTATATTATATCATCTTGTTTTAATTGGATTTTAATTAGGTGTAATAAGAAATATTACAAAAAACCTCAGTTAAAGATGATATATATTCTTCAGAAAACCACTTTAGGTTTACAATAAAAGCCTTATTAGAGGGATTTTTTAATAAAACCAAGGTCTCTAAGAAATGGTATGTGAAGCAAGTAATTGATTTTTGGATGGATTTAATGAACCAAATGGTTCTAGAAGTTTTAATAAAAGAGGATAGGAGGTGGCCTTTTATAAGTATTGGAAGGGGAACTTTTGGAATTTCTCAAAATAATAATGTAATATAAATTAATTTTCATGAAAAAAGGATCTAGGCTGATCTAATTAGAAAATATTAAAATGATGGGTCTAAATCGTATCATTAAATAAAATTTTTACAATTTTAGATTATTTTTTACCCTTATCTCTTTATTTTAACACGTGCAAACCCTTTTCAATAATTACGATGATAAAAAACTTTTTACTCTTTAGGGGTCAAAATAGTTACTATAAATGAAAAATTATCCAATAAATGGAACATGGTTGATATTTTAAGAAATATCCCAATAACTGGGCCAATGACTAGATTTTTAGGAATAATAAATCAATTAATAAAATATTATATATTATAAAATATCAATAATGTCATTTTTGGTACTATTCAATTAATTTTACTTTAGAAAAAAATATAAAATCTATGTAATTAAAATATAGTAATTTCCCACATCAGTATCATATTATATTATTCTAAAAAAATATGGAACAAAATTATCATTCAATTTATATTAATTTAATTATATTTAAAATTTTTTATTTTATTTTTATATTAATTGAATAAATATCATGTTACTATTGAATATGAATTTAGATTAATTATTTCATTAATAAAAATTAAAAAATAATTACCACTATAAAAAAATAATTTATATTTAAAATTAGTATTTAGAATGAAACATAACTTGGTTATACTCTTTAGGGACAAAATTAGTTACTATAAATGGAAAATTGGCCAATAAATGTAACATGGTTATATATTAAACAATATACCAATCACTTGGAAAAATAATTATTTTCTAGGAATTTTAAATCATTTAATAAAATATTATTTATTATAAAGTATCATTAATATCAATTTTTAGAAGTATTCATTTAATTTAACTTTGAAAAAAACATAAAAGAAATGAAATTTTAATCTAATCCCTTCCCACATCATTATATTTTTATATTTATCAAAAAAAATTGAAAAAAAATTCTTTCAATTTATATTGTTTTAATATCTTTAAAATCTTTTATCTTATTTTTCTATTAATTGAATAAATAATGTGGTAGCATTGCATATGAATTTATGGTAATTATTTCATAACGAAAAATTAGAAATAAATTTCCATGATAATAAAATTTTATATTTCAAATTAATAATTAGAACCAAACATAAGCTGTTTTTATCAATATCATTATGCATTATAATTATCAAAAGAAATAAAGTAACCTTTTTTTCTTTACCTTTCACTTAAATATGATAAAGGTCAAAATCAAAGAAATATGATACCAAGTGGAATTATGTTAGAGATGAGGATGGAAGTTACATAAATCCACTCATCCAATAGGTTCAAGGTAAGTTTTAAGGTCAAAGTTTAGTACTTATAACATTATTTTTAACCTTAATTACTTGATTTTCCCTTATTGTGGTGATAAATATAAACTATCATTATTATTCATAACAACTAAAAATAAAAGGAAACTATTTACCAAATTTGAACATAATGATTACTAATATATAATTACCTTTTCAATATTCAATTCACATAAGTGGAATAATTGAATTTAAAATTACACCCACAAAACATGACGAAAAACAGTTTTTTATAGAAATGCCTTTTTAAGTCAAAAAAATGAACTTATACCAAAAAATGATATAAAGAAGATTAAAATGTGATTAATTAGATTAAATATAACTAAATAATATATTTTTTTTATTTTAAATAAATTTCAAGTCATAATGGAAATTTTAAATTAATTAATTTATTGAAAATAAAGATAGTTTTATAAAAAGTTGTTTTTTAGCATTTAATGAAAAATAACTCTTTTTATAATTTTTTTAACCATAATATAATTTTTATATACTGATTTCAAAAATGATATACTATTTCAAACAAATTTTCTAAAAATTGTAGAAAACTATTATAATATTTTTCCAAAGGGAAGAAATAGGAGTCATTTATAAAGAAAACATATTTCTGATGAATAAAATTACTTTACTAAAAATTGGGTGATTCTTTACTAAGTATTTATCTATACATTTATATTGAGTATGAACTCTATATATATTTCATAAATCATTTAATCATATTTATATATACCAATTTAATAGATATGTTATAATTGTCATATTTAAATAATAATATTTCTTGGGTTATTTAGGCTTAGTGTTGCATGTCATATATATACTATCAAACATAATTTTATTTTTTAAAATATCAAGGTGTTACTTCTTCACACCTTTAATAAATTATATCCCCATAATTTGTAACCAAGCATATTAAATAATAGGCTAACATCTAAAAATTCATTTATTAAAATCCTACATCGTAAAAAGGTTTAATAAAACTTCCTCTTAAAAAGAGGGAAGATGATATACAAAGGTCATCACAAAAATAGTTACCTAAATAGGATAACATGAGTGAGTAGTGAGAATATTGGCATGAATAAAAAATGTATTATTCAAATAATTATGGAGAGTTGTAGAGATCTTTGAACATAAATAAGTGAATTATCAAGAGAAAGTTAATGATCACAAAACCATAAATTAAGGAGTTGTGAAAAAGACCACCAAATCATAAAAAATATTGTTTTTTTATAAAATTTAGTGAAAATATAAAAATTGAATTAAAAAATTAAATAAATTTTTCCTTAAAGTTTTTTATTTATAAAAACCATATTAAACTTAAAGAAGAAGATAAATATCATAAAATAGTTATGGTAGAGGGAATGTCAGTTAACACCATATACATTAAAAACATTCCCTAGGATTTTTTATAAAAGAATTACTAAAATAGAATTTTCAAAAAACATTATAAATATTATATTCAAACATTTTAAAAAGGAAATTATAACTTAAAATGTCTTTAATATATCATTTGAGTAAATAAAAATAAATTTTTGAAACAACTGTAAAAAATTTTGATATAGAAGAAAAATATACCTGATCAAGAAGAGAAAAAAGATTTACTTTTATTTTAAATAGTCTTATTGAAATAGTAAACTTGAGATAAAAATTGAATCATCATTAATAAATGTATATTCATGTTAAACACCTCAACCCAATGAAATATCATCAGAAATATTTGTAATCACCTCAAACTCCCAAAAATTCAAAAAGATTTGATACTTTAAAACAATTATCAAAATAAAATAAATATATATCCATAAAATTATTTAAGTAAAAAAGTTTAATACTAACTTGGTCATCTTTTTGACCAGTGGTAGGAATTTCACCATTGTCACCCTTCAATTGTGGGTTCATGTCCTACGGTCTTGTTGAATGTGATACGTTTTCACCTAGCTCGTGGGTTATCCTTTTCCTAAAACATTATAATTACAAAAAAATTCCCAAAATTTTTTTATGAACATATTAAAAAATAAAATTAATAATGAAATTGCTTTTAAAAAACTATGATTTTATATACAACTTATTTTTTTACATGAAATATTAATTAAATAGTATTACTTTAATATAATTGATAATATTAACCCTAAAGGTTATCAATAACTTTAAACTTATTTCCAAAAAATATAAAATCATTATTCCTGAAATAAA
Organism: Viscum album; assembly: GCA_963277665.1. Taxonomy (NCBI): domain Eukaryota; kingdom Viridiplantae; phylum Streptophyta; class Magnoliopsida; order Santalales; family Viscaceae; genus Viscum; species Viscum album. The sequence continues at coordinate 1,324,193,886 of OY728160.1, forward strand.
TGTTTCACTAAAACACATACTAAACCAAAAGGTGTTATTTCTGTAAATGTATTCCAAAATATCCTTAAAAATGATAACCTCCCATAATATAAATCCTAAAAAGGGGTTTCCACACCTTTAAGTTTATGATCAACCTTAGACTTATCAACCCAATACAATTAAGGTTTATCCCATAACACTATGTCTTATCATAAGTTTCTATAAGTTATATTTTCTCATTAATAATTATATCTTATAATTAAAATATTGTTTAACCCAAGCATTTATCCCAAGATTTACACCCTAGGTGTGAAGTAAGGGAACATTTACCATGCACCAGAATAATGTCTGAGATATGCTCGACCAAATCTTTTCATGGTTATTACCACTAGATGCATTTGTTCCTAATGGCATCCACTTTTAGTTTCCAGATTGAGATTTATTACTAGTAAAGCCACATATTCTCTACCTTACTAAAAAATTATGATGTCATTATATACTTATACTTATCCCTAAATGAAGTCATAGGGTAATGTTTCATAATATTTGTTTTTATAAAACTAGTTTACAAGGATTCATATAAACTTTTTATGATACCAACTCCAAAGACCCTTACCCTAGTAGTAAAAAGATGGTGGTTACTTTATTACATTTGCAAAAGATAGGAGTCACATCCTAAAGGACTAAATATTTTAGTAGTCTTGGTAAAATAGATATGTACTTGAATCTCACATTACATTTGAAAACCTAAAATACAAAACATTGTGAAAGTAAATATTTTTTATCCTTGAGCTCATTAAAAAATTCCTTATTCATACCCTAGGGAATTGAAACAAAATAAGGGTGAGAACATATGATTATAAAGGGTTACCTACAATGGAAGATGTCATGAGTAAATAAGGTATAATCAATATGGAAAGGTAAATAACTAAAAACATATTCCATTTAATCAATAACTTGATCATGCTAAATAATATGGTAGGAAAAATGAATATAACATTATGAAATATAAATAATCATATGATATTGAATATTATCCAAGAATATTATTCAAAATAATCACCCAGAATATAATAATTGATAATATCATGATATAATTCAAAATGTTAGACATTTTAAACTTACTGTCGAGGCCTTATGCCAAGACAATTTATACTACGAGTTTCCATACACCAAAATACCTTTTAATAAGGCTAGCTAATTGGTTTGTCTCATGATACATTCAAATGGATTGAGGGGATATGTAACCCATCATTTAATAATTCTAATGCATTAATTATATGATTGAATAGTATAACTTATTGAATACGACTTATTCAAAAATAATATGTATAGGAAGAACTAGTATACATAATGACAATAATTTCCCAAGTCAAACTAATCAAATACCATCTAGATAAATAATGTATATGGTATAATTAAAAATACATTCCATGTTTATAATATAATTGTTATTGTTGTTACTGAATTGAAATACCATAAAAAGTTCATTATTACATTATTGAGGAAAATACCCTTTTTAATTTGAAATTCCCTTTTCAAACCTAAAAATTTCTAGAATATTTTGAAAAAAAATGTTTCATTAATAATATCTATGGAAACTTGTAAAGGAATCTTAAAAAAACTAATAAATAATGATGATGTGAAATTTCATTTATTATAAGTATGTTAAAAAAAATATTTCTTTCACATTTTATATAAAAAATTAATAATACCTTATTCAGAAAATGAAAAAAAGATTACATTTAACATTTAAAAAAAAAATTAAATCATGGGTAAAAATAAATTTTAAAAATCATATTAAAATTTTAAAAACATTCTTGAAAATATTTTTAGAAAAAAATGGTAATAAAAGAAGAATATTCCCCACTAAAGAGGAAATAATGTCTTCTTTTCATGATTTTTTTTAATCTTTTGAGTAACTAAAAGTGTAAAATGAAAGGAAATCATATAATTATAAAAAAACTTGAGTTGAAGAATATTTTTTTAATATATAAATATCGTATAATTCCACCAGAAGAGGCTTGAACATAATCAATCTTGAATAATGATGAGATTATGAAATATACACTTCCATCTTTGGTAGATTTTGAATCACAATTCATATGAAAGAAATAAATTAAAAATGAATATATAAATGATAGGAATATAAAGGCAATAATGATATATCATATCAAAGGCTAATTCAATAAAACTTATTAAAGAATATATGTGTGTAATATAATATATATCCAAAATAAGACAATTTGAGATGAAGAACCCTTACAATGATTATAACAATGAAGTGAGAATTAATCATTAAACTGGTTACGTGAAAACATATTTAAATCCTAAAAAAGTGTAAATATAGTATAAAGAAAAAAATTCCATTTCACACATAATCTTGACAAAAATATAATTAATGGAGAAGTGATATAAACCAATAAAAGAAAATTAAGCTATAAAACATTTACCACTTGGTAACATTCAAGTAAAATCCCCTTGGATGAAATAATTTGAAGTGAAATATAAAATACCATGTAGTATGAAGGATTCCTGATTTAAAATTTAAATGGGAAAAACTATACACCATATAAAATAAATTAGGTGCATAATATTAAAATATTCCTCAATGAAAGTATATTGAGATTAAATCCTTAATCTCAGGTCTGACTCATCATGTTCATTATTTTGTTTCCTAAATAAAAAAATTATGTTAATTATTTACTTGATTAATAAAATTTTTCATGTTTATTATCAATTTTTTTATTACAATGTAATATTTATTTACCTAATCAATTAAGTCCACTTCAGAAATTTTAATAATATTTGGTTCATATTTTTAAAATGATCTTGGTAGGTTGGATATGGTAAAAGCGGTCATTGTTTCATTATATCAAGAATAATAATAATTATATAATAATAATTTTTTATAGTTAAATTATAATTTTAAAACAAACCATGAAATATGGTTATGAAAAATGAACTATGTTATAGTCATGGAGATGATAGATCATATGTAGGCAGGAGTAATGTTTCTATTTTTCAACGATCATGATAGGAAGAAGTTAAGTGTTATATTATATTTTAATAATGATAATTACACTACAAGAAATAAAGGCTTTCCCAATGGTTCTGAACCATTGGGAAAGGCTGGAGAACCGTTGGTATATGTTATACCAACGGTTCTGCAAACCACAAGGAATTAAGCTATTGGAAAAGATTTTTACAACGGTTTACAATGAAACGTTTTGATAGGTTGGAAAAGATTAACCTATCCTAACGGTTGTGCCAAACCATTGGGATAGTTTTTTCCAACTGTTTGGCTTGAACTGTTGGGAAAACCAAGAAGCCTACCTCTTTCCCAACGGTTCTATGAACCGTTGGTAAAAAAAATCCTCATAATTCTATGCCAATGGTTTGAAACCGTTGGCATAGCCTTTGCTGTACAAACTGCACAACAGCCAGGCTGTAATTTGCACAACCCCCCTCATTTCCAATCATTTCCAATTATTGTACATGCAGTAAACTAACACATAAATATACGATTATTGTACCTACAATAACCAACTAACACATACATATAAAGAAAAAATTCATACACATTTAACATATAATGCATCCTAAAACTATACACATACAGAATTAAATCAGAATTCATAACATAATTACAAACATACTTAATTCAATTACAATTCAATTAAAAATTTAGATGACAATTATATGTAGAATCCGGAATTCAATTAATTATTTGATCATTTTTTCATATACCATATGTTTTTACTAGAAATAACGTCCATTTTAAACAAAATACATACACCTGGAGTGATACTGGCCACACCATGCCTCAGATTGAGGCGAGGTTAACTCGTAAACATCACAAATGACCCAAAGATCGTTGTCTTAAAGTATCAACATATACCGAAAGCGTTTGGTCAGTTTTCCGTATGTTAGTTATTGTTTTCACTTAAAATGGAGTGGTTTTTAAATAAAAGAGAGACACTTTGAGTGGTTATGGCCACACCCGCCTCGTATTGAGGTAGGGTTGACTCGTACACGTCACAAATGACCCATGGATCGTTGTGCTAAAATATCAACACAATCAGAATCCGTTTGGTCGATTTTCTATATGTACTTAAAATGTTGTCCATTTTAAACATAAGTGAGGCAGTTTGGGTGGTGCCGGCCACACCGCGACTTGGATTGAGGAACGTTTGACTCGTACACGTAACATATGACCCATGGATCATTTTCCTAAATTTTCAATAGATTCCGAATGTGTTTGGTCAGTTTTTCGTATGCCAGTAGTTCTTTTCACTTATAATCTAGTCCATTTTAAACAAAAGAGGCACAGTTAGAGTGGTATTGGCCACACCATGTCTCAGATTTAGACGGGGTTGACTGATACATATATCAAATGACCCATGGATCATTTTTGTAAAGTATCAACACAATCCGAATGCGTTTGGTCGGTTTTCCGTAGTCAGTTGATGTTTTCACTTAAAATGATATCCTTTTGAAACAAAAGAGAGACACTTTGAGCGGTGCTGGCCACACCGCTCCATAGATTGAGGCAGGGTTGATTCTTACACATCACATATGACCCATGGATTGTTGTTCTAAAGTATCCACACAATCAGAATCCATTTGGTCAGTTTTCCGTATGTACTTATAATGTTGTCCATTTTAAACAAAAGAGAGACACTTAAAGTGCTCTCAGACACACCGCACCTCGTACTGAGGCAAGGTTGACTTGTACACATAACACATGACCCATGGATCGTTTTCCTAATGCATCAACACATTTTGAATGCATTTGTTCAGTTTTTCATATGTCAGTTGTTGTTTTCACTTAAAAAGATGTCCATTTTAAACCAAAGAGAGACACTATGAATGGTTTCGGCCACACCGAGCCTCATATTGAGGCGCAGTTGACTCGTACACGTCACATATGACCCATGGATCATTGTGTTAAAGTATCAACACAATCATAATCCGTTTGGTCAGTTTTCCGTATGCTGGTCATTGTTTTCACTTAAAATGAAGTCCATTTTAAACAAAAGAGAGACACTTTGAGTGGTGTCGGCTACACCGTGCCTCGGATTGAGCCAAGGTTGACTCGTACATGTCACATATGACCCATAGATCGTTCTCCTAAAGTTTCAACTGAAACCGAATGCGTTTGGTCAGTTTTCTGTATATACTTAAAATGTTGTCCATTTTAAAGAAAAGAGAGACACTTAGAGTGATCCCGACCACACCACGACTTGGATTGAGACCAGGTTGGCTTATACACGTCACATATGACCCATGGACCATTGTGATAAATTATCAATAGAATCCGAATGCATTTGGTCGGTTTTCCTATTGTCAGTTGTTCTTTTCACTTATAATCCTATCCATTTTAAACAAAAGAGACACAGTTAGAGTGGTACCGGCCACACCGCACCTCGGATTTAGACGGGGTTGACTTGTACATGTCTCAAATGACCCATAGATCATTGTGCTAATGTATCAACACAATCTGAATGCGTTTGGTTAGTTTTACGTATGCCAGTTGATGTTTTCACTTAAAATGATATCCTTTTGAAAGAAAAGAGAGACACTTAGAGTGGTGCTGACCACACCGCGCCTTGGATTGAGGCGGGTTTGACTCATACACATCACATATGACCCATTGATCATTTTCCTAAAGCATAAACACATTTCGAATGTGTTTGGTCAGTTTTTTGTATGTCAGTTGTTGTTTTCACTTAAAATGATGTCCATTTTAAACAAAAGAGAGAAACTATGAATGGTTTCGGCCACACCGCGCCTTGGATTGAGCTGGGGTTGACTCGTACACGTCAAATATGACCCATGGATCGTTTTTCTAAAGTATCGACATAATCAAAATCCGTTTGGTCGGTTTTACTTATGCTAGTTGTTGTTTTCACTTAAAATGAAGTCCATTTTGAACAAAAGAGAGACAATTTGAGTGGTGTCAGCCCCACCGCGTCTCGTATTGAGGTGAGGTTGACTCGTACACATCACATATTACCCATGGATCGTTCTCCAAAAGTTTCAATGGAAACCAAATGCGTTTGGTAAGTTTTCCTTATGTACTTAAAATGTTGTCCATTTTAAACAAAAGAGAGACACTTAGAGTGCTCCCGGAGACACTGCGACTCAGATTGATCCTGGGTTGGCTCGTACACGTCACATATAACCCATGGATCATTGTGATAAATTATCAATAGAATCCGAATCAGTTTTTTTGGTTTTCCGTATGCCAGTTGTTCTTTTCACTTATAATCTTGTCCATTTTAAACAAAAGAGACACAGTTAGAGTGGTACCGGCAACACTGCACCTCAGATTGAGGAGGGGTTGATTTTTACACGTCACATATGACCCATGGATCATTGTGCTGAAGTATCAACACAATCTGAATCCATTTGGTCAGTTTTCCATATTCCAGTTGTTGTTTTCATTTAAAATGAAGTCCATTTTAAACAAAAGAGAGACACTTTGAGTGGTGTCGGACACACCATGCCTCGGATTTAGACGGGGTTGACTCATACATGTCTCAAATGACCCATGGATCATTATGCTAAAGTATCAACACAATCCGAATGCGTTTGGTCGGTTTTCTGTATGCCAGTTGATGTTTTCACTTAAAATGATATCCTTTTGAAAGAAAAGAGAGACACTTAGAGTGGTTCCAGCCACACCATGCATTGGAATGAGGCAGGGTTGACTCATACACGTTATATATGACCCATGGATTGTTTTGTTAAAGTATCGACACAATCAAAATCTGTTTGGTTGGGTTTCCGTATGCTAGTTGTTGTTTTCACTTAAAATGAAGTCCATTTTAAACAAAAGAGAGACACTTTGAGTGATTTCAGCCACACCACGCCTCAGGTTGAGGAAATTTTGACTCATACCCATCACATATGACCCATGGATCATTCTCCTAAAGTTTCAACAGAAACTGAATGCGTTTGGTCTATTTTCCGTATGTACTCAAAATGTTGTCCATTTTAAACAGAAGAGAGACACTTAGAGTGATCTCGACCACAACGTGACTCAGATTGAGCCCGGGTTGGATCGTACACGTCACATATGACCCATGGATCATTGTGATAATTTATCAACAGAATCCAAAAGCGTTTGGTCAGTTTTCCGTATGCTAGTTGTTCTTTTCACTTAAAATGATATCCTTTTAAAACAAAAGAGAGACACGTAGAGTGGTTTCGGCCACACCGTGCCTCGGATTGATGCACGATTGACTCTTACACATCAAATATGACCCATGGATCGTTTTTATAAAGCAATTTTTTTAATGTGTTTGGTCGGTTTTCCGTATGCTAGTTGTTGTTTTCATTTAAAATGATTTCCATTTTAAACAAAAGAGAGACACTTTGAGTGGTGTCGGCCACACCGCACCTCGGATTGAGGCGAGGTTGACTCGTACACGTAACATATGACCCATGTCTCGTTATCCTAAAGTTTCAATGGAAACTGAATGCGTTTGGTCAGTTTTACGTATGCACTTAAAATGTTTTCCATTTTAAACAAAAGAGAGACACTTAGAGTGATCCCAGCCACACCGTGACTTGGATTGAGTCTGAGTTGGCTCGTAAAAGTCGCATATGACCCATAGATCATTGTGATAAATTATCAACACAATTTGATTGCGTTTGGTCTATTTTCCATATGCCAGTTGTTATTTTAACTTAAAATGATATCCTTTTGAAACAAAAGAGAGACACTTATAGTGGTTCCGGCCACACCGCACCTCGGATTGAGGCAGGGTTGACTCATACACATCACATATGACCCATGGATTATTTTCCTAAAGCATAAACACATTTCAAATGCGTTTGGTCAGTTTTTCGTATGTTAGTTGTTGTTTTCACTTAAAATGATGTCTATTTTAAACAAAAGAGAGACACAATGAATGGTGCATGAGTCCTTAACATGTAACCCATGTCTTATCCTAACAATTGAAAAGTAAACAAAATAAAACAAGGCATAATTCTCATAACATGGAGAATGTACAACAAGTCTTTATATTCAAATTAAAGTATATCATCACATGCATTTGATGAGCATGAGCTAATAAGCTTACCAAAACATTCATATAATTCAAGACATACAAAAATGGAATAATCCTAAATAACATTGCATGATCAGAGAAATAAAAAAAAGAATGTGAAATCAAGGAGGGTGGGGGGCAGTCTGGGGGTCTAGGGAGGTGGGTGGGGGGGCTGTCTAGGGTCTAGGGAGTAGGGTGGGGGGGGGGGGGGGGGCTGTTCGGGGGGGGCTGTCCGGGGGGCTGTCCAGGGGGTGTCCTGGGGGGGGGGGTGTCCGGGGACCAAGGAGGAGGGTGGGGGGGGGGATGTGCGGGGGGCTATCCAGGGAGTGTTTGGGGGGGGGGGGGGGGCTGTCCGGGGTCCAAGGAGGAGGGGGGGGGATGTCCGGGGGGTTGTCCGGGTTGGTGTCCGGGGGGTCTCCCGGGGGCTGTCCGGGGACCAAGGAGGATGGTGGGGGGGCTGTCCGGGGGGTTTTCGGGGGGATGTCTGGGGTGCTGTCCGGGATCCAAGGAGGATGGTGGGGGGTTGTCCAGGGTCCAGGAAGGAGGGGGGCTGTTCAGGGAGTTCCCAAAAACACAAAACCCTATAAACATGGTCAAGATACACCACAACCACTAAAATACAACAACATCCATGAAAATAGACAATATATAAAAAAATCAACTCCAATACTATACTACAGGTCTAGATAAAACCAACAACTATAATATACTAAACATGAAATCTCAGTAATATTAGTAAAAAATGTAATGGATCAATTTTTCCCACATCACCATCACCATCATCGCCATCATCATCACCCTCGTCCTCGTCCCCATCATCGTCCTCGCCCTCCTCAGCGCCCTCCTCATCGCCCTCGCCCTCCTCCTCGCCCTCGCCATCCGCCTCGCCCTCCTCCTCTCCCTCCTCTTCCGCATCAGACTCCTTGCCATCATCATCATCAGGCTGGACATCATCTTGACCACCACTATAACTTCCACCTGGTACACCATATATAGAATGTATCGACGACATATATTCATCAAAAGCTGGTCTATCCTCTGGTGGAAGTGTTGGATGTAGAACTTCAATAAATTTCATAAATGCACTGTTTTCCCTAGTAGAATATTATGTCATCTCTGTGGCCCTTTTCTCAGCCTGTTCTGCCTGTGCCCTAACTTTATGCAGCTTGGTGGCACTAAAACTCATACCTGAGGAGGGATAATACCTCTTCGGGGCTATCCTAGGTTGGCAGCATACTCTACCAGGATGCTCCTCTCCCAACACCTGATGTAAGTGATCAGTGGGCCCAAAATTGTCTGGTTCTTGGGCATCAAGGGCCTCTAACGCAGCCTGTTACAAATATAAATATAATATTAGGTTAAAAAATAGATATTAAAATATAAAATCAATAGATTAAAACTTACAATTTGCTGCTCAGTTGCTTCATTGATGGAACTTCCATCCTTTTTCCGTCTTCTTGAGCAAAACAGTTTTTCTCTAAGCACACGTCCTTCAATATTCTGTATTTTCATCTACAATGACATTGAAAACTAAGGTTATATGAAAACTTTAGCAAATGATTAAATAATTGAGGAAATAAAAGAAAGTGTTAGTCGTAAAGAAAACTTATAAATAATTGTCATACCTGCTTCCTCTCATGATTTGGCATCGTAGTACATCCTAGTGCGTGGAGGTATTTTTTTTGCATCAAAGTTTTTTTTCCAGATGATTCCTAAATAAAATTTGATAATGAAAAGGATAATATTAATGCAAAACATGAAAGTTATTATTTAAATACCTCAAATGTAATTCATACCTTAAACTGGGTAGTCGTCCAATGAGTAATCATCTGACGATACTGCTCTTTAGTATAATCATCCACGACTGGTACCGCCTCTAACTCAGTGCCAACTCTTGCACGCCAGCCAATATATAACTCATGCTTGTAGGACCTCAAAATCTCACCTAAATCCTTTAGACGTTCTGGTCATGCACCCTCACCATCGAGAAAATTAGATCGAAGCTAACATCAAAATATGAATTCATATAAATACGAAAATAATTCATGGCATTAAATACAACATATTTTTTTACCCATATCTCTACCCAAGCTCTATCCTTGACCTCATGTGGAAAATGTCTCCATGATAGCGGGTGGAAGAGAATGATGTTGGAGTATTTGGAAAGCGTCGCCAAAAAACTCCGACATTGCTGCCCTGTTTTCTCAACCATTTGGTTTTCTTCATTGTAATCCACCATAACCTATGTGCAGAGGTTCCACACCAAACACATGTGTGTACGCCCCCGCCCCCGCCTCCTATTAGTAGATATATCTGTCATGAAAGAAATTTTTTTTATCAAAACATGTTAAAATGAAAATAAATATTGATATAAAAATTTTTAGGGTTCTAAAAATATACCTGCACCAGTCTGATCGCTGAGCATCGCTGGATCCACAGAAACTGATGGAACACCCTGTGGTGGAACATGAGTTGAAGACGATGGAATATAGAAGCTCGTAGGGATAGAAGTAGAAGGAAAAGAAGATGGGACAACTGTATGGACGGATTCTGACTGGGGAGTGGGAATCATCCTGGGATATGAAAATGATGGGCCAAAAGATGAAAAGGCGGCGAAAACACGAGAGACCTAAATACCCCGTGTGTCCCTAATGACACACCAGGATCAGAATGTGGGAAGGATGACATGTCAGTGGGAGGGGCAAGGTCTATTCGGGTACGTGAAGCTGCTCGTCCACCTCTGGTATGAACCCTACTCGTACCACCGGCCTGAGTACTCGGACCAGTACTAGGCTCCTCGTCGAATAATTGTCGACGTATAGGTGGATCCTACAAAAATGTTTATAAAAAAATTAATCACATGATATTATATATTCTTTAAATTTATATACTTGAAATAAAGTACTCACTATAGGCACTAATGGTGGAACGCCCATCTCCACCATTCGAAGATTGTTCTCCATCATTTTTTTCCTTCGTATCTCTTCAATTGGCTGCATTTCCAACTTTTGAAAACAAATATGTAATTAATTAGAAAAAGGAAACTAATGTGTAAACCAAAAAGATAAATATATGAGGGAATAGGGGATTCATTGGTAATTTAGCTATCAATTGTTTTAGAAGAGATTGAATGGATTTAATAAATCATACAAGTTGTAATGTTCACCAAGTTAGAAATATTGTTTGACTAGGATTGAATACAGTTTAATTCTAAATTATAAAATGTAATTAAAATAAAACTAAAACCAATAAACATTGAAAATTCACATAACAGTCAAGTCATCTAAAACATATTTGTGATCAATACAAAATCAATTTTAATATTACCAACCTTAACAACCAAACTCAAGGTAAACCAAAAGAATTGAGAACATGGATGAATGATTCAATATATTTTCAACCACAACTTCATGTTCACAGTCAACTCTGAAAATTGAGCTATTGGAGTCATCAAAAGAAATAAATGGATTGGTTCCAATGGCACTAGGGATAGTGTCAATTCCATCATCACCATCATCAAAAATAGGTCTTGGAATTACTTCAACTATGACACCAAATTCAGGTCGAAGTTGGTATTTGACATAAAAACATGTTTAGCCATTGATGCCAACACATATGGTTCTTCGGTAGCAAGAGTGTGAGTCATATTAATTACTCGAAATCCACAATCATCAATAAATGTGCCCTTTCTCGTCATCGAATCAAACCAATGACATTTCATCATTGTAACTCGTCCATGAGAGTAATAACCAAATATTATTATTTTCTCAACGACTCCATAATAACCCACATTTTCAAATCGCGGTCTGCTATCTGATGCACTGGCATAACAAGATGTTGTGGCAGTAACCATAACCCCATCATGTTGTGTTCTCATGTTCTTTGCTCGTTCAGTGATAATAAATTTGTACCCATTGATAACAATTGATTTACAGTCACAAACCACAGTATTAGGACCAAAAGAAAAAGCTATTATTTCCTTAGAGACAGAGTCAAAAGACAAAATCAATACCTGCAAAATAAATGACTATTAAACTTAATCAAATATTGATATAATTATTTTAAACAGTAATATTTTTACCTTCAATTTTAACCAAGCAGAAAACTTTTTTCTATGAAAAGTCTATCTCCTTCTCAAAGATAAAGAATGAGGCTTCCTATTTATTATTGTTTTATGTTACCTGTAGATAAAAAATATGAATAGTCTAACAGATATATATGTAAGATATACATATTCAATTTAGTTACCTGATATAGTCATCAAAAAAATCACAGTTGAACAAAACTGTGTGATGTGCCATCTCCCACTCTTCATGGATTAATTTCTTCAATGTATATGATCCAGGAATTCCTCCTGTTTGAGGAAGTGATGGAAAACTGGGTTTAATTTGCTCAAACTATTATTCTTCATTTTTCATTGGTCTGTTCATTCTTGTAGTAAGATCAGACAAATACATTGAGCAGAAATCCATTCATTCTTGAGCCAAGTAACCATTCAAAATAGAACCTTCAGGATTAATTCTATTCCGGACATAAAAATTTAATGTGAACATATTTATTTCAGTTGGATACATCCAATGAAAAGAAACAGGTCCTCCAAGAAGTATTTTAGTGGGAATATGGACAGTCATATGCAACATGCATGTGAAAAATGATGGAGGAAATATTTTCTCCAACTCACCCAAAATTAATGGGGAATCTGTCAACATTTTTTCAAGAAAGACTTGGACAACTTCTTAGAACAAATATATCTAAACAAATGGCACAACTGAATAACATTCACCCTTACATTATTGGAAAAATTATGATAGATTGCTATTGGAAGCAACTCATGCAGTAGAACGTGATAATCATGAGTCTTCAAAGATTTTAGCTTCAACTCTCTTCTATTGACCCATTTAGATATGTTGCTTGAATATCCATTAGGAAGTCTAATAGTCTCTAATACTTCCAGAATTTTTTTTTCTGTAGGTATCATCACATAAGAAGCACATGGAAGTTTCAATTTTTTTCACTGATACGCATAGGATGCAATACTGGTCTGATGCCCCAATCCACCAAGTCACGCCGAGATCATAAATCATCTTTTGTCTTCCCCTTGACATTTAGAAGAACCGAAAGCAACATTTCACATATATTCTTTTCAATATGCATTGCATCTAAGAAATGATGTAACAAATTGGTTGACCAATAAGGCAAATAAAAAAAGATACTCCTTGTAAAGACCCAAAGCTTGACGTACATGGACATTACATTACTTTTGCGGAATACTTAACACAAAACAAGAACTAACAAACAAGGACCCTAATAGTTTAGTGTCTTTGGAAACTCAGAACACAATCTTCTAATCGTGGTGAAATATCTTCAACATCTCCCATAAAGATCTTCCCCTTTTGGTTTTCTTACCTAAAAACTTTCTTTAAATCTTGGGGAAAAGAAAACTTATAAAAGGGTGAGCTCAAATGCTCAGTAAGGGTAATCATGGATAAAATGAAACAAATCATATACATTTGAACTTAAATACATGAACATATTATTTAAACATCAAGATCTTGATCAATGACATAAAACATGGTTGTGCGTACAACATAGATCATAAAGAAACATTAATCCTGATAAAATAGCCTGAGAATAAAACATGTAATTGGGGAAACCATTAAGCACATGTTATGATTTCCATAGTAGCCAAGACATTGCTTCCAAGACTATCTTAGTGGAAAAAGTCTCTTTCTGAATCGAGTTCACTCCTCATTTCAGTCCTATAACACTGAACCAGATTAACGTACTGTTCCATCCATGTCTATCTAATGAGATATAAATCTTTACCCAATGAATTGGAGGGAGAAATAGGTCCCACCCATCTCATATTGAAATAATTCTTATTTTTTCCACAAAACAATCATAAAGCATTCATCTTAACCCAAATAATAAATTGGGTTTCATAAACATCATTCCATTATAACATAATCCATATAAAACAAATGGATATCATTTCATCATAAGAAAAGTGAAACCATGTAAATCATAGAGACATTATACTTGAAACATACAAATATGAAATAATGTCATCTTAGATGGAAAATGGTTTTGATAAAACATTTGAAATGAATTCTTGAAGAAAATATCCTTTCTTCTTCAAAATCATTTTCTTTTCACAAAATTCCATGAAATTTTGAAAGAAAAGGGTTTTGTTGAAAATAATCATGCAATATTGTAGAGTAAGCTTTATAAAAATAATGAGTTATAAAACTTTAAAAATCCATTCATGTCGTATAAGTTAAAAAAAATTCTCCTCGTACTTTTGTCAGAAAAGTCAAAAAGTACCTCGTATGGTAAAAAAAAGAAAGATTCCCTTCAAACCTTGTGGTAAAAGTCATAAAAGGGTAAAAATGACTTTAAACATACATGTAAGAATACTAAACATTTTATGAAAACATTTTTAGAAAACATTGACATGGATGATAAACATAACCACAGTAAATACTTACGAATAAACAATCTCAGATAAGAATGAGATTGGAATAATTATCTCTTACCTTAGATACGGTATGCTTCGTACATATCTGAACCTCCAGTATAATGATTTAAATAATTTCATTGACTTATTACAGAATGATATTCATTTTTATGATATAATATATGGTTCAATTATGTCTTTATATTACCCTTTCTTTTGTAAATCCATGTTAAAGCAGCGTTTTGGGTAAAATCGTTTCATTTATCGTACATGTTTGGACTTGTTGTTCTTGATATTATTATTTCTTATATCATGATTTACTTACTTCCAGAATGTGACTCATGATTTATATATCACATATATTCAGTATATATATATATATAATAGATAGATAAATGAAATTGAACACACCATTCATGGAGACGGTAGGCCGTACGTACGCATGAACGCTGTTTTCCTTTCCTTATTGACTTGAATGGAAGTAAGTAGATGACACACACACACACACACTTATATATATATATATATATATATATATATATATATATATTCACATAAATCCAGTAGCATTATCATTTCACATATTTCATTATTATTCATTATATATACTTTATAATAATTCTTGAGTGGTAAACATGGAGAATGAATTTCATCGCGTCGTGGAGACGGTAATCCATACGTACACACGAGTTATGATATCGTTCCCATATTTATTGAATGGAATTGGAATGGATAATAAAATATATCAGAATCAGTATGATGTTATAATAACTATGTATAGTTATTCTTTACACCATTATACCCATCCAAGTAAGGTGGTGTTGGAAAAATAGATTACACCACAGCTTGGAGACGGTATTCCGTACGTACGCCCGTGCGGTGATTTCGTTTTCCGTAGGATGGATAGAAGGTGAAATGGGGTTGTTTAATATTTATAATAACATATCAGTATATTATTGATACTGATGTTATTACTTTATAATGAAACAACTAAATAAGAAGAAGTTTAATAAAAAAGAAGCTTGAAAGAATCAGTAGAAGAGATTACCTCTTCTTCGATGCACCTCCTTTAAAATTCTTCTTAGGGCACTAGGGTTGGTCTTTTGAGAATACCAGAACCTATATGATATAACTAGAGAGGTTGATAAGAGGAATTGGCAGGGTTTGGCCGAGCTTCAAGGCTCAAAAGGGTGTGAAGAGAAGTGAGAAGGGGTTCCCTTTTTATAAGGGGGAGAGGGGCACCTTTGGAAATATTAAAAATATTAATTTATAATAAATCTAACCCCACTTAAAAACCTCAAAAACGACTAATATTCAAATATTAGATGAGATAGGGTTGTAATCTCATCAACCAATAAAATTTATACATGTAGGGAATTTATTTTAAACATTATCAACTAGATTTATCCTTATTTAATCAATTAAATTTTATTTGTGGTAATAAGATTCTAAATTTTAAATTATTACAAATAATTACTTATGTGCGGTGAATTATCTATAATTAGATCATTTATGACATTGTAGACTATATAAATTTTAATTTATAATTTTTAAATATTTTTGTGATTTTTAAACAATTTAATAATATGTTATTTTTATAAAATAACAATAGTGTCAATTTTGACACTATTCATTTATTTGAATTTAAATAAAATCCACATAGAGGATATATCCGAACTAAAATATTTAATAGGTTCCTAAAATGTCATAGTAATCTGAAAAATTAGTGGAGAACATTAAATAGTTCATATAATATTTATTTTACTATTTGTAAAACCATTTATTTGATATTTCTCTTAATAAAAGAATTACTACAACAGTTTTGTATAATTATTAAATATACTTATTTCTTGCATAAAAATTAAAAATAAAATACTAGTATGAATATAAATCTTATATATTTCATAAGAAAACATTTAGTCAGATTTATCTTCTAAAACACCCAAATTTTAAAATGTTATATTTATTAAATTATGAAGGTGACAACTTTTACATCATATAAAATAAAATAATATAAGTGTCATAATCACTCTTATTAGACTCCAAATGGTCATATATTCGGTAATTAGATGATTATGGTGTATATATACACTACCAATATGTTTTGGTCAGGTTTGTGAGCCCTTTAATATGTATTACTATTTCAATAAAAATAATATTATCGATTTTTTTACTAAATAAATAATTTCTGCATCATTAATGTATAAGCTAATAAGGTAATTAAATAACTCTTAAAAATTACAAATAAATTACCATGATAAATAAAAACATTTTATATTTAAAATGAGTATTTATAAACGAATTTTTATTCTGTATAACCTTATATTAAAAATACTTTAATTATTAAAGTTTGAGTGAGACATATTTCACTTTCCTTTAAATAAAATAAACTAAAAGTCTTAATCACCTTAAAGTGGGTTATAATGGATTCCATTTCGACCCAAATATGACTTAGGACAAAATATAATCATCCAATTGTATTATTACAAGTGTTAGGGTAATTTTATAATATTATATTTACCCTTAATTACCCGATTTATCTTTTACTAGGGTAAATAAAATTTACCGTAGTTACTATTCATAATGTACAAAAATAAAAAATATTCTATTAATATAATTTGGACCCACTGATTCCAAATATGGAATCCATTTTTCCAAATTCAATACATAGAAGTTGCAGAAATTAAATTAAAATTAATCCTGTTGTTGAAAGAAAATGGGTTTTTGTTTAAAACATTGCAAAAGATTGAATTGATTTAACCTACAAATTAAATGTAAAATCAATGGTAATGACATAAATTATATTAAATGGTAAAAATATATTATATTTATACTTTAAAACCATTCAATAATACAATTTAACCAAATAAATTATTACGATGAAAAAAGTTGTTTTTAATTAAAATATAGCGTGTTTTTACTATTCAATAAAATATGAAAGTTATCAGAATAATATGAAAATTTTATACAAGGTAAAATTTTATATCCTTATTTCAAAGAATAATTTTATTTTGTAAAATTTAACTTATAAAAATGTCAAAATCTAGATTTAATGTGGGAGCGCCATCAAAAGGCAACAAAACTACATTTTTTAAAAAATAATTATTTTACCCGAAAAATTTATTTTATTCTCATACCATGTTCTAGAAAATGAGTAAGATGAATATTCATGTTATAAAATTAAAAATGTAGTTAATAATATTCATAACTACTAGTTCGTGATAACCATATAACGTTGTTTAGTGAAACCCGGTATTGCGTACAACACACACTATCGAGGAAGGTCGCGATTGCGTGTAATGCGAGCCTGGTCAGGGTTGCGTGTAGTGCAATATCCCTTTGGTGTTGAGTATAACATAATTAAAAACTTATTTCCTTTATACATTAAAAAATCTATATTTAATGTTGTGTAGAATAATTTCTTCAAAAAGAACTTGAAATTGTGTGTAACACGACCCAAGAATAGTGTTGCATATACTGCAAGCTAATACGGTGTCACATATAGCACAAGCTAATTTTTATGTAGCATACAACACAAGACATCAATGAAATTAAAAGAATATTCTTCATAAAATCTCTGGGTGTTACATTCTACCCCCTTAAAATGAATTTTTCCCGCGAAATTCATCGGGGTTATAAATGGTTCACTACTTGAAAGTTTCTTTATTAGAAACCCACATTGTAAAAAGGAATACAAAAACTTAACTTTAAAAACTAAATTATGAAACATAACGGTTAACCAAATTAACTAATCACTGGGTTTCCACATAGGAGAACATAAGTGAAAGTATGGATATGGAAGAGAAATCTAACCATAATGTTATGATGGTGAGTGGTAGAGAACATGGCTATGAAAAATCCAATAATCACAAATCCATAAATTTGTGATGATATAAGGTACAATCTGATTCATCGGATATAAGGGAACTGGGACAACATTTTTGGTTTTCAAGATCATTTTCCTAATGTTGATGATTTTTTGTATAAGGATAAATACTTACCTGATTTCAGTGTAAAATCATCATTGGTAATTCCATGAACAATTTACGCTTCATCTCTTATTTAAAGATATGAAGTTGAATTTGAAATTCTTGAAGTATTATAAGATCATGCGATAGAATGATAGGTCATTCCATCTGTCTCTATCACAATAAAAGGTGAGTATAAGATATTAAATATACATAAGTCCATCTATGGTGAGGTTAATTGTACATGGTTCAAAAAATGGACCTATACTTCATCTATCATACCACGTAATAAAATAAAACTAATTTCTACAAACCAAGGACTTCATGTAGGCCAGTGGTAGGCGATGAAGGCCTGTCACACTTTGGTTGGGGGTTCAATTCCCGCAACCTTGTCCGAAGCGACGGGTTGTCGCCCGTCCTGCAGGTTGTTTTTTTTCTAAAACTATACTATCATAATATCACAAAGCTCTATCCTTAAACAATACTATCTGATGTCCAACTTAGTCCATTCCAAACTTTATGCTTTTCAAAAATACTTCTGTCTAATCTTATAGTATAAAGAGAATGATTACTAAAAAGGTCATATAACAAGAACATGAATACCATCATTTATCCCTCACATATCACAAGATATATCATTTTTATCACATTCAAAACATGTGAATACCTCGATCTTGTATTCTCAGGAAAAATTAATACCCATTGAACCTTACTGAAAACATGAATGCTGTCAAACATTAACTCTTTCCAAATACCAAAATCCCAAAATTTTGATATACTGAAACCATGGTATCACTTTGTCCTTATATCAGTTATGAGCTCATGAATACTATCAAACATATTATTTTCTCCTTATAGATTCATTATGCACATATCATCTGCTTTCTAAAAATATTTCAGTCACTTTTCATGGTTACCAGTACCATATTCTTTTTGAAAACCACAATTGACCAATACATAGATATTTGAATATACCATAAAAGTATCTCAACAACATTATTTTTTATTACAAATAAATAAACACTTCAATCCACCCTCTTCAATGATTGTCATGGAATAAGTCCATCCTTAATTTAGAAGTAACCTCTTAGGTCAGGGAATTGAGTTGGGTAATGTCAATGTTCTCCACAGATAAGACATTGAACTCCATAACAATTGGTCACTCTACGACCCTTCTATCCACATAGATAAAATCTTCCCCACCATTTGATGTATTCATCAAGGTTCTTCTTCCCTTATTTGGAAGTCTCAATCTTCCTTTCTTTATGCTCCTCAACATAAGAACATGCATAAAAGTCTATCTTCCTATTATTTGATGAATTAGGAATACCACTAAATTTCACCTTGTTAATCTTATATCGCGATGACTGATTTTTCATAATCACAATATCTTTCTCTCTATGCATTACATAATTTCGTTTCTCATAGTCACCAATTTTTCCATTGGATTCAATGTTAACTGAATTCCTTCTGGTTCCCTCCATTTACTAAAACACAAAAAGAATTCTGTGAGAGGAAAAATCATTCAAGGAAAATAACATAACCAAGGGGGAGTACCTTCGACATCTAACATATTAGGTTTAATTCTAATATCATTACTGTAATTCTAGGACTATAACCTATACTTATACATAACCTTAGGGACATCCCTAGAAATACCTTAGAAATATCTCTAGGGATCTCACTAATGTTTTCATATCCTAGTTTCCAAAGGTTGACTAAACCTTTCCACTAATACCAACTATAGAGACCCAAAGCTTTACGTACATGGAAATTACATTAATTTTGTGGATTAATTAATAAATAATAAGAACTAACACTCAAGGACCGTAATAGTTTAGTGTCTTTGGAAACTCGGAACACAATCTTCTAATCATGGTGAAAGATATTCAACATCTCCCATAAAGATCTTCCTTATAGCGACCCGACCTTTTCTTAATTTACTATTACATCATTTTAAAGATAAACAACATAATATCATTACACATAGAGGATCAAAAGGTTTAGTGTCTTGGGAAAACTAGGACAATGCATAACAAATACAACATCAAGCATAAACATTGATTTAATTTCTTCTTCTATAGCTTCTTATTAGCACTTGTCCTCTCCTTAGTACATGTAGCCACCTGAGGATATACATCAAAAGGGGTGATCTAAAATCCCATTAAGAGGATATATAAGAACAATATACCATGGGGTGAGCATAATCATGACATAGGCAAAAGATCATGAACATGAGAGGAGCATAAATAAAAGACTTGAAATGTGGCAATGCATAAAAATGAAACATCATGTCTTAGTGGTTAACTACCACTCATATTTGTGAACCAAGCTAGAATATTTTTCACACATAATTTCACATTTACTCATGAGATTCATCACTTTACCCAATTCATTGGAGTGCTATATAATTTCGAGCGCACCCGTCACATTTAAACATTCATATTGTGATATATAATTCCAGGGGCACCCATCACATCATAAAATTATCATTTATAATTAATTCCATAGTGAACATATAACATAAATAAACATAATTAAACCATGAAAAGGAATGAGTCTCATCTCATAATAACACATTCATAAGCTTTGGGTTCCCAAGAGAAAGAGGGAATAACACACATGTTACAGGAGCCGTCCACTTGGAGTGAGAAGTAAAAGGGGTGTTCTTAAAAGAAGAGTTCTTTTGGAAAACACTTCGTTGGACATAAAAACCAGTAAAAAACATTTATATCCCAGAAAATTAAAGTAAATTATGAAAAAATTATCTTTTAGGAGTAACCATATCAAAAATGGAGTGAAAGAGGGAGAACCCGAAGGAAGAAAATTGGGTTCGAGATTTCGCCTTACCTTGTACTCGAATGCCTCCTTCTATTTAATGTACTATATAATGACATTATATTCATTAATTAGAAATTAAATAAACTTGTATACATTAATAGGGTTCATTCGGTTTTCATTATGCCATATTATGTTCCTTTGGATGACTTATAGAGTTTAAAACATTGTTCGGGGATGTTCGTTTTCATGGTTTTCTTGAGAGGTTCACTTGTATTCTAAAATTGAAGTTTGGGTAGATCATGGGTAAACATACAAAACTAATATTAAATGTTATTAATGATATTACAGGAGCTTTAATTATTTTATAATTAATTATATTAGATCCATGTGGATGAATCATTAGATAAGAATTTAATGATGGTTATTTGGGTTAATTTGTGGGGTTTTTGGATCACAACGAACTTGTTTTAACTTTTCACTTAGTAATATGGACTTAGGTTATTTCCAGAACTTAAAATAGAACATAATACATATAATATATTCTGTCTCAACCATAAAAATGGTTTCATGACCAGATCTGAAGGTAGAAATGGAAGAAGAGAGCATGTTGTTTTTGAAGGTGATAAATTAACACCTCATGAACAATGTTCTCTTTAATAAAATAAAAGGAAGAGGGAAAGGGTGTGGGGTGATAAAATATCCAATTATAATCATAAAATTACATTATATGTATGAAAATGGAGTTACAAAACAATTTGGATGAATATAGGTGGGGAGAGATCAAGAAAGGAACTTGAACTTGAAAGGAAATTAAAGGAGAAGAGGGAAGGAAATTACCTCTTAAATATTCCTCTTGAGATCCTCTTTAAGGAAGCTAGGATTGGTTTTTTGATGAGACCAGAAGATTTTGGACGTGGGGGAGGGGCTAGGGAAGGTTTTTGGGAAGAGTTTAGAGAATTATTGGAGCTTGAGAGGTGTGAGGAAATGAGGGAGTGAAGGGTGACTTTTATAGTGGAGGGGAGAAGGGTTTCCTTAATATAAAATTCACAAGTTTATTATTTTCCCAAAAGAGAAGGAATAGTGATTCTTGAATGACCAATAATAGTAATTTTATAATGTAATCCAGAACCAAGTGAGCTTATATCATAAGAAGATCACCGATGACTCAATTAATACATTATTTAGCATTTATTGTGAATTATCGGATTCTACTATTCATAAAAATTCAAGTATCTCAGAAAAATCCCAAAAATTTTCCCAACCATTTTTCGATGTGTAGAATCCAAAATTGAAGTCCATTTTTAAAAAACTAATTTTATAAATATTATTAATTTAATTTTTAATTAAAATCACAATTTACTTAAAAAAACAGTTTTTAAGATTAAAACTGATTTTATTATTCTTTCAAAAATTACGTAGGGTCTTATAAAATTATCTAAAAACTATTCGACATTGATTAAATATATTTTAATGAAATAAATATATTTTTTTTAAAAATTAATTAATTAATTATAATTAATTATTTATGACTTACAAAATACCAAAACATTTACTAAGGTCAAATTGTCACTTTCTAAGTTGTCTAAATTTTATTTAATCATTCATAGGTAATGTTACTCTTATGTTCGATGATTTACTATTCATAAGGGTCATATTACTATTCATAAGGGCATGTTACTATTCATAAGGGTAGGTCACTATTCACCAAAAATATTTTTGTTTCATTAGACTACAAAAATCATCTTGAACACAACCGTGTATGTCGGATTTTCAAAATTCCAAACATAGGGGTGAAAAAATTATGTTTAAAGGTCACTTATCACTTAGTAGATCATTATATTGTGTTTTCATGTTATTTTATGACATAAATATAAGAAGGGAATTTTCCATTGAAAAACTTTGGGTCGTTACATTCTTCTCCTCTTAAGAAATTTCACCCCCGAAATTTTACTTTACACAAAAAGGTGAGGGTACTTCTCCTTCATTTCCTCTTCTGGTTCCCAAGTTGCTTCCTCAAACTTATGGTTCCTCTACAACACTTTGACAAGATGGGTTGTCTTGTTGAGTAGAACCTTATCACTTTGGTCCAGAATCTTTACTGGCTTCTCTTCATAGGAGAGATTATCTTCCAGCTACACCACCTCTGAGTTTAGTACATGTGAGGGGTCTGGTATTTACTTCCTCAGTAGTGATACATGAAATACATCATGAACTTGAGCCATATTCGGTGAAAGTTCTAGACGATAGGACACATCTCCTATGCGGTCAAGGATCTCAAAGGGGCCAATATACATTAGTCTTAGCTTCCCTTTCTTCCCGAATCGCATGACTCTCTTCCATAGAGATATTCAAAGGAAGACTTTATCTCCAATGTCGAACTACAAGTCCCTTTGATGGTTGTCAGCATAGCTCTTTTTCCGACTTTGAGCAGCTTTGATGTGTTTCCGGATGACTTGAACCTTCTCGGTCATCTCTTGAACAAGATCGGGCCCAAGTAGATTTCTTTCTCCAACTTCATCCCAACAGGTTGGAGTTCTACATCGCTTCCCATAAAGAGCTTCATACGAAGCCATCTGAATACTCGATTGGAAGATATTGTTGTATGAGAACTCAAAAAATGGGAGATTCTGATCCCATCCACTTTTGAATTCTAGAGAGCAGACTCTCAGCATATCTTCAAGCATATGAATAGTCCTTTTAGACTGGCCATCAGTTTGGGGGTGATAAGCCGTGTTGAAATTTAATTTAGTACTCAAAGCACGTTGAAGGCTCCTCCAGAACATAGATGTGAACCTTGGATCACGGTCAGAGACAATTGAGAGTGGAACACCGTGCAGTCTCACCACTTCCTTCACATATATCCTTGCATGTTTTTCAAGCGAGAGGTCTTCCCGAATAGCGATAAAACGGGCAGTCTTGGTGAGTCGGTTAACCACAACCCATATCACATTATTTCCCTTTGACATCTTCGGGAGGCCTGTGACAAAGTCTATAGTAACATTTTCCCATTTCCACATGGGTATAGGCAATGGATGCATCATACCTTTGGACTTTTGTCACTCAGCTTTAACTTGCCGACATACCAAGCACCTTGATATATATTCAGCAATCTCCTTCTTCATGTTATCCCACTAGAAGTGTTCTCGGAGATCACGATACATCTTGGTACACCCAGGATGGATAGAGAAATTTGATCTATGTGCATTATCCAATAGCTCATTCTTTATCCCGGGTGATGAAGGAACACAGATCTGCATTCCAAACCGAATCACACCATCATCGTCGATATGGAACTCTTGTAGATTCCATTCCTTTACTACATTCACCCTCTTTTGTATCTCCACATCATCCCTTTGCGCTTCCTTAATCTTCTCTTGGATGGATGGTTGCACAATCATTTGGTAAAGGTAGGATGTATCCCCTTCCCTTATGATTTCCAAATCTATCCTTTGCATATCCAAGAAGATAGGGTCTTTCTCAATCTGCAACATGGATAGAGTAGCATATTATTTTCTGCTTAGAGCATCAGCTACCTCATTTGCCTTCCCAGGATGATAGTGAATAGAGCAATCGTAATCCTTGATTAGCTCTAACCATCTCCTTTGATGCATGTTGATCTCTTTTTGTGTGAATATATATTTTAGGCTCTTGTGGTCAGTGTATATGTCACACTTCTTTCCATAAAGGTAGTGCCGCCAGATTTTCAAGGCAAAAATCATGGCTGCCAGCTCTAGATCATGCGTCGGGTAGTTTTGCTCATGGATCTTCAAATATCGTGAGGCGTAGGATATCACATTATCATTTTGCATGAGTACACAACCCAAGCCTTTCTTTGAAGCATCACTGTATATCACAAAACATTCTCCACTTTTCGGTAGTGTGAGTACAAGTGCAGTGATCAGCCTTATAATTATATCTTTGAAGCTTCCCTCACATTCTTCTATCCAGACATACTTTACCCCTTTCCTTGTTAACTTAGTTTGCAGGCTTGACAATCGTGAGAAGTTTCTCACAGAACGTCGGTAGTACCCAACTAATCCAAGAAAACTACGGATTTCTGTGACACTAGAGGGTCTGGTCCATTCCTCAGTCACCTTTGTCTTTGAAGGATCCACATAAATTCCCTCACTTGTGATCACATGTCCCAAGAACGTGACATGATTCACCCAAAAGTCACACTTTCTGAACTTGGCGTACAACTTCTCCTTTCTCAATGTTGCCAACACAAGTCTTAGATGTTCTTCATGTTCCTCCTTTATTTTGGAGTATATGAGAATATCATCGATAAACACTACCAAAAATTTGTCTAAGTAATGTCTAAAGACTCTATTCATCAAATCCATGAGGATTTCAGGGGCATTAGTAAGCACAAAGGGCATCACCAAAAACCCATAGTGCCCATACCTTGTACGGAAGGTTGTCTTCTGAATATCTTCCTTCTTCACCTTTACCTGATGATATCCAGAACAAAGATCCACCTTTGAGATGTATTGAGCTCTTCTTAACTGGTCAAACAAGTCATCAATACTTGGGAGAGGATACTTGTTCTTAATGGTGATCTTGTTGAGTTCCCGATAATCGATACACAGCCGCATTGTTCCATCCTTCTTCTTCACAAAGACCACTAGCGCACCCCAAGGTGATGCACTAGGGTGTATGAACCCTTTGTCTAGATGCTCTTACAGATGCTTCATTAACTCCTCTAGTTCGATAGGAGCCATCCTATAGGGGAACTTTGAGATAGAATTAGCTCCAGGTATGAGTTCAATTGAGAACTCTACCTCACGATCTGGGGGAATTCTGGGTAACTCTTCAGAAAATACATCGCCGTATTCCCTTACGATGGGCATTTCCTCAAGGTTGTCACTTTCCTTCGAATCAACCATTTGGGCGACGTATGCTTCTTCATAGGGAATCAACACCCACACCATTGAAGGATTTTTGAAAGGAGATTCATGATATTCCTTTAATTTTTAGAGGATCATGGGATGGTTTGGAATATGAAAAGATATTTCCTTTTCCCGATAGTTGATATGTGCTCTATATAACGAGAGCCAGTCCATTCCCATTATAGCATCGAATTCCACCAAGGGAAGTATTATGATATTTTCCAGAAGAATCTTCCCATATACACCAACAGGAGAAGAGTCAAACACTCGGGTTGCAATGATTGCAGCACTTGGTGTTTTTACAGATATCTCTACTTCAAGGTTTCAGGGCTTTGATTCTATAGTTCTAGCAAAATTGAAAGATATAAAGGAATGCGTAGAACCATAATCAAATAAGAATTTTTCCATTCTTGAGTGAATAGTAAGTGTACCTTGTATGACTTCATTATCATGATCCACCTCCACAATAGTGATGGCATAAGCCTTCCCTTGTTCCTTTGGCTTTGGTGGCTGTTGACGCTAATTACCCTCGAGAGCTCGAGGCTTAGTGCACTGGTTTGCATAGTGCCCTAGCTCCCTACAGTTGTAGCATTGAACCATGAGTGGTTCTCCCCTTTCATCGGCTACATTATCCTTCCTTTTCATGTCTTTTCGACACTCTTGAGCATGGTGTCCTTCTTTCCCACACTTGAAGCATTTCCCCATCCCTTTGAGGCAGTTCCCATGGTGCAACTTCCCACATTTTTGGCATGTGGGTCGTTGATTTTTTTCCCACCTTTGTCATTAGATCCACAAGCTTGAAACTCCATCTTTATTTTATTATCACCATAGCCATGAGACCATTCTCCAAACTCCATCTCCACTTTGAGAGCACACTGAACAACTTCTTCATAACTCCCAAAGTCTCGAATTGCAAGATCCTTTCGAAGGTGTGGTTTTAATCCACTAAAGAATATATCAATTTTTCTATCATTGATGATAACAAAACCCGAAGCATACCTTGAAAGCCTTGTGAAATTCTCTTCATAGGTTGTGACATATTCTCTTTCTTTTTTCTTGAGCTCTATGAATTATCTCTCCATATTCATGTGAAGAGTTTATGGGAAATACTTATTAAGAAACATTATCTTAAAGTCTTCCCATTCCATCTCTTCAATTTCCTCCCTTGGCTTGGTGTTCTTAATTAAAGACCACCATTGATCAGCTTCTCCATCTAGATGATAAATGGATAGAGTCACCTTCTCCGTCTCAGAACAGTGAAGCATAGAAAAGATCTTCTCTATGGAGTTGACCCACTGTTCCACAACTAGTGGATCAGAATATCTACAAAACATCGGTGGTCGTTGCTGCATAAAACATTCGATAGCTAGTTGCTCCCTCTTCGGTGATGGAGTAAGTTCCGCATTATTATGGTTATTATTCATAACCTGAGATAATTGGGTTATCATATCAATGATGTTTTGAACTCCACCTCCCAAATCATTGGGGATGTCGTTCGGGCAATTGTTGCATTGGCCCTCGCATGAGTTGTTGGCCCGATTTCTCCTGGTTCCCACCATTTTCTAAAATAGAAAAGGTTAGAACAAAACATAAGTAAACAAGTCATGAATAACTTATTAATTTAAACAATTATACTAAAAACATAACATATTGGATCCCTAGGTATATTTTCTTGTGTGCATATTTGTACTTAATCTCATACTAGAGGTATTATCTAGGGTTCACTAATCCTAATTCCCAAATTAACTAAACCTTTCCTCTGATACCAACTATAGCGACCCAACCATTTCTTACTTTACTATTACATAATTTTCAATATAAATAACATAATATAATTACACATAGAGAATCCAAAGGTTTAGTGTCTTGGGAAGACTAGGACAATGCATAACAAATATAACATCAAGCATAAACATTCATTTAATTTCTTCTTCTATAGCTTCTTATTGGCACTTGTAATCTTCTTAGTACATGTAGCCACCTGAGGATATACATCAAAAGGGGTGAGATAAAAGACCAGTAAGAGGATAGATAAGAACAATATACCATGGGGTGAGCATAATCATGACATAGGTAAAAGAGCATGAACATGAGAGGAGCATAAATAAAAGACTTGAAATGTGGCAATGCATAAAAATGAAACATCATGTCTTAGTGGTTAACTACCACTCATACTTGCGAACCAAGCTAGAATCTTGTTCACACATCATTTTACATTTAATCATGAGATTCATCACTTTACCCAATTCATTGGAGCACTATATAATTCCAGGTGCACCCATCACATTTAAACATTCATATTGCGCTATATAATTCCGGGCGCACCTTTCACATCATAACATTATCATTTATCATGCATGCCACAATGAACATATAACATAAATCAACAAAATTAACCCATGAGAAGGAATGGGTTTCATCTCATAATAACACATTCATAAGATTTGGGTTCCCAAGAGAAATAGGGAATAACACACATGTTATAAGAACCATCCACTTGGAGTGAGAAGTAAAAGGGGGGTTCTTAAAAGAAGAGTTCTTTTGGAAAACACTTTGTTGGACATAAAAACCAGTGACAAACATGTATATCCCAGAAAAGTAAATTAAATGATTAATAGATGATCTTTGAGGAGTAACCATATCAAAAATGGAGTGAAAGAGGGAGAACCCGATGGAAGAAAATTGGGTTCGAGATTTCCCCTTACCTTGTACTCGAAAGCCTCCTTCTCTTTAATGTCCTGTATAATGACATTATATTCATTAATTAGAAATTCCAGAACCTTTTATACATTAATAGGGTTCATTATGGTTTCATTATTTCATATTATGTTCCTTTTGAAGACTTATAAACTTTAAAAACATTGTTCGGGGATGTTTGTTTTCATGGTTTTCTTGAGTGGTTCACTTGTATTCTTAAATTGAAGTTTGGGTAGATCATGGGTAAACATACAGAACTGATATTAAATGTTATTAATGATATTACAGGATCTTTAATTATTTTATAATTAATTATATTAGATCCATGTGGATGAATCATTAGATAAGAATTTAATGATGGTTATTTGGGTTAATTTGAGCGGTTTTTGGATCACAACGAACTTGTTTTAACTTTTCACTTAGTAATATGGACATAGGTTATTTACAGAACTTAAAATAGAACATAATACATATAAAATATTCTGGTTCAACCATAAAAATGGTTTCATGACCAGATCTGAAGGTAGAAATGGAAGAAGAGAGCATGTCATTTTTGAAGGTGATAAATGAACACCTCATGAACAACGTTTCCTTTAATAAAATAAAAGGAAGAGGGAAAGGGTTTGGGGTGATATAATATCCCATTAGAATCATAAAATTAAAGTATATGTATGATACTAGATTTAAAAAAGAATTTGGATGAATATAGGTGGGGAGAGATCAAGAAAGTAACTTGAACTTGAAAGGATATTAAAGGAGAAGAGGGAAGAAAATTACCTCTTAAATCTTCCTCTTGAGATCCTATTTAAGGAAGCTAGGATTGGTCTTTTGATGAGACCAGTAGATTTTGGAATTGGGGGAGGGGATAGGGAAGGTGTTTGCGCAGAGTTTAGAGAAGTCTTGGAGCTTGAGAGGTGTGAGGAAATGAGGGAGTGAAGGGTGGCTTTTATAGTAGAGAGGAGAGGGGTTTCCTTAATATAAAATTCATTAGTTTATTATTTCCCCACAAGACAAAGAATAGTGAGTCTTGAATGACCAAGGACAGTAATTTTATAATGTAATCCCGAAACATGTGGGCTTACATCAACAGAACATCATCGATGACTCAATTAATTCATTATTTAGCATTTATTGGGAATTATCAGATTTTACTATTCATCAAATATTCACGTATCTCAGAAAAATCCCAAAAATTTACCCCAACCATTTATCAACGTTTAGAATCCAAAAATTAAGTCCATTTTTCAAAAATAATTTTATAAATATTAATGATTTAATATTTAATTAAAATCACAATTTACTTAAAAAACAGTTTTTAAGATTAAAACTGATTTTATTGTTCTTTCAAAAATTACATAGGGTCTTATAAAAGTATCTAAAAACTATTAGACATTTATTCAATACATTTTAATTAAATATTTTTTTTAAATTAATTAATTATAATTAATTATTTATGACTTCCAAAATTCCAAAACGTTTACTAAGGTCAAATTGTCACTTTCTAAGATGTCTAAATTTTATTTAATCATTCATAGGTAATGTTACTCTTATGTTTGATGACTCACTATTCATAAGGGTCATATTACTATTCATAAGGGCGTGTTACTATTCATAAGGGTAGGTCACTATTCACGAAAAATTAATTTTGTTTCATTAGACTCCAAAAATCATCTTGAACACAGCCGTGTATGTCAGATTTTTAAAATTCCAAACATAGGGGTGAAAAAATTATGTTTAAAGGTCACTTATCACTTATTAGTTCATTATTTTGTGTTTTCATGTTATTTTATGACATAAATATAAGAAGGGAATTTTCCATTGAAAAACTTGGGGTCATTACATTCCCCTTTTTGTTTTCTTACCTGAAACCTTTCTTTAAATCCTGGGGAAAAGAAAACATATAAAAGGGTGAGCTAAAATTCTTAGTAAGGGTAAGCATAGAGAAAATAAAACAAATCATATAAATTTGAACTTAAATACATGAACATATTATTTAAACATCAATATCTTGAGCAATGGAATAAAACATGGTAGTGCGTAAGGCATAGATCATAAAGAAACATTAATCTTGATAAAATAGCCTGAGAATAAAACATGTAATTATTGAAACCATTAAGCACATGTTATGATTTCCATAGTAGCCAAGGCATTGCTTCCAAGACCATCTTAGTGGACAAAGTCCCTTTCTGAATCGAGTTCACTCCTCATTTCAGTCCTGTAACACTGAACCAGATTAACTTACCGTTCCAACCATGTCTATCTCATGAGATATAAATCTTTACCCAATGCATTGGAGGGAGATATAGGTCCCACCCATCTCATATTGAAATAATTATTACGTGTGACACAAAACAATCATAAATCATTCATCATAACCCAAAGAATAAATTGGGTTTCCTAAACATCATTCCATCATAAAATAATCCATATAAAACAAATGGATATCATTTCATCATAAGAAAATTGAAACCATGTAAATCATAGAGACATTATACTTGAAACATACACATATGAAATAATTTCATCTTAGATGGAAAATATTTTTGATAAAACACTTGAAATGAATTCTTGAAGAAAATATCCTTTCTTCTTGAAAATCATTTTATTTTCACAAAATGCCATGTAATTTTGAAAGAAAAGGGTTTTGTTGAAAATAATCATTAATTCTTGTAGAGTAAGATTTATTAAAATAATGATTTGTAAAAACGTAAAAATCCGTTCATGCCATATAAGTTAAAAAAACATTTCATCCTCATACTTTTGTCGAAAAAGTCAAAAAGTACCTCGTATGGTAAACAAAAGAATGATTCCCTTAAAACCTTGTGGTAAAAGTCATAAAAAGGTAAAAATGACTTTAAAAATACATGTATGAATACTAAACATTTTATGAAAACATTTTTAGAAAACATGGAAATGGATGAGAAACATAACCCCAGTAAATACTTATGAATAAACAATCTCAGATAAGAATGAGATTGGAATAATTATCCCTTACCTTAGGTCTGATATGCTTCATACGTATCTGAACCTCCTGTATAATTATTTAAATAATTTAACTGACTTATTAAAGAATCATATTCATTGTTATGATATCATATATGGTTCACTTATGTCTTTATATTACCTGTTCTTTTGTAAATCCATGTTAAAGCAGCATTTTGGGTAAAATCGTTTCATTTATCGTACATGTTTGGACTTGTTGTTATTGATATTATTATTTCTTATATCATGATTTATTTACTTCTAGAATGTGAATCATGATTTATATATCATATATATTCAGTATAAATATATATAATAGATAGATAAATGAAATGAAACACACTGTTCATAGAGGCGGTCAGCCGTACGTACGCATGAATGATGTTTTCCTTTCCTTATTGACTTGAATGGAAGTAAGTAGATTACATATATATATATATATCTATATAAATAAATATAGTAGCATTATAATGTCATATATTTCATTATTATTCATTATATATACTTAATAATCATTCTTGAGTGGTAAACATGGAGAATGAATCTCATCGCGTCGTGGAGACGGTAATCCGTACGTACGCACGAGCGATGATATCGTTCCCATATTTATTGAATGGAATTGGAGTGGATGATACAATATATCAGAATCAGTATTATTTTATAATAACTATGTATATTTATTCTTTACACCAGTATACCCATCCAAGTAAGGTGGTGTTGGTAAAACAGATTACACCACGGCGTGGAGACGGTATTCCGTACGTACGCACGCGCAGTGATTTCGTTTTCCGTAGGACGGATAGACGGTGAGATGGGGTTGTTTAATTTTTATAATAAGATATAATTATATTAGTGATACTGATGTTATTAATTTATAATAAAATAACTAAATAAGAAGAAGTTTAAGAAGAAAGAAGCTTGAAAGAATCGGTAGAAGAGATTACCTCTTCTTCGACACACCTCCTTTAAACTTCTTCTTAGGGCACTAGGGTTGGTAGTTTGAGAAGCCCAGAACCTATATGATATAACTAGAGAGGTTGATAATAGGAATTGGCAGGGTCTGTCTGAGCTTCATGGCTCAAAAGGGTGTTAAGAGAAGTGGGAAGGTGTTCCCTTTTTATAAGGGGGGAGAGGGGAACCTTTGGAAATCTTACAAATATTAATTTATAATAAATCTAACCCCACTTAAAAACCTCAAAAAATGACTCATATTAGAATATTAGATAATATAGGGTTGTAATATCATCAACCAATAAAATTTATACACGTAGGGAATTTATTTTAAACATTATCAACTAGATTTATCCTTATTTAATCTACTAAATTTAATTTGTGGTAATAAGATTCTCAATTTTAAATTGTTATAAATAATTAATTATGTGCTGTGAATTATCAATAATTAGATAATTTATGACATTTTAGACTATATAAATTTTAATTTATAATTTTTAAATATTTTTGTGATTTTTAAACAATTTAATAATATGTTATTTTTATAAAATAACAATAGTGTCAATTTTGACACTATTCATTTATTTGAATTTAAATAAAATCCATATAGAGGATATATTCGAACTAAAAAATTAAATAGGTTCCTAACATGTCATAGTAATCTTGAAAATTAGTGTATTACATTAAATAATTCATATAATATTTATTTTACTATTTGTAAAACCATTTCTTTAATATTTCTATTAATAAAAGAATTACAACAACAGGTTTGTATAATTATTAAATATACATATTTGTTGCATAAAAATTAAAAATAAAATACTAGAATGAAGATAAATCTTATATATTTCATAATAATACATTTAGTCGGATTTAGCTTCTAAAAAACCCAAATTTTAAAAAGTTATATTTATTAAATTATGATGGTGAAAACTTTGACATCATATAAAATAAAATAATATAAGTGTCATAATCACTTTTATATGACTCCAAACAGTCATATATTCGGTCATTGGATTCTTATGGTGTATATATACACTAAAAATAAGTTTTGGTCTGGTTTGGGAGCCCTTTAATATGTATTACTATTTCAATAAAAACAATATTATTGATTTTGTTACTAAATAAATAATTTCTGCATCATTAATGTATAAGCTAATAAGGTAATTAAATAACTCTTAAAAATTACAAATAAATTACCAAGATAAATAAAAACATTTTAGATTTCAAAGGAGTATTTATAACCTAATTTATATTCTGTATAACCTTATATTAAAAATACCTTAATTATTAAATTTTGAGTGAGACATATTTCACTTTCCTTTAAATAAATTAAACCGAAGGTCTTAATCACCTCCAAGTGGGTTCTAATGGATTCCATTTCAAACCAAATATGAATTAGGACGAAATATAATCATCCAACTGTATTAATACAAGTGTTAGGTTAATTTTATAATATTATATTTACCCTTAATTACCCGATTTACCTTTTACTATGGTAAATAAAATTTACCGTAGTTACTATTTATGATGCCCAAAAATAAAAATTAGTCTATTAATATAATTTGGACCCACTGATTAGAAATATGGAATCCATTATTCCAAATTAAATACACATAATTTGCATAAATTAAATTAAAATTAATCCCGTTGTCGAAAGAAAATGGTGTTTTGTTTAAAACATTGCAAAAGATTGAATTGATTTAACCTACGAATTCAATGTAAAATCAATGCTAATGAAACAAATTATATTAAATGGTAAAAATATATTATATTTATACTTTAAAGCAATTAAATTTTATAATTTAACCACATAAATTATTACGATGAAAAAATTTGTTATTAATTAAAATATAGCGTGTTTTTACTATTCATTAAAATATGAAAGTTATCAGAATAATATTAAAATTTTATAAAAGGTAAAAGTTTATATCCTGATTAAAAAGAATAATTTTATTGTTTAAAATTGAACTTATAAACATGTCAAAATCTAGATTTAATGTGGGTTCACCATCAAAATGTGGCAAAACTGCATTTTTTGAGAAGTACTTATTTTACCCGAAAAATTTGTTTTATTCTCATACCATGTTCTAGAAAATGAGTAAGATGAATATTAATGTTATAAAATTCAAAATGTACTTAATAATATTCATAACTACTAGTTCACGATAACCATATATCATTGATTAGTGAAACCCGATATTGCGTACAACACACGCTATCGAGGAAGGTCGCGATTGATTGTAATGCAAGCCAGGTCAGGGTTGCATGTAGTGGAATCTCCCATTAGTGTTGCGTATAAAATAATTCAAAACTTATTTCATTTATACATTAAACAAAATCTATATTTAATGTTCCATAGAATAATTTATACAAAACGAACTTGAAATTGTGTGTAACATGAGCCAAGAATAGTGTTGCATATACTGCAAGGTAATAAGGTGTCGCGTATAGCACAAGCTAATTTTGGTGTAGCGTACAAAAAAAGAAATCAACAAAATTAAAATAATATTATTCATAAAATCTTGGGGTGTTACACTCCTCTTCCTCCAATTGTAACAGGTTTCAGTGGAAACATTATTTTCTTTCCAGATTTCATTTGACCCTTCCCGAATGAAAAACAGAAATCTTTCAATTAATTAAGCACATCAATTCCAAACATACACTATGGTGGATCATAGGTCTCTATGGTATTATAAAATCTTCGACGATTCATTTTATATGGATGATCATTTGGAAAGAATCGCCGATGTCCCATAAAACTGAAACTACAAAAATGTTTCAATCTTATGGATCATGTATTCTTTATACAAATTGGGCATGACAGTTTTCCCTTCATGCTCCATCAAGACATAATTGCATAAGCCAGAAAATCATTGATCGACCACATATGCGCAACACACATATGAAATATATCTTTCAACCATGCATCGTATGTGCGCACACCCACATCCCAAATAAGTTTCAACTCTTTTATTAAAGGTTGCATGTATACATCAATATCAATGCCGGGATCAGAAAGACCATATATGAGTATACTCATGAAATTGAAAGGTTTTTTCATACACAACCATGTTGGAAGATTATAAATGTGTATAAAAATTGTCCATGTGATGTGTGATGTAAGCATGTGCCCAAACAGATTAAAACCATCGCATGAAAGACCCAGCCTCACATTACACACGTCAGTTGAAAAATCAGGATGTCGAGCATCAAATCTCTGCCATGAAAATCCATCTTCAGGATAAACCAACTCATCATTAGTCTTCTTTCTCTCGGTATCATTCCATATCATTTTTATTGACATGTCATCAGAAATAAAAATATTCTGGAGTGTGGGGACAATGGAATGTTCCACATTACTTTCTGTGGAATACGGGACGGTGTTCCATCAGATTTTGACATCCAGCGGGATGTGCCACATTTTATACAATAATTTCATTCAACGGTTTCCTCCGAGAATAAACTGCAATCTTTTGGGCAAGGATGAATTTTGTTTCTTGAAAATCCAAGTTCCTCAACTAACTTCCATGCCATATAGTGGATTAAGGGAATATCTACATCAACTGGAAGTAAATCCTTCAAGAGGGTAAAAATGTAATCGATTGCTGTATTAGAAATCCCATTCATAGTTTTCCCATGAAACAATCGGATTAAATATTCCAGCTTTTTCATTTTATCGCATTTTCAATATACTGGAATCATGGAAACATCATTCAATTTTTTCACCCTATAAATATCATCATTTTCACTAGATGCATTAGCTGTCCTCATATCGAAGTCTTCTTGAGTCAAAATACTTTCTTTATCATGATGACGAATAAATGGAAACCGATCATCGAACAAATTCTCTATTTCAGTCCTTTCATTTCGATCATCACCAATTTGATATTTCATTTTCTACCCATTGTGATTCCACACAAAGTAGTTTGCTTGAAAACCATTTTTGGTTATGTGGTAGATAACTTCTTCATGGCTCAACCAAGGTCTACCAACACAATCGGAACATGGGCAGTGTATGCGACCACTATCTGAAGCATTGTGAAATGAAAAATCTATAAATCTCTCTAAATTGTTTTGAAAATCGATTGAGATCTGATCAGATTTAAACATCCAGCTTCTATCCATTCTGTAAAAAGAATTTATATAAGTCATTTTTTCATAAACAATTCAATAGGATTAAACTTTAATAGAAAATATATTTAATTAAACGATAAAGGAAGATGTTTCTAGTCGATGTAGTGAACTATTAAAATAATGTAAATAACAAGTACTCATAAATTAAATTAAAATTTATTTATATTAATTTTCATTATGTCTATAGGAGGCACATTCCTCAGGTCCCATTATGTGTTATAGGCATCCCAAATCATTCAATCATGTTCAATAAGTCATTATTGGCACCTCTATGGCCATACCTTTCATTACCCAATTACTTCCCAAAGTCAAGCGCACCCTATGGGTGAATAAATTTTAGGCTTCTACACTAATAAGTTGTTCATGTCTTATAAAAATATTTAATTTCATTAAGTATAGACAAAAACATTTATTTTTAAATTTGAGATTAATAATAAAGTATGTCAATGATAACAACATTACTAAATTAAACTTATGACTTATCTAACATTTTTATGGATGTCTACACATGACAGCATGGGTAGTGAAAAGCACCCCACCCTCATAAAAGTGAGTATTGGCCAAAAAGGGAAAATAATTTACAACGTACAATGAGAACCATATTTAATTGACCTTAAAGTTATATTAGTACAATCATCTTAGGGGAAATGGAATATATGATCCTGGTTAACTGATGAATTCAAAATCTCGTATTCCATATGTTGGACACTATCTAAGGTAAGAAATCATGTGAGGATGGGTTTATATCATTCAATTTCTTACATGCTAGTGAGAATTAAGGCTTGAATTAATGACTTGAGTTCACTAATTAAATGTGGGTAGAGGATGCGTAGGCTGTGTAAAAAGAATGATTAAATAAGGGTAGAGGTTGCATACACTGTGCATTGTGGGGGAGTCTCAGCCGATTTAGAAACTAAAATAAATTCTCATCATAGGTGTCAATAATAAACATCAGTATCAAAATAAACTCCAAATAAAAAAGGACAAAAAACATAAAACATTTCAAGAATTCACTACTATGCATGGTTTATCCACATGTTTAGCAATAATTATATGTCTTAATCATGAACCACCTCTACAGCTCCGAGTTTTCCCCAATAAACATAAGGTAAATATCTCAAAATATCTTTAAAACAACTCATTAATAGGCTCAAAACGTAAATATAATCTTGAACCAACCATGGAATCTCTTTCACAAAACATTCTCACAGACCAGTTATCTCATGTGTTACTAAATACCAAACATAGTCACATAGTTCACTATAAAAAATTACATTACACAAGCCTTATTAAAAAAAATTCATTTTAATAAAACACATTCCTCAAGAAATTTTAAAACAAACATTCATAAAAAATTATCTAAAAATTAATAAACACATATAAATAAATTTCCAAGTTACAATTAATTACAAGACGGAAAAAAGAATAAAAATACATACTTAGAAAATCTAGAATCCAACCACAATGAATTTGAGATGCTTCTTCTTATATGGAGGGTTAAATATTTAACTAATTAAATTTATTGGAATGGATGGAGTCTAGATTAAATCAAAACACAAAAATGATATACACATCAAAATCAAAACTTAAAACTAAAATATGAGATGAATAACAATAAAAACAAGGTAGAACTTAAATATTTTATGTGTATGAAGAAGAGAATACCTGATTTGAGATGATTCAGATGGAGTTTCACAGGTTCAGATGGGGGAAGTCGTGAGAGGACCCGATTCGTGTATACATTTAGGGTTCTGTCGCGAATGTGGGAGAACAACGACTGATTCTATATTTGGGGTAAACTTTTCCCCACGGTTTTTAAAAACTGTTGGGAAAGGGGTGTCCAAGGCACCCTTTCCCAATGGTTCTACTTAATTGTTGGTAAAGGTTTACCCTTTCCCAATGGTTCTACTAGAACCGTTGGGAAAGGGTGCCTTGGACACCCCTTTCCCAACGGTTTCCTAAAACTGTTGGGAAAGGGCTTCTTTACCAACGGTTTAAGAAAACCGTTGGTAAAGAAGCAATGGGAAAACATCTATTTCTAGTAGTGTTAAATCATAAATATAAAAATATTTGTTTAAAAATAATTATATATACCATAAATATGATTCAATAATGAAAAATTAATCACATCACTTCATAGAGGTCGTAATCCACACATTATCAAGAAAGACACTATCATCTTTCAATGAATTGAAAAATAAAAAATATATTATATATTGAATTTATAGAATTATAAATATTTCATGGATGCCATATATATATATAAATATATATATTAAATCAATCATCATAAACAACAATGCGAGGTGATAATGGGAAACAATTTACATCGGTTCGTGAGGTAGTAGTCTGGCGTACACACAAACCATGGTTTCATTTCCCATTTGATGGAAGGGGAGATGAATTTTGGTTATTACATTAAAAACTAAATATAAATATATGAGAGTTTCTGATTTTATTATATCATTATCTTTTAAAATTATTTTATTTATACGGAAAAATAAATAAAACAAAAACACTCGAATAAGAACGATACCCCTTCTTCGGACAACCTCTTTAGGTTTACACTAAAAGAATTCATATGAGGGATTTATAATAAAAATATGGAATCTAAGTTGTGGTAAGGGAATTGATGAGGTTATTTTTCAGGTA
This sequence comes from Viscum album, assembly GCA_963277665.1. Classification (NCBI taxonomy): domain Eukaryota; kingdom Viridiplantae; phylum Streptophyta; class Magnoliopsida; order Santalales; family Viscaceae; genus Viscum; species Viscum album. The sequence continues at coordinate 1,324,233,439 of OY728160.1, forward strand.
TTATCTGAACCAAAATGTTTTTAATGTTTAAAGAAAATACAATAGGTGGTACACTTTTATAAGTGATGAAACTGGCACTTTTGGAATTTATCAAAATATTAAATTCATATAAATTAATTTTCATGGAAAAATAAATCCTAACTGATATAATTATAAAATATAATAATTATGGGTCTAAATAATTTCTTGAAATAAAATTTAAGCAATTTTTTTATTAGGGTTTTACCCTTATATATTTATTTTAAACCGCTTTAACTCTTTTGGATAATTACTATAATAACAAAATTTTTACTCTTGAGCAGTCAAGATAGTTTTTATAAATGGGAAATTAGATAATAAATAGATGATGGTTGATATTTTAAACCATACCATTTTTTTTGAATTTATGATTTTGTATTAATTTTAAATCACTTAATAAAATATTATTTACTATAAAATATCATCAATTCCATTTTTAGAACTATTATTTTAATTTGAATTTTTAAAAAATATCAAAAAATAGAATTCAAATATAATACTTATTCACATAAATAAAATGTTATATATATCTAACAATTAATGGAAGATAGTAATTTGTTCATTTTTTTTCTTTTAATATTTTTAATATCATTTATTTTATTTTTCTACTAACTGAATAAATACTATGACAACGTTACATAAGAATTTGAGTTTATTATTTCATTAATTAAAATAGAAATAATTTAACATAATAAAACATATTATTTATATTTAAAATGAATATTTAAATCCAAAAAAATGTTGTTTTTATCCTTATAACAAAGTATTATAGTTATTAAAATCAAGAAAGTGAAATTTTTCCTTTATCTTTTAGTTAAATATTATAAAGGTCAAAATCAAATAAATATGACACCAAGGGGACATATATTAGGTAATTGGATGAAAGTGGAAGAACTTAGCTCATTAAATTATATAAATAACATTTTAGTGTAAATTTTTAGTTCTTATTATATTATTTTTAACCTTAATGACCTGATTTATGATTGTCGTGGTGATAAATATTTACTATAGTTACTATTCATAATGACTAAAATATAGAAGATATATTTACAAAATTTGGACCTCATTATTTAAAATATGTAATTTATGTTTCATGATTAAATTCACATAAGTAGTAGAATTTTATTTAAAATTAAACCCACAAAATGTGATGAAAAATGGGTTTTCAGTAAAATGCATTTTTAAGTCAAAAAATGATATTAAACCAAAATATGGTATAAATATGATTAAAATATAATTGATTAGATTACATAAAAATAAATAATACTTATTTTAATTTTAAATAAAATTCATAGCATAATTGAACTATTCTAGAATCCAGAATCCTTTTTTTTGTATTTTTCAAATAGCCACTTTTTAGAAAAGTGAAAACCATACAAACCTGTTCCCACATACCCCGCATCTTCATAAACCACACATGACACATTAAAAATTCTAAAGTTCCAACATTAAAATTTTGATATTATGATTTCAAAAATTACATCCAATTTATCAAATAAAATTTAAAATTTCATAAAATTAATTATAATATTTTTCTCCTTAAAAGAAATAAAACACATTTTAAAGAAAATATATTTTTGATGAATAAAATAACTTTACTAAAAATTGAGTGATTATTTTTGAGGAATTTATCAATGAATTTATATTGATTATGAGCTTTATATTTATTTCATAAATCATTTAATCATATATATACACACTAGTTTAATGGCTTGGTTATAATGGCCATGTTAAAATAATAATATTTCATGGTTTATTTATGCTCGGTGTTGCATATCATATAAACTATCAAACATAGTTTAATTTTTTAATATCTTGGGGGGTTAAATCATTACCCTAAAGGATAAAATAGTTTTATTTAGTCCCCTAAATCCTCATGTTTTTTGGATTCTTATTGTTAAAGTTATATTAAAACGACAACATAAATTGGTTTATTCTTTTATGTATTTACAAAGGTGGGGGGGGGGGGTGAATATAACACTATAACATTTTAAAGATATATTTATTTTAAAATAAACTTATTTTCTTTGATTTCTTTAGATACACGCAACCCTGAGTAAAAATGAACTGTAATATAGTATATCATTATAACATATCCGTTAAATTGGTGGTATTAATTGAAGTAAAATTCGTTTAAAAATATGTATACAGGTTTTAGAAAAGAAAAAATATTGATAAATAAGTACCCTTTTTTTATTAAAGTATTTATTTCCTTCAAAAATACAATTATTTTCTCACAAATGTTTTTTTGAGTAAACAATATAAATTTTTTTGTCTAATTTTAGAAAATTTATTGGAAAAATGAAATTATTTCTTAAAATAAAAATTTTAAAGTTAAATTATAGTTAATTTTTCATAATTTTCTAAAAAAATTGTTTTCTTGATGAATACTGAAAATACTGATTTTTATTGAAATCTGTCCTTTAATTTTATATATTTAAAAAGTTCCATTTTGCATTAAAATGGTTTTAAAAGTAATATTAGTTAACTTATATAATGAAAAATCCAATTATTGTCATTTGAATTAATTTTATGTGGATTTTGGTATAAAAACTTTTTATATTTAAGAAAACATTTTTTTCTTGAATAACATTTTTGTCATGTTTTTCTCATTTAATTTAAAAGTAATTTCTTTAAATTTTAGAGATTGAATTTAATAAAATGGATGCCATATTTTTAATAATAATTTATATATTTTTTAATAAGGCCAATTTCATTTTTTTTCACAATGTATAGTGAAAAAATTAAAAAATTTCACCGTTGTGATGGTTATAATATGTCTAACGAAGGGGGTGGGGTGTTGGGGGGGGGGGGGGGGGTTATACCAAGATATAAGGGTATGTTTTCCAATTAAATGTGTCCAAATACTATTTTATAGACATATATAAACCTAATACTATCCTAAATTTAAGTCTCTAACCATTTTGATGCATTCGGATTGTGAATGACTTTATTATATTTTAATATTTTATGAAATTCCAAGTGTTTCCTCTCGAAAACTTATAAAATAAAACTTAACGATTATCTTATTTACACAGCATTGAGACTTTTAACTCAAAAATACCTCCCCAATTATGTTGTAAAATTACCTTTATATTATGTATAGATCATGATATTTTTTATAAAATCATTTCAAGGGTCATTAAGAAAGGATCTAAAGTAGGACAATCAAAAGAGAGATAATCATCTTACCTGACCAATTTCAATTTACTTATTCTTAAACATCTTATAAATATATGGTATTCATCATAAAATAATACCTTCAGTATCATAAATCTATTTAAATGAAATTATTATCATTAAACCACCATTATGTACCCAATTTTCTATTAAATGGGAAGTGAAGGTATTATTTATTTGTACGTGTGGATTACCACCTCCACTTAGAAATATGATAAATTTTCCATCTCAAAAGGTTAGGGCAAAGCCTTTTTAATAAGGAAAAAATTAAATACAAAAAGGATAAGGATGGGGTCATAAAATCATTCATGCCCTCATTCCAAGAGAAACCATTGAAAACTAAAAATCATAATCATGCTCATATGAATCATCATAATCACAATACCAGTCAGAATTAGATTATACTTGATTGTGAGACCTAGTAACCATAATAGGATTTAGGTAGGCATAATATTTCTATTGTCCCACTTTCCTAGGAGGATTAGGTTTAAAAAATTAATTATAAACAAATTTTTTTTCCCTTTGGACAATACCTGACTATAAGATCATTTTTCTGGGGAATCATCCTCAATATCTTCCCATCTTCCATAGATTACCTGTATTTCCCTTAATTTATTGATTTCCTTTATAATCATTGAAGGATTATAATAATCACTTGGAATTTTCCCCCTCAAATGAATGAGAAAATCCAGGAATGGGGCCACCATCATCCACTTCGGGCACTGATATAATGGCCATCTTCCTTGACCCATGGGTCTCCCGTGACAATTCCTTAGCCAAAACTGATGAACCAGCTCGAACCTGCAAATTACCTTTGTCAAGAATGGGTTATCCATCCCCATGAAAGACTACATTAATTTTTTTAGTCAGATTACTCAATTTCTTCCCACAATAAGATTCAAGATTCCCTTTTAAAGAACAAAATGAGCAAACCACATTCTTGTGACGTTTATCGTTTACATGACTAATAGATTGACACTATGGACAAAAGCCAGGAAGTCATTCATACTCCAATTTTAAAGGAATATAATTATCTAGTGATGAAAAAACAACATTATGGATCAAGATAGATCTCAAATAAACCTCCACTAGTATCCAAGAATAACGACCAAATTTGTAAATCTCAGTATTCCTATCAATTTTGATCAGAATTCCCACAGTAGAGGCAATATCAAATAAGATCTTTAGATGCCAAAAAAATACAAATAAGGCCAATAATGTTGATTTATACTTGAAATATATTATTTTTAATGGAAAAGGGATTAAATCGGAAATACCACTCTTGAATTCATATCATACCTAGTTTTAAAGATATTGAACCGATCCCCTAGGCTTGTTCTTCTAACTCATGTGTATGTGTGGACTACCACATCCACAAAGCGATGTGATAATTTTTTTCATTTCTGATTTTCATGGATAGAAATAAAGATATATTTAATGAATATATATGACATATATTATATATAAATACTTTTTATATTTTTGGATTATTTTTTTACTTTAGTTTATTCCATCTATTGAAAAGTGAAAACGAGGTTCATGCATATATACGACATATCGTATCCATTAACAATGTAATTCATCTTTCTATCTCTACTTTTTGTGGATGAATATAAATATTTTTTATAATGAATATATATGATAACTAAATCATGAATAATATTTTGTAGATGATTTAACCGTGATCAATGTACAATTACTAGAACTATAGAATAAAAATTCTCATAAAAAATGAAATAGTTACCACAAAAAAATGACAATTTTAATTATGAATTATTAATAAATGGGTATTGAAATGTTTTAATTGTATAATTTAAATATATTATAAGTATTTTAATTAATATATTATTAAATTATAATAAATTTAAATTTATTATTCATGAGGTTGAAGTGCTTTAGAAGAAAGTCAAAACTAAGGTAAGGGATTTGTATTTCAATCTCATTTTAATCGAGATTGTTTATGATTGAATTTCCCTTGAAGTAAATTTTATGATACATTCATAATAAATCCATTTAGTATTTTTCACCTCTATTAATTTATTGAGAATACATGTTTTATTTTTTCCCTCACTTATAATACTCAAGAGAAAAAAGAGTATTTTTAATGACAAAATGAATTAATTTCACTTCCATAAAAAATTATTCTCTATCCATATACATGTTTTCTTAATTTTTTAATGTTTTTATATTATTATATGTTTTTTAAAGTTATTTTTTCCTATTATTAAATTTTTTTAATTTTTTTAAAAGAAAAATTCTTTCCATTTTCCGAATGAGGTACTTTTTACTATTTACCGAAAATATGAAATGAATATTTGTTTTAATGTACACAACATGAATAAAATTTACCACCACCATAATTCATGAATGATTTGAAACTTAAATTAAATGTCTCTTTGGTTATTTTGAATTAAAAAATTTTCCTTAATATTTTGGAAATGTTTTTATTTTATTATGTGATTTGATAATAGAAAAGGAAATTTTCCAAAAGAAATATTATAGTGATATTTTAAAGAAACATTTTCATCTGTGATGAAATAATTTAATATTGATTAGGATTTAATGGGTAAATGTTCCCATTATACCATCTTTATTATTTAGCGAGACAATTTATGGTTACGATGATTAAATTTTGATAGATCCCATTTTATTTTCCACTGTTTAAGTTATGATGAATGTTTTTATTATACTATGGAATAAATATGAGTGTATTTATGATTATGTGATTGATTGGATATTAATTATATATAACTCCGATTTATTAAGTAAATATTAATGTTATATGAGCTCAAAGGCTACACGGGAGGTTATCTTAAGCCCAAAATAGAGTAAACAAGAGGTTATCCTAAGACAAAAGTAGGTGAATGGGTAGTCATCCCAATCCAAAAAAGTTATGAATGTATTGTAGGGTAATATTGATAAAATATTTCTATGATTATGATTATGACACACTTAGGTCACTCTTTTATGAAATGAAATTATTCTAATGTAATGTTCTCACGACTCATTTTATAAGATCCCTATATTATTAATGTCTTATGAAATTCCAAGATTTATTCCATGACTCATATTTATTATCTAAGAATCACTAGCTACGATTTTCAAAGGTCAATCTCATTAATCATACCCTTTATGTTTATTTTATATTGAAATTTTCATTGATACCTATATTTTTTTACCCTTACTGAATATCTAATCTCACCATTTATTATGTTTTATTTTCCCCTAGATATGTAGATTTTTTTTAATTAGGTATCTTGAATAAGTTTTATAGTTATGAAGAACTAAGTGGGAGATGATGTAAATATTTTATGAACCAATTATTTTTTATCAAGGTTTCCAAAGACACTAAACCAATATGGGTTTATGATGAATCATAATATGATGTAATTGATATTCATTTTATAAGAATTAATATTTATGTATGAAATGTATGTGACACTATAGTTGGTATTAGAGAAAATTTTAGTTACCATTGGAAACTATTATGAGAAAAATTTCGTGAGAAGGATAATAATTATCTCATGTATAGGATAAATTCCTAATTTATGGTAAATAAAGGGGTGTGGTCTTCCTAGAAAAACATACCTTTCTAGATACTATATTTGGACGTGTTTTTTCACAAAATAATCTAATATTAATGACCTCAAAAAGAGTTTTCCATGTATATCTCTACCACTATTATGGTGCACAATGAGTGTTCCCTTACTATGCACCTATTTTGATACTCCTGAGGGATACAATTGGGTTAACTCACATTTTATTTATGAACCAAAATTAAGTATCTAAATAGATTATGATCATGGATATCCTAGGTTTAACCGAAGGTGTGGTATATTGAAGAGAAGGTGTCATGATTTAGATAAACTATAGATTATTTTTCAGGATTATATGGTTTCCCACTATGATTATTGTTTCTCACACTATTCTATTTGATTTTAGTCAATGGATGGAACCTTAAGGAACCATGTTAATGCATAATTTGATAGGTAATTCCATGATTTTCCTCTAAATAAAGTAAATATTATGGTATCTTGAATGAAAAATCTTGTTACTATTATTTACATACTTTTTCAAACCATGAATCATATTGTTCTTACAAATGAGGGAAAGAGGGAACAACATTATATTGAGTCCATAATGAGGAAACATCTACCTTTTATTAGTGGGTATTTTTATCCACATGTTTTTGGGTAATGGATCAGTTCCATGGAAAATATATTTTCCTATATCCAGTTTTCAGAGCATAAAAAAGTCATTTTGGCTAACAATCATTTAGAAGTAGAAAAATATCAATGTTGGAATCTCATCAATAACACTAGGAAATAAGAATAAATTGAAACTATAAATTTTTATGAGTTAGGAGGTTATTTTTTCCTAATTACATTCCTCGTATTGTTTATATGGAATTGGGTAAAGAATACCCTGAGCTAAAGGAAAAAATATAATTAATCCATTAGTATACATGAGGGGAATTTTACAGGACTTGTGAGATACACTTATGGTATTATAATTGAACCATAAAGTAATATTGATTGATTTATTAGTGTATTAAAACCATGTCTCTAAATGATGTTATCCATACGGGAATTTAGTAGTTATTTATAAATCATTTGAAGTGATACCAGGGTGGAAATGGATACCAGAGTTACCCATTAATCAATAGGTTTTAATAAAAAATGAAATATATAATTAAAAGAAAATAATAATAATAAAAACCATGGATTTAAGAAGATTTTACTTCCATTATTCTTTATGTATAGAATGAGAAAATGAGGAGTTTTTAGTTAAGGGGAAAATTAAATTAAGTGTGGAAAAGAAGGTCATTAGGTGATTGAATGATGATGTGATGGGAATAAGTTAACTAATGATAGATAAAAACCCCATAGATTGCACCACCCACACTCTAGTGTTTCAAATGAAAGGAGTATGTGAATTATACTAAACATTTCTCAAATATTATGGGTAATGATGATGATCAATGTTAGTAACCTATTAATCCTAAATAAAAAGGGAAATATCATGCAATCAATATTATTGATGTGGGTTATGATATTTAAGTGGTGGAAGGTACACTTATCATCAAATATAGAACAACTAATACACTATTTGATTCTAGATATACCCATTCTTTTCTATCTAATTAATTTTATAAGGGTATCAAAATTCCATCCCCACTATTATATGTTTTATTAGTATTGCAAACTTATAAGGGTACTATGGTCACATCTCATATATATTATCCTTATTTGATTGAAGTTTATGGTAATGTGTTTTCTGAAATCCTCATTATTCTCCCTCTAGTAGAATTTTATGTTATTTTATGCATGGATTATATTTCTTTATATAATTCCAATATTAATTGTTGAAGAAGGGAATCCACATTTCATATTCTAAACCAACATATGATCATCTATCATTGATATGATAATATAAACTTATAATGTAAATTTTATCCATTATATGGGACTTTTTTTCTACTGGAAAGGGGTTTGTATCTCAGATAGTTGGGGAGAAGCGTGATATTGAAGAAATCCCTATTGTATTGGATATTTTTGATGACTTTACATAATATTTTTCTAGCCTTCCTCTAAATCATGATGTTTTTTCAATAGAACTCATACCTGGTGCTACACCTATTATGAAGACACCATATAGAATGAACTCGATTGAGTTTCTGAAATTAAATAAGTAACCCCAAGATAATCTTGATAATGGATTCATTTGGTTTATTGGATCATGATGGGTTGAAAATATTCTTTTTCTAAGAATAAAATTTAATCGACGCGACTCTATATTGATTATCTGGAATTGAACAATTTCATAATAAAGAACAAGTATCATCTATAAAGTATTGATGAATTGTTTAATTAACTACATAGAGCTCAATACATTTCCAAGGTTTAAATTCATTTTGGATATCATCAATTGATGATTAGGAAGGCTGATATACCTAAGAAAACATTCCATACAAGGTATGGACACTATGAATTTATAATGAGTCCATTTTGTCTTACTAATTCCCTTATAATTTTATGGATTTAATGAATAATGTATTTATAGATTACATTGAATAGTTTATGGTAGTATTTATAGATTTTATTCTTATATATTCTAAGATCAAATAATAGCATGAATATCACTTGAGAAAATCACTAAAGATTCCATGGAAGGAGAAGTTGTATGAAAAATTTACCAAGTGTAAATTTTGGATAAAAAGTTTTATTTTTGTGCCCTATAATATCAAGTGAGGGAATATATGTGGATTCATAAAATATGTAATCTATTAAAAACATTCCCATACAAACCATTATAACTGGGATTTATAGTTTTCTAGGTTTGGCTAGATATTATGGATTCTTTGTGAATAATTTCTCAACAATGTATAATCCACTGAATATGTTAACTCACAAGGGATCCAAGTTACTTTGTAGATATATTAATGTGAAGAAAATTTCATTGAACTAAAGAGAAGGTTATTCAAAACACTTATTCATTCACTAACCTTCATTAGTGAAAGGTTTTTAATCTTTGGTGATCTATAAAATAAGTGGGTGGGATTTATCCCTATGAAGAATGATATGGAGATTACTTATGCCTCATAAAAATTGAAGTTTCATGAGAAACATTATCCAACTCATGATTTGGAGCTAGTAATAGTAATTTATTCAATGAATATATGGAAAGATTATCTTTATAGATTAAGGTGTGACATTTATACCAGTCCTAAAAGTATAAAGTATATATTCACTTATATAGAGTGGAATATGTTCCTGAGAAGATTTTTGGGTTTGATTAAAGATTGTGACTACTCAATAAATTATCACTATTAGAAAGAAAACAAGGTGGACGATGATTTTAGTTGATATGATCATGCTATATTATATATTATTAGGATAAAAAATATCCCATAAATTGGTATTTGAAAAGGATGAATATGGAAATCTTAAAGGAAGGGGAGAAATTTTATTTTTCTCAAATGAGTGTTCAACTATATATCTAAGTGAATATTAAAGAGACACTGAATGAAGATTTAGATTTGAAAAATAATTTAAGAAATATTCATAAATTAAAACTTTTTATGGTAAAATTATAGGGTTGAAGAACTATATATGTGTTTTCTATATATCATATTTCAAGAAGGATCTATTGGATAATGATCATAGTTCATTATTCACCATTCATCATGGATGTATAATGATGTATAGAGATATGAAAATGTATTTATGGTGGGAAAATATAAAGAAATATATTACAGACTATGTATGTCAGGGATTGGTATGTTAGAAAATTCAGGAAAATTGACATAAGTCTAAAGAGATATTACAACTTATTCCCATACCAGAATGGAAATTGGGAAACATCACTATGTATTTGGTCATTGGAATCACCAAAACATCTAAAGGTCATATTGATATTTGGGTTATATTCAATCACCTTACATAGTCATTACACTTCATTTATATCATTGAATATTTGTATCTTGATTATCATTCCATATAATACATTAAGGAAGTGGTAAGGTTGCATGGAGTTCCATATTCTATTAGAATTTGATATAGATAAGAATATTATATAGAAAATTAGAACTATTCAGAAACATATCAAGGAAGCTTAGAGTTGATAAAAAAGTTATGCTAAAAGTCAATGAAAAAAATATGAAGTTTAAAGATGGTGAGAATGTATTCTTGTGAATTTATACATGAAATAAGGTTAATCTATATTTAGAGAAGTTAATTCCATGACCTAAATATATTCCCACTTTGAGATTCTTGATTGAGTAGAGATGATAGATTATCTCTTGTATCTTCTACTAAAAATCTCTCTAATTTATGATATGTTTGTAACGCCCCGACCCCAGCTACCCAGAGTCGGTGCATTATTACATAACATTGGCATGATCACAAGAAAGATCAAATCCCGAAAGACCGATTGGTTTAGTAGCCTTGGAAACACTAGATATAATCATAAAGTTTTACATTACATTTCAAAGTGAAAAACTACTACAACAACAAAGTCTTCATATCTACACTATTAACCCCTCATAATATCCCTGCAAGTCATTCATAATTTACTTCTTCACTACCTGGGAAAAATAAAACATAGAAAAGGGGTGAGCTCAAATGCCCAGTAAGGATAACAATATAGCGGAACATTCAAAATAAGCATAAACATTTAAGGCAATGAATTACTAAAACAAAAGCCTTTTAAAATTGAACTTCAACATAGTATGGCAAAAGTAAAATGAAATAATGCCATTTACTTATTCACATGGATATTCTACTAATCGAATAATCACATGCAAAAATCAATAACCATTTTCATAATGTTGGAATGCATAATGCCAGACTATCATAACCACATAGCCAAGGCCTCGTGCCAAGACTACAAATAATATTTTGCCAAGGCCTTGTGCCAAGACACTAGTTTGTCTCATGAGACCTACCGATGCATCGAGGAGCTATAGCGGGCTCCACCCATCACATATTAAGTCCAATGCATTCCCATATGAAAAGGTTTAAACATAACATAAACATTCGTATTAAAACTAGCATACGAAATGTCAATACTTTCACCATAAACTATGAATGGTATAAAAATAGAACATCCACAGTCAAACATATCACAAAACATTCAATACAATATAGAAGTTTTGTATCATAATAAATCAACTTCAAATAATCTTAAAATCCATCAAAGGATGTTGACATAGATGAAATCAAAATTATTTTTAAAGAAATATCTCCTTTTATTTTGAAATCATTTAAGATCCATATAAAATAAAACATTTTCTTTGAAAATATTCTTATAATCTTGTATGGGAAGCTTCGACGATTTTATAACGGCGGAAAATAACCGCACCCGCCGTATAAGTTAAAAAAAACATTCTTACCTCAATTCTGTCGAAAAGGTTAAAAAGGACCTTGTTTTGAAAACAACCGAAAGATTCCTTTATATACCACTTATAAAAGTCAAAAAGGGTATAAATGACTTTAACTCATATTCTAGTAAATAGTAAAAATGTTTTGAAATGCATTTTTAAGAAACATGGATGTGGATGATAAAGAGATCCCAGTAGATTATTACGTATAAACAACCTTGGATAATGAAGAGGTTGTAAAGTAAACCCTTACCTTGTACTTTTCCTTGGTTGGGGTAGGTTAACCTCCTGTATAATAGTGAAATAATTGTTACTAAATTATACAAGAATCATATACATTAATATGATATCATATATGATCTTTTAATACTGATTTGATAATAATATCTTAAAATTATCTTCGTTTCGGGTGTTAACTTACTCATTTTCTTTTATATGTTTTGTTACATAAGCCATGTTTGTAAAGGATAAGTTGTATATTATTCAAATCCAGAATGGTATCAAGTCTTTAAACATCATTTTTAAATCATCAAATGATAATTATACTTGAATGGATACGATGGAAAATGAATCTCATCGCGTTCGTGGAGACGGTAGTCCGTACGTACGCACGAACGCTACTTCCATTTAATTTTTATTTTAAAAGAATTGAATCCAAATGATACATAGGTATATTACTATTCCAGTATAATATAATATTTTATATATGTTACTTAAGTTCATTAACACCATCCTTTATACGTTCCATGTGTGGTATGAACGAGTCATATCATTTTAAGGGGGCGGTAGTCCGCACTTCCTCAAATGAAATTATCGTATGTATATACAACATGAAACGAATAATGGTATGAAATAAAATGGAATTACAGAAGCTTATATATAAAATATATATCATTAATATCATATTTAATTACAGTGCCATCATAATGGCCACCATGAGAGGCGGTAAGATGTATTTGAACAATCATCGTTTCGTGAGGCGTTAGTTTTCCATCCACAGAAACATTATGTTCATCATCCATTAGATGGAGTTGTGTGTATGTGTAGTTTGAATCCTTCTTATAACAACATCCTAGTATATTGAGGATACTGTTGTTGTTACAAAAGAAAGGAAATAAAAAGAGTTTGGGGGTTGGAGAAGCAAAATAAAGGAAAATAATTTAAGAGAAATCGTTACCTTTAATTTAGGTAACTCACTTTGGTTAGAACCAAAGGACTTGTTGAAATGCTTTCTGCCTAAGGGGAAGCTTCAAGGAGGAGGAGAGGGATGTGGGGAGCTTAATTGGGCAGAGTTTGGATGAGCCAAGTGGCTTGAGAGGTGTGAGGAATGAGTAGAAGTGGTCTCCTTTTATAAGGGAGAGGAGGGGCTCTTTAGGAAAGAGTGAAAGTATTACTTTATAATATAATTATATTCGGTTTATAATGGTCCAAAAATCATTGAGGTCGAAGATAAGATGACTCATATTCTAAATAACATCAACCAGTAAGAATTGGACAGGTTTTAGATAATATTTTAATCATTATAATATTATTTATTTCAATGATTTATTAATGAGGTAAACATTGCATCATTATTGTGTCATTAATAATTTAACTTATTTGATGTCTAAAAATTATAAAATATCATCATGTAGGAAATCTTTTTAGATTTATAATGAATATTTATAATCGAAAATCCAACATGTATAACCCTATGTAAAAATTTTTCTTCTAAAAGATGTAAGCTTATGCCATTTTTATTTTTATTTTAACTTTATTAATATAAAGTGTCCCTACCACATACAAGTGGATCCAAGGGGTCCCCAAATTGACCCAAGGATTCTCATGGTCGGGTATGTGTCCACCAATAAGGTTAGGACACGTTTTAGGTTAATTTTGTATTATTATAATATTATTTTTTAACCCTTATTTACCGGATTTACCCTTAACCATGTTAAATAAAATATTTACCACAGTAATTATTCAAAATGTATAAAAATAAAAGTTAACTATTTACACAATTTAGACATCCTGATTACAAATATGGAATCCATTTTTCTAAATTCAAAACATAGAAGTAGCAGAAATTAATTTAAAATTAATTCCCGCTGTCAAAACAAAAAGCGTGTTTTTAAGAGATAATAACTATCAAAAGATTGACACTTGTTTATGTTCGGTTTAATTGTAAAATTATGTCCAATGACCAACATTATATTAAATGGTAAAAATATATTCTAAATATACTTTAAAACTACTAAAATTCATAATTTATCACTATTAATTATTTTGATTAAAAAAGTTGTTTTTAATTAAAATTTAGTAATTTTCACTATTCATCAAAATATGAAAGTTATCCGAAAAGTACCAAAATTTCACCTTAGGCTAAATTAGATATTCCGAATCCAAAAATGAAGTCCATTTTAAAATATAAAATATATATAATTTCAAAATTTAGGTATTACTATTCAAAACGGCTAGTTTGATTGGTTGTGGTGTGTGTTAAAACTCGACGTTGCGTACAACACACGCTACTGTTTTATTCAAAGGAAAGCGTACCGTGGAAGCTTGGGATGTTTCATTTTAAATTTTTTTGATGTCTCCATTTAGTCAAAAAGTTCAAAATATTGTTTTAAAAAAAGGGTTCACTATTAAAAGTTGATAAAAGTGCAATACTGAAAATGAATTTGTTCTTGCATTATATCTAAGAAACTCATAATATGGATTCTAAAATTATAAGGATTATATAAAGTTTAAAATTTAGATAATACTATTCATAACCTATTTTGAATGGCTTTTTTTTGTAAGTCATGGTGTGATTGAACTCGGTGTTGCAAGTTATTGAATTATTTTGAAGAAATAACACACTATGAAATCTTGGGGTGTTACATTCTCCCCTCCTTCAATAAATTGAGTCCTCGCAATTTGAAATTGTTCTTCAAAAATAAAAGGTTGAAAGTAGAAAATATATTTGTGGGAAAACCCACATCGGAAATTGGGTTACTAAAATTTAGTCTTAATATGAGGAAAAGAGAAATCAAAGGGTCACCACCAAATTATGATCTCGATTAGGAGAACATTGGTGGAAATTAGAGACATATAATCGAAGGAAAAACATAAATATTTATAGGTAGTGATTGAGGTCATCAATCACAATCAAGTATAAAATTGAGGTCCTTAAACTCATCAATCTATGATGATTTGAAGTACCATCGGTTTAACAAAATATAGGGTATTGGGATAACACATTTTTGACGTTTCAAAATATCTTAGTTGAAATCCCACATCGAAAAATGAATTAACGAGGCCTCTATTTAAAATAAAGAGTCGAAAGTATGAAGATTACCGAAAATAAAACATACTAGGGTTCCATGTAGGAAAATATGGATATGGAAGAAAAATCTAACCATCAATTATCTGATGGAGAGTGGTAGAGAACATGGCTATGAAAAGGCCAACAATCCCAAAGCCATAAATTTGTGATGATTTAAGGTACCATCTAGGAAAACATTTTTATTCTAAGTTGCTTTTCTTAGTATTGAGGAATTTATTTATGAGATTGGCTAAGATCATAAGGAGGTATACTTACTTTATAATTAGAGTTTTATCCATTAATAAATTTCTACCACAAACTCATCTTTCACTCTAAAAGATAATAGAATGTAAAAAAAATTCTATTTACACTATTCGTATAGGGTTCCAAAATAAACGAATTTATTATTCATCTACAAGGTCTTTTAATAAAAACTAAATTATTTAATCCAGGACATCTCGTGGGCCAGTGGTAGGTGATACACCCTTGTCGCCCTTCGGTTGCGGGTTCAAGTCTCGCAGCCTTGCCGGACGCGACGGGTTGCCGCCCGACCTCCGGGTTGTCCTTTTATGGCAATCCAAAATAATCCAAACTAGAACTATCCAAAATACTTCTATCCAAACTCACAGTCCAACATTTATAAGTAAGGTAAACATAATGTAGAACCTTTTTACCCCATAATAGCATATGAATACCTTCATCATGTATTCTTTTAATACACCGAAACATCCTGAATTACCATATTCCTTATTGATTACATTCATGCTCCCTTATTCCATATAGAAAGCTGGATATACTTCATTAATCCAAAAATGTTTTAAACCCCAAAAATGATGGAATATACAAATCATTAATCAGTTCTAAGGTAGTTAAGAATATCCAATATAATTTATCCCAAACAATCATGTATTATTCCAAAATCACTACTTCGGTATCAGAACTATATTATGGTTTATCATTATCTCAACCATATATTTTCCAAAAATTTATCCTGCTATTGAGTCACTTTTCTTTGTTCCACACAATCTCAAGTCCTTAATGAAATAGTACTGCAGTACAATCCTTATATACTCCATAATTATTATAACAAGTACATTGTTGACACAACACTCAATTGACATAATCAACATAAGAACTATAATCATTCCTCTTCATCTGTGGTAGTATCATAACTTGATTATTATCCAATAGCATCATTTGCGGCATAGTCTGATGACTGGGGCATAGGTTCGCGTAGTGTCCAAACTCCTTGCAAATGAAGCATTGTACATTTGAAACCATTTTCTCACCCTTGCAGTCACGTACTTTGTGCCCTTTTCCTCCACACTTATAACAAACTCCCATTCCTTTCAGGCAAGTTCTAGGGTGTTTCTTCCCACAGTTACCACATATGGGAAAATTCTTCTTTTCCCTCTTCCCTTTATCCAATTTTCTCTCTTCCATCCTTTTCTTCTCTTGCTTCCCTTCAAAGCCATTGGACTCAGTAAACTCTTTACTTATCTTATCAACACATGATATTATTTCTTCATATGATGATAATACATGGGAGACTATTTCTCTTATCAATTCTAGATTAAGACCATGAAAGATATGATCCTTCCTTCTCTTTGGATCATGTGCATTTCTGGAGTTCTCATTCCTTCTACTGGGCGCCATTTCTAAACAATGGCATAAACTAGATCAGTTTATGAATCAAAATACACAATCCCATACTTATAAAACACTTAACATAAATTGAACTATTTATGGATATAATCCATAATCATAAAAATGTCTCATTTGAGGATGTATATACTCATAAACCCTTCACAATGGTTTGTAAAGAAAATGAGAATTATCCTAAGCATATCCCCCAGGAGTGTCGTAACCGAGAGTGCAGCAAGGCCCGTTGTCGTGCACCAGTTCCCGTTCGAGTCTAGCTCAAAGCGGTGTTTTCGGGTTTTACCCCTAGGTACATCTGTGCCAGAGCCGCCTCTACCTGCTCGTATCCAGACAGGGATGTATTGCTCGGAAAACTCACAAAATCTCTACAATACCAAAATTCTAGGAAGTTCTTCTATACTAATCCTCAAAGTTCATCTTAGGTCTACGTGCTCTAATCAGAGTTTATCTAAATCTAGATTCCAAGGTTTGTACTAAACTTCCTCTGATACCAACTGTAACGCCCCGACCCCATCTACCCAGAGTCGGTGCATTATTACATAACATTGGCATGATCACAAGAAAGATCAAATACCGAAAGACCGATTGGTTTAGTAGCCTTGGAAACACTAGATATAATCATAAAGTTTTACATTACATTTCAAAGTGAAAAACTACTACAACAACAAAGTCTTCATATCCACACTATTAACCCCTCATAATATCCCTGCAAGTCATTCATAATTTACTTCTTCACTACCTGGGAAAAATAAAACATAGAAAAGGGGTGAGCTCAAATGCCCAGTAAGGATAACAATATAGCGGAACATTCAAAATAAGCATAAACATTTAAGGCAATGAATTACTAAAACAAAAGCCTTTTAAAATTGAACTTCAACATAGTATGGCAAAAGTAAAATGAAATAATGCCATTTACTTATTCACATGGATATTCTACTAATCGAATAATCACATGCAAAAATCAATAACCATTTTCATAATGTTGGAATGCATAATGCCAGACTATCATAACCACATAGCCAAGGCCTCATGCCAAGACTACAAATAATATTTTGCCAAGGCCTTGTGCTAAGACACTAGTTTGTCTCATGAGACCTACCGATGCATCGAGGAGCTATAGCGGGCTCCACCCGTCACATATTAAGTCCAATGCATTCCCATATGAAAAGGTTTAAACATAACATAAACATTTGTATTAAAACTAGCATACGAAATGTCAATACTTTTACCATAAACTATGAATGGTATAAAAATAGCACATCCACAGTCAAACATATCACAAAACCTTCAATACAATATAGAAGTTTTGTATCATAATAAATCAACTTCAAATAATCTTAAAATCCATCAAAGGATGTTGACATAGATGAAATCAAAATTATTTTTAAAGAAATATCTCCTTTTATTTTGAAATCATTTAAGATCCATATAAAATAAAACATTTTCTTTTAAAATATTCTTATAAGCTTGTATGGGAAGCTTCGACGATTTTATAACGGCGGAAAATAACCGCACCCGCCGTATAAGTTAAAAAAAACATTCTTACCTCAATTCTGTCGAAAAGGTTAAAAAGGACCTTGTTTTGAAAACAACCGAAAGATTCCTTTATATACCACTTATAAAAGTCAAAAAGGGTATAAATGACTTTAACTCATATTCTAGTAAATAGTAAAAATGTTTTGAAATGCATTTTTAAGAAACATGGATGTGGATGATAAAGAGATCCCAGTAGATTATTACGTATAAACAACCTTGGATAATGAAGAGGTTGTAAAGTAAACCCTTACCTTGTACTTTTCCTTGGTTGGGGTAGGTTAACCTCCTGTATAATAGTGAAATAATTGTTACTAAATTATACAAGAATCATATACATTAATATGATATCATATATGATCTTTTAATACTGATTTGATAATAATATCTTAAAATTATCGTCGTTTCGGGTGTTAACTTACTCATTTTCTTTTATATGTTTTGTTACATAAGCAATGTTTGTAAAGGATAAGTTGTATATTATTCAAATCCAGAATGGTATCAAGTCTTTAAACATCATTTTTAAATCATCAAATGATAATTATACTTGAATGGATACGATGGAAAATGAATCTCATCGCGTTCGTGGAGACGGTAGTCCGTACGTACGCACGAACGCTACTTCCATTTAATTTTTATTTTAAAAGAATTGAATCCAAATGATACATAGGTATATTACTATTCCAGTATAATATAATATTTTATATATGTTACTTAAGTTCATTAACACCATCCTTTATACGTTCCATGTGTGGTATGAATGAGTCATATCATTTTAAGGGGGCGGTAGTCCGCACTTCCTCAAATGAAATTATCGTATGTATATACAACATGAAACGAATAATGGTATGAAATAAAATGGAATTACAGAAGCTTATATATAAAATATATATCATTAATATCATATTTAATTACAGTGCCATCATAATGGCCACCATGAGAGGCGGTAAGATGTATTTGAACAATCATCGTTTCGTGAGGCGTTAGTTTGCCATCCACAGAAACATTATGTTAATCATCCATTAGATGGAGTTGTGTGTATGTGTAGTTTGAATCCTTCTTATAACAACATCCTAGTATATTGAGGATACTGGTGTTGTTACAAAAGAAAGGAAATAAAAAGAGTTTGGGGGTTGGAGAAGCAAAATAAAGGAAAATAATTTAAGAGAAATCGTTACCTTTAATTTAGGTAACTCACTTTGGTTAGAACCAAAGGACTTGTCGAAATGCTTTCTGCCTAAGGGGAAGCTTCAAGGAGGAGGAGAGGGATGTGGGGAGCTTAGTTGGGCAGAGTTTGGACGAGCCAAGTGGCTTGAGAGGTGTGAGGAATGAGTAGAAGTGGTCTCCTTTTATAAGGGAGAGGAGGGGCTCTTTAGGAAAGAGTGAAAGTATTACTTTATAATATAATTATATTCGGTTTATAATGGTACAAAAATCATTGAGGTCGAAGATAAGATGACTCATATTCTAAATAACATCAACAAATAAGAATTGGACAGGTTTTAGATAATATTTTAATCATTATAATATTATTTATTTCAATGATTTATTAATGAGGTAAACATTTCATCATTATTGTGTCATTAAAAATTTAACTTATTTGATGTCTAAAAATTATAAAATATCATCATGTAGGAAATCTTTTTAGCTTTCTAATTAATATTTATAATCGAAAATCCAACATGTATAACCCTATGTAAAAATTGTTCTTCTAAAAGATGTAAGCTTATGCCATTTTTATTTTTATTTTAACTTTATTAATATAAAGTGTCCCTACCACATAAAAGTGGCTCCAAGGGGTCCCCAAATTGACCCAAGGATGCTCATGGTCGGGTATGTGTCCACCAATAAGGTTAGGACACGTTTTAGGTTAATTTTGTATTATTATAATATTATTTTTTAACCCTTATTTACCGGATTTACCCTTAACCATGGTAAATAAAATATTTACCACAGTAATTATTCAAAATGTCTAAAAATAAAAGTTACCTATTTACAAAATTTAGACATCCTGATTCCAAATATGGAATCCATTTTTCTAAATTCAAAACACAGAAGTGGCAGAAATTAATTTAAAATTAATTCCCGCTGTCAAAACAAAAAGCGTGTTTTTAAGAGATAATAACTATCAAAAGATTGACACTTGTTTATGTTCGGTTTAATTGTAAAATTATGTCCAATGACCAACATTATATTAAATGGTAAAAATATATTCTAAATATACTTTAAAACTACTAAAATTCATAATTTATCACTATTAATTATTTTGATTAAAAAAGTTGTTTTTAATTAAAATTTAGTAATTTTCACTATTCATCAAAATATGAAAGTTATCCGAAAAGTACCAAAATTTCACCTTAGGCTAAATTAGATATTCCGAATCCAAAAATGAAGTCCATTTTAAAATATAAAATATATATAATTTCAAAATTTAGGTATTACTATTCATAACGGCTAGTTTGATTGGTTGTGGTGTGTGTTAAAACTCGACGTTGCGTACAACACACGCTACTGTTTTATTCAAAGGAAAGCGTACCGTGGAAGCTTGGGATGTTTCATTTTAAATTTTTTTGATGTCTCCATTTAGTCAAAAAGTTTAAAATATTGTTTTAAAAAAAGGGTTCACTATTAAAAGTTGATAAAAGTGCAATACTGAAAATGAATTTGTTCTTGCATTATATCTAAGAAACTCATAATATGGATTCTAAAATTATAAGGATTATATAACATTTAAAATTTAGATAATACTATTCATAACCTATTTTGAATGGCTTTTTTTTTGTAAGTCATGGTGTGATTGAACTCGGTGTTGCAAGTTATTGAATTATTTTGAAGAAATAACACACTATGAAATCTTGGGGTGTTACAATGTTCCATATATCGATCTTGAGGAAGTGAATACTTGATCCATAACATATACTGAAATTAAAGGTTTTATCACGATATGGTGATATTTAAATTGAAGTAAAATTGATAAAAATCATGGATTGTAGAGAAAAGGTACTACAGAATAAGACTACTCACCCGGTCAAAGTACTCTGGACAAAGTTGAAATTCAAAGAAGCTACATGGGAACCCAAGGAAGTGAAGAAAAATATATATGCTCATTTTATTTCTTTTAGAGTGATTTAGTTTTGTGTCTATAATTCATTTTAATGGAGTTATAATGTAACTAACCAAGATTTTATGATATATTTCTTTTTGAATAAATTTCATTTCTTTGATAGCTTGTGATACACACAACCTTGAGTCTAAATAAATTATAATATAGTATGTATTTATAAACAATATTTTAAATTGGTGTTATGAATGGGAATTATTTTTTTTTAAAATATGCATAAAGTTTTCATAAAAAAGATATATTGATAAATAATTACTTATTATTTTGTAAAGTCTTTATTGGGTTTGAAAAATTCATTTCTCCTCACAAATGGGTTTCATTGCTTTTTATGTACAAATAATATAATAATTTTATTTGAATATTAATAAAATTTATTTTAAAAATGAAATTAATTTTAAAAATTATCATGTAAAAAATATCTATGAGTCAATTTTTGGTAATTTTCGTAAAATATTTATTTTTCGATGAATAATGAAAAATACTAATTTTTATTTTAAACTAAATTTTCATTTAAAGTATTTAAAATGTTCCAATTTGATTTAAAATGGTTTTAAATGTAAATTTAGTGAATTTTTAATATTAATAATCCTATTAATTTAATCATAATTAATATTATGTGCATTTTGGTATAAAAACTTTTTATACCCAAGAAAACATTTTTTTATTGAAATCCATTTTTTTGTCATGGTTTGTGTGTTTATTTTAAAAGTAATTTATCCTAGTTTTAGATATTGAATCTAATGAAATGGAATCAATATTTTTAATCCTCATGTACAAATTTTTTAATAAATAAACTTATTTTCAAAATAAATTGTAAAAACAGAAAAAATTTGTCACTGAAATTAAGGTTAAAACAAGATTACCAGGGGGGGGTAAACCAAGTGATAAAAGATTTTTTTTTCAAATAAACTTATATAAATAATATTTTATTGAAATATTTAAACCTCATAATATCTAAAATTCTATCATCTATCCATTTGGATTCATTTTTATTTAGAATGAATTTATTATATTTTAATCTTATAAATAATTCCAAGTGTCTCTCTGCACCCTTATAAAATGACACATCTCCATTCCTTTATTTACACCAATTTGAGGCTTATATATCAACCAAACCCTACCCAATTTTATTATAAAACTACATATACAAGAATTATTGGTGATATTATTTTTAAAATACCATCTTTAGGGTCCTTAATAAAGGATTTAATTGAGGCCAACTGGAGGAGAGGTAGTCGTCTTACCCGGCCCCTTTAAATTTCTTTCATCTTAAAACTCATATTGCTCAATTATATTCACCATAAAATAACTAATTAAGTTAAATATATATAATTTAATGATATTATTATCATTAAACCACCATTATCCACCTTCTTTTCTATCAAATGGGAAGTAAATGTATCTCTCGTGTGCACGTGTATAGTGCCACATCAACTTAGCGATAAATTCATTTTCCACCACCATAATTCAAGGATAGTTATTATTATAGGTTTAATTTTTATATATTATATTGATTATATAATTATGATTATTTAATTATATTATCATATCTACCACCCTACATTCCAATCTGTTGGAAAATGATAACTTCTCTTGTGCAGAGGTGTGGACTACCATCTCCACGAAGAGATATAATTAATATTTCATTTTTGATTTACATAATTGTTAATAAATATATATTTTATGAATATATATGATATATATAATATAATAAAGATTATATAAATTTTAATTATTATATTCCTTTCATTGAATCCATCTTTCAAAAAGTGAAAACAACGTTCACGCGAGCGTAGAACATACCGTCTCCGTGAATAGTATAATTCATTTTTTCCATCTCTAACAGTTATAGATTAATATAAATATATAAATAAAGAATATATAAGATATTTAAATAATTGATACCATTTTAAAGATTATGTAACCCTAATAAAATTAAAATTACCATAACTAGCATACCAGAATTCTCATGAACAACAAAATAGTCAACACCCAAAAATGATGATTTTAGTAAGAAATTATTAATAAATGTGGATTGAAATGTCATAATTGGATCATATATGATATTATAAGTATGCAAATAAATATGTTATAATATTATAATAAATTTAAATTTATTTAACACTAGGATAAATCACTTTTGAAGAAATTCAAACTCAATGTAAGGGATTTATGTTTCAATCATATTTTAATTGGGATTATTTTTTATTGAATCTCCATTGAATAAAATTATAGGATTATTTAATGATAAATACATTAAATTTTATTATCCAATGGTTATTTATTTATAATTCTTGTTTTATTTTCATTTTACTCACTTTAAGTACTTAAGATACATAATGAATGTTTTAAATTAAAAAGTAACTTTATTTCTCTCTTCAGCCAGAAATCATTTTTCTTCTATATATATGTTTTATAAAAATAATTTATAAAATCTGTTTATATTATTCTATGATTGTTTAATATCATTATTATTAGTTATTTACTTTTTTAAAAATGGTTTCAAAGGAATATTCTTGTCATTTTTCAAATGAGGTAACTTTGAATTTTTACAAAAAATTTAAAAGGAATCTTTGTTTTAACATACACATGATGAACTAAATTTCACAACATCATGATTGATAAATTATTTGTAGATTAATTTACAATCTTCCAAGGGTATTTTCTAAGAAAACTTTTTCTTTAGTATTTGGGAAATTCTTAGATTTTAATATGTGATTTAAAAATAAAAAGGTTATTTTCCTCTATAAATTTTATAGTGATCTATTAAAGGAAATTATAATATATGATAACATAAATTTTTATTAATTAGGATTTAATTTGGATATGATACAATGATACAATATTTTTTTATTTCTCTGGATGTTTTATGGTTATAATGATGAAATATTGATGAAACATATTTTTTTCCACGATTTAAATTATAATGAATGATTCTATGATTTTGTGAGATACATATGAATGGATTTATAATTATACAATGATTGGGATTATAATTATATATCCAAAAAATTAATTGGGAAAATATTAAGGTTTTACGAGCTTAAAGGGTATATAAGATGTCATCCAAAGCCCAAAATAGGGTACACGAGAGGTTATCTGAAGCCCAAAGTAGGTACATAGGAAATTATCCAAACACTAACATGTTATGAATGTATTGGAGGGTAGTATTGACATGATATTTCTATGATTATGATTATTCCATAATTATACCACAATTTTTTTGAAATGATTATATTCCAATGTTATGTTCTCATGACTCATATTCTTTCATCAGTTTATGATTCAATTCATAAGAACTTCTAATATTCTTTCCACAACTAATGTTTATGATATTATAATTGATTGGAATTATTTAAAATGGTTAAAATAATTTACTTATACCATTTATACACATGTTATGTTTAAATGATAATTTATATCTTCCTTGTTTAATCCCATTGAGAATATAAGCTCACCCTTAATTATGATTTATTTTCCATGGGATATGATGAAATGTTTTAATTACGATGTTTCTAAGAAGGTTTATAGTTATGAAAAACTAAGTGTGATATGATGTACATATTTTTGAACAAATTATTTATGTATCCATGTTTTTAAAGGTACTTAATGTTTTTGGTTTTGGTGTGAATTTTAATTTTATATAATTAATATTCATATAATAATATGTGATATTTATGTATAAAAAATATGGGTTTCTATAGTGAACTATTTTTTATCAAGAATCCATATATTTATGTTTTCTTAATGGGCGATAGATCTTTTATTTAATAGGAGAATGTATTTAGAGAGTGTTATTAAAAGGGGAAATTAGTGAGGGACAACATGTGGTTGTAAGTCCTTGTAATATGTTTTAATAGTTTTTATGATCATATGTTCCTGAATTTAGATGATTATATTTTTATAAAGGTTTAAAATATATTTTTTCATGAAATTAAAGATTCATTGAGTTAAAGAAGTATCGATTCTCACATGGTTTCAAAAATTATATATCTAGTGATATTAAAATTCTATGAAAAGTTTATTTTTTTAAAGTGGTATCAAGAGGATGAAAGGTTGTTAAATTATGAATTTCAATCACTATTTTATAGACATAGTGGTGTTATTATTCAATGTTCTTATTTGCTACACTGAGTTTTATTAGGTAGGCCTATAATGATGTAATGATGATTTATTTATAAATGGGTAGAGTTTGAAATTGATTAATGTTCCTTATTTTTCAAAAAAAATCTAAAGGGGGAGATTTTTAATCCTACAAGTTTTTTAGAATATGTCAAATACTTTAGGATATTTTTGTGACTATAAGTTTCTTCAAATACTTGGAAATATATCTAGAGAAGATGAAATGAAGATGTTGAAGTGGATATAATGAGTTATTTGTATTTTTAGCACATAAATCTTGTTCAAACTCACATAAAATATATAATAATATATGAGGTGGAGATTTTCTATATGTTTGGAAGAGTTTATATTTTTTTAGAGATTTTTTAATGTGATTCTAGGATTTTATGAATAATTATATAATTCCTATGTAGAAACTAAATATTATCTATGTATAATTGATTATAAGTTGTATCCTACATTGTAAGAATCATTTTAGTACCATTGGTATTCATGTTTGGGAATGATATGAATTCAGAAGATTCAATCAAGATTTTAGAAGGGTAAAGTGTGACTTAGGAAGAGTCAATTGAACTTTATAAGAGTATATGTTAACTTTTTATGAGTCAATAATAACCTAAGAAAAGTAATATTTTTTTGGAAAAGTATCTATTACATAAAAAAGAATAATCTTAGAGTTTATAAGAGTAAACTTTTACATCATAAGTGTAGTCCATGACACTTTTGAGGACTAAACATAGAGTTTAGAAGTGTAAAGTGTCACATCAGAAGAGTAAAACTAGAGTTTGTAGAAATAACATGAGACTTAATAAAATACATCCAATTTGTGAGAGTTTATGAATTATTCTAAATAAAAATGTGAAATTTTAGATTTAATATTATTAAGGAAGAAAATATATCATATGATGATAAAATTATTCAATTATTTCTTAGGCATCAAAAATGGAGTTTATGATAGAAACAAGATGGGAAATATAATTTTGACATGAAAAACTTGTTATAGCATAATGAAATGAAATGGAATAATTTATCAATATATATTATTGTGCATGATAAAACACTTTCTTCTGTTCCATAATAACCAAGGTTAAAATTCAAAAGGAATAATAATAAGTAGTAATAAGAAGAAAATGAGTTTGGGAAATAGTTTATAAAATTTATTCGTTTGAATCAGTAATTTAAATTCTAATTAAAACATGTTTTTTATGTTTCTATAGAGAGATAAATTAATTCCATCCATAAAAAATTTAATAAATAAGAAGAATACACTACTCTATATAGAAATTAATTGGAATATTTTTGATAGAAATAATAAGTAGAACAGGCTATCAAATTTTCACAATAATAAAAGAAGAAACCTATGATAGTAGAATTTAAAGAAGAAATAATGAAAATAACAATTTAAATGACTATATAAAAGTCTAGTTAGGTTTTATGTTTTATTGTTATTGAAATAAAAAATTATTTTATCATTATAATAGTGAAAGAATCACTGTTATAATCAAGATACACATTGTAACATGAGTCCAATAATATTAAATTCACAATGTAGATAAATCTTTATATAAGTGAGTCATATATTCTTTATGAAATCTGAATCATTCCAAGGATTAGACATCTTTTTTTGAGAGTCGTACATTTTAAATAATTTATGACCTTTATGTGTGTGTTTATAAGTAATCTAAATTCACTTTAATAAGTGGAGAGGATTGTTTCATGAAGTAATGTAAAAGTAATTTAAATCCTTTAGTCAACCATATTTATAATTTATGATATCTTATGAGTTACGTTTAAAGTTTTATCAGAGATTGATTCCCCTTGTTTGTGACATGATCTTTAGAGGTTTGGATTTTCACTCAGGTTGAATAATTTTTCCATAAATATATGGTGTATATAATGGATAACCATAATTTAGTGAATAATAATTGTATTCCCACATTTTATGGAGAAAATTACTATATATAAAAGGTTGAAATACATTCTTATCTTTTATACATAAGCCTGGATGTGTTAGAGCATTTAACAAATGGGTTTACAACTCGTTCTGAGAATGTTGATATGTTAGTGGTTGATAGGAATAATCTTTAGCATGATGGTAAATATAAAAACTACATTCTATCATCATTATCAATGAAGTAATTTATTATAGTAAAGGGTATTAGTATAGCCAACAAAATATGAGATAAAATAAATAATATATATAATGGTAATGAAAAATTAAATAGAGAAAGAAAACATAATTAGAGACTGAAGTATGATGATATAAAATTATTGGATTATGAATCTCTATATGGTTTCATCATAAGCGTGATAGAAATTATGAACAAAGTCAAAAGTTTTGGTAATAAGTTAGAAGATGCAACAGTGTTTGAGAAGATACTTCAAATCATACTAGATAGGTTTGATGATAAAGTGTTAACTTTGGTAGATAATAATGACGAAACACTCCCTCTTGATGACATAGATTTTTTTTAATTTCTTATGAGATAATAAAAGCATATAATTTTTATGAAGAAATTTATGGCTGAAAAAGAGTTATATTTTAAATCCACCAAGCAAGAGAAGTATAAAAATAATATTAATAAATATGAAGCTGGTTATTCAGACTCAAATTTAGATATAGATATTAAGTTTGATAAAATTATGTCTATTATCTCTTGAAATATGACTAAATGAGATGAAAATTTCAAGGGAAATATCACTCTCAAAAAGATTAAATTATGGGTAAATAGTAACATTCACTTCAAACTATCTATATAAAAAATAATATGGACCATTTTATAAATATGAAGAAAGAAAAAGATGATCATTTACCTCGAAATCATCAAAGGATGAATATTTAAGGATTTATTGAAAATAAAAAGGAACAACTTTATGAAAATTTAAGAAGAGGAATTTTTATTCCTTTTATGGAAGTAGTTATTTTATTTATGAATAAGAGTAATTTTATAATTCTTGTTAAATTAATGAAAAAATTCTAATTGAAAAGGTGAATGAAGAAAAATTCCCCAGTTCTAGAAGTAGTGATGTTGACAGGGATAATGAAACTACGATTCAATTAATATTGAATATATAATTGATTTAATGTCTTTCATAGATATCATTTCTAAAAAAGGATATTAAAATTCAAATTAAAAACAATCAATCCTCTAATGGTAATGAATATATGCATGTTGAAGAAAATATAGAACTATTGAATGTAAATGATGATTTGAGGTGATTAATTGATTATAAAAATACCAAAAAAATCATGTTGCATGAAAGATTTAATGGTAATAAAAATTGTATTAACCTTGTTCAATGAAAGTTGATGGAGGTCGAAAAGAAAAGAAACATTATAAAATTATACTTTAAAAATTATATACACGAAACTAGATATTTTTTTAAATAAAATATTGGTTCAAAACAAGTTGACTAGTAATGATTTCACACAAAATGTGTAAAACATATTTACATTTCAATTAGAGATACTGAGAAGAATAAGTAGGTGAATAAGACCATGTTTTTTTAGAAAAATCAAAAATGACTTAGAATTTTGGAAATTCTAGTAACTCTAACTTGATGTCCAAAACTTCTATAAATGGTGAATCCAAAAAGGATGAAAACAATCTTACATTGAAGAAGAAATTTTCAATAGTTCAAACATTTTTTGTTCAAAAAAAGGAGATAAAATTGATGACTTAATGAAAGAAGGAATACATGTGTTAATATTTATAAAATAGTATATCTACAAAAAAGTATGTTTTCTATAGATATTATTGGGACTGTTGAGGATTGATGAACTAGGTAGGAATGTGTTGGTTAAATTATAAAAACTTTTATGATATTAGGGGGTTTATGAGGAAATGTTTTATTAGTATTCAACCATACCAAAATATTAAAATTTAAAAACAAATTGGAAACTTTTAACAGAAATTACATAACAATTTTCATGTTCTAGAGGAAGTTTTAGGAAGATGTGGCTAGTTTAATTACTAAGAAAATTATCACCTATTTATTCTACCATCCAAATATATTACAAGTTACAGTACTCAAAATCCTCATAATATGAAGAATAAATTTAAAGAGATTGTTTTGGTTGTTAAAGTGGCACTAAATGCATCAAAAGGTGATAAATGATGGATTCCAAATATTGAATTTCCCTCTCATATGATAAGAGATTTATGGATCCTAAAGTGGTTGAAAAGTACGAGGAACACTTAATGACCATTGGTAAAGATGGGTCACTAAAAATTAAATGTGTTGTATTATATGTAATTGGGAAAAATTAGTTGGAATCCAAGAATACATTATATGTTAAAGGATTGAAAGAAAAAATTATTAGTGTCTCTTAATTACATAATGAAAGAAATAAAGTTATATTTAAAAAGGATGGATTTATTGTGAAGTGATTGTAAGGTAGATGCGTTTTGAAAATATGTCTATGAACTAGGTGAAATCTATTTTGTGTTGGTGATGATGGAAATTCATGTAACTTAAGCATAAAATAAGAAAACCAACAATGTCAAAGACTGATTGGTCATATTTCCAAAATAATGTATGTAATCTCACTATAGTAGATATTTTTATTTTTTGTTCTAATACTAAAAAGATTAAGAATAATTATATGTTCTTAACATTCAAAAATGGAAATAGTTTTAATCCTTCACACAATAAAGAGGATATTTAATCAACTCAACCATTGATGCTTATCCATTCTTACATGTGTCCCAATTAAGAAGTAATTAACAAATGGAGATAAGAATTTTATTTCTTTTATTGATTAATTTACTCAAATTAATTTTATTATTTTTATGATGAAAAAGTTATAGGATATTATAATTTTGAAAAGTTTTAGAATAAGTATTGTTAAGAAGTTTGTTTTCTCATTAAAGATAATCCATAAAAATAATGATGATAAATATACAAGTGGAATATTTTATTCTTATCTTGAGAAGCATGGTATTAATCATCAACTCAGTTCCCAATATAAAACTAAAAAAATAGTTTCCTAAATTAAGGAATTAATTTTTAGTGGAGATAGATTAGGTTATGTTGATAGAGCATGATAACTCTTGTTATTTTTGGAGACAAGCTATTGGAACATCTGTATATTTCCAAAATCAAGGATTATACACTAAAAATTCATAAGCTTTCCTAAATAAGATATATTAAGAAAAAATATAGGATTAAATTATGTTAAATTATTTAGTATCCCCTATATTATCAAATTAAAAAGTGAAAATTTGGGAAAGTTTAAAAAAAGATGTGTTGATTGTATCCTCCTAGGCTATCCTTTAAATAGAAGAGGATAACACTATTCCAATAAAGATACATGTAATATTGATGATATTATTTATGTTAAGGTTATGAAACACACACATAAACAAATAATAAATGTATAATTATGTTCTATAAGTCATTGATTTTAAGTAATGTTTATGAAACAACCTGAAAAAGTTTCCAAAATTGATAAAAACAAAGAAGATGTATAGGATAGGTAAACGGAATCATCAAATTCAGGTGATGAGGAAAAATATCATTTATTTGATTCAAGTCTTAGGAAATAGGGGGAGGTCCAAACCATTGTTGTAGACTAAGGAAAATAAGCCTAATATATCTGAACTTTGAGGAAATAAATACACATCTCACTATTTTATGAGGTTGAACAAAGAGATGTTGAAAATGATTTATAGAATTAAAAGTGGGTTGATTCTATGAATGAAAAATTAGACAATATAGGGAAGAATGAAACATGGAAATTGGTTCCCAATTAAGAAAATAAAAATGTTATTATAAATAAATGGGCATTCTAGAACTTGTTGAATGAACAAGGAAATTTGTATTAATGAAAGAAATAATTTGGCTTAAATTTTATTGTCAATCAGAAGAAAAATATTTGGATGATTCATTTTAACTAGTGAAAAAATTACAAACCATTTTAATTTGTCCTATAGTTTCATAAAAATGTAAATACAAGTTATTCTTAATGGATTTTAAGTATAACTTCTTTAATATAGAATTAATAGAATTGGTTTTTAGGGAAACTTATTTTGGATTATTTCTTAGTTAAGGATAGAATTATGTATATTGGTTCATAAAGTATTTATATGGGTTGAAATAGGCCCCTAGAGTTAGTATCCAAGCAAGATTACAACATAAAGTAGTTAAAATTTAAAAATAGAACAGTGGACATAAATATCTATATCAAAGATGATAAATAGGTATCTCTCATTTTTATTATTTATATATATGATATGATATTTTCTGTAAAAGAAGAAAGATCTTGTGAATAATTTTCTATAAAGATAAGGAAGTTATTTAAAATTTCTATGTTTGGTGAAATGAGATATTATTTGGGTATAAAAATATATAAAGAAGATGATCACATATTTTTTCTCAAGATAATTATGATTGGGATATTCTAAAGAAGTTTGTAAAGGAAGATTTAAACCTAGTTTACACTCCCATTTCAGGGGGAACAATGTTTTCTAAAGATGTGGAAGAAAATAATGTGAACTTAAGATAAATCATAAAGGTTATTGAAATATTTTTATACTTGATAGAATAAATTTTAAAATTGTATTTTTTATTAAACTTTTTTCAAGGTGTCATATAAAAAAATAGTCTCATTTCATGGATACTAATAGGATTCCCATGTAAATTAAAGGAAAAATTGATTTATGGATGAAATATGAAAATAAATGTAAAATTTATTTTTTCTATAGATGCCGATTGGAAAATAAATTTTTATGATAAAGAATATACATATGGTTTTTTTCTTTGTTAGAGATAGGTGTGTATACCAGCACATTAATAAGAAAAGTTTGGTCACCTTGAGAACTACATAAAAAGAACATTTGGATAAAAATCATGTCAACTCAATTGATATAAATGGAAACAAAATTATAATCTATCACATTTGATGTAAATATTATACTTCTTTTTGGATGTGATAATAATAGATCAATAAATTTATCATGTAATCATGTAAATAGTTTAAGATCCAAGAAAATTGGAATAAAATTCCACTTCATCAAATAACTTGTGAAAGAAAATGCGTTAAAGTTGGATTTTTTTTCTTACAAAAAATAAAATGGATGATATTTTAACAAGACCATTATTAATGGATTCTTTTCAATGTTTATGGTTGATAATGGTAGCTAAAATTCATTCCTTTAAAGGCCTGGGTATAATTATTTAGTCCCCTCTCTCATTTAGTTGTTTGGATTCTTGTTTTCAAATTGAGAGAAAAACAGAAACATAAATCTATTTTGTCCTTTATGTATTTAAAATGGGTGTATTATTTTTAGCATAATTATATTGATATATGTTCTCCAAAAGGTAGAGAGTTCTTTTATTTATGGTGATCATGTATTTAGAGATAGTTTCTAAAGGGGGAATGTTGTGAGGGAAAACATGTGGTGTGTGAGTTATTTCAAAAGGTTTTAATAATTTTTATTAGAATATGTTTAGGAATGTATAATAATATATTTTTATACAGGTTTAAAATTGATTTTTTGTGATAGAATTTTTTTATTTTAAGAATTGTTGATTCTCAAGTGGTATCTCAAAGGATATTTCCAGTGATATCAAAATTATGATAAGTGTTTCTTTTTTTTTAAAGTGGTATCAAGAGGATAAAATGTTGAGAAATTATGAATGCAAATCACCATTTTATGGACATAATGGTGTTATTATTAAATTATATTGTTTCCTATACCAAGTTCACTCAATAAGGATTATAATTTTTGATTAAAGATTCATTTATAAAAGGATTGAGTTTGAAGGTGATTAATGTTCCTTGGTGTCAAAAAAAATTTAAAGGGGTATATTTTTGAGCCCATGATATATTTTAAAGATGATGATTACTTTTGGAGATTATCAAGACAAGAAATTTACTCTATAATTTGGTAATATATATTGATAAAATTAAATAGAGAATCTTATTTAGATATTATGAATGTTTTGTATTTTTTTCAACACATAAATCATGTTCAAACTCACATAAAATAAATCATAATATGTGAGGTTAATGTTTTATGGATGCTCAAAAGAGTTTGGAATTAGTTTGGAGTTGTTTCGAAATGATTATAATGTTTATTAATAATTTTTGAATTCTTTTTATGAGACTAAATATTGGATATATATGACTATATAAGAGTCATATCCCGCTTCAGAAGAATAATTTTAGTTCTAAATGTATAACAGTTTTCAATGAAATTAATTCAGAAGAGCCATTGTAGTGTTTGTAATAGTAAAGTGTGAATTGGAAAGAGTCACTCAGACTTCACAAGAGTACATACTAACTTTGTAATAGTCATTTTACACTTCAAAAGAGTAATCATATAATTTGTAAAAGTTACTGTTACATAGGAATAGAAAACTAAAAGTTTTTAAGAGTAAAGTTGTACTTCATAAGAGTAGTCTATGACACCTTGGAAGAGTAAACTTTGAGTTTGGAAGATAACATTACCACTTAAAAAGAGTAAACCTAGTGTTTACAAGAGAAACATTCCACTTCATCAAAGACAACTAATTTGTGATATCTTATTAATTATTCCTGATAAAAATGTGAAATTTGATATTTAATATTTTTATAAGAAAAAAATATACGTTGGTGGAGAAGTTAATAAAAAAATTTAATAAAAAAAAAAGGTAGTTTATAATACAAAAAATGTATGGAAAAGAATTTTTCATTGATAAATAGTATTTTCTATAAAGAAAAAGAATCATTTATAAATATAACTCCTTGTACATTCCACAACGCATGCTTATACACCATAATAACCATGACTAAAATTAAAATAGGAGAAGAAGGAGTGGGATGAAGAATAAGAAGTTGGAAATAGTTTAAGTAAGTTATTCATATTAATTTTATATTCTAATTCTAATTAATTTTTTTTTCATTTTTTTGGTTTTTGGGAAAAATAATGTTGTGAATGTAAAGAGTTGAGAAAATAGAATATACTACTCTCAATATAAATTTATAAAAATATTTTTGAGAGAAAGAAGAATAAGAATAAGCTATGTAACTTTCATAATTATTAGGGAATAAATCTATGACAATAAAATTTTAGGAAGAAGAAAAAAATATATATTATCAAAACAACTCTACAAAAATCTAGTTTGGTTAAAGTATTTCTTATTGTTGAAAAAAATTATCTTACCACTAGAACTGTCGAGCCTAAGAATCTGTTAGGAACCCCTGGAGGTGAAATCAGTGATCTGTCTTTTTTAAAAATTATCTTAATCCAAT
The DNA here is from genome assembly GCA_963277665.1 of Viscum album. Lineage (NCBI taxonomy): Eukaryota > Viridiplantae > Streptophyta > Magnoliopsida > Santalales > Viscaceae > Viscum > Viscum album. The sequence goes on from OY728160.1 coordinate 1,324,268,483, forward strand.
ATATTGACATTTTTAATGTTTTGTATCCACTCAATGATTTACCCTAACATCATCTTAGTTTTAAATAATAATAAACAAGAGAGAATCACATAGTATTTAAAAGGATTTACTAAAAGGCATACAAAATTCAATATTTTTTAGACACCCAATCTTGGATTATTCACTATAATCACACTGTCAATTATAGTGGATCATGATTCCACTTGAGTTTAACTAGTTATACCCCCTAATCATTTTCTTCAACAAAAATTGGTTATATGCCCCAAAAATAGATCTTGTAGTTAGTCATGATTCTATACTCCAACCATAAACTCTTCTAACTTTTTTGGTTATATTACCCAAACACACTTCTTCCATGACTATTTATACACTATATAATTCTCAGTTTTGTTATATTAGTAGCAATATATTCTTCAAATGATCCTCATTTTTATATTATAGGATCAATGGTGCTCATGTAAAACTTCAATATCTTTAACTACTTCCAAAATTGATCTACCGGTCATGAAAATCCCATACACTAGATCTATAATGATTTGGTTCTTCTCAATCATCATATACTCAGGTGTGTCTCTATAAAATTATCCTGGATTGAGCTCAAATTATTCTATCCTTGATATATTTATTATATTTTCTCAAATTGATTCTCAAATCTCTAAAAAATTTCAATACATAATAAAAAGTTTATATAGTTTACTTATATATGAAGTTTTATATATATTTAAATCTATATTAATATAGTTATAATGATTTTAATTTAAATCCTAGAATATTTTGATCATGTCTCACAAAATTTATTCTTGATAACTACACATAATTTCAATCATTTATTTTTATTTTCATTTAGTCAATTTATGTTTAATTATAAAATATCATTTATTTTCACTTTAAATACCTAAAAGGCTCAGGTATTCTTCTCTTAATTCACATTTTTAATAAATAAATGGAACCATAAATGCATTGAGTTTTTATGTATCCTCATTTAAATACTAGAATAATTCTGGACTTAATCCTTCTTTACACATGTTGTTATTTTACCACCTTCTCATAATTAATTTAATTATCCTACATTACTGATGTTTTATGCACAAATGTATTTATATTAATCTCTTCAAGTCATGTTAATAAATTTACACTAATTACACAAATTTCCTTTTACACTTGATTTATAGGAATTTAAATTAAACTACATGCATGTATAAATAGTATCATTCTAATAAAAATATCAATCAAAAGAGTACACATTATACAATTATTCATGTCATCTTCATTGAAAAATATGTGTACACATAGCCCTAATAATCATGTGCAGTTTATATTCATTTAGTGAGAGGAAATTGAAAACTCACGTATGTTTATCTCACTATCACCATTGACACAAAACTTCTTTAATAATGGAATATCCCCAAAAAACCGTTGTATAGTCTCAGTGAGCTTTAAATAATCTCATTATTAGAGAGTATCATGATAATTTAATTGATCATTATATATAAATCCATAAAGTTCATCAAAATAGAGTAGCACACATTCTCCCATAAATCCACAACCATCACATTTATGTTGTTCTTTTGGTATTCAGGTCTACCATGCCTATGTATCTGATTTATGATAGTTATTCATGTGGTAGATATGTAGCTTAAGGTAGATAAAGTTCTATTTATATGGTAGGAGCCTTCTCATGATCAATCATCCTATTCTCTTGCCTTAAGTGCATTTACCATGACAAGTCTCTTGTGATCAATGCACATTGTATGAGTGGTAAATATAGATGTGTAATATTTCTATCTACCGTGATTGGTTATTGAGATTGATTACCTCAAATAATATTTTCAATGCAGTGGATACACTTATGATTTAAGTAATTCAAGTCATAAGGTTGATCGTTGAGCTAGGTTTATTGGAGGTTAAATTCAACACACAAGGAATTTAGACAATAGAGATCAACTTAATCGGATGGTATTTATATTTTATGTATGATTTAATCATGGGTGAACATTACCCATAGTGCTTGAATCACACATCAGAATTCGATCTATACTACCGGTCCTTAATAACCCTCAACCCTGAATTAGCGTATCGACCATGTCACCAGGGTTGGCCCTCTGATACACTCACATAATCACCAAACCAATGTCTTTTTCTTTTAGACATATCTTTCCATGATATAAGTTCCGAAGAGAGGAAAAGTTGGAAGAAAATATGAAAAATAATTTAGAGATTAAACTTGAAATAGAATTTAATCATAATTAATAAATGTAAATTCATGTTAATTATCTTAAAGTGGTAGTATTTACACCACATAAAAACTAAACAGATGTTTAATTCAAAATATGTCTCAATAGAGTGAAAATTGGGAAGAAATCCCTTATCTCAGGTAAGACTTGTCATGTAAGTGATATAACTTCCTGTATAATAAATTTAAATTTACAATAATTACATTAAAAAATTGTATTAATTTCTATGATATCATATATGATCCATTTATAACATCTTATCATCCATTTATTAATAATATTTTATTATTATCATTGTTTTGGGTGTTCACTGCTTTGTTTTTCAAGTATGTTTTGATTCTGTTGTTCTGGAACATGTATATTTATTATGGTTACATCATATTGATTATTTTATTAATGGTATAAATATCACATATATTAAATATATATAGTGTCATCCATAAAATATTGAGATATAAAAAATGAATTACACCATTCATGGAGATAGTAGGTTGTACGTTTGCATGGAAACTATTTTCATTTTTCATTGGATTGAATTAAAGAAAGATAAATTATATTTAATCACTAATGAATAATTATTATGTTATATATATCATATATATTCATTAAATACATTCTTATTACCATCTATGTAAATCATAAATGAAAATATGGATCACATGACTTTGTGGAGGTGGTACTTCACACATACGCACGAGCGACGTTATCGTTTCCCAAAAGATTAGAAGGTAAGGAGATATATATGATATTATAATTCAGAAATAATAATTTTATCATAAATATTATAAATACTAATTATTTCTATATTTATAACTATTCATGTAATGTTGTGAAGAAATACTAATTACATCTCTATATGGAGATAGTAATCCTTGCATACCTACATGAAATGTTTTTGCTTTTTTGTAGGATGTATAAGAGATAGAATATAGTTGTACCATAAATCAAATAACATATCAGTATATTTATGATATTTTATTTATTTTTTTTATGGTTAAAACACTTTAATAGGATTTAGAAGTAGAAATAAATTTGAAGTACATGGTAAAGTTGATTATCTCATCTTCGGTAGAAGTCATATAGATATCTCCATATGGGACCTAGGGTAGGTGTCTTGGGGAGACCATAACATCAATAAATTTTATTAGGATGTTTATAATGGGAATTTTAAGGGGTTAGTCGAGCTATATTTCTCAATGTGATGTAAATAAGTGAAATAAGTGGTTTCTTTTTATAATTTAAGTGAAGGGAACTTTTGGAATTTATTCAAAAAATAAAATTTAATAAGACTATTATAGATCTAAATATATTCAAATGGTCATGAATTATAAGAAAAAAATTATAGGGTTGAAATATAATCAAAAAATAAAATTTATACATGTTTTTATATCATTTTAATACATAAATTCTTTATTATCCCTAAGGTTAATTATTTTTGACCTTAACCGCGGTAACCATTATTTGAATAATAAAGGGTTAGCAATCTTATTATAAATGGAAAATTGACTCATAAATAGAACATGGATAATTATTTCAACCATTTTTCATTAACATGGATGAAGATAATATTTTTATGAATTCTAAATAATTTAATAAAATATTATTTTTATAAAATATTATTAATATCAATTTTTGACACTACTAATTTAACTAGACTTTAAATACATCACAAAAAATGTAATTTAAATATAATCCTTTAAAAATAACCTAAAATTTTATCTATACCTAAAAAATAACAATAATATTTATTTCATTCGCATTATATTAATTTTAATATTTTTAATATCATTTATTTTATTTTTCTATTAATTAAATAAATACTTTATTAGTGTTGTGTAAGAATTTATGGTAATTAGATAATTAATTAAAATTATAAATAATTATCTATCATGAAATTAATTTAATTTATTACAAAAAATACAATTATTTTTGTTCATATGTTTATTTTTTCCCTCTATGGACACATAATATATAATTAAAACTAAATGAATTACATTTTTCTCTTTATTTGATTTAAATATAATAATGGTAATTTTAAAGAAAAAATGTCCATTAAACAAGTTAATTTATATAATAATATGATAAGATTAAATTTATATTCATCCAATAATTATTAAGATGAAAATTTATGGCCTTATTGGTTTGTTTTAACCTAGATCAAGTGAATTTTCCCTTTATCGAGGTGATAACTTTTACCAAGGTTACTATTCATTTTGATAAAAAATAAAAGGGGTATATATATGAAATTATAAACTCATATTTATATATATTTAATAAATTTTATCTAATTTAATACCAATAATTTGAATAAATTAATTTTAAAATAAGTGCACAAAACACAATGAAAATCAATTTTTAGGAATATATAGTTTTTTAACGAAAACTAGATTTATTCTTATCCCATGCATAGTAAAAATATTATATGAAGGTTAAAATATTTTAATGAATATATAATATATAAATTTCATTAAAATAATTCACCAATAGTGATAAATATGAAAACACATTGTTCGCACAAAAATATATTTTTCAGAAAAACAATTTTATGTATAAAATTATTATTTTTTATCAAATTTAAATTTCTAATTGATTAAAATAAATTTAATTGGATTATTAATAATATAATTTAACTAATTTTTAATCAAAAATAATTTTTAAAAAATATTTAATTATTAAAATGGTTGATACAAAAATATAATTTTCAATAAGAATTAGTATTTTTCAATACTCACTAGAAAATGAATCTTTTTATAAAAATCTGAAAATACCACTCTATGAAAATTTTTATTTTATGATTTCATAATTTATATTAATTTTATAAAATATATTTTACAAATGTTTTAAAAATTAATTATAATATTTTCTCAAAAAAAGTGATAAAAATCAATTTGGAAGAAATTTTTTTTCTGATGTATAAAATAACCTTACTAAAAATTGAGTACTTATTTTTGAATAATTAATCAATAATTTTTTGTTGTAAAGGTCCTATACAGATATATTTTTCATAATGTAGTTAATACTATTCATTACTTTCAATTCAATGTCTAAGTGATACTTTTTACATTAAATAATAATATTTTGATTGTACATTGGGGTTTGTTTAGACTCGGTGTTGCGTGTTGCTTATCATTTCAAACATAGTGTTCTTATTTTAAATTATCATGTTGTTACAGTCTAAACACCTTAAATAAATTTTTTCCTCACAATTTTAACTTGATCTTGGTCATCAAAAGTTTAAAAATTGAGAACCCACATCGAAAAAAGGCATAATAAAACATCTATTTCAAAAGATATAAAAGGGAAGTACAGAAGTTATTTAGAATAAGGAATAATAGCTTTAAAAATAGGAGAAAATTATTGGAATGTAAAGAAATGATCATGGAAGAAAAATTTAATTTATAAATAATCATGGAAATATATAGTTATTATTAATAAAAAAACGAATGATCATGAGAAAGTTAACACCCACAAAACCACAAATCTATGATTGGTGAAAAGGGTATCTATTCATGAGAAATGATAATAATAGGATAAAATAATAGTTTCAAGATTATTCTCTTACATATACTGAAATATACTTATATAACAAATATAATTTCACACTATAATCCATTTCCACCATAATCTCATGTTTTTCTTCAAATGATGAGTATGGATTTTTTATTCATAATGATCTAAAAAAACTTATAATGGATCATATAATTCAAAAAAGGATAATAAGATATATGAATCCCCTTTATTTTTTGAAATATTTTTTTTAAATAAAGTTAATATTTTTTCTATTTTTTATTATAAGAAACACGGAGTTTAACTTACGTTACATGAAACATCGAGTTTAAACAAAAAAGTGACATACTACTAAATTATTAATATTTAATATTATAGTATCAAATAACCATTTTAAGGGAGGGTATTAATAGGCTTAAATAAAATACGAAAATATATGGTTTAAAATTTTATATAAAATCAATTCATTGGTGAGTGATTAATTTGAGATGAAAATAAAAACTATTTGAAAACAAAGAAAATAATTTTCTAAAAAATGATTCTTATGAACCAAGGCATTTTTTATCTAAACAAATTAAATAAATAACTTATGTTGAATTATTTTAATAAAATATATATTATATATTCAATAAAATGTTTCAAATTAATCTTTTGTGTTTTTAGAGAAGATATAAGAACAAAAATAATTTTTTTAAATGCTGTATATTTCTAAAAAGAATCTTTGTTTCCTTTTCACACTTATTTTAAAATTAACATTTTAAACTTTTATAAAATTTATTTGAAAAAATTAAACTAATTTTTTTAAATCATCATGTCACAAATAACTTAAGGGTTATTTTTTGATAATTTTTTGACAAGATAATTTTTTTATGAGTAGTGAAAAATAATGGTTCTTGGTAAGAATTATCTTTTATTTTATAGATGTTAAAAACAGAAAAAATTAATATAGTTTTAGAAGAAAATTTAGTTAAATTATATATATATATATATATTAATATAATTTTTTTCATTATAATCATTTTGATATTTAATATTTATATGAAAACTTTTTATACGTTTGAATATTTTCTCTTTCATAACCCACTTTCTCATCGCGTCTGGGGAAATAATTTTAAATTAAAATATTCCACTAATGTGGATGGAATTTTGAATAAGGGATTAAATATTTTTAATGACCAAAATTTATATTTTCTAATAAGGTCAACTTAATTTTTGACCATAATTAATAGTAATAATAGTATAAATTATTTATTGTGGTTAAGGTAGAAATGGGATTATCAAAGGGTTAAACTAAAAAGATAAGGGTTAAAAATGAACAAAACATGTATAAAATACAATTGGTTGGTCATACATTCATATTATCATTAACAATTTAGAATCTAGGTTCATTTTGATGATTTTTTCATGTGACTAACTTTATCATTTTTTATTGTTTTGGGAAGTTTCCATGTTGTTTCCAGGTGGGTTTCTTTCCCACATTTATAAAAGGCCACAAGCAACATTCACTTATTCAAACCTATCAAGAAATTTTTTTAGTCTAAAACCTGAAAATAATCCCTCTAAAACATCATTATACTTGTTCTATATGTATTGGTCTGTCCAAAATACCAATATTTCGGTCCTTAATAAGATATATAAAGCAGGTGCTTCTAAGAAAAGTTAATTGTATTCAATAAAATCCTTCATTTTATTTATTATTTTTACAAAATTAATTATGTAGTACCATATATAATATAATAAAATCAGTATAAAATTTATAATTATAGGTTATTATGTTAATTTAATAACCTATATTTGTCTCCACTTCCATTAAATGGAAAATGAAATCATTGATCTTGTGTATCAGGAACTACCTCCCCATGAACCGATGTTATTTGTTTTCAATCATCACCTATCACAATTGGATATAATGATAGATTTATTACTTATATATGATATTTATTATATTATTATTATTACAGAATAATTATATCACATGGCCCTTATTACTTTCCATTCTTTTGGAATACAATAATATTGTTTGTGTATAGGGTAGACTACCGCCTCATGAAGCGATGTGATTCGTTCATGCTTTACATAGAAAGTAATAAAGATGATTATAATGAAAATATGTGATAAATATGGAATAAAAATGATTCTATAATGATAATATATTATTTAACTTTTTTTTATTTATTTCTTTCCACCAAAAAAAGGAAATAACGTTCATGCGTACGTACAACCTATCATCTCCATGAATAGTGTATTTAATTTTATATATCTATATTTTATGGATCAATCTAAATAAATTTATAATGAATATATATTATATTTATATAATGGTTAATATTATAGAGATTAAGGTACCATGATCAGATTAGTTTGTCCAAAAATAAAAAATCAAAATATACATGAAAAACAACATAGTTATTGCATGAAACATGATTTTAACATGGAATTGCTAATAATTGGGTAAAAACATATCATAAGAAAATAATATATGGTGTGATGTATATATATATATATTTATATTCATGATTATGTAATGGATTTATAATAAAATTATATTTATTATTTAGGATGTTTGAACATGTTTGATGGAAGTTAAGACTTACTGTACAAGATTTTTGTCTCAATTTTATTTTTCTATGAGACACATGGAATACTCATCATGTTTTTATTTTATGTGGTATATATAATTACCATGTATTTTATTTTTATTTTTATTATCATTAAAATTATTTTGATTTACATATCCACTTTAGAATCTCTCTTTCATAGGGTTTACAATACAAAAGTTACCAAAGTGGTAAGGGTTTTATGATATGATATCATAGATTTTTAGGATTACTTGTGTTTATACTTATAATGATGTAATTTTATGATATATATCTCAATAAACTCATGAAATTTATTATAATATATTTATGTAATTAGAATATATGTTTTACTTTCATTTTCCTCTATTTTTGTACTCAAGAGTTCAAAGGGATGTTTTTAAGAAAAATCATCTTTATTTTTCTCTTCCATTAAAAAATATTTGTCTTCCAAAACCATGGTTTCAAAAAATATTCATAAAATGTTTTTAAAATTATAGAAATTATTTATTAAATTTATTTTTACCCATTTTTTACATTTTAATTTTTATGAAAGGAATCTTATTTTTCTTTTTCCAATCAATTCCCATTTGGATTCCATGGAAAATATGAATGGAATATTTGTTTTAATGTGTATGGAATGAACATAAATTTTCAATATCATGACCATTATTTTATTTCAATATTAATTTATAATATTTAAATTTTATTTTTAATGAAAATTATTCCCCAAATATTTTCTTATTTTTTATATTTATAACTAATTTTCAAATAAATGTTATTTTCCTAAAGAAGTGTTCCAAGTGATATTTTAGAATTATTTTCCATCTAATATGGCATTCTTTGATGATACATATTTTTTAATATGGATATTATCAAATGATAATATTCATATTACTTCTCTAGATGAATTATTTTTTGGTTGACGATATGTTTATGAATCTCATTTCTCTTCCACAGGTTATACCATGATAAAATTATTATGAAACCCACTTCTTTCTCCACAGATTATACCATGATAAAATGATTATGAAACCCACTTCTTTTTCCATGGGTTATGAATTTATGAAATTTTGTAATGATTATGAAACATTTTTCTTTTGTACAGGTTATGTTATGATGGAATAGTTATGAAACCCATTTCTTTTCATGGGTTCTGATATATTGAATGTTTTAGGATCTCATGGAACACATATATATGATTTAAATTTTTTGACAGTGGTTATGATATAACAAAGGATGGTGGTAAAATTATAACCAATTATGGTGTTCAAATTATAACCAAAGATGATTTGGACCTATATATCCCTGTAATGAATTGGGTAAATCCTTATATCTCATGAGATAATGATGAGAAACAAGTCGATAGACATGATCCACCATGAAAAACATATGCATAGTGATCTACTATGAGAAAAGGTATATCCTTATTCACTATGGGAAACAAGTGCATCATGATACAATATGGTAAATAGGTTCATCCTGATCTATAATGAGATACATGTTTATCCTGCTCCACTCTGGTAAAAAGATTTGTCTTGATCAACAATGTGATATGGGTGCATCTTGATCCACAATGAAAAATAAGTGATAATTTTTAATCCAATATGTTTATGTTCTTATTAGTTAACCATTAAATATGAAATGTATTTATATATTTATGAAGGTTACACACTTTTATGACATGATATTATGGTTCATTATTAATTTATGATGATTTTTCACTCTTATGGCCTATGTTTTCTAAAATGATAATATTTTATGTCGTGAATCATTTTTATGATCTACGATTGGTTGGGCATGAACTTTATAAGTTATGTTCGTGATCAAATACCCTTATGATTATCTTATTCTATTATATGATCATATATTGATATCACTTATGTTTATCCTTTCTGAGAATATTAGATCAAACTTTCCTATGTTTCATTCCCCAGTTTATGAAGAAAGGTTTAGTGAGGGTACGCCTAAGAGGTTTACTATGTGATAAGATCCTTGTTGGAGATGTTAAAGATATTTCAGAAAATAAGGATGCTATATTTACAGTCTCAAAATACACTAAACTATTAGGGTCCTCAGGCATGTGTTTATGAAATGTAACAGATATTCAACTAAAAATATGTGATATTTATGTATGAAAAACCTGAGTCACTATAGTTGGTACCAGAGGAATGGTTTAGTTAATAACTGGAAACCAGGGTGATAAAACATTAGTGAGACACATTGGGATATTTATAAGGATATGTATAGGTATACTTCTATGTAAATGTATATAGATGATTCAATGTATATGAAAATGTCCTGGAAATTTGATAAATTAAATAGAGAGTGTTTTCTAAGAAATTACATCCATTTCTAGATATTAAAAGTAGATGTGGATCCAGTATAGAGGTACCTAGGTGTAATAAATCTGAAAAGGGATCCTTGAGATTGACTTTATCATCACGTGGTATATGAAAATGGGCCTTGGTTCACACCTAGTTTGACAGTCTTAGGGGATATGCTGTGTAAATTCACAAACTCGTTATGAACCCTCATGAATGATTTAAATAGATAATGACCATGAATGAACACGATTGAAACTAAGGTTTCATAGCATTAAAAAAGGTGTCATGATTTAAAAATACAATAAGTAATGTTTCATGATTATGTAGTTCCACACTATGCTTTTTTACTCACACTATGTTTTTTATTTTTAGTCAATGGCGGGAACCAGAAGGAACTGTATTAACATTGATTTTAATATATAATATCTCGATGAGAAAACAATGGGATGAAAAACGGAGTAAATGATATTATGAATATACCTAATAATTTATCATGATATATGATTAAAAACATTCACCTTAAACAACTCTCAGACTTACCAAAGAAGAGAAGGTTAAATATTTTATGTGTAGAGAATAAGGACATAAATTATGTAATTTCTTAAGAAAGAATAAAGTTTTGGTTAATGTATTGGTTGAGAATATTTTTCTCCCTAAAATAATATCAATGTTTTAATTTTCTATAGGTGTAAAGTAAGGGAATTATAAAACTAAATTTCATAATGGGAGATATCATGAATAAAATCAGCAGTGTTGTACAAGTAATGGTTATATTGAGGATGATGAAGAGACAATAAATTACATATAAAAGGTAAGTGTTGTTATAAAAATATTTTTTATGTTAAATGTAAGAAGAATTATTAAATTGAGTTGGATGAATGTTAATAAATTATTCATATTACATATTATATGAAATAGGTACTAATGAATAAGATGATGAATCATAGTTAATGTTTTTGGAAATAAGTGACATGTTTGAAGTTTTTTTGTATTGGAATTTGTGAATTATGAAATATATAACTATATTTAGTATAATGTTTTCATTAAGGATTTAAAAAAAAATATTGAATGGTGTGGATGACCTAGAAAATTTATTTAATGTTAAGGTAATATTTTTATTAAGGGAAGATAACACTTAATATGTTCTTGATGTTTAGAAAATGGTGTTAATTTTGGATAAAGAAATGATTGATATGAATAAAAGTAAATTGGTTAGAATTTATGACCTTAGAGTAGATTAATAATTTATGTATAAAGTGGTGTATATTACCATTGATGGATTTTATAAAATTATTGGATTTATGGAATATATTCAATAATATGTGGTTTTATTATTAGAATGAGGAATTATGTACCTTTTCATTAAATTTTTATGGTAACTCTTATTATTACCATGTTTCAAGAAAATATATGACTAAGGTATTCACATATTAGGTATGTAAAAATCAATATATAACAAATTATATTTGCAAGATTAATTTTAAGTTGTTTTTTAGAAATTTAGTAAACATATTTATAAAGTTTTTTATTTTAATTTTTTTGAAGGATCAAAAGGATAAACATTTATGAAATGGTTTAGGATTAAATATGGATGTGTTTTTAGAGATTAATATATTACTTCATCATATGAAGATTTATCCATATTGGATAACTAGTGCTAAAAAATATGTTATAAATTGAGATAGAGGGAATGTATTATCATTCTATTATGGATCTTGTGATCCATTAGTGCATCCATGATAAATAAAAATTCTTTTTCATTTCTTGGATCAAGAGATGAAGTTGAGATTGATCAAATCAAAATAAGTGGATGAAATTGTTCTTACAACACAAAGGAAATATAATCCTTATTAATATCGACCCCATTGAGATTATTGATCATATTGGGATAGAAACCTATCAATTTGAGGTTACAAAAAACCTCCATTAGCTTCATGATGAGTTTCATGTATCTCTCATAAGGAATTACATATATGATCCATAACATGTATTGATCATATAGGAATTACTATTGGAGGATTATATTTCTTATGAGGAATATATTCTGGATCAAATATAAAAAGTTCTATGAAGAAATACCACTCACCTGGTCAATGTTTTGTGGTAAAGCCACTAGCTTGAGGAAGCTATATGGGAACCTAATGATGTAACGAGGAAAACTTTTACTCACTTGTTGGTACCAAAGTGATGATTTTTAAGGGAGAAATTCATTTAAGGGGAGTATAATATAATAACATTAGTTTTTGGGAAATAATTTTTTCAAATAAATTTACTCTTTTCAATATTCTATGTTACACACAATACTCACTTTAGCTTGTGTTATATGCAATACCGAGTTTAAATAAAATATGACACACTATTAAAATATTATTATTTAATATGATAGTTATCACCAAACTCTTAGAATGACTGGAATGAATAGTATTAACTAAATTATGAAAATATATTTTTTACACATGTATATAAAATAAATTATTTAGTAACCAATTAATTAGAAATGAAAAAACTACTTGAAAATAAAGAAAATATTCTTATAAAAATATTTTTTATGCAAAAAACGTCTTTTACCTCAATAAATTAAACAAATATTTTCTTGAATGATTTTATTGAAATTTATATATTATATATTTAATCAAATGTTTAGAATTTATCTTACTTTTCTCTAGAAAGTATATAAGAATAAGTAAAATTTTATTCTTAAAAACTATATTTTTCTAAAAAGAAATTGTGTCGTCTTTTTCAAAAAAAAATTGAATTAATTTTCTTAAAAATTTTAGAAAATTTATTTTTAAAATAATTTTTTTTAATCAGCATCTCAAAATTAGGTTAGGGTGAAATTTTGATAATTTTTTGAGAAAATATTTTCTTCAATGAATAGTGAAAAATACTTGTTTTTATTATGAATTTTCATTTATTTTAATGATTTTAAAAGAATCTAAAATTGTTTCATTATTTATTTAAAAGAAAAATTAGTTCAAATATATATATATATATATATATATATATTAATCCCATTTATTTCACTTTAATCATTTTCATATTGGATTTTTATAAAGAAAACATTTTAAACTTTTGAACACTTTCTCTGTGAAAACCCACTTTCTCATCACACATACAAGATTACTTTTAAATTAAATTTTCTAATTTGATGAATTTAATTTGATAAAATATATTCCATATTTGGAATAGAAATAATTTATATTATCTAATAAGGGAAAATTAATTTTGACCAAAATTATTAATAAAAGCTGTAAAAATTATTTACCGTGGTTAAGGTAAGTATGGGTCTATCAGGGGTTAAAATAAAAAGATAAGGGTTAAAAATGACCCAAAACATGTATAAATACTATTTTATTGATATATTTCCATATTATACTTCCCAATTTAGTATTTAGTGTCATTTGGAATCTTTTTTCATTTGAATTACTATCATTTTGGATTATTTTAGGTAGTTTCGATGTAGTTTTAAAGTTGGTTCCTTTCACCAATTTATAAAAGCCCACCACAACCATTAATTTATTGAAACCTCTTAGTCCATATAGTTTATAAAAAACAGAAATAATACCTCCCCAAAATAATTATCCATGTCCTAGATAAACTGGTCCTCCCAAAATACCAATACTAGGGTCCTTAATAAGATATCTAAATGAGGTTCTTCTAAGAAATGTTAATTGTCTTCATTAAGATAATTATTGTTATTTCCAATTTTTTCATCAATTATGTATAAAAAATTAGGATATAATAAAAATATCACCTCCTATATACTTTGAAATTGTTATGTTATTTTAATAACCTATATTTGTCTCCTCTTCCATCAAATGAAAAATGAAATGGTCGATTATGTATATAGAGGACTACCACCTCATGAACCGATACTATTCGTTTTCCATAACCAACTCTCACAGTTGGATATAATGATGTATTTATTTTCTATATACATATATGTTATATTTATTAAATTATTATTCTTTTTAATTATGATATCATATGTTTCTTCTTAATTTCCATTATGTGGAAATACGTTATTATCCTTCGTGTATACATATGACTACCACCTCACAAAGTAGTATGATTCATTCATACTTTACATGTAATATAATAAATATCGGTTAAAAAAATATTTTATATATATTAAATAATAATTATTTAATTATAATATATTATTTTCCTTTATTTATTTCTTTTGGTTAAGAAAATGGAAACATCGTTCATGCGTACATATGACCTACTATCTCGAGGAATGATGTATTTAATTTTCTATATATAACTTTTATATATCACTATATCTAAATTTATCTTCAATATATCTGATATTTAAATAATCTTTCTCTTTCTATAGTTTATGGAACACTTATCAAGGTAAGGGGACCAAAAATTACAAATCAAAAGATACCTGAAAAACAAAGCAGTTATTTACTAAAATGCGAATTTAACATGGAATTGTTAATAAAAGGGTAATAAAAGGTCATAAGTAAATAATATGTGGAATTATATATATATGTACAATTTTTTTAATAAATATACAAAAAAATATATTTATTAAAAAATGTTTTCGAATGTGTATGAATGAATTGAAGACACATGAAAAGGGATTTCTATTTTACTTTTTTTTTTCTGAGACACATACCATATTCAGCATGTGTTTCTTTTATGTAGTATATATAATGAACATGAAATTATGTTATGATTAATATAGTAAAAATTATTGTGTTTTTCAAATCCAATTTAGGATCTATCTTTTAGGGGGTTTACAGTACAAAATTTACCAAATTGGAAAGCTTTTTAAAATACAATCTCATCGCATATCGGGATTATTTATGTTTATGATTATGATGATAAATTATTATGATCCATATCTAAAGAAACTCATGAAATTTATTATCTTATTATTATTTAATGAGAATGAATTGTTTAAATTAATTTTTTACTCTTTATGCACTCAATTTTTTTAAAAAATATTTTTATGAAATATCCTCTCCACTTCTCTATTCGGACAAAAACCATTTTATTCCAAAACCATGTTTAAAAAAAAAACAGAATTCCAAAAATGTTTTTAAAATTTATAATTTTTTTATGATTTTTTTAATCCATTTTTTAATTTTTACAAGTTTTTTTCAAAGGAATATTCCTATCATTTTCCAAACAATGCTCATTTGACATTTACGAAAAATGTGAAAGTAATTTTTATTTAAATCTGTACGATAAGAATAAATTTACCTACATCATGAAATTTATTTATTTGACGAATAATTTATAAGATTTTAATTTTATTTTAAAAAAAGTTTTTACATATTGTTTTATGAATTTTTATTCTTAAAAAGTGAATTTCAAAAAAAATTATTTTCCTCAAGAAATGTTCGAAGTAATATTTCAAAATGAGTTTCCATCTAAGATGAAATAATTTGATTTTAATATGCTTTACTAGGGATATGATACAAGGATACCAATATTATTATTTCTCTATATGCATTATGTTTATGATGATAATATTTTTACAAAACCCATTTCTCTTCCATAGGTTATACCATGATAAAATGATTATGAAACCCATTTCTTTTTTCAATGAGTTATACCATGATAAAATGATTATGAAACCTTATTATTTTCCCATGATTTATGATTTTATAAAATTATGGAATTATTATGAAAATTGTTTCATTTTTACAAGTTATGTTGTGTTTTAATGTTTATGAAACACATTTATTTTCATGGGTTATGATATGATCAATGTTTTATGATCTTATGGCACACGCATGTATGATATTAATTTTGTGATGGTGGTTATGTTAAAAACATTTAATTTATTGATTTTATAACCAAGGATGGTGTTTATGTTATAATAAAATATTTTGGGGACCTATATATCCCACCAATTCATTAGGTAATTCTTTATATATCAAGAGATAATGATTATAAACAGGTTAATGGACTTTCCCCACTATGGGAACCATGTGTATCCTGATCCACTATGGGAAATAGGTGCGTTCTATTCACTATGGGAAATAGGTGTGTCATGATCTATTATGTGAAATAAGTGTGTCTAGATCCACTATTGTAATGTCCTGGACTGTGATCCACTAAACTAATGCTCCAATCCGGACCGTCGCATGACCTCAAGAATTCCTCCTTGTATACTAGATGCTGGTGACTAGTAGTAGAGGTTTAATGTGGAACTATAAGGAGAATATACCCTCATATCATAGTGCTCAACTATATGTAAATAAACAAATATCATACATATTATAATAACAAAAGAGAATAAATAAATGGAAGCTGAAACATGATGTAATAAAATGAAATGCAATAAGATCCCAAATGACCATGACATAAAAAACAACAAATTCCCAAAAGTATGTTTACAAAAAGTCACTAAGGAAAACCCATAAATTCACAATATACACTTATATTAATCCTACTATATTTTTGAATACTCAATGTGGGCCTTAGCCCAAACTTGTACCTACATTAATAATGTGAGATCTTTTTTGGTACCTAAGGGAAATGGTGGCCCAAGAAGGGTGTGAGTGAAAATCAGTAGGCCACCACTAATGGTGTATATGAAAATACTAGTCCATGAAATAGTGTATATAATAGATTTGATAACTATAAACAAGAAAAAAATAGAAACATGTTTCATTATTTAATAATATTTAAATTAATCACTTTTATTCTTCCATCCCAAAAGCTAACCATTTCCCATAAAATCACCCTCATCCAATTATTTTCGTCTAAGACATATCTCATAGGGTTCACTAGTTTAAAAACAAGGAGGCTCAATCTATGTATCCGACTTTGATCTGATAAACTATGTACGACCATCCCAACTACTCAGTCACAAGTCTGAAAACAAAGAGAATCAGTCTATGAATTCAACTAGGACTTGAAACACCATGTCCGAACATCCCATCCTTTGGGTCACATGTCGGAAAACATGGAGCATCAGTGTATGAATCCAATTGGGACTTGGAACGCAATGTCCAATTATATCAACCTTTAGGTCAAAAGATGGAAAAAATAGAGCATCAGTCTAGGAATCCAACTAGGACACATATCACCATGTCTGACCATACAAACCTTGATATGGAAAACAATGTACATACCCTTGGGTTTAGTAGCATTAGTCCTTCCCCCAAAATACTAAGGTAAACTATGGAACTTGAATCATCAGTTTGGCCCACCTAAAACTGGGGAGTGGTATGGAATCCAACATTTTTGTTACATAAAAATTTCATTATAGGAACCAAAACAAGGGATATTTTAATGTTTATTTTCATGGAAATTAGAAAAAAAATACATGAAAATATAAAAAATTATTATAATCCACTTTAAAGAAATATTAATGGGTTCATAAAAGGTTACTTTTACTGTATCTCATATCATGGGGACATAAATAAAGGAAAGGGTTGAGCATGAAGCCCAGTAAGGGAAGAAACAAGAGAGACATATAATATGTTTTCCTGGGACATGGGGAAAAGAACATGAAGTATTAAAATAAGGAATGAATAACAGGAATATAATAATAATAATAAGAACATGAATCATAATAAGGAAATATGTCTACAACATTTAAATGATACATTATTAGTAATATAATAAAGGGTTATCACCATGGTTTCATAAATGAAAAATACAAAGATTATTCACTAATGTATCGTAAAACTAGTCATCTATAAAGATTAAATTATTTATTAAATGAATTAGAGTGATATCAGAGAGGACCCATAATATTTATTATTTAATGCAATCCTCATTGATCAGAACAAATTATTTCATTAAAAACCTATAGAGAATAAATAATGGGTTTCATATCAAAATCATTACATAAAAAGTGAATAAATATTTGACTATTAAATCATTTCTGACCCAAGTAAAGGGATTGTGGGATTAATTTATGTAAATAAACAAATTAATAATTCATGTTTAGATATAGTTTAATATACATTTAAGATAAAATAGGATTGGGTATTCAAATAAAAATTAAATGATAATTTCTCATGTAAAAGATAGAAACTTGAGAAATATATTCAGCAGTATGACAAGTATAAAACATGGATTTAGAAAAGGGTAAAATAAAATATGACAAGGTTATAACATTTATAAAATACAATTTTTATAATAATATGATAACAAAAAAGTAGGAAAAAGTAATTTTTTTGGAGAATACAATACATACCATAAAAGGGAACTTGAAAGGAAAGGATAAGTGGATATTCCACTTACCTTGAAGAATTACTCCAAAATCCCTAGGATTAGAAAATTGGGGTCCTGAGGGAACCTTGGGGTGACTCCTTGGGAGAAATAACATCATAAATTCTTGTAGGATGTATTTAAGGTGAATGAGAATGGTAAAATGGGTTGGTATATATAGAAAAAGTGGAGGAATTGTTTTAATAATTTCAAATATAGGTCTTGGAAATATAGGTTATAGAAAATGAAAAACCATTGTCTTAACCATGATTTATATCTTAGTTATAGAATGTTGTGTAAAAATTTATGATATATTAATCTAACAAAACCAAACATAATTTTTTAATACCCAATTGGACATGGAATGTAAAATTTCCAAAAAATAATCTTCTAAATCAAATTTCCCATTTTAGAATTTGGAAAGTCATTTAATGGTTTGGAAATTGATTAAAATAAATTAAAATACTTAATATTAATAAATAAAATATTTTATGTCATGTATTGTGTTAAAATAATTATTACATCATTATGAAATAAATATAAGGTCATAATGTTCAAGAGAGTCATATTTCTAATAGTTATAAAATTTTCATAGGATATTATCAAAATTATTTTATCATTTATATTTAAATAAGAGTGTTTTAGAGGACTATTTAATTAAAACAAATATTTTTCTAAATACCTTCCTTTATAAAAAATTAAATCATTATAAAAAAATACAATAATGTTTTGTTTGTGTCTAGAAATCAATTTATCAAATTCAACTCAATAAAATATTTATTTTATAATGATTTTTTTTCTAAAAAAGGGAAATGATGGAATAAAAATTTTATTTATACAAATGAATTTAGACCTTAAGAAATTAATTCCTATATATGTAAACCCTTATTAAAACCACATTTATACTATGTTTAAGGCATTCGATGATGTTAGTTTCATGGGGCGGATCAGCTAGCATCCACTGAGTAGTAATCTCTACTAAATTGAACTTCTACTAAAGGTGATTACTTTCAATCTTCACTTTTTGAAACATAGCTTGGTATTGGTCAAGGGAAAACCCTAGTGATGCTATCTCCCTCCAATGTTCTAAAAAACAAGATTCAAATGAAATGACTCTCCTGATTGAGGCCATCGTTTCTCATTTCTGTATTAGTTATCCTTTGATATTACTATATATAAACAATAATTATAATGCTAAAATTATCACTAATGGGTATAGTTCCCAATGTTAAAATTGGCCAATGATTATATTGAACAATGGTTATATTTGACCAACAGTCACATCACCGTTAAATCCCAATGGTCACATCTCCATTTATACCCTATAAATTCCACTTCATTCCTTCACACAAATTTCACTATAATTCCACTAAAGTTTATATATTCATTTTCCTATTCTTTTTATTAGTTTAATAATTTTTTTATTTATATAGTTTTTTTCTATGGGGGTGATGAATCTAGTGAATTGGTGAGATCCATATTTTCCCATTTTAGCCTTTTTATTTTATATTTTTTTCAATTGTAATATATGTTATTTTAATTGGTTTCATAGCTGATTAATGTAATAATATTTATTAATGAGAAAAGTTTTTGTCTGTACATTTATATTTTTTACACATATAACATTATATAAAACAAATTTATTTAGGAATAAAATATCATTAAAAACATGGGTCATTACATTATTCTGTCCTTAAGAAATATTATCCCCAAAATTTCAACTCATTATCTCAGTTGTCAAATGTTTTAGGTACTTATATCTCATTATCTCATCTAATTTCCACATATCTTCTTCATATTTATAGTTCATCTATAACACTCTAACAATGTGGGTATTATTATTTCATATAATTTTGTCTCGGCAGTCCTAGAACTCCATCGACTGCTCATCATAAGGGATGTCGTGTTCTAGTTCCACAACCTCTAGATTCAATAAATGCGAGGGATCATTTATATAATTACCAAAGTGAGATACATATAATAAATCATGAACACGATTAGGCCCAAGTATCTTCCTCTAATCAACTTCATCCCAAAAAGTATAAGTTATACATCCATTTAAATATGGATATTCATATGGTGCATTTTGAATACTCAAGTGGATGTTTTTGTTGTTTGAGAACTCATATAACTAGAGGTGTTGGTCCCATCCACATTTTATTTTTTTTGATCATGTTCTCAACATGTCCTCAAGTGTCTGAATAGTAATTTTATATTGGACATAAATGTTTTAGAGATAGAATGAACTAAAATTCAATTCATTATTTAGACCATGTTTATGACTTTTTATAATTTCAACGTGAACCTTGGATCAAAATTAGAAATAATAGAAAGTGGAACCCTATATAGCCTCCCCACTTTATGCATATCTTGGAAATTTTTTCAAGAGAGAAATAATCTCGAATAATGATGAAATGGGACCTCTTGGTGAGTTGACACACTATATACAATATCATATTATTTCCTTTTATATTTTCTTGGGAGACCAATGATGAAGTCTATAGTGATATTTTACCACTTTTATGTTGGTATGGGTAGTGTTTGCGATACCCCTTTAAGAAGTTATTTCTCTTCCATCACTTGTTGACCCACCAAGCTACGTGAATTGCCGTAAGAAATATCCCTTTTCATATTATACAACAAATAATGACTATGAAGTTACCTATATATTTTAGTGTTTCCTATATGTATAGATAATGTAGATCTATGATATTCATCCATCAGATCCTTCTTTATCTCTGAGATAAATGGGCTGCAGATGCTTGTAAAAAATTTTAGTACACCTTCTTGATCAATATTTAACTTAGCAAAAATTCCATTCTTCACATCCTCTATATTATTTTTTCCAAAGGATATTCTTTTTTAGGTATCTTGATCTTCTTAATTAATGATGGTTGATAAATCATTTTGGAAAGGATTGATTATGTCCCTTGCCTTATGATTCCCATGTCCTATATTACAAGTTCCCTGACAATTTATTTCCTTAAATCCCCATAAATTATTGAATAACATGATATTTCCTAGATGATTCATCAAAAAATTTGTTTTCTCTTATTTGGTGATAATGAATTGAACAATCATAGTCTTTAAAAATTTATAAACATCTCCTTTGTATCATGTTCAATTGCTTTGGAATTATTATATACATCATTATTTGGTGGCCTATTTATATATCACATTTCTCCCCATAAATATTGAACATCCATATATTTAGACAAAAAATAACTGCATATAACTCCAGGTCATGCATAAAACGATTCTTCTTAGGATAATTTAACTTTCGTGATGTATAAGCGACAAAATTATCATTTTTCATAAGGATGGACTCAATACCTTTCACATTTGCATTGATATATATAAAAACCCTTCACAAACGAGGGTAAAGTTATCATAGGTGCAGTAAAAAATATCTTCTTTAGTTATTATAAACATCCTTCACACTTCTTTATCCATATGGACTTATCTCATTTTTCGAGTAAACATAGTTAGTGGATTAGAAATTCATGAATTTTTTTTTTAAAAAATATTATAATATCCTACTAAAAAATTAAACTATGAATCTCAGTTACTATTTTAGGATGAGGAAAATCCTATACAGCCTTTGTCTTGGTAGGGTAAAAAGAGTTTCCAACATTGATTACAATGTTCCCAAACAAAGAAATTTTTTTAACCCGAATTCACAATTGATAAATTTTAAAAATAATTTCTCCGACCTTAGATATTTCAAAATAATCCTTAGATGATCCTCATGCTCATCATGAAATTTGGAATATATCAAAATAGAATCAATAAAAACTACCATGAAGTTTTCAATGTCGTCCTTATTGAATTTATTCATCAAATCTATAAATATTGAGGGAACATTAGTAAAGATGAAGGGAATAAAAAAATTCATATTTCTCATATATTGGTATAAAGGTAGTCACTGGAATATACTATTTATTCACCATTAATTGATGATACTCAGATTGGAGGTTAATCTTGGAGAAGAATTGACCCCCACAAAGCTGGTCAAATAAATCATCAATCCTTGGGAGATGGTTCTTGTTCATCACCATGATCCTATTATGTTCTCTGTAATTAATCCATATTTTCATTGATCCATCCATATTCTTTAGAAATAGAATTGGTTATCCCTATGGATACACACTTGATTGGATAAATACCTTTTCCAAAAGATGTGTTAGTTTTTTCCTTAATTCCTATAACACCACATTTTCTACTCTATATGGGGTCTTAAATATCATCTTGGATCTAGGTATGAGTTCAATGGAGAAATCCACCTATATTTATTAGGGAGTTATATGAAACTCTTCAGGAAATACATAAATATATTACAAAATCATGGGGTCATTTTATATAATTATAATTTCATTTACTTCCCCCTCTTCACCGATCATCTATATAAATAAGGCTATGGGAGGGGCTTCTAGGAAAAGATCAGGATGATATATCCATCATTTGAAAATAATTATAGGTTTTAGATTAAATTATATTGAAATTTAATTACTTATTCCATTGATTTTATCATTATACTTTGAGAGCCAGTCCATCCCTAGTATAGTTTCGAAGTCAACCATGGGAATGAATACTATATTTTTGATGAGATTTTACTCACTAAAGTTAATACTAGAGTTTCTATACACTATTTATGCTAGGATAATCCCTGTAGGAGTATTGAATAATAACTTGATTTATAGAAGCTTAGGGATTGATTCTATATTCTTTTCAAACATGGATGAAATAAAGGAATGTGCACAACCATAATAAAAAAAGTACTTGTTATCTTTGAGCGTACAACAAGTATACTAACCACCACATAATTTGGAGCCTCTTATTTTTCCATCATGATAGAAAATTCCTTATATTACACCCTTGGACTATGTTGAGGTTGATGGGTGTTTCCCTCTGTTATATTCTGATTTTGACATAGATTAGAAAAGTGCCTAAGAAATCTAGACATGAAGCATTGAAATTTTGATTGGGCATTCACCATCTTTCCTTTCCTGTTAGTTTTGATAAATTGACGCTTCACCTCGCCACAATAGTTACAAGATATATTCCTATCACTTCTGTATTTGTATCAATTTCCACTCCCAAACAAGAAGTTCCTCAAAAGATACCTCCCGCGTTTATTATAGGTGGGAAGTTTAAATTTCATTCCTCCTCTTCTGTTTTTAAACTACTTCCCTAGATTAGACTATATTTCTCTACTATTTTCATTTGAACTATGAGACCATGGAATCTCTCTAAACACTAGTTCAAACTTCATATCACTCTAAAATATGTCCTCATAGCTTTCATAGTCTCTATTTTCTATGTTCCTCTATAGATAGGGTCTCTTTCCCCCAAATAATATATCAACCTTTGCCTTAAGACACATGAAAAATCTAGAGGTGTATCAATCAAGTCTTGTGATGTTTATTTCATAGATTCCCGTTGATTCTTTTTCATTATGATTCATCTATAATAATTCATTCTCCATTTTTATTTGCATATAATAAGGAAAATATTTATTGAAAAATATTCCCCTGAACTCTTCCCACACCATACAATCAATCTACCATCTTGGCTTCATGTTTTTAATCAGTGTCCACCAATGATCATCTTCTCCTTCTAAGTTGTATATTATTATAGTGAATTTATCTATATTTTAATAACGGAGTACAGAGAAGATAATTTCTATAGAGGTAATCCACTGTTTAGTAATCAATGGGTCAATAGATCCACTAAAAGAAGGTGTTTGTTGATGCATGAAGGACTTAACGACATATTGTTCCCTTTGAGGTAAATCTGGTCTCTCTACTTGATTGAATTTATTATTCTCAACTCAAGTTATTTTTTTCATCATTCTAATGAAGTTCTCCATTACAAATTCCATTAGATGTCCATCAATATGTCATCCATGCCACTTATCATTTGTCTAGTCCCTCCTATTTCCCACCATTTTTCTAATACAAGAAAACCTTGGAGAGAAACATGTTAATTTTTTGAATCCTACAATTATAATGGGATCTTTTGTCTTAAAACCACATTCTTTATTATGTTATTCATTACTCTTATCTAATTACAATTAAATATTATATATATCTATCATATTATTTCATAATTTTTTTAAAATTAACCAAAAATATCATATAGGAGTGTCAAATAAGGTTTGAAAGATGTTTTTTTTTCATGAACTAGTTCCCAATAGAGTCTACCTCAATGTGGTGTTTTTGGGTGTCACCCCAAGGTATATCTATTCCATAGCCACATCAACTTATAGTATCCAACAAGGATGTATTTTTATTGAAACTACTTACATAATACTCAGAAAAATACCATGTTTTTTTACTATATTAAGACTTGTACCTAATGTTCTTAATTAAATTTTTATGTCCTAATTTCCATAAATAACTAAATAATTCCCTAATATCAACTATGGCATCTAATTTTTTTTACATAAACTTTTCATTACATGAAACAAAACACAAGATCTTTTAAAGTTTATTTTATTGTAAATTAGAAACATAATATATAAAAACATTAAAAATTATTTTAATCCACCTGAAATAAATATTCATGGGTTAGACCTAGGTTACTTTCACTATATCTCATATCATGGGTACATACATCAAGGAATGGGGTGATCATGAATCCTAGTATGGAAATAACCAAGAGGGACATATAACATGTGATCTTGAGACATATCAAAAAGATCACGAAACATTCCAATAATGCGTGAATACGAGGCATATCATAATAATAATAACATGATTAATAAAATGTAAATATTTCTTCAACATTTAAATGAGACATTCTTAATCATATCACCAAGGTTTCTAACAAAGGTTTCATAAATGAAAATTACCGTGGTTATTCACCAAGGTGTTGTAAACATATCATATCTACAGATTAAATTATTTACCTAATGTATTAGAGGACAACCACGGTGCACCCTTTACATGTATTAATTAATTTTATCCAAATTGATCATAATAAATAATTTCATTATTAACTCTTCGAGAATAAAGAACGAGTTTCATATCAAAATCTCTATATAGAAAGTGATTAAATACTAGACCATTATAAAATTTCTAACCCATGTAAAGGGATTTTGGTATTATTGTATGTAAATAAATGAATCAATAAGTAATGTTTTCATTTATTTTAATACTAAATGAAAGGAAAAGAAGTTTGGGTACTGAAAGAAAAATAAAAAGATAATTTCTCATGTAAAATAGAGAAATTCAAGAAATTAATTCGGAAGCCTGACAATTATAAAACATGGATTTATAAAAGGGTAAAATAAGAGGTGAAAAGGGTATCCCATTGATAAAATACTAGTATTATAGTAATAGAATACTATAAATTGTAAAAAAAGAAATTATTTTTCTAAATAGAATACATTCCAAAAAAGGGAACTTGAATTGAAATGATAATTGGAGATTTCCATTACCTTGAATAGTTACTCATAAATATTGAGGATTGGAATATCTAGGGATTGATAGAACATTGGGGGGACTCATTGGGAGTAAAAATTAACATAAAGTTATTGAGTATGGATTGGGAGTGAATGAGAATGGTAAAATGGGTGGGTATTTATCGAAAAAGTGGAAGAATTGTTTAGTAATTTCCAAATATGGGTATCAGAAATCTTGGTTGTGGAAAATGAAAAACCATTAGAATAATCATTATTTATTTAATAGAAGTTACATTTGAGTCAAAATTTATGATATTTTAATTGAAAATAACCAAAAATAATTTTTTAATACCCCTTTAGACATAGAATGTTCAATTTTCTATAAAATAATTCATTTAAATTCAAAATTTCAATTTTGGACTTCGGAAATTCACTTATAGATTTGGGAATTGATTAAAATATATTAAAATACTTAATACTATTAAAATAAAATATTTTAGTTCATAGAGTGTGTTTAATTAAGTGTTACATTATTATGACATTAATACGAAGTCATAAAACATACTGAAAACTGAAACTGTATTTTTAGTTTTCATGGAAAAAATAGTCCTTTAGAAAATTATCATAAATTCATTATAATATAATTAAGATGTTATAATTTCATATATAATTATTAATTTGTTATAATAGTTATCTAAATATAAAAATTTTATCTTTTAATTATAAAAATCCTTAATTATTGAAAAATATCAGTTTTTAATACACAGTCAAATTTTTGACAGTTATGAAATTTTCATAGTCCATTATAAAATTATTTTATCATTTATATTTAAATAATAGTCTATTAAAAGTATATTTAATTAAAATAATACTATTCATAATACCATATTCTATAATAAATTATATCATTTCTAAAAAATAAAACTATGTTTTATTTGTGTCCATAAAGTAATTTATTAGATTCATCTCAATAGAAAATATATTTTATTATGCCAAACTATTCTTAAAAAAATTAAATGATGAAATAAACATTTTATTTATATAAAGTAAGTTACACATTAAGAAACAAAGGCCTAGATATGTAACCCCTTATTATTCTCACATATTCCCTAAGGATATGGTGTGTGATGGTGTTAGTTTCTTGGGGTGGCTTTACTAGAATTGACCAATTGATAATCTCCACTACAACGAATTTCTCCCATAAGTGATTATATTTAATAATTCACAAGCTGAAACTTGGCTTTGTCTTGGTTAAGAGAGAACCCTACTGATTCTATATCCCTTATAAGTTCTATTAAATGTCCTTCAAACGACATGACCTACAGTTGTTTTGGTAATTTAGGCTTGGGTTATTACAGTATCCATTTTCCTGTTTACACCTATAAAGTTTAGTTATAATATCATTTATTATATTCCCTTATCTCCCTATTTTTTTTCAAATTCCCAAAACCCTTATTATTAGATTTTGAATATCTAGGATCTTATATATTCTAGTAAAAATGATCTATATTTCCTTTATTATAATAGTCTATAACTTTCACTTTTGATAATGAATAACTTATGTGTATTTATTTATATATTATAAAAAATTAATACTTTATGAACCTAATAGGATGGGTATGAACTGAAAATGGAAGCACTCTAATCATTTGAAAAACAAATATGAATATGGAGTTAAAGAATTCATCAAGTTATCAAAATAACATGCATATGACCCTTCAAAAATCCTATTCCCATCTTTACATTGTTGTTATTCAAGAAAAATTTGTCTGAAAGAGTTGTAAGAACATTTTATTTGTGATGGAATAGATCAAATATTTAAATATTGGACTAAACATGGGAAATAAATGAATGTCGACATTTATTGGGATAATAATACAGTTTATGAATAATTTGATATGAATACCTTTGTAAAATAATATGGAGATTACATGGAAGACATGAAAATGGAAATTGAATTTAACCATCGTGATTGTCCAAAGTTTATTGAGGAGTTAAATAGACGTTCTAAGAAACCATTGTATACTGGTTGTACTAAATACACAACATTTTTAGTTGTATTGAACTTATATAATATTAAATATGACAGTGTATGGAGTGTCACCACCTTTAAAAAACTACTTAGAATTCTGAAACATATGATACCAGAAGAAAAAATCTACCGTGAAAAACATATGATGCTACACTAATGTTATGTTCAATGGAAATGATATAAAAAACATTCATGTCCAAATGATTGGATATTGTTTCACAAGGCCCATGAATCACTCATAAAATTCCATAAGTGTGGTGCAAATCGATACAAGAAAAATGAATCAAGTCCATAAAAATATTTATGGTACTTTCCTATCATTCCACGGTTTAGTAGACTATATATATGTCGTGAAACCATGAGAAAATTAACATGGGATTAATATACAAAAATTTAATATGGGAACCTACGTCATCCAACAGATTCTCCTCAGTGAAGAAAATTGATTACAAGTTTCCTGAATTTGTAGATGATCTGAGAAACATTCTTCTTGAATTATATATAGATGGAAAAAAGTATTTTTTTGTATGAATTATTACTCATGTTACATGTACCATCATGTTGGTAAATTATAACTTACCCCCCTTGTTTATCATGAAGTGAAAATACATTATGTTTTCTATACTTATATCTAGACTAAAGAAACCCGATAATGATATTGACGTCAATTTGGATCCATTGACTGAAGATATGAAATTAATGTGGGATACAGGTGTTATATTATAAATTTCACATAGAAGTATCGAATTCACATTAAGGGAAATGTTGTGCACAATGATAAATAACTTCCTCGCTTATGGAAATTTATCAGGCTATAATATTAAAGGAATGTTGGTGTGTCCCATTTGTGAAAAAATGCACATACTCAGTTCAGTTAAAACATTCCTCAAAGACTATGTTGTTAGGACATCAAATTTTTTTACCTCAATGACCTAACTAATGATCTTGTATGACATCATTCGATGAGAATATCGAATAAGGTGAAACATTGTCTCTAGTATTGGGCAATCAATTTTACAAAAAATTTAAAAATATTGACAATTTTTTTAGTAAAACATATAAAAAAACCTTATAAAATCATGTTGGGAGAAGATACCAATTTTCCTTGAATTACAATATTGGATGTTTTTGTATTTCAAGAATTTTATTGATGTTACGCAAGTAGAAAAATAAGTATTTGATAGTTTTATTGTAATGTTACTAAATGTTCCTAGAAAAACGAAATATGGAATCAAGGCTAGGCTAGACTTGATTGAAATGAGGATGAGGGAAGAGTTGGCACTAGTGAAGGGTAAAAAGAGAATTTTTCTCCCTCTAGAAGCTTACACTCTATCCAGATATGAAAAATTGAAATTTTACCTTTTCCTTACTTGTGGAAAAGTTTCACAGGGGTATTAATCAAATATCAATAATGATGTATCAATGAATAATTTGATGTTTCACAGACTAAAATCACAATAATGTCATGTTTTTATGCAATATTTAAAGCTAATTACATATCATTGGATTCTAATTCAAAATGTACAACATACATTAAATATACTCTACTTCTTTTTCAAATCCATATGCAGTAACGGTGTAGACTCAGTGAAGTTTCCCATAATGAATAAGGAGATTGTAGTGATATTATGTAAGTTAGAGATGATATTCCCACCATGTTTCTTTGATATAGTGGTCCACCTGATGGTTCACTTGGTTATAGAGGTTAAAATATATGGTCTTGTCCATTATATATTGATGTACCCCATTGAATGATATATGAAGATATTGAAAGGGTATGTCAAGAATCAAAGTCGGCCAGAAGGTTGTATTGTGGAACAATGTATTGTTGAAGAAGTTATTGAATTCTGTACTGATTACCTATCACATGTTGAAGGAATTGGTCTCCCAAAGTCTCTCATAGAAAATGCCTTATAGGAGAAGGGATTTCTAGAAGTCATGTTGTTACAATTACCTTGATAGATAGGGATCAAGGACATATTTACATATTACATAATAGTGAAGATGTTGATCCATACATTAAAGCCCAAAAATAAATTATTAGAGTCAAATCCATCAAGGGCATAAGGATGGATATAAAATATACATAATCAATAGTTTATAGGATGGTTTAGAGAAAAAATTTATACAGAGTTATCTGAAAATAAAAATTCAATTGTTGAATGACTTCAATGGATTTCTAGAGGATGGAATGAAAATGTTATAACTTAGATAGGTTTTGTAATCAATGGTTATAAATTCTATATAAAATAACATAATGATTTCTTTATGATGAAAAACTATGGTATTATGCTTGTGGCTAAAGCAATATACGTATCTGGTTCCAAGGATCGAAGTCTAATTAATGAAAATCTGTCTTATTTTGGCACTATTGAACATATATATGAGTTGGATTATAAAACATTTCAAGTTCCTACTTTCTATTGAAAATTGGTTGACAATATCAATGGAGTGAAATTTGATGAAATGAGCTTTTTGAAGGTGAATTTCAGTGTATAAGGGTCGAAAGAGTGTCTATTTATTATAGCATCACAAGTAGTGAAATTATTTTATCCCTCTGATCCAACATAAAAGAATTGGTCAATTTTCTTACTAGTGACTAAAAAAATGTTGAGTCAGATGAAAATTCAATCAAGGATGACCCTTTAATTGGGACATCACAATTAGTTCATGCCATTCCCAATATAGATAATACCTTGTATGTTAGATGGGACCATAAAGAGGGTATTTTTATTCTTGAAAGAGGAAAAAAATCCTTGAAACCTTAAAAAAAGAAAGAGAGTTCAATGATAATGTGAATTTTTTTTATATATTATGTTTTTCCTCATAATATTAATATTCTATACTAAATTCAAATAATCTAAATTAAATTTTTGACTACACATGAAAAAAATATATTCTGCACAAGATGATGTTACCAATCCCTCATAATAACAAACTATAATTAAAGAAACCCTTTGGATAGATGCAAAAGTAATGTTATGATATACTTTCTCTATTTTATCGAAAAATTATATAATGTAATGTTGATTTAATTTTCATTTTTCCTTGTGGTGTTTATTAATTTTAGAATATTTATGTCCATGTTTCATTCCCTTTTAAGAAGAGAAATGATGTTGTCTCTTCTAAATCACATAGGTAATCTTGAAGTTAGCACGATAAAATCATTTTCCATATAATTAATCTAATGTTTCATATTTATATTTAATTTCTTTATTTTTAGTATTAGTCACATAATAATTATTTTCTTATATAGGTGGATTATTTTGTTCAAATTGTGGTTCTCTATCCAACTTTCATGCTCCCTCTCCCTTAAAAACTGTTCACCCCTATAGTGGTGAATTTATCTATTTTTTTCAAGTTACCTCCACTGCCTTTGTAGGAAGAGAAATGGTTTTTCCCCTGGTCAATTACTAAGATAATCTTGATGTACTCATAGTAAAATCATTGTCCATATAATTATTTTTTTATTTCATTTGTATATTTAATTTATTTCTTTTCAGTATTACTCACATAATAATTGTTTTCTTATATAGGTGGATTCTTTTGTTCGAGTTGGGGAGCTCAATAAATCATTCATGCTCCTTCTCCCTTAAAAAAATATCACCCATATAGTGATGCATTTATCACTTCATTTCAAGTTTCCTCCACTTCCTTTGTAGAAAGAGAAAAGATGCTGCCTCTGCTCAATTACAGAGGTAATCTTTATGTTTTCATAGTAAAATCATTTTCCACAGAATTAATGTATATATATATATATATGTTCAATTTATTTATTTTTAGTATTACTCGCATAATAATTGTTTTCTTATATCGATGTATTATTTTTTTAGAGTTGGGGTGCTCTTTCAACATTTCATCCCTTTATGCACCAAAAATTCCATAGGCTTATTCTCCCACAAAATATTTCACTCTTGTAGTGTTGACATTTATCACTATCTTTCAAGTTCTATTCACTTCTCAATCATGGTGGTAATCTTGATATTTTCACAAAAAAATCATTTTACATAAAATTAATGTACTATTTCATATTTATGATCAATTTATTTTTTTGGTATTACTTATAATAATTTTTTTCATATTAAGGTGTAGTATTTTTTTCATGTTGAGACGTTTTTTTGAAACTACTCATTCAATGTCGACATTTTGACAAAAAATGTCAATAGAAATCAAGGTAAAATTGATAGTTAATATTATTTTTGAATTTATGTAATAATTTGTATCAATGTAATTTTATAAACTAATGTTTGAAATTTCTATAATATTTTTTTTATGGAATTTGTGTTTTAAATTTAACCTCATTTAAATTTTGTATTGGGACTTGTTTTTGTTTATATCTGGTGTGTTTCTAGTGCTACAATGTGATGAAATTATAGACTGCAGTATGAACCTTTATCATCGCTTTTAAAATATCTTATAAAGGAAACTTTTACTTAAGCTTTTATAAGAACTGATAAAAGTCATGGTATTTTAACATCACTCACATAGTCCGCACTTTTCTGGTGATGATAAAGGATATTTCTCGTGCTTTTAAAGTCCAATTTTGTATTAGTGACATCAACTATCACCCATACCCATATTTCAAGTATGATACCCATGGATATCTTCTATATCCAGTATATATAAGAGGACCTACCTACAACTAGTCTATAGTGCACTTCCCACCATACAGTTCTACATTTACCACTCCATGAGCATAACCTCCAAGAGGTCCCATGTCCAACCAAAATACATTATAGTAGCTAGGCATATATCCATTACCCTCTTAGTGTACCTAAGAAAATTTTAAGATATTTGGTATGATAATAATTACTAAGTGTACGTTGAGATGTTATTGATGAGTAACAACACCACTCACCCGTTTATAATTTCACCCTTAACTTTAGGTACATTCCAACCCATCAAAAGTCCTAGGACTCCCTACCTACAAACATCCCATAATATCCCAATCGGTTCTAAGTCTACTGAAATGTGTCTTATCTAGTCATACACCTCAGGTGTACACTCTCATAATGTCTGATACACAAGATAAATGAGACAACAAATATCCCCACACTTATGCATCAAAGATCCCATTAATATTTAAAACTTCACACCGAATTTTGCATGACCCCACCACTGAACATGATTATGACCTCAATGAGTCACATCCCATAAAAACATGGCTTCCAATCTCTATTCACTAGCCCTAACTGCCCCGTATTCCCATCTCACCTGATGTAGATCACCCTTATTTCTTTCCAAAAAAATCAACTCATGATACAAAAACACTTATATGACCACTAAAGACTTTAGTTTCATTCAAAAGTTTTTCTAAGGTTATGTACACTCTTACCATATTCCTAAAGATGCATCCTGACATAATTA
Source organism: Viscum album (assembly GCA_963277665.1). Taxonomy (NCBI): domain Eukaryota; kingdom Viridiplantae; phylum Streptophyta; class Magnoliopsida; order Santalales; family Viscaceae; genus Viscum; species Viscum album. Next base: position 1,324,302,118 of record OY728160.1, read on the forward strand.
AGATAGGAAGTAAATTGGTACTTTCCTCAGTAACCACATGTTCAACTTCCATACTAGAACTCCAAGCATTTCCCACTTTTGAAAAACTAGACACCCCATGTGCCTCTTAAAAAAACAACTCTTATACACAGTCTCCACCCATAGTAGCCACATTAACATAAAACCACATTTCCTCAAGAAATCATTGTACTCATAATCTATCTCATAACAATTGTGCATGTTAATCTACCAAATAATCACCTGAGCTAGACACCAACATGAACCTTACATCCTCGAACCAACCACAAACTCGAAACACTAGAACACACATGTTATTTCTAAGAAAAAGTCATCCAACGTGAAAAAACCTATTTCTTTGATACACCATCTGTTCTTTATTATCAAAGGATAAAACAATCCACTCATGCATCATGAGCCCAGAGACATTACAAATCGGACAACCCCTTTCATGTGTCATCCAAAAAATCCACATGACACCACTCGTAATAATAGATTCATGTAAAAAGGTCACTAGGTAGAACCAATCAAGGTACAAGCCATCTCATAGCAGGACACAACTAAAAGGGAGCCAAACCAACACCCGTTCAATTGTCAGACCATAGAACTATGTCAAAACACACTTCTATAGAGTATCACTCCATAAAGGAATCATATACCTAAAACAATCCCACAACTAGGGTTCCCATCCTCTTTGAGCATCTTCATAGCATACTGATCCCAGGAGGACCTAGAAATAAAGTTGACCTAAAAAAAGCCACACACAAGGGGTATTAGATCCAATAACCACACCATACTGACCCACTAGGGTCACTTCACCCCCACCATAAATGATGAAACACCCACATACTCATTTATCATCTCACTATAGATCCACATAACCTACCATCAGAAATAAATCCATAAAATAAAAAACTTGCAGGCCTATAATATGTGAATCCTACAAGCCCAAAATGATGTGTGAGACCCCTCTTTCCTCTATAGACCAAGATTCAAAAACAAACCACATGTCACATTACAATGGTATAAGAACATGAAATACACCTTAAGTCATAAAATCTGTAAAATATGTGTGTCGCTCGAAGTGAAAATCATGTACAATTGTAACATCCCAAATCTAGAGCATCAACCCCATCCCCTGATAACCCTGGATTCCAATCAGAATAGGAGTTCATGATGAACCAACCCATTATCCATCACAATATTTGACACATTCCTATATCTTCAGTCTACTAAGACAAAAATAATAATATAAAAGGAAATTTAACACATTTGATACCATTTTGCAATGCCTTGGCCTGGGAGACACTAAACCGATGACCCGAGCTGAACTGCCACATGACCTCAAGAATGACTCCTCATATTCTATTGGATTACCACTAATAGTGTGGGTGTAATTTTTTACTATGGGGAGACTATAACCCCATATAAGAGTTATCAACTAGAAGTAAATAATCAATTATTGTACACATCATAGTAAGGAAAAGGAATAAATAAATGAAAGGTGAAACATGCCATAATAAAATTAAATGAAATAAGGTCTTGGATAACCATATCACAAATACAACCAACCACCCATTGGTATAGTTACAATACACACTGAAATAATGTACACTAAAAAAGGGATCCATAACATCACCAATCCATACCCATATAATCACCTAAAACCACTTGAGAAATCCTACTCAATTAACTAATACTGAATGCAGGCCTCGGCTGAAATCTGTGTCTGTAATAAACATGTTAGTGATTTTCAGGTACCCAAGTACATTGGTGGCCCATGAAGTGTGTGTGTAAACCTTAGTAGGCAACCATCAATTGCGTCTAAGAATATAGCAGTTAGTGAAACAATGTATATAAGAGATAGAATAACTATAAACAAGAGGGTAAGAAAAACAAGTTTCATTATTTAACAATATATATATTAATCACTTTTATTAAATGTTTCAAGAAGTTGCACATTTCCCAGAAAATCATCCTCATCCAAAGTAAATCATATGATCCATATCTCATAGGGGTCATAGTTTGGAAAACAGGTATCTTTAGTCCATGTATCCAATAGGGAACTAATATGACTCATCCGACCATCCAAACCACAATGTAAAAAAGTTAGAAAACATATAGAATCAATGACTGAATTTAACAGGGACCTGGAACTCCATGTATGAACTTACCAACATATGATTAATAATCTATAAAACATGAATAATAATTCCATGAATCAAATTGAGACTCCAAACACCATTTTTGACCAATAAAACCATTATGTAACAATTCAGAAAACACAGAGTATGAGTCCATGAATCAAACTAGGACTTTAAAATCCATGCACGACCATCCCAAACATGATATGGAACACCAAGATAATACCATTGGGTTTATGAGAGTTATCCCTTCCCCTAAAAAATTACGATGCACTGAGGCACCTAGAGCAACAGTCTAGTCCACCCAAAATCAAGGAGTGGAGTGCCAATCCAACATCATAAAACCATTAGTCACAACTCCTAAAACATAGTGCATTAGTTCATGAATCCAAATAGGATTCGATAAGTCATGTCTGACCATCATGAAACATTATATTATAAATTTAATCCCATATCCTTGAATTTTTCTATAGTCTATTACTCTCATCAATAAAACCAAATTCATAAATAAACTATTTCACATTTTACCCAAATAAAAATTCATTAGATTTTACTCAAAAAATTTTACATTAAAACACACAACTTTTAACAATTTCCATTAACTTTATTAATAAAAACACTTATTATAGTCCCAACATGTCTTTAAAAAAACACATATTTTAAATTAAACCAAACTTGTTTCAAAATTTATAAAAAACAATATAAAAAATTCTCATTAAACATTTCAAAACCACCCATTAAACATGGGTATTCCTCTTTGAAAATACATCAAGGTCCCAAAACTACATATTCAATGAAAACCATAAAATGATTCACCATAAAGATATTTAAAATCAATATTTTAAATCCTTTTAAAGTCCACTTAGATTCACCTTGAGTTCAACATCTCATTTTAAAATAAGAATTATTTGAAAACATAGACTTACCTCCTTGACATCAAAAACTAGGTTATGACCCAATGAAAAAAATTAAACCATTTAAAAATACCCATAGATTGTTTTTAAAATTTTAACACATAAAATATTTCAACTCCCAAATGTTGGAACACCACATGAGAGGCCATAGTTCTAGTCTCACATCATCAGGAATCCATGGAAGGTATAAGGTATCAAACTAAAGAAAAAACCAATTTCTTAAATCAAAGGAGAAATAATACCACACATGGGTTCTAAGGAATATAACACAATGAAAATATAGAACAATTATTATAGAAATGGGTAAAGATTATGGACCACCTACCTCATTATAAAATATTTCCAAAACATTTTCAAAGCATGAAAGCCTTGCCAAGGCCCGACCAAGAATGTTCCAAACCCATTAGCATACAACCAAGATTTTCACAATCACCCAATATATAGTATCACACTAATAAACCAACATTAATTAATTATAACAATTATTACTAATTAATTTAGAAAAAATATCTTTTAATAATGCATGAAAACTCATCGGGTCAATCAACTCTCATCAAACCTCTAAGAAGCTACCAAGAAGGACCAAAATGGACTCCAAAAACCATATTCAAGAAAATAACTAAGAGTAAGTGAAAATTAGACAACTAATTCAATTAAATTATTATAAAAACCCAAAAAAATTCACCATGGTCACATACCTTGATGAAAATCCATGAAACAAAGTGAAGAATACCTATTGGTGTCTCCTTTACCTAAGATAACTAAAATACCCATGAGAAATAGAAGATTACGAAATGATCTAGTGGAATAATCAAAATACCTAAACTGAAGAACTCCAAAATTATAGAAAAAACTAAAAAGAAATGAAATCACCAGTGGAGGAGAACTAACCTTAATGCCAAGAAATCTCCATGAAGGCACCCCAAAATCAAGGGAGGGATGAGGAGGAAGGGCTTTGGGAAACCCTTGGTTTGTGTACCAATAATGGGGGAGAAATGGGGTAGAGTGGTTAAAAAAATGGATGGGAATTTTGTTTAAACCCCCCTTTTTAATGAAATTTGGGTAACATCATGGTTTGAAAACACAATATTTGGAACCATTGGCTGAATGTGTGGTTGGATATATCCAAAGAAACCACTCACATGGTTTGGCTGCATATTTGAAAAATCCATGCATCTTCTGTTTGAATAGCTACTTTCCAACATGCCTAGATTCTCACAGTTGTACCACACTATTGGGAAAACTATGTGCCAACCATGCTGTTAGAACTACCTCCCTTCTTCATCAAGGCACATGGTTTGTCTGAAACCATGTGTAGGTCATGCACCATATCTAAAACCCTCATATACCTTACAAAAATTCTCATTTTGCATCACATGGTTTACCCAAAAACATTTTCTAACTTTGAAAATTAACTGATCTCAGTTCAAAATGAACTGAAAACCTCATGAGCATTATGGTGTTGGATGATTTATCCTTAACTATGCACACAAAATAATGACACTTTCCAAAAAAACTCTAAACCTACTGAAACATAACTTGAATCATTCGAAGCTCATTAGAACACATAGGACACCTCCCAAGCCTCATTTCTCATCTCAAAACAACAATTTAATTCATTCAAACTCTTGGAATCTTATTCTGAATATTAATTCAAGATTAAACCTATTGAGTAACGAAAATTCAAATTCCACTATAAATTTTTGATCCATCCAAAGGTAGGATCTTGCAACTATAGGAAACTAGTGTGTCCAAATCCATTATGGGAAATAGGTGCATACTAATCCACAATGGGAAATAAGTGATAAGTCCTAATCCACTATGTTGTTGGTATTCATATATAAACTTGATATATGAAATGGTTTTCCATATTTATGATAGTGCCATAATTTTGTAACATGAAATTATGGTTCATGATTGATTTATGATGATTTCTAACTCTTATGTACCATATTTTCCCAAATGATAAAGTTTTATTTCAAGGATCACGTTTATGATCTATGAAATGTTAGGTTTGATCTTCATAAGTTATGTTCATTACCACATACTATTATTCTTATCCTATGATTTCATGTGATCATCTATTGATATATCCTTTGTTTACCCTTACTGAGAATCCAATACCATCTTTTATTATGTTTCATTCCCTAGGTTATGAAGAAAGGTATAGGTAGTGTATGACCGAGAGTAGTACTATGTTAGAAGATATTTATGGGAGCTATTAATGATCTTTCAAAAAAAGAAGATTGTGTTTCTAGTCTCCAAAGACACAAAACTGTTATGGTCCTCGAGTATGTGTTTGTGAAATATATTGAATATTTATTTTAAAATATGTGATATTTATGTATGAAAAGGTAGAGTAATTATACGATATTCCCCCAATCCTAAAACAAAATTTTTAGCCACTAGGGTTTTATATACTATATAATCTGAAAATATACTAACCTATTTATCAGAATGGAAAACAAATACTTCAAACTCAGTTATTATATTTACCCTAATGGTTTTAAATAACTTTAAACTTATGTTCAGAAAATATAGAAGCATTATTCCCCAAATAACCTATTCATATACTAAACCAATGGGTTATATTCCCCTAAGTATTTCCCAAAATATCCATAATAAAACATCAAAATGGGTATCCAATCCTTTAAAATAAAGATCAAACATTGATTTATTAACCCATATTAGCGACTAAAAATATTAATCCATTATCATATAAATCATATAGTTATTGACTCTGGGAATATTCTCTAAGTCATCCATAGGGTTATGTTCCATAATCTATGTTTTCCTAAATATGGTTCTCAAGGTTTCTACTAAACTTTCATTGATACCAACTCTAACAAACCCAACTCGAGTTTCCCAGATCTGGTGGTTACTACATTACATTGGTATAATATACATGCAATGTCATCCCAATAAACCAAATAGTTTTGTAGTATTTAATAACTAGATAAATATATGATTCCCATATTATATTGGAAATATAAAATAAATAAAATATTTTTTTTCTTTCATCATTTCTAATTTTTTATAATATCCATATTCATATATTTTAGAAAAGAAAAAAAATAAAAGGGAAATATCAGATACTCAGTAAGGGTTACATGTAGTGAATTCTATCATGAGAAAAAAGTTATAATCATTATGGTATAATAAATAATTTCAAACACATGTCATGTAATATATAACTTGATAAATAAATGCATATATGGATAATATCAATATAGTAATCTCATGAATGATAATAATACTATAATTCTTAATGAAGGAAATGATTAAAATTAGATTCCATTATCTCAAGCATCACGGTATATATACCATCTAGGAATTGTTCCAAAATAGGGTAAAACTTTGGGTAGGTATACACCCAAACCCATTTAATTCTAGCTTACTGATTGCATCACTAGACCAATAAATTTATCATGGGGATATATAATTATGGCCCCAACCCATCACTATATGTCCAATGCATTACTTATATATATAATTATCGATTTAATTGATGAACTCTATGACTTATAAACAAGTATATTTATTGAGTATAAAATATGTATTTATCAATAATTCTCTAGTAAATCAAATACACTCAAAGTATAACATGATATGTAGAAATGGTATATGGTTTTGGAAGAATCATATCCATGATACAATGTATATAGATATTTAAGAGAATTGTAATATCCAATTAGAAAAAGTAAGTGAATTTTTTAAAGGATGGTATCATTATGACATATCCCAAATGATAAGTAATTAAAACAAAGGGGTTATTATTGATTAATAGAGACACCATTAAATATCATTAAAACCTTCTTATATAAAATAATATTTCCATTATTTGAAATAACATATTAAAAAAAAACGTCACAATTATGAAGTAAAAAAATTATTTGAAATTAAAATTATAAATATATAAAGGAAAATTAAAAGAAAATAATAGTCATTATGGTAGAAAAATATTCTCATTTCAAATAATATATAAAAGATTAATTGAATAATTTTTTAAGAAAAGTCACAAAGTACCTTATTTGGAAAATGAAAAAAAGATTCCTTTCAATCTTTTTTATAAAAATTCAAACATGGGTAAAAATGTATTTTGATAAATGATTTTAGAAGGGTATTTTTTATGAAAACATTTTAGAGAAAATATGGATATGGGAGTAAAATATATTATATAAAAAGAGAAATAGTTTTAGTTTTTCTTTTAAACACTCTTTTTATTGATCAAAGTTCAAAAGATATGAGAAGTTGGAAGAAAATATGGAAACTATTTAAGTGAGTAAACTAGAAATAAACATCATTAATAAGGAATAAATATATATTCATATTAATTAACTTAAAGGGGAAGTATATATGCCACATAAAGGTAAATAGGTTCATAATACCAAATAAGTCTCAATGGAGTCGAAATTTAGAAAAAATGACTTACCTCAGGTGAGGAATGTCACATAGGATCTCTAACCACCAATATAATAAATTTAAATTTATTATAATTACATAAAAGAAACATATAAATATCTATTATATCTAATATTACCCATTAATATAATTTTATCCTCAATTTGTTAATAATATTTTATTATTATCATTGTTTTGGTTGTTAACTACTTTTTTTTTCAAGTGTGTTTTGATTTGGTAGTTTCAATACTTGTACATCAATTATGGTTCCATTATATCCAAAATGTTATTAACAGGTAAATATAATATATGTTCAATAAATATACATTTAATTTCATCAATAAAATATAGTGATAAAAAATAAATTACACAGTTCGTGGAGACAGTAGGCCATACGTACACATGAACGCTGTTTTCACTTTTTGATGGATAAAAAAACATAAAGGTGAATAATAAATAAACTAAAATGAAAATTTATTATATCATATGTATCATATATATTAATTAAATTCAAACTTATTACCATCCACATAAACCGTAAATAAAAAATGGATCACATCACTTCATTGAGGTGGTACTCCATATGTATGCATGAGCGGCGTTATCGTTTCCCAACAGATTGGATGGTAAGTAGGTATATTGTATATTTTTACTTCTAGAATCATAATTATGTATTAAATATCATATATAATCATTATTAAAATATTTATAACTGTCTAAGTAAAGTGGTGTTGAAAAATAGATTACACCACTACATAGAGATGGTAAGCCATACATATGCATGAGCAATGTTTTCACTTTTTATAGGATGGAAAAGACATGGAATATGGTTTTACCATAAAAAAAATAAAATATATGTATATTTATGATATTATAGTTTTTAGGATGTTTACAACTCTTTTAGAGGAATCAGAAGAAGAAATAAAATTGAAGGACTTGGTAAAGATGATTACCTCTTCTTTAATAGAAGTCCTCTAGATCTCTCCTTAAGGGACCTATGGTAGGTCTTTTGAGAAGACCAGAATCTCAATAACTTGGATAATGATGTTTATAAGAGTTATTGGTAGGGTTTATTGAGTTATATTTAGAAATTTGGTGTGAATAAGTTAAATAAGGGGTTCCCTTTTATAATTGAGGTGAGTGGTACTTTTGGAATTTTTGAAAAATAAAATAAAATACAAATATTCTAAGTCAAAATGATTAAATTTGATCATTAATTATAATAAAAAGTATCTAAGGTTGAAATAAAATCATCTAATGACATTTATATAAGAATTTATATAATTTTAATCCTTATATTTTTTATTAACCCCTTAGTTAATTAATTTTCACCTTAATCGGTGTAACCACTATTTTAATCATAAAGGGTAATTGGTTTTATTATAAATTTCCAACTGACCCATAAATTTGAAATATATGACCTATTAAACCATTTTAAATTCACTTTTTTGATGATAATATTTTAATTAATTTCCAATAATTTAATAAAATAATATTTTGTTAAAATTTCATTAATGTCAATTTTGACAATATTCATTTAATTTGAATTTAAATACAAAAATAAAAAAGGTTAATTCAAATAAAAACCCTTAAAAATACTCTAAAATTTCAAACATATATAAAAAATTCATGGGATACATTATCCCATTCAAAATAAATCAATTATAATATTTTAAAAATCATTTATTTTAATTTTTTGTTTATTATATAAATACCACGTTAGTGTTGTACACACATTTAACCTATTTATATAATTTATGAAAATTAAAAATAAATCTATATCCTTAAAATAATTTCATAATTATTAAAGTAGACATATATTTTAATTTATATATTTATTTTAATCCAACTTAGACACATAATAGATATTTAAAACAAAGGGAGTGACATTTTTCAACTCTCATTGATTTAAATACTATAAAGGTCATTTTCACAGAATAGTGTCTCTTAGAAAATTATATTTTGAGACTAAGGATATAAGGTTATAATTCATCCAATAATAATTAAGATGAAAAATTATGGCCATATCACTTATTTTTAACCTCGATTAACTGAATTTACCCTTTATCAAGGAGATATATTTTACCACAGTTACTATTCATATTAACAAAAAATAAAAGGTGTATATTAAAAAAATTTAAATATAGATTCCAAATATAGGATCTATTTTATCAAATTCAATACCCATAAGTGGAATAAATTAGTTTTAAAATCAGTGTGCAAAACCTGATGAAAATCATTTTTTAGAAAAATGTAGTTTTAAGCATAAATTTGATTTATTCTTATACCATGCATAGTAAAAATATTATATAAATGTTAAAATATTTTATTGAAACTATAATTCATAAATATTAGTAAAATCATTCACCAATATAATACATGTTGAAAACACATTACACACATACAAAAAGTTTTTTTCGAGAAAAATGCCTTTTTGTGTTTAAAAATGTTTTATAACAATTTTAAATATAAAATTTATTCCAATAAAATTAATTTGGTAATTAATAATATAATAGAACTCATGTTTTTACTTTTAAAAAATTTTAAAATAAGATGTAACTTTTAAAATGGTTGAAAAAAATAAACATTTCAATAAAGATTGGTATTTTCACTATTCAGTAGAAAATGAATCTTTTGAGGAAAAGATGAAAATTTCACCATAATAAAATATTGATATGATAATTTAAAATTTTTATTATTATTTTAATAAAATAAAATTTATATAAGTTACAAAATTTAATAATATTTTCACAAAAAAATAAAAAAAAATCATTTTTGAATAAAACTTATTTTTATAGCATAAAATAAAATTTCTAAAATGTGAGTACTAATTTCCTAAGAGTTAATAAATTTAGTGTTATTGAGTTGGTCCTATTTATATATATTACTTAACTGTGTTAATACTATTCATAACCACCAATTCAATAGTTATATTTTTTACATTAAATATTATTAATTTAAAAGTATATCGGGGTTCGTTTAGACTCGGTGCTGTGTATTGGGTGTGATTTCAATCATAGTGTTCTTATTTTAAATTATTGGGGTGTTACATTAGACGTTAAATGGAATTTTTTTTGGATAGATGCCTTTTTAAGATGGTTTTATGGATTCTGCTACTATCCTTTCCTTGGTATACATTTATAACTAATTCTAATTAAAATAGTTAGCCAAAAATTAAATATCCAATGCCACTATAGTATAAATTATTTAGACAAAACATTATTCATGAAATAATAATATAATTTTATTTCGTCTTCTCTAACTTCTGATTACCTTTATTTATCAGCAATTTCTGTCAACAAATTCATTTTTATAAACAATGTTCCATCTCCAAATATAATTAGCACATTTTTTGGACATTAAGAACAGTTATCCAACTGTTAGATACAAATTTACAATTTTTCTTTAACTTCTCCATTATAATTATTTGAGATATAATCCACATATTTTCTTTTCTATATAACATGATAGAACCTAAATCATCTTATGCAATTATATGGATTATTTATCATGCATGGAATCAAATGACTTCCCAATGAATCTATAAAAATCCACCTTATATCATCATTAACACCACTAAACACATATTAAATCATTAATAAAAAATATAACACTTACAAGGAAACATCAATATACATATTTTAATTTTTTGGAAATATGATAAATCCTCAATGTCAATATGTATGATAGGATGAATGAATTCATTATTCTCCCCTTTATTGACAACCAATACAAAAGTCAATGTAAGGGATGTTCTCAACTCTTCTTATAACTATAATGAAACTCAAATTCTCTTAAACTTTTTCTAGATATTAGAGAAGGATGAAACTACATGGATCTATGAAGAAAAAGACTATATTTTTAATACTCATTATCTATGTGCGATATCATAGTTTAGAAAACACGATATATACATCCAAGGTTTTATATGTTATCCATTAACTTCCATGCTTGTGATACCATACTCAGAACTCATTTAGGTTCTAGTAAAAAATATATTTACACAAAATACTTATATCTTTCACATTTATCAACATAAAAATCAAAATGTTCAAGTGAAAAAATAAATCTCCCAATTTTATTATATTTTCAGGAAACAAGAATCCGAAAAAAGAAAAAATAATTAAAAAATAAAAAATAAATATTATGAGTGTGATTGGGAAATTTTTTTGCCCATATTTCATGTAACCGTACACAAATTATAGATTACATGGAATGATTTTTTGATTATCATTAAACATATTATCTGCCTCTCAAGCAGTGATATTATATTTTCCTCTAAATGTTAGTTGGAAGACACCATTAAGAACACTATATTTTCCTTCCGATAGTGACATCACTACAACTCTCCTTTAATTCCATGCATATTACCTCAAAAACACATAAGATAATTGTGAATAAGGAGGGGAATCTTTGATTCCATAGAAATTATAATCAGGGAGAGAGTTCCATTTTATCCTAGGTTACTATTTTATTCGATAATCATCATTTATATTGTGAAAACTCTCATTTTATAATTTATTTAATAGATCATAGGATGTTTTGGCTAATTTCTCTTTACCTTTAAATAACTCCCAATATTTATAGAGTATCACGATGATGTTTTATGGGGCATGTACATATTTACCACACCATTTACACATGCCAACTATTATCTCAAAGTAACTATTTATTATAATATTTCCACATTTATTTGAATTCTCATTGGTTTTTGGTTTCTTATTTTTCTCCTTAATGAATACTCATGTTTCTTCTCTATCAACATCTACCCATAAGGTTTTATTTATTATTTATATTTTCTCCCCTTTTTCTTGTAGCCTTTTATGATCTTTATGAATTTAAATGTTATGGTAACATTCATGTTCTTTTTTATGAACTTCCAATAGCACAAAAACAACCTATAAGCCGCCTTATGTTCTTTTATAGTGTAATCTTTCTTAATTTCTTTTGTTTTTTAACTTTCTAATTTTTTGAGGATCCATAAAAATTTTAGACAATTCCTTGTGAAAAAACACTTCAAATATCATCTCACATCCACCTCTGATGATATAATTAGGGGTTTTAATACTTTTCACCATCCATATTTTTCCAGAATTTAAATTTAAACTTGTAATAAAGATTGAAACAACATTAGTATGTAAGAAAATTTCTGGATTATGGGATACAATTTTATATTATAATTCTATGGATAAAAATCTATATTATCTTATGATCTTTGAGTTTACTTTTTGAGTCTTATTAGAAGGAAAACAAAATATAGATACTTGTGTGGAAAAATTTCTTTTCTCAAAAGATTTTGGAAATTATAGCTTTTTATTATCCCAAATATTTTAATTTGATTCTTAGATCTAGAAACGTCATGTTAATAATGTTCTTATCATCCTCAACTAATATTAACTTGTCTCTCCAATTATCTTTCATCTTTTTAACTTCATACTTATGAATTTTATTTAATTCTTCCAAATGAATATCATGATATTTCACTCTATTTTCATTTATTTCTAGATGGGTAGCCTTAACTCTCATAGATTCTTGATTTAAATTTTCAAATTCATGGAATACTTACCTAATTTTAGTCTTGAAAACTTCATTTAAACAAACTGATATTTTCAGGTATTCAATAAATCCATCATACCTTTTATTATAAAGTGATACTATTTAACCATTTGTCTCACTGGATTTTAGAGGGTGTTACATATCATAATATTTTTATTCAATTCCTATTCAATTGCATTATCCACATATTCCTATGTAAGGACTCGTGTTTTTTCGAATCGTAGTTTTGAGAAAAAATTGAAATTTTGATGTCACTTGCTTATAAAGTGGTAAAATGCTCTTTTCCTCTTATAATATGATCTTGAATAATTTTTATAACCACTCTGTTGGTACCAAAATAGGGTTTTTACCCTATGACATGATTTTGGTGTAAATCTGGGCTATTAGAATTTTAGAGGAATAATTAATATTTATTATTATTAAATTAAATATTAAATTATTTGAACAGGTTCGTTCAGCCGTAAAATTTGAACAGATCATCATTTTGAGATTTTTTCTGCACCATTGAGTCTAGAATGGAGATTTTATCCTAGGCATGTCCTAAACTCGAATCAGGCATGGGGCCCGGCCCGATCACCTTTTTTCTTCCTTTTTCTTTTTCTTTATTTTTTTTCTATTATCATCTTTCTTCCTCATTCTTGAACAAAACCACTATGTGGATCCTTTTTTGTTGTAACCTAAGATAGAATATGAAAAGGGATATAAAGAGGGAAAGGTATGGAGAGTTTGGTACCATTATGAATCCCTTGACACGCTGAGTCAGCATATGACATCTGTGGACGGTGAAATCAAACAAAGCTTTGATGGTTTCCACCTGAAGGTAGGTATGTTAATGTTGTTTTTCGATAGATCCCACCAAAATAGGTTTTTCAAGTTTTTAGCCATATATTTCTTTCTTGTGGCCTCTTGAGGACCAATCGATTGTTTCGAGGGTGAAAACATGGGTTTCAGGCGATCTGAGGGTTTTCTTATTAGGAAGCCCAGGTTACACAGTTTTTGTTTAAGGGGAACATGCCATATCTTCTTCCTATTCATGGAAGAAGAAGTTTTTCTAAGTAAATGTCATTTACTCTGAGTACATGCCCTGTGGTTTTACATGGCCATGTGTCTGACCTTGAAAAAAAGAACAGGGGTTTTTGGTTTTTAGACAGTACACACTGTGTACAATGAAGTACACACCATATACTTTTACAGAGGTAGTATCTATTTTTTTTGTCTATGTATAAGTACACAGCTAGGGGGAGGGATAAGAGTAGATGCTCTGTACTCTAATGTACACGCCATGTACTTTTTTGAACTTTGAGGTTTGGGGAATATTGTGCCCTTGAAGTTAGAATTGGGTGTGTGAGTAGTACATTATGATAATTTTTCCTCATAGATTGCAATGGTGAAATCCTCATGACATTTAGAAGTCATCTAAACAGTGATTCAGAGGTATCTATCTAATTGGATAATATCTTCCTCAAATTATCAAATTTAGTTTTCACCTGAGAGTGAGACTTGGCATGGATGATATTTTGGGTGTTCATACCATCCTAGATGAGACCTTTGATATGAGATAAGCTGTGAGCTATTTACCATGACCGATGCTTTTAAGGATGTTCCCCTTGTGAGATGTGCCCTTATAGCCTACGAGGCTATGAGACCGAATGATTTCAAGGATCCAATGAGGGATGCCTTTTCTTATGTGCTGAACTAGGGAGTCCCTTGTAGGATCCCAGTACCTGTTTTCGTTTGAGGATCCCCTTTATGATTTTTCCTTTAACTTTTTAGATAAGGATCCCATGTAGGATTCTTTCACTTGTGTTTGAAATAAGGGAACCAAAATTTTCCCTTTTTGTTTGACCAACCTTGAGTTTTATGTCGAGTTTGGGTAGAGATGGTCTTCAGGAGATACCTAGAACCTATACCAAACTGATATGCTAGTGGGGATGTGGCTATAGTGTTGGGTTGGGTCTTTGGGACATCCTAACTCTTTTTTATGTTTCACTGGTTTATTTATGATGATTTTATGTTCACCAAGGGTGATTTCTAGTTGGTGGATGTCAAGCATGACGTGAGGTGTATTCCTTTCTATTGGGATGCCCAAATGTTCTTCCTGGGATCCATTTTTATTATAGGGATGTGAGACATTCTTTCCTTGGATCCGGCTTCTGGGATATGTTATTTATGATATTTTATTGGCACCCAGAGGTATTACCTAGGAGTTTTATATTTATCAAATATATATATATATATATATATATTGATAGGATAACTTGAGGTGCTTCTTGGTATCGTGCTATTGAGATTTACATGATGCATTTGGTTATATAAATGTTTTTCCCACATTATTTGATTATTTAAAACCATGTAATAGTTTAATTTACATGTGTTTTTTATTATGTGATATGCCTGTGGGTGAGGTTCTGATATGCCAACAGGTGAGGTTGTGCTATGCCTGTGGGTGAGGTTATGATATTCCTATGGGAGAGGTTGTACTATGCCTATGGGAAATGTTATGATATGCCTGCAGGTGAGGTTGTGTTATACCTACAGGATATGATCTGATAAGACTGTAGGTGAGGTTGTTCTATTCCTGAGGGTGAGGTTTTTCTATTCATGTGGGAAAGGTTTTGTTATTCCTCTAGGCAAGTTTGAAAATTGTGACAACTAGGAGAGGTTTTTTGAGTCTCAGTAGGATTCATGGGATTATGATTCATGTTTTTAGACAAGTGAACTTTTACTAGATTGACCGTTAGTATGTGATATCCTAGATTGTGATTGGAGGAGAGTATGTGTGAACCCAGGTGTAGGATGAACATCCCCCTATGGCGACGTAGCCTACTGAGAGATATAATTATGGCATTGGACAAAGAAGGTACATGTCGATGAGATTACAGACCCAAAGATCAACTTAAAAAAAAATGGCTTGAGTGGCATGATGGCCAGCACAATTCTATTTCATAGGATGTCCAGGTGGTCTAGCTTATGGACCCAATGATCAAATATTGTTATATTTTCATGTTCTTTTATACAGATACCAATTAATATTCATATTTATGTATATATGTATCAGTTGGGATTATAAAGATGTATGCATATAGATATGGACATCCATAGTGGAACTTTCCCAGTTGAAAGGGATTACAGACCCTGGGTTCGACCGTGGTTCCACATTGGTTTTACCTCTTGTTTAGTTGTGATTCAGCTAGGCTGAGCACATTTCTATTTCATAAACTTTTAGCGACACAGTTAAAGGTTTCTTAATGGGCTGACCTATTAATATTTTTTTTCACCCCTGCACATACACCTCAGTATATATGTGGAACTTATGTCTGCTTCTTATGTTGATCAAAAGTTTCATGGTGGATATGACTAAGATCCTTGTTTCATGATCGAGTGAAATTCTTGAGTGGTTATATTTATTAGGATGGTACAGTTCGACAATGGTTGGATATTGGGTACTTGGGTTGGCTCGGAGTTAGTAGAAGAGCCTTATACTTTCACATTCAGTTTCTTTTGTGTTATTGTATCTACAGGGTCAGCCCAGTTGGTGACCAAATTTTTTTTGTATTTTATTTATATTCTTGATTTTACAACATTTTAGTTCTAGATATTGTTCTATTTCAGTTTTCTATTGCTTCCACACTCTGTTTACTTTGTGGTGTATATGATACTTGGCTATTTATACTATTTGTTTACTCTGATATGAGGGGATAGTCTCCCCACTATCACCTCCTAGGACCTCACTTCTTGTTGGTAGCCTCTGGAGTATGGGGAGGTGTGCTTGAGGTCGTGTGGTGAACTGGCTCATAGAACCAGTTTAGTGGATTCCGAGTAAGGACGTTATAAAGTGGAATCATAGTGGTTTCTTTTCCCGGTCTTTACTATTGGGGATGTGGTCGACAAGAGTATTAGGAATCACTTGGAACCTGTGATTGATATCAGATTGTTGTGTTTAGAACCCTTGTTCCAGAAGGAATTCATGGTTTCCAGGGTTGGGATTTATATTCTGATTTTGCGATGTTACAGTTGTATATTATTTTCACCTTGAGCAACATACATGTTGTGCGAGGGTGTTTTTATTTTTATGTGGATCTATGGCTCTTGTTGTTAAGAGGCCAGAGATGGATTTTGAATCTTAGATGATAAAGGAAATAATAATCTCATTCATAAAATTTGGCATATAGGGTTTACATCATATAGGCATGCTACTATTTGATTTTACTGACAATAGAGGCCTATTCAGTTGGGCCTACTGACATGTACATTTTTTTTACTCTGATGGAAGGTTATGTAGATCCACATGGAGGAATTTTTTTAGGATGATGACTCAGTACTAATGAAATTCCTATGGAATGACCTAGTAGGTCAATATGGTATGTGATTCCCTTTTGTTGTGACCCTTTTTGGGGTGCTATTTCTCAGGTCATGGTTATTTGGTCGGATTGCTGAGTACGATGCCAATGGATACCAGGACATTTTTTATGAACTGGACCTCCAGGGGGTATTTATGTGTATGTATTCTCGATGAGTTTCATTTATGTTTCTCTTCTTATTTGGTTGTGACCTCTAGGGATTAGTTCCTTCTTAGGATGCTTGGAGAGGATCAGGGCCCTCGTAGGTTGTTTTCTTCAGTTCTGACCTTAGTAGGTCATTATGATCTTGACCTTCTTTTGATAGGTTTTGGATATTTTGGGATAGGTGTTTGGAAATTGTGACCCAGTTGCGAGGGTTATTCTATATGTCTAGTTGGGAGGCCTAGAGAACCTTATTTTGACTTGGACCCTTATAGGTTAACATATATTTCGTTCAAGGGAAACATGCATGAGAGGTTGGATCATGTTTTCTGATTCTCTTTTATAGGCGAGCTTTGTTTACTCTTATTTTATGACCAGGGAATGGCTGGTTCTTGAGTTTTACATTATAGACATGTTGATTCCTTTATATTTTGATCGAGGAACCTCGAGCTCTTTATTTGTGAGACTATCCTTTATGGGAAGGACTATTTGGGTGCATGGATAGGTCAACCAGTGTTTCTGTTATTGATAATGTCATCAGAGTGTGGGCAGAAACTCACGATTAGAAGGATTCCATGTGTACATGTTGGGTGGTAAAGATACACATTGGTTGTGTGTGGTATCATTTGAATCTAAATATGTGAGTGGCTATGTGTGAGATGAGGACTGATTTTATTTCAAGACTTTCCAGGGGCTTTGATTCCAGAAGTTTTGCTGAGATGTCCCTTTGTAGTAGAGGCAACATAGTGGAATGAATCGGGTTCCGTGAGATGGTTAACCCATGACTTAATCCATGTGAGTTTGAAATAACGTGAGAGTGGCTCGGAGTGATCTATGTAAATTCCTTTTTGTACAATCTTAGTGTACTCTTATTTAAATACAATCACGCACAATCCTGATTCGTCTTGAGTATATTGAGAGTGCGTTGTCTCTACAATGAGCTCATTTTGTTTCTCTTATTATTGTATTCCCTGGCGAGGAAGAGAGAACCATGTTAAGGTTACGATCGAGGAGCGGTGTAAGGTAATATTCATGGTGGGGAGTGAACCTTTGGACATTTGAGGGTGGTGACCCTTTTTTTCTGTCGAACTTTGGTGTTTTTAGTGGGATTTTGACCTCAATGTTTGCTTTTGAGACACTGATAACAATATTTATATGGTGGGGAGTACCAAATCCAGTTCAATGTCTACCATGCTGATGGTAGTTGTTAATTCTATGAGGCTGGTTGATGGAAAGTCTAGATAGTTTGGTTGTATAGATGCTTGAGTTGGGAGCATGGCTACTTGTACTTTCACTAGGCTTCTTGGGGACAAGAATGTTTATTGTGGAGAGTTTGTAAGGACTCATGTTTTTTAACACAGTTTTGAGTAGAAATTTGAATTTTTGCTATCACATGCTTTTAATGGGGTAAAATGGTCTTTTCCCATAAAAAGTGATCTTAGATAATTTTAATAGCCACTCTTTTGGTCCCAGAATAGGGTGTTTACTGTAGGACGTGATTTTGGTGGAAATCAGGGCTGTTCGAATTTTAACAGAATAAATAATATTTAATATTATTAAATTAAATGTTAAATTATTTGTACATGTTTGTTCAGACATAAATTTTGAACGTAGAATCGTATTGATATTCAATCTCTGCTGTTGAGTCTTGAATGGGGTGTTTATCCTAGTCAAGGAATAAACACGAGTCGGGCATCGGCCCATGCCCCTTTTTCTTCGTTTTCATTCTTTTTCTTTTCTTTATTTCTTCTTCTTTCTTCCTCCTTCTTGAAAAAACCTCCTATTTCTCTCCCCCTTCACTAGGAACTAATGGAGAATAGATAGAGGGAGAAAAATATGGAGAGGGAAGGAGAGTTTGGTACCATTGTGAAGCCCTCAATGCGCTGAGTCAGTCTATGGCATCCGTGGATGATGAAATCAAATGAAGCTTCGGTGGTTTCTTCCAAAAGGTAGGCCCATTTAAGTTTTTTCTATAGATCACCTTTAAATTGGTTTATTTTATGTTTTTATAGCCATATATTTCTTACTTGTGTCCTCTTGAGACACGATCTATTGTTTTAGTGGCGAAAATGAGTGTTTCGGGCGATCCGAGGGTTTTCCTATTGGGGAACCCATGTTACACGATGTGTGTTCTTAGGGAACAAGAAAAATGTTATTCCGAATTGGGGAAGAATATGTTTTATTAAGTACATGTCATGTACTCTGATTACACGCTGTGTAGTGGTACATGGCTCGGTGTCCAGCCCTGTGAAAAAGAATATGGGTTTTTTGTTTTTAGACTATACATGCCATGTAATTTGAAGTACATGATGTGTACTTTTACACAGGTAGACCACATGTTGTTCAGGATATGTATAAGTACACAGACGAGGGGATGGATAAGAGTACACTCCATGTAATCTAAAGTACACATCATGTACTCTAAAGTACACACAATGTACTTTTCCATAATAGAGGTTTGGGGTATTTTCTTCCCTATAAGTTAGAATTGGGAGCATGAGTAGTACATTTTGAATGTTTTTTTCACATAGATCGTTATGGTGGAATCCTATTGACATTTATAGGTAATATAAATGGTTTTTGGGGTTTCTATCAAAATAGATAGGTTTTTCCTCCATTTATCGAGCTTAGTTGTCACATGAGAGTGAGACTTGGTGTTGATGATATGTTGGGTGTTTGGACTAACCTAGTTGAGAAAATTGATATGATATGAGCTAAGCACATACCCCTTGTGAAATGTTTCCTTCTGGCCTAGGAGGACATGAGACCGGATACTTCCAAGGAACCACTGAGAGATGTCTTTGCTTATGTGATGACCTAGGGAGTCCCTTGAAGGATCCATGTGCTTGTTGTCATTTGAGGATCTCTAGTAGGATTACTACTTTACCTTTTCAGCCATGTATCCTAAGTAGTATGGATTCACTTGTGTTTGACTTGAGGGATGCATATGGTTCTATTTTTGTTTGACCGACCTTGTGTTGTATGTTTGGTTTGGGTAGAGATAGTGTTTGGGTGTCACCCATAACCCGTGTCGAACTGATATGCTCGTGGGGCTCTGGCTGGAGTGTTTGGTTGGGTGTTAGGGCCACCCTCACTCTTTTTATATTTCACTTGTTTATTTATGATGTAGTGTTGTTCACCAGAGGTGATTCTTAGTTGGTGGATATCAAGCCTGACGTGATGCATTTTCCTTGCTATTGGGATGCCCAGATGTTCTTCCTAGGATCCATTTTTCTTATAGGGATAAAAATGGTTCTTTCCTAGGATGTGTCTTCTGATCCACGTTTTTATGATATTTTTTTGGTACCCATAGGTATTACTTGGTAGTTGGATGTTGATACTATATATATATATATTGTGATATATATATATATACATATATTATTGGGATGGCCATAGGTGATTCATGGTATCCAACTGTTGAGCCTTACTTGATGCATTTGGTTATATAAATGTTTTTAGAATATGATATTTTTATTGAAAACCATGTAATAGTGTAATTTACATGTGTTTTTTATTATGTGATATGACTGCATGCGAGGTTCTAATATTCCTACGGGTGAGGTTATGCTATGACTACGGGTGAGGTTCTAATATGCCTGCGGGAAAGGTTTTTCTATACCTATGTGTGAGGTTATGATATGCCTATGGGTGAGGTTGTGTTATTATTGTAGGTGAGGTTCTGATAGGCTTGTAGGTGAGGTTTTTATATGCCCGAGGGTGAGGTTTTTCTATGCCAGTGGGACAATTTTTTCTATGCCAATAGGCAAGTCTTAAAAACGTGGTAATGGGGCATGGTTTTATGAGTCTCGGTTGGATTGAAGGGCTTATGATCCATGTTTTCCAACAAGTTACCTTTTACAGGATTGACCATCGGTATGTGGTATCCCATTTTGTGATTGGAGGAAAGTACGTGTGAACCTAGGTGTAGGACGCACATCCTCCCATGGTGACGTAGATTTCTCAGAGATATTACTTTTGGAGTTGGCCAAAGCAGGTACATTTTGATGGGATTATAGACCCAAATATCGACTTAACAATACACAGATAGAGTGGAACGAATTCTTGCTCAATTCCATTTGACAAGATGTATAGGAGATTGGGCTTATAGACCTAAGGATTGACTATTGTTTTGGTTTAATTTTGTTTGATACACATACCAATGAATATTCATATTTGTGCATATAAGTATAGGTAAGGGACTAGAAATATGTATGTATATAGATATGGAAATTCATGGTGGAACTTTCCCAGTTGACCGAGATTACAAACACTGGGTTTGACTGTGATTTCATGTTGTTTATCCCTCTTATTTAGTTGTTCTCCAGCTAGGATGAGCATGTTTCTGTTGCATACAATTTTAGTAGAATAGTTATAGGTTTTTTGTCAGGGAGGCCTACTGAGATTCTTTCTCACTCCTTCACGTGCACCTCGATGTATGTGTATACCTTATTTATTCTTTTTTAGGTTGATCACAAGTTTAATGGTTGATAGGGATAAGGCCCAGTGTTGCGTGATTGAGTAGACATGATCAAGTGGTTCTACTGATCTGAGTAGTGTAGTTTGACAATGATTGGAGATTGGGTACGTGGGTTGGCTCAGAGTTAGTAGCAGAGCCCTATACTTTTACATTTAGTTTCTTTTATATTACCATATCTATGTGGTTATCCCAGTGGCTGAATGGTGTTGTTTTGTATTGTATAGTTTTTTCAGGATTTTAGAGCATTTTACTATTACAACTTAATCTATTTCAGTTTTTTACTACTTCAGCAGTATATTTACTTTCTACTTTGTATGATAATTGTTTATTTCTAGTACTTGTTTACTTTGATATGAGGGCATATTCTCTCCACTATCACATCCTAGGACCTCGGTTCTAGTCGGCAGCCTCTGGCGTATGATGGGGTGTGCTTGAGGCCTTCGGGTGAACTGACTTAAGGAACAGGTTTATTGGCTTCTGAGATAGGACATTACATCCTATATTTATTTTTCATCATAAATTCCCTTAATAGTTCTAGTAATTTAATTTACTACTTATTTTCGATCTTTCTATATATGATCATTAATTTCAGAATAAATATCACTAAATGATACATCATTATCATATCTTGAATAAAATTAAATATAATAATCATAATCAAAAGAATTATTAGAACATGTACTACTCTGACTACCTTCTATTAGTTGTGTCACTCCTATTACTATTGGATCTTCTTCCCCTTCGATGCCTTTGTTTTATTCAATTTTCATTGAGTCTTGGCAGAACTTAGTAGTTTTTTTATCCCTAGGAGTATCTTTATTTTTCTACATTTGAGGTAGTTCAAACACTTCCTAAAATATTCACATTATTAAAGCTATTAAAATAAATTAGGGAGAAACATTGAATATTTATACTGAACCTATTCTCTAACACCAAATTTTAGATCCGAAGGATTAGTTAAGAACCATGGAATGGGTGGGGGTAAATTTTTGGTCAATTTTTTTATTAATTCCATTATTTAAACCACTTAAACTAGTTATGGTTCTCAATATATTCAATGATTTCCCTTAAACATAGCTTCATGTATATTAATAATCACCAAGTGAGTAGAATACATCATTTAAAAGGTTTGATTAATAGTCCCACACCCTAATATGTTCATTATACACCGCAACATGGATTCTAGACTATAATATTTTCATAAATTACAGTGGATGCTAAGAACACATGAGTGTGATTGGTTATACCCCTCAATCACTGTATTTGATAAAAATTGGTTATATATTCCAATAGTCATTCCTATATTTTTCCCCAATTTCCCACCCCAACCACCAACTCTAATACCTCAGTTAGTTATACTATCCAACAAATCGTGTTCTTTCACGGGTTTTACACCACAACCATTTTTTTAGATGTTGATCTAGTAACAACATGATATTTTTATTTATATGATACTCTTCTACAGTCTTGTAGGATAAGGTGTGGTTATTTACACCTTCAATATCTTCAGTAGATTCAGGAATATATAATATATTCTTGAAAATCCATCACACCATATCTAGAATGACAGGGTTCTTCTTATTGAGTCAAAAGGTATACTTTATAATTTTCCATTCCTTTTGTTTTAGAAATCACAAAAACATTATTAATTACATAATTACTAAATTTTAATGTCCAATGTTTTTTAGAAGTTGTTTTTAGAAAACATAATATTTTACCATAGATAGAATTAGTTCTAAAAGTATTCCTGAATATAAACTAACATTCTCCCTTATTATTATCGTAATGAGTATGGATATAATAAACATAATATTGACCTTTATCATATTATATGTAATAATTAATTTCTTGTATCTCATATTGAAAAATTATTATCAATTGGACTGATACTAGAATCGATACACATTGAATTCTCATTCATAAAGCTTACCGTAATGACATTTGTAAGGAAGTCTATGAGACTAACTAATCTTAAATTTTGAATAAGGGAAACTTATTTTTAATGTAAGGAACATATTTTAGACTATGATAGAAAAAAATACAATGATATAAAATTAGTTATCCCAGATCATTATAAGATGTCAAGTTACAGGTGTCAATGTCATTGTAACAAACACAAAGAAAATATGGCAGTTGGGATAAAATATGTCTGTTTGGAAGGTTTCCTATAAGTACCTAGTCATTCAAATATTTTGGATCAGATTACTTAATTTTCAATTTCTCACATGTGGAAAGCTCCAATGATTACAAATCAAGGAAGTATTATTCCCAAACTTTTGTAATTGTTTTGGATTTTTGTTTTCTTAAGGAAACATTATTAGGTTGTATCCTAAATATTAATTTTGTAATTATTTATGAGTACAATTGTTGTGATTACGATCGAGGTCATGTGTATATATAAAGATGGATAATCCAATCATCATGATTTTTGGACCATGGGGATATTGAGATAGAGAATATGATCCATCCGATTGTGGGATTCTAGGGATCAGAATACTAATAAAGTCTGATCATCATATCTACATATTTTCTTGCTAAAGAAATATATACTTTCTTATAAGTATAAAACAAGGGATACCTTTATCCAAAGTTTGTATCTAGAATAATCTCAAGTTTAAAAGTACTGTATTAATTTTTAAAATATTTGTAAGTCATTATTACATAATTTTTCTATTAAATTATTTGTTATCTTACATGTTTTATATTATTTTGTGATTTTATGTATTAGAATTATCGTAACAATTCTAAAAATGATAATCATAATCTAAACTATTAATCGAATCTAATATGAATTTGAGACACTCTGATATAGATATATATGTTCAGATTATGGTCTTCTTTACTTTCAAATAATTGAATCATAAGTGATGATGATTATTTAACTCGGGAATATCAAAATAAATCTTGATTACAATACTTTGATAATCAGACTGAGGGCCAAGTCCAAATCTGACCATTTTACTAAAAGTTGATTTCTTTAATTATTTTAAAATAATTTTTTCTAAACTAAAATTCACCCCTATTATAATAGATCCATCAAGAACATATTCTTAAAATTCTAATATAATTATATATAATATTGATAACCAACACTTCTTTATATATGAATTCTCTGGTGTGTCTCATTCTGGGACTCTTGACATCGACATAACTTCTTATCAGCTAGATATTGTGTGTATCAGATAGTTTTGAAGTAATTATCAAGGATATAAAAAATTTATTTACTTTATAACAATAATATATAATTCACATATATTTTTAGTTGTCCACATATTTAAAAAATGTAACTAAATAGTTATAAATATTTGAAATTAAATCCTAGAATATTCAGATCATGTTTCCCACAATTTTGTCTTCATAAATGTTTATAACGGAAAGAAATTATTTTAATTTTAATTTAGCCAATGTATCCCATCTTATATCTACTCATTTAATATCACTTTAAATACTTTCATGTCATGGGTTTTGTTCTCCTTTTTCACGTGGTAAATAAATAACAACCATTATGGATTCATTAAATCTATATTAATCTTCATTTAAATACATGAAGAATTATTATATTGTTTATTATTTATACATTCTAAAACCTCATTTTCTTCCCAAAACTTCTTTATTTAACTTTTATATATGATGTTTTATGAAATATTGTAGATGGATAAATCTCCTTAAATCATTCAATGAAATTTTTATGGATGTAACATATTTCCTTTTGGACTTGGTTGACATGCATGCATGTGAAACTACATCCATGTATCAATATTATTATTATAATAAACAAATCATTATCAAGAGGACATGTCATGAAAATAGTAGTTTCATCTTTATTTTATCATAAGGATGCATGTAGCCCCAACAATTAAATTAAAACAAGATTCATTTAGTGTAAGGCATGTTTGAACTCATGCATGTTTTTCTAAATATCACAATTGACACAAAGCTTCTTCAATCAGGGAAGAACCCCATTATAGTATTTTCTTTTTATCCTTGAGCTTCACACAATCTTATTCTTGGTGAGTCTCATGATCATTTCAATGATCATGATATATAAATCCATGATTTTTAATAAAATGGGACATCATATGATATCACACTCTCTCTTATGCATTCACAATGATCACATTCAAGTTATTAAGGTAGTAACTTCATTTAACATGCCTATGCACGTGGTTTAGGATAATAATTCATGAAATATCTTGGTAGCTCATGTTATATCAGACACTCTTAATTTAGTAGGAAACTGCTCACAGTCAATCATCCCCAATTATTATAGATGGTTTATATACCATGATGTGACTCTTATGAATGATGTAAATTATATATTAGAGAGATCCAAAAGCATTATATGTCCATATACCATGCTTTATTCTTGAAACAAATCGCCTCACTTCATATAGACAACGTAGTTACCACACTTGTGATTTTAGTCACTTCATGAATTCAATCGTTCTCTGCTCTAGGGTTACAGGAGGATGAAGAAAACTCACATGATAATAAGAAAATGGATATCAAATTGATTGGGTGTACTTCATTTCATTTTTATAATTTAACTATAGGTGAATAGTACCCATATTCCTTGAGTCCCACATTGGACTTCATTTCATCATGAAACTCTTTAATAACCCTCAAATAAACTTCAATATCTTGAACATGGAATAGAGTTTGGTTCCCAGATATACTTACACACTCACCACATAAATGCATACCAAATTTTATTCTCCCATAAACCTCGTGGGTGAACGTATCATTATGCACACCATTTCTAGCCTCTAATAAGGAACTTTTCCTCCACCGTGCACCACCCTATCAGGAATTGATTATGTAATGAACTTTTAGTTAGAGAACATCCACTCTGATATGGTTGTATTTCAATGGAATTTGGATTTTTATTTTGTTAATTTTATTTAAAAACTCCAATTAATACACTCAGTAAAAAATCCATCACTCAATGCCACCATAGTTAATCCCATATAGAAAAGGCCTTTCTCATAGGAAAACTATATATTTTTTATAGCCTTCTCAATTATCTGAAACCATTATTCCTAAATAGTTATTCTTATATTATTCATTTTTATAAAAAATGTTCCATCTACAAATACAATTAGAACATGTTTTATACATTAAAAATGGTTCTCTAATCATGAGATATAAATTTCCACTTTGTCTTTAACTTCTTCTATTGAATTATTCAAGCTAGATTCCTCAAATTTCATTTTACATATAACATGATAGTATATCAATCAACATATAGACTATAATGGATTATTTTTGTAAAATTTAATCCAAATCCTTCCTCATGTATCCAGGACAATCCCTTAAGCATCATCATTTACTCCATTAAAAAAATTAAATCATTGAAAAAATGAAATACTTACTTGGGATCTTCAATATTAATTCATTAAGAACTATTATAGTTGTGAGATATTTTGTAAACTGAGTACATGGATATTCCAAAATCATTATAAATACATGGTAATAATAGCAGGGAATAACATCTTGATGAAATTAGAATAATTCCAAGGATTAACCTTTTTGTTTTGAGAGGTGAACATTATAAATATATTATGATCTTCATTTGTGTGTTTTAAGTGATATAAATTCAATTTAACAAATATTGGGGATTAATTAAAAAAGGAACTCAAGAATTATTAAATTCCCTAATTCACCCCCTCATAGTGATTTTAACTAATATGTGTTTTCCTTTTTAATTTTTAATGATAGTCTGGTTCCACTTATTTTGGATATGTTATTTGTAGGCTTGGATTTTCTATCAATATGAAGAGTTCTAGCTAAATTTATGGTGTATATAATATACTACCATAATTCGGTGAATAATAAGGGAATTTCAACTTTTTATTATAAAAATTATTACATCTATAAGGCTAGATTTTTACATTATCTTTTATCTAGAATATTGCATGTGTCAAAGGCTTGAACTAATGGGTTTCTAAACCATGATATGAATATTTTTATCTTATTAGATCGTTGGAATAATATTGAGAATGATGGTTATTTTCTAAATTCTATTCTATCAATTTTATAAAATAAAAAATTCCTCAAAGTAAAGGGTGTTAAGAAAACCAAGGACATATGAGATGAACTAATTAATATCAATAAAGGTAACGAAAAAGTAAAGAGAGAAAAACTAAAGATTTAGAGACCAAAGTATAAATTTATAAAAGTATAGAATAATTAAACTATATATTGAATATTCCTAAGTATAGTTGAAATTGTGATCAAAGCCTGAAGTTTTGTCAAGAATTTAGAAGATACAATTTTTATTGAGTAGATATTTAACATAAAAAAAATTGGTTTGTTGATAAAGTATTATTTTTGAAAGATAAATATCTAAAAACACTATCTATTTATGAATTAAACAAAATATTAATTTCCTATGAGATAACAAAGTTATTTTTGTCAAGAATAATGTTGAGGATCAAAATGGAATATCTTTTAAAGAAAAAATATAAGAGAAGTACTAGAAGAAGTTTGATGAGTATGAACATGGTAACCAAACTCAGATTTATATATAGATATGAATTTGGTAAAATGATATCTCTTATATATTTAAATGTGAGAAGTGGTAGTTAATTTTTTATGATAAATCTTACACTCAATTTTTGTTTTGTTTTGGGAGATTGGAAATTTTTCTGCAAACTATGCAAAGGTAAAAGAATATGGAGATTGTATGATGATGAATAATGTTAAATAAAATACATTAAAAAATTGATCCAAGGTTGGAAATTAAATTATTTATTCAAAATTAATGAGAAATAATTTATAAAAATTCATTATGATGAATTTATTATCAATGAATGAAAACATTGATAATAATGATAAACAAGAGGAAGTTGAGACTTCTAGTTAAACAGATTAAAGACTTATAAATTATAAAGTGAATATAGAAGAATTAACTAGTGATATTAGTAGTAAATATGGGAGGGATTATGAAAGTGAGATGGAATTTATGATGAATAGATAACCTAATGAATTTCTTTATAAGATTTCAATGTTGTAGAAGGAGATTGAAATTCATAAGAAAAACATTTAATCATCTAAAGGCAATGAATATATACTTGAAAAATTAAATTTAAAACATATAAAATAAATTGATGTTTTTAAGAGATTAATTGATAATGATAATAAATAATAAATAAATATGCCATAGACAGAGGAAGACAAGGAAAAATAACATGAATCTGTTTAATAAATGTTGATGGAGGCTGAAAAAAGTAAAAACATCATATTAAACATCAAAAAATTTGTACAAAAATTAAGATAAATATCTAAATAAAATAATGGTAAGGAAAATATTGATCATAAAATGTTTCATAAAAAATGTGTAAAATATCTTATCATTTATAGTGGATAGACTAATAAGAAGAATAATGCGAAGAAGATGAATTTTGTGGAAAAATCAACTGAATCTTAGAAATATTGAAATTATTGGAACTCTAACTTGAATTCCTTAACTAATAAAACTAGTGAATCCAAAAAATTATTAAAATAATTATTCATTTAAGAGTATGTTTTCAAGTATTCAAAATATTTTTGTTTTGAAAAATGTATCCAATATTGGTGACTCAAATAATTAAGTAAAAAAAGTTTCATCATCTGGAGAATAATTTGTCTACAACGGAAGTTTTGATTTTTATATATATTATTGGAACATTCATGGATTAGGTAACTTTTTAAGAATGAGTTGGTTCAATTTCAAAAAATATTATGATATTAAGAGTTTTGGGATATAAATATTGAAGGATATTCAGTACTCTTAAAAGAAAAAATCTCAGAAAAAATCATAAATTCTGAAAAGAAATTAGATAACAAATTTAAAGTGTTGGGTAAAGTCTTTAGAAGATATAACTAAACAAATAACCATATAAATAAATGAAGCATAATTTTACTATACAATCATATAATAAGTTACAATACTCAAAATTCTTAAAAGTTTGAGAGAAATGGTTAGAAGAAATATAAGGTTATTGAAGTGGAACTAAAAAATCATAAGGTAATAACCCATAAATTATAAATAATGGATGTTATTCCCATATGATTAGAGTTTTGAAAATCATTAGTGTTTTTAAAATGTAAAATGTTTTCCTCATGAAATCTAGGAATATGTGTCACTCAAAGTAAAAGGTATTGTATTAGTAGTGATTAGGAATGATCAATTGAAATCCAGGAATACATTATTTGTTAAAGGACTAAAACCCAATATTCAAAGCATACCTGAGTTATTAATTGAATGTAATAATGTTTCATTTCAAAATGACATATTTATGGTGAATATATTTATAAGTAGACAAACTCTAGTATCCCAGAGTTGGTGGTTAATTTATTACATCCGTACTATATACAAGAATCACATCCTTAAGGGATGAAAAGTTTAATAGTCTTTAAGAACCAGATACAAACATAACTACCATATTGCATTATAAATATAAAATACATAGAATAAAAAAAATTCTTTAATCCTATATATTATTCAAAATACCTCTATTCATATCGTGGGGACAAGAGAATAAATAAAAGGGTGAGTTAAAATTCTCAAGGGTATACATACAATGAAAACTATAATGGAAAAATAAGGTATAATCAATATGGAATGGTAAACATATAATAAAAAATGCATGAAATATGAATATTTTCATCGAGGTCTTTTTGAAAGATGCCTGAAAAAAATATCAAGCCGTTAGGTCAAGACATATACCTAAATGGGAATGCCCTTGGCCAAAATCCAATATAGTTTGTCTCATGAAACCTACTGATGCATTAGAGAGCTATAAAAGGCACATAACATCACTTATTTCAGTTCATTCCCTATATGAAATGGGTGAAACATAATGAATGTAAATATTTGTTTTAGAAATATTAAAAAATGTTAATACATTCCCCAATCAATGAAAATAATCATA
The DNA here is from genome assembly GCA_963277665.1 of Viscum album. Taxonomy (NCBI): domain Eukaryota; kingdom Viridiplantae; phylum Streptophyta; class Magnoliopsida; order Santalales; family Viscaceae; genus Viscum; species Viscum album. The sequence continues at coordinate 1,324,333,027 of OY728160.1, forward strand.
AACCATTTAGAGTAACATTTTGAAAGGTATAAAAATTGTACATCCCAAGTTAAACTAATCATAAAACATTCAGAGAAAGAAAAAGGATGGTATCAATAAAAAAAATCATTAATGGAACATAATTAAATATATTTTTTTCATTTATGAACAAAAATACAAAAAAAATTTAATTAAAATAATTCTTGAGGAAAAACACCTTTTACTTTGAAAATCATTTTTTAAATTTTAAAACATTACACATATTAAATAAATAATATGAATTAAAAATAAAAATTTATAAATATAAATGAATAGTCAAATAATTGAACATTCATGATGATAAGAAAGTTCTTATATTCCTTATATGTTAAAAACATTCCTTTTAGAATTTTGGTAAAAGGAAAAAATACCAAATTTGGAAAATGAAAGGAACATTCCTTAATTTTTTTTTAAAAAGTTCTAACATAGATAAAAATTTCTTTAATAAATAATTATTTCATAGTAAAAATATTATTTAATTTTTTTATAAAATAAATATATGGAATAAAATACTTCCCCAATGAAGATAATCCTGATTAGTGATGAGATTATAAAATAAATCCTTACCAATTCGGTAACATTTGAATTGTAAACCCAATGAAAGAAATAACATCAAATGAGAATTTAAAATAAAAATAATATAATTATATTCATGATATAACAAATAAAAGTGGAATTATATACATCACACAAAATAAACAAGTAGTAAATATGACATATGTCTCATGGAAGTAACAGTGAGAGGAGAAACCCTTACCTCAGCTTTGACTTCCTTCTTATATGTTCGATCCTACTCTATAATAAATATAAATTTATTAAAATATATTAAAAAAACATATTAATATATATAATACCATATATTATTTAATTATAATATTTCATCACCTATTTGTTAATAAATCTTTATTAAAATCACTGTTCTGGGTGATAAGTGCTTCATTTTTCATGTATGTTTTGGTTTGGTTGTTTCTATCCTCGTAAATAGATCATGGTACCATAATACAATTTTTTAATGAATATATCAATATAATATATTGATATATATCAATTAAATAAATATTCAGAGTCATCTATAAAATTAATAGAGAAAAAATGAATTACATTGATCCTAGAGATGGTTGGCTGTACGTGCGAATGAATGCTATTTTCATATTTTGATAGATGGAAGAAAATAAAGGTAACTAATAATTATCAATTAATGAATAATTATCATATCATATATATCATATATATAATATATATTCATTAATTATAACATTATTACGATCCATGTAAATTTTTAAACAGAAAAAAAAACACATTACCTCATCGAGGTGGGGGTCCACACATATGCACATGCGACGTTATAATATTACAATAGATTAAAAGGTAAGATAGAACATGTGATATTATAATTAAAATGGTGTAATGTTTTCCTAATTATCATATATAGACATTAAACCCATAATAATAACCATCCATTAAATATGGTTGTGGAAAATGAATTGTATCGTTTTTTGGAGACGGTAAGATGTATGTACGCATGAGATATGTTTTAACATTTCATAGGATTGAATAGAAATGGAATATGGTTGTCCCATAATTATAAAAAAATATCATTATATTTATTATACTGTAGTTATAATATTATAATTGGTACAACAATTTAAGAAGAAGTATAAGAACAAATAAAGTTGAAGGACTTGGTAAATATGATTACCTCTTCTTCAGTAGAAGTCCTTTAGATATCTTCTCAAGGGACCTAGGGTATGTGTTTTGGGGTGACCAACACCTCAATAACTTGGATAATTATTTTTATAAGAGGAATGGGAAGGGTTTGGTAAATATTTAAGGTCAAATTTTGTGTAATGAAGTGAGGGATGAGGTGCCCTTTTATAATTGAGGTGAGGGGAACTTTTGTGATTGTTTAAAAGACTAAATTATAATAAAATAATTCTCAAGAAAAATTCATCCAAATATTAATGTATTAAATCCTAGGGTAGGATATTGTTTAAATATCATTAACCAATAATATTTTTAATGGGTAATATGGGGTTGTAAACATTATCTTTTGGTTTAACCCCATAGTTAACATATTTTCATATTAATCGCAGTAACATATTTTTCTATATTAAAGGGTTATAAATTTACATATACGGTATCTATTTACTCATAAATGTAAAAGGGAAGAAATTTTAGACCATATTTTATCAACTTTTTTATATTTTAGTATTTTTATGATTTTAGAATTATTTAATAAATTATTATTTTCATATATTATCCTGAATGTCAATTTTGACACTATTCATTTTATTTGACTTCAAACACATCAATAAAAAGATGGATTTATTATATAATTAATTTAAAATTCATTATTATGTTATATAAAAATTTTAATTTTTTTTATGACACTTTAAATCACTCAAATTATATCACTTTTAATATTTTTAATATTATTTATTTTAATTTTATATTAATTAAATAAATATTGTATTAGCGTTGTGAAAGAATTTAAGATAATTATATAACCACTAAAAATTAGATATAAATTATTTCCATGAATATAATTTAATTATTCTAAAATTTTATATTTATATTTTTTATAACTTTCTTTTGTCCCTATGTGGATACATAACATATATTTAAATCTATGAGAGTGGTATTTCGTAATATTATTTAATTTAAAAATTATATTGGTAATTTTCTTGAAATGTGTCCATTAAACATATAAATTTCTATAATAAGGTGATAATATTATAATTTAATTCATAAAATAAGAAATAATATGAAATATTTTGACATTATCACTTGGTTTTAGCCAAAATTAACATGATTTACCTTTTATCGAGGTGATAAATTTTACCATGGTTAATCTTCATATTGATACAAAATAAAAGGGACCTATTTTACAATTATGAACGAAATTATTAAAAATATGGAATAAATTTTATCATATTTAGTACTTAAAATATATATAATTTAATAAAAATAAAAAATACAATGGAAAACTGTTTTTCAGAAAAAATTTCTTTTTATATATAAAAATGTTTTTGTACCGAATTCAATCATGAATTTTATTAAAATTAATTTTTTATTATTAATAATATAAGAGAAATAATTTTAGTTTTAAATCACTTTAAAAGAAAATGTAAGTTTTTAAATGCTTGATACACGATTACAGTTGTTAGTAAAAATATTTATTTTTCACCATTCAATGGAAAATGATTTTTTTAAAAAGAAAAATATCAGCCTAAGATAAATTTAATATGTTGATTTAAAAAATTATATTGTTTTTATAAAATAAAACACATATAAGTTCAAGAAATTAATTATTATATTTTATCATAAAAATAAATAAAAATCATTTTTGAAGAAAACATAATTCTGAAACATAAAATATTTTTACTGAAAATTGATTACATACTTCCTAATCATAAAATTGTGATTTTTTTGAGTCAGTAATTTATATATATATATATATATATCCTAATTCATATAATACTATTCATACCCCCCAATTCAATGACAATGCTATAATGATCATATTTAAAAAATTATATTTCTCAGTTTGTTTAGCCGCAGTGTTCTGTGTTAGATACACTATTAAACATATTGTTATTTTAAAATATAAATAGGATACATTATTCCTCCTTCGATAAGTTATGTCCTTGAAATTTAAAATTATACTTGGTAGTCAAGGTTTTGTTATTAGAAAATTTCTTTATGGAAAACCCACATTGCAAAAAGGGTTAATAAAACATCATATTAAAAATATATAAAGGGGACATGAGATAGAGAATATGGACATGAAAGAGAAAAATAACACCAAATTAATAATAGGGAGTGATAGAGAATATGGTAATGAGTTAGTTATCCACCACAAAACCATAAATATGTGATAGGTTAAAAGACTATTGACTGCTCAGTATGAAAAGTAAATGAATAATGTTTTTATTTGAAGTTAGTTTTATTAAATATGGGGGGTTATTTTAAAATAGATATAAATCACTTCATAAAAGAAACTTTCGTGATTTATTTCCATTTAAAAAATATAATCTCATCCTTTATTTGTTATTCAATCTATTTACACTTAATCTCTTATTACCTGAAATGGATATTGAAGATAATTTTTTTTCATGCATAAAGAAATTTTAATAAATAATAGGATCCATAAGTCATTTCTTTGGACTCTAAATATTTACTAAAACAAAATGGATATCATGAGTTATCTAATATGATAAACCATACATTAACTTAAAAATAATAATATCTAAACTATAGATTAATCCATCCCATAAGTAGTTAACCATACGGATCCTCCAAAATATGTTTAACCAAATCCAAAAATCCAAAAATTCAAGAATACTTTTTTAAAAATTCCAAAATCAACTTATCAATAATTCCTCCAAAAATATCTCTTAATTTCCTTTAAATACCATGATCAAATATTTTCTTAAAACATGGAAATAACTTTAATCACCATAAAACATTAATAAAAACATGAATGCTTCCAAGAATTAACTCTCTACTTATTCCTTTAACAAAATATAATATTATTGAATATATTTCACAACTCAAAAAAATGTAGAAAACTCTATCACGAATTTAAATTTCTTCAAATCAATAATCATTTTAAAGGTCACCAATACTATCCATTTTTTTCTTAAATTCAAATATTTTATTTATCCCAACAAATATTTATTATTTCAGCATTAGAGACATAATATGTGTTTTAGTTCCCTTATTCATATATTCTTAAAAATATCAACTTACCACAAAATCACTTTTATTGGTACCCTTTAACATATGATTTAAAATTAATAAAGGTAAAATACCGTAGTATAATCCTTATACATTTAATGACTCTTATATCTAGAATTTAACTAATAAAACAATTATAAAAAATAGTTCTTGAATCCAAATACATAAACACTTTAATCATTCAACTTCATCTATAGTAATACCATAAGTTTAAACTTTATCACATTCCTTATTTGAAGTTGTATTTCCTTAACACTTAGGGAATTAATTTTTATAGTTCCCCATATTCTTATAGTTGAAAAATTGAACATTAGTGGATTTTTTGTTACCCTTAAATTCACATGGATGATGGAATTTATCTTCACACCTAAAGAAAATTCCCATTCCTTTTAAGCAATTACTAGGGTGTTTTTCAAAAAATATAACATGTGGGAAAATCTTTATTTCTCTTAATCCTATTATATTTTTTTTCTCTATTCTATTTTATTATTCTCTTACTTTCTATAAAATACATAATACATGGATAATTCTTTCTCTATCTTGATATAACATGATAATATATCCTTATATTTTGAGGATTCTTGATAGATTAGTTTCCTTTAAATGATTGGATTTAACACATTAAAGAAATGATAAATATTATTTTTTGGATTTCAGAAATAGTATGAAACATGCCTTGATAATATTTTATTGTTATATTCAAACTTATAAACAATTTACTCTTCATTTTGTCTCAAACTCAAGAATTTCTTTTCGATATCATCTCTTTGTTCATGAGAATATTATTTTCCAAGAAAAGATCCTTAAAATACTTCTATTACATTATCATTATTTCCTCATCATACCTTGTGTTCTAAATGAATTAAAAATTATTATAAATCTACTTAAAGATGATACAATTCCATAAAATCATTGTTCCTTTCATTACTTCCCAAAGTGAGAAATATTTTCTCTTGGGAACTGATCCACTACCCAGCTATAACTGGATTTATATTCCCATTGATTGATGAAGGTTTATAATACATGAAGTTGTATAAAATTGTTACACCATGATATGGTTTAGAAAACTGATCCATATGAGAAATGTTATTGGTAATAACTTGAGTCATCTATCCCCATATAGTTAAATTTTTTCCATCTCCAGATCTGGCTATAGCTCTAGCTCCAGCTTCATTATCTCGGCCTGGAGGTTAATCCCTACATGGATTACATACAATGATATGGTTTCCATACCTTCAACTAGGTGTAATTTCAATACAATGGAATATAATGGATTAGATCATAACATTATGGTCCATAATTAATAATTTCAAAAAAATAAATTCAATTAAAATAAATTGAAAATTTATTTATAAATAATCTCAAAATCATATGATTTGCTTCTTTAGGAATATTCTCATGGTTTTTCACAGTGTTTATTTCCTTAATCAATATTTTACTAAACATAGTTCCCAAGTATTTTACTAAACTTACTATGATGTCATGTGTGAAGAATTCTAATTTAGTATTCCAATGTTGGTGGTTACATTATTACATTGAAAATATAAATAAGGAATCATATCATAATGTACTGAATAGTTTAGTATTCTAGATGAACCAAATACAAGCATAAATACCATATTACATGGGAAATACAAATTACATAGAATAAAATAATTCTTTCATTCACAATATAATTCATAATACCCTTCTTCATATCATGGGGAAAAAGGGAAAAAATAAAATAGCTAACTAAAATGATCAGTAAGAGTATGTGTACAATGCAAGATATAATGAATAAATAAGGCATAATAAACATGGAAATGAAAATATCTAAAAACAAATGAAATTTAATCAATAACTTAAGAAATAATAATAATATTATAGAAATAAATTATTTTCAAATAATTTTATATAAATGATCAAATGAGGTAAAAAATTATCCACGAATATTATTTTTGAGTGAAAAGTTTTACTTCTTACTTTTTCATTCCTTTAGGTTTGGAAATCACAAACACTCTCATTAAAATTTGATTCCTAAAATTCATATGTCTCAATTATTTTAGAATGTTTAATTTAGAAAACATTAATTCCTACCATACATATAAATGTTGAAATTTATCATGAACATAAACTTTACATTCTTCAATATGATCAATCAGATGGAGTATGCTTCTAATTAATTTGAAATAACATTATTAAGTAAATTAGTTAGATTTTTTTCCAGTTTATTATACTAACAAATTTCATGACTATCAGACTGACCTTAATAAGGATTAACATATTGATAATAAATTAGAAAGTTCATTAGACTAACTAAAGTTTTTAAACATAATACATATGAATTATTTATATCATAAGGAATAGTTTTATCATTGTAATGTTTCTAAATAAAAATGATTTCAGACATTCAGTTGTTACCGAGAATTGTGAGTTATCAAAAAGGTATCCGTATGAGGCCATTGAAAATAACATCAAAATATGACCATCTTTGATTCACTTATAAATAACCATTAATTTGAAGTGTTTAAAGAAAAATAAATATTATCAACTCAAGTATTACAATGATATCTTAGTGTCGAATATTCATTCTTATTTTTAGAGAGTTTTATTTATAAGGAATCTTTATCAAGGTTTTTTAATTTATAAAGAATTTTATTATTTAATCATGTCTGATCATTATTATGATCGAGAGAATTTTAGGATAGGAATATTGTAGATCCAATCAATCAGATCAATGGATTCTGGGGATATAAAGATAGACATCGATCACTGTATCGAGGGATTTTGGGGATTGGAAGACATATATTATTCCAATTATCATATTATGGGATTTATTAGTAAGGGAAAAAAAGACATTACAATAAGTATAAAATAGTTTATACCTTTAGTAATGGTTATTGGATACGTTTACTCTTATGATTAAAAGAGTGTATTATTTTAATATAGCATGTATGTCATTCTTACATTTAATAGCTATTTTTTATTTCTTTTAGAAGACTACTCCACAGTGCATGTAATAGAAATATATTCACCATAATTATATTTCTATAATTTTGTTTTATTATTGTTACTATGAATATGATAAAAAAATTCTTTAATTTAATTAGATCAACTTTGATTTTGATTCTCTTACATTGATCATCAAATAATGTCTGAGTCTGATTATTGTATTCTAAGACTTTTTTTTGATTAGTATAAAATTTTTAACCTACAATTCATTAACTCTTGTATGTACAACCATCTAAGCTAATATTATGAATCTATAATTAGAATCAATACTGTTTTTACTGCTTATTTACTTGTAGAGTTTTTAATTTCTTTACTTAATACAAGATGTTTGAGTTTTGATATAAAAAATATTATTCATTAAATTTATTACACTAACATGTATTTTTATAGAAGTGTTTCTATTATATTATGATGGAGGTTATGAATATTGTATCTGATGAAAATTATAATCTTAGTCAACCACCTATATTAGATATGAATGAATATGAATATTGGAGAGATATAATGAAATCTTTTGTTATCAAATCTAGCATTGATAACTTCTTAATGCTTATTGGAAAACACTAGATTCTTAATAAATAATTTTCTACTTTTACTAATATTGAGAAGTTAGAGTATCGATTGAACTACAAAGTCAAAAATATTCTTTTATGTTCTATGATGAGAAATATCTATAGTCATATATCATCTTGTGAAGTTACCAATAGTATTTGTAGTAAATTGGAGGTAACACATTTTGGAAAATCTAATGTTATGAAAACAAGAAGAGATATGCTTAGATATGATTATCAATCAATTTATTTCAAACATGGAGAGTCAGTTTCAATGATTCACTAGTTATTTATAACTCTTATAAATATTTTTTTTATATTTAAGATAATGTTCTTGATGATGAAAATATGTTTTAAAATATTGTTCATATAATTCCTAATGACTTGGAATTTAAAATATCTTATGTTGATGATACAAGAAAGATTAATAATCTTAATCTTGATGACTTAATTAGAACCCTAAAGTAGTATTAGAGAAGGGTTAAGAGATATTCTAATAATGTTAAAAGGAAAATGGTGGTGTTTCTTTTGATACAACATCTATTTTACATTCTAATGTTTAGTCGGTAGAGAAATTTGGAAAATATTCAAGGATGATTTTTTTTGTTTTAGTCAGATTATGATACATAAAAAAATTCAATGAATGAGTTGGATAATCTAGCTAAAAGGTTGAATATGATATTTGTAAAGAAATAATTTCAATAAAAATATACATAAATTAATAAGGATAAATGTGATAAGAACGATTTAGATGTCACTTGTTATTAATCTATGAAACCCAAACTCATCTGACGCAATTTTCAAAAGTTGAAAATGAAAGAAAAGAAGTAAATAAATTCAGAAAAAAATGCCAAGAAATATTATAAATTAAAAGTTAAGAAATTTTTTAATGCTTATGACACATGGAGTTCCAGTGGGGGTGGTTCTTCTGAAAATTATTCTGATAATGAATGTTCGGGACATATGAACATTGAACTGTTTGAAGAACTACCCATCGTAAATAAAATTCTCAAAGGAAAGGTACACACTACTGAATCCCATACTAGTATTTCTTTAAATGAAATTATCCTGATGAGAAAAATTATGCATCTTCTGATGAAACATCTTCCTCATCAAAATATAACAATTTACCAAGTTATGATGAAGTTTCTAGATTTTCAGAACTATTAGAAAATTAAAATTGAAAGATTTAAAAAAAAACATCATAATGACAAAGAAAAAATTTATATGGAACATTCATGAATAAATCTTTTAGAAAATTAAATTTCATATATTTCTAAATATCTTGATAAAAATAATTTTGAAAAAGAATCTATTCGAAATGATTTTGAAAAATTTGTTTTTATGAAAAACTGATTAAAAAATAATTTTAAAAAACATAGTTCTAACACTATTACTAATGAGGATTAAAACATAGATGTAATAATAAAATCCAGAATTTCTTGTTTGAAGAAGATTTTATCAAACTATACCACTGATAATGAAAACATTGAAAAAATCCATAATCAAATTAAACCTCATGGTAATAATTACAGAATGGGTTTTAAATATAAAAAATTCGTTTTTAGTAATAATTACTTTGTTCCTAAATGTATACTTTTTTTTACTAGGTGACAAAGTGGAGGGCACTAGAAGAAAAAAAGTTTCTTTGAATAGAGTAAAATATTTAAGTTTTCATAAGAATAATTTTTCAAAACAAATTTGGTTTCCAAAAATACTATTTTCTGATAATATCGGGCCCAAGAAGGTTTTCATTCCAAATTTTTTTTCAAGAAAATAAAGAAAGAACCAAATCAATTTGTACATGGGTAGTGTCTATTATAGGAACATGATTGGAAACAAATATTTATTCAAGAATATAATCAATATGAAAGGATTAAAAGTAACTTTTAGAGATAACCTTCAAGGATAATTAATTGGTATAACTAATATTGTGATTCTTGGAAAATCTCTTATATTAAATGTTTTATTTTTTATATGTCATAAGTACAAAATTATAAGAATATGTGAATTATGTGATGAAGGTTACCTTGTGAACTTTAGAAATGATAAATATTTAGTTCATAGTTCCATGGATGAATTTATACTTTCTACCAATCACCATGATAATGTTCACACACTAAACTTACAAGACCTTAGGAGATAAGAATTAACTTCCCTTAAGGAAATTGAATATCAATTGTGGTTATGGAATATAATTTTAAGACACTGTAACCATAGAAACATAGCTATGTTATGTAGGAAAGGTTTTTAAGGATATACAGAAACATAGGTTTGATACTTCTAAGGTCTATGAACATTTTCAATATTTTTAGAAACAGAAGTCATGTTTTAAATTAGTTAGTGAAGTCTCAACGTATGCTGATTTACAATTAGTGTACTTGGACTTATTAGGTCCTAAAAAAACTATAAATATTGATGAAAATACCATGTATATGTCTTATTTGATTATTACACTAGATATACTTAGGCCTATTATATTACAATGAAATCTGAAGTCTTTAGTTATTTTAAATCATTTGTTGACAGGGTTAAAATTGTGAAAAACTCTCCTTGATAGTTATTCATAGTGATCATGATGGGGAATTTGAAAATTATAATTTCAAAACATTTTTAGTAATAAAGGTAATGAAAATAAAATTTTATTACCTAGAACACCCCATAAAAATGGTGTAGTTGAAAGAAGAATTAGAATTGTTCTAGAGATTACTAGAACCATGTAATGTGAATACTCCGTTGCTAAACATTTTTGTGCTAATGTAGTGAGTACTTCCATATATATAATAAATTGAGTTTGTTTGGAGATTTATTTAATAAATCTGATTATGATTTGTAGAAAGAAAGAAAACAAAATGTCACGTACATCAAAGAATGTGGTTGCAAATTATTAATTATGAATACAAAATATAATCCAGGTAAGTTTTCACAAAAATACGATGAAAGAATATTTTTAGTTAATTCCACTACTTCTAAGGCTTATATAGTTTTTAATAAAATTTCTTGTATTATTGAGGAAATAATAAATGTTATGTTTTATAAAACATATTCCTTTGTTTTCAAGAAAACTTATCTTATATCCTGAAATGTTATTTCTAAAACTGGTTTTCATCTTTTTTTAGAACTTTTTATTGTGATAAAATAACAAATGAATATGTTTCTAATGTCATTCCTCATGAATAATTTATATTTATTTTTAAAGAACAGACTTTTGAAAACCCAAGAAGTCATTTTTTTATTAAGAATAATCCTAGAAAAAGTATCATTAGGGATGTAGAACAACTAGTTAGGACTAGAAGTTTCTTAAGAAATAAAATTGAAAATCTAACTTTCTTATCCATATTCAAAACTGTTAATCTAGATGAGTATTTTCAAGATGAATATTAGATTATGTTAATGAAATATGTATTCAATTATTTTTAAAGGAAAAACATTTTTACATTAGTTGAACAACCTATAGAAGCTTCTATAATTGAAGTAAAATGTATATTTCAAAATAAATGTGATTAAAATGGAATAATAGTTATATATAAATCCATAATTGTTGCAAAAGGTTATAAAAAAAATATGGAATAGTTTATGAAGAAAATAATGTTCTTGTATTAATACTTTAATCTATTAAAATACTTCAATCATTTTTAGCATTCTTTAACTTCAAACTATTTCAAATGGATATGAAGTGTGATTTTCATAACAAATATGTTAAAGAGGAATTTTATGAAGAAGAAACCATTGTTTTTGAAAATAATAAACATCTATAATATGTTTATAAAATTATCAAAGAAGGATATGGACTAAAGAAAACCCCTAGATCTTGTTATGATAGATTAACTAGATTTTTGTTACAAAAAAAATTAGTTAAGGGAGTTGTAGATCCATAAATTAATAAAAAAGAAGTAAATAAGAATATTATGATTATAAAAATTTATGTTGATGAAATTATATTTATTTCAAATCAAAAAATTATTAATATTTTTCTTTGTGCATATTATGATGCTTGAGTTTGAAATGAGTATGCTGGGTGAATTAAGATATTCCATTGGTTTTTTAATTTCAAAAAAACCAGAAGAAACTTTTATGTCTAAAAATAAGTATATAAAATATCATCTTATTAAATATGAATATTAAAATAATAAATGTATTAATACTTCTATTTTTACCTTCAGTACCTTAGATCTCGATGAGGCTTGGAAACCAGTTGGTGAAAATATTTTTTGAGGAATGATTGGAAGTTTACTTTACCTAACTAATAGTCATATGGATTTAATGTTTTTAGTATGATTATGGGAAAGATATAAAGCCAATCCTAAATAAATCCATATAAAATATGTGAAACAAATATTTTTTTATATTAAAGGAATTAAGGATTTCAGTATATTATATTCTTATGAAAATATTTTTGAACTATTTTTTTAGATGCTGAATTTAGTGGATGTAGATTGGATATGGAAATTACATCTAGAACATTTAATTTTCTTATTGATTATTTTTTTATTTTTCATGTAATAAACAACCCTAGTAGCTCTTTCCACTATTAAATTTGAATATGTGGCATCTAGAAGATGTTTTTCTAATGTTTTGTGGATGTAACACACACTCACAGACTATGGAATAAGTTTTACTAAAATCAATATAATTTGTGACAATATAAGTTTCATTTGTTTATGTAAAAACATAGAACATCACTAACGATAATAAAATATATAAAAGACACCATTTCTTTCAGGATGACCCACTTAAAGTAGATATAATTTTACAATTTATCCGAATAACTTGCATACATTTTTACTAAACCTATTAGTTACCATAGAACTAAATATATTAAAACAAAGCTAGGAATGATCAATTTAATGTGTTCATTCATATATAATACTTTTTTACCAATCTACTTACATTAACACACTCTTTTTCCTTTAAGGAGTACATATTTTTCTTATTAAAAAAACATCTATTTTTCCTAATTTTTTATAGTTTTCTAAAATTGTTAGTTTTTAAAAAACGTTTTTATCATAATGAGTTATCCAGAATCAAAATATTTTATATTTTTAGAGTTAGTTTTCTCAAAATTCTTTCCAAAATCAAAAAATTACTATAAAATTTCCAAACTCAAAATTTGAAACAAAATTTTTGTAGTTTAAGAAAATATCATAACTAATTTTCATGATCATTTTTTAAAAACTATCATAATCATTTTAAAAAAAATATTAATAATTTAAAAAACTATCATAATTAGTTTTATTTAAAAAAATTTGTAATTATATTTTCTTTAAAAATTTATGATGATCAATTTAATTTACTAAAGCCAAGAATAAAAAGTTACTCGTACCAATGACACTTTTCACTCCAAAAGGTACTCTTCAATATTATAGTTTTTTAACAATTTTATTACTTTAGTTAATACTTGTTTTTTGGTATAATTTTTGTTTTAATAAATACATTTTTTTATTTTCAATATATTAAAATTTTTTCTAATTGGAATTATTTAAAAAATGATAAATGTTTTTAATACTATGAGAGTTTAAAAAAATAAAAAAATTATTCATTTAAATCTCAGATATTATATCCAAAAGGGTTTCAATATCAATCCTTGGTTTGAATACAAAATATAAACCATCACCCCCAATATATATATAAGGATGGGTTAACCCATTTTCACTAATAGATCTTTAGATATTTCTCTTCGGATCTTTCTCTGACTCAAAATATATTCATCTAATTGATGTTCTGTAGGTATGATCTACAGGTTTTAGTTCCATTATTATGGTGAAAATAGAATATGACATAAAACAATATGTTTTCAGGGAAATACTTTTGGAACGAACATGGATTTATTAGTATGACATTACTATCAACATGATAATTTCTTTATAGGGTTGGGAATGTTTTTTCATTGAGAAACCTGATAAAGATTTTTATCTTTATTATTCTAAAATGAGTATGGATTTTTAGGAATCAGTTCTATTTTTTGAAGAAAAAGGTAAAGATAAGGTCTACTTTACCATGTTTTGAAAGATGTATAAAATTTCATTCAAACGGGTAGAAAAATTGGTCAGTGTTCCTTCTATATGTGAAGCATATCTAGAATCACATAGATTACCAAAAAACATGGATCTTTTGACAAATTTAAGGATATGGAATATCTATTTTCATCTTATGAGAAAATGAGGAATCACTCTCAATTATCACATAATGAAAGATTAATAGCATTATATATGCATGTTTACCTGATTATGATGAAGGGTGGTAGGGACACCCTTAATCTTCCTTACATATTATCTTTGGAATTTTTGATAATTACAAGGAAAATTGATTTGGTATAATTTTTTTTCATTACGGTGGAGAATATAAAACGTACTTAAATCTTGTAAAAGTTTGTTATGTTTTTATCCTTTATCAGTAAGTTAGTAATGATGTGTATTAAAATTTTATAAGTTTAAAATAAATCATACCCAGCTAGAGAGAATATTTATTTCATAGGTGAATATACAATTTCAGGGATATAATTGTTTTTTTATTATAATTTGTTTTTTGAAATGGTTGATAAGGATGATTCCAATTCCCAAAAATCCAATAAAGTGGAGGAAGATAAAATATTAGAATGTATTAAACATAACCTCCAATAAAAAGAAATAATTAAAAGAAAATTACCGGTGATGAGTTTAACAAGTTGGTAGCTCATAAAGCTCAAAAGAAGCTAGGTGGTATAGAATTTTGAATTGATAAAGTTAATGCTAAAGAACTAAAAATCTGGGAAGTAGAATAATTAGAGAATAAAGAGAAAAGATAAAATAAAAGGAAGAGGTTTCACGAATACATAATAGTATATTTTTTTTGAAAGATGTTGAGAAAGCCTCTGAGAATATAATCCTTCAAACTTCCCATATGGATCAAGTCATTTAGGAAGCAGGATAAGATTTTGAAGAAACTACAATTTTTTCAGCTGATATTCCTTTTATAGATGATAAGGGAATGGGGAAGTTAGTTTTTGATGAACTAGTTCCTAACTTAATTGAGAAAAAAATAGAATCAATAATTAGCTAGAAATGAGATTTGAGAATAGAACGATAATTAGAGGAAGAAATTGAGAAGGAATTTGAAGAAGAATTAGATGAAGAATAAATAAATGTATAAGTAGTATAAGAAGATAAATATGAAGAGAACAATTGGAAAATGATGAAAAATAGGATGCTAATAATGATAAAACCCAAATAGAAAAAGGATCAAAAGAAAAGGAATTATTAGAATCATATTCATCTTCGTCATATTTACCCTCACAGTCTCATAAGGATGAAAAATAAAAAAGTTCTCAAGAAGGATCATTACCATAAAATAATGAAACTTTTCCTCAAATAAAGAAGAACAAGATAAACATTCTTAGATGAATTTTTATATAAAATTTGAATATGATAAGGATACATATATTGTTAAACATTCACATGATAAGAATGTTTCAAAGAAAGTTGAAAAAGGTAAAAGAAGTGGATGGTAGGAGAAATAAACCTAAACCACCCTATGTTTATCTGAATTATACAGACATAGAAGTTACTATTGATCAAAATAGTTTTTATTTTATTTTTGTTACCTTGAAAATATTGACTGATCAGATTCATATTTACCTAAAATTGAATCAATAGGTATGTTTCTTCAGGAATATATGAATTACAAATTGGAATCACTCAAATTATTGACTGAAACCGTGATCTGAATGGAGGCCAGTATGAATGTTTTTCATGAAAATTTCAATACCCAAAATTATTTATACAATTAGATGGTAAAGTGGTCCAACCAAATAGATACTAATATCTATGAGCATGATGATCAGTTTTGTGAAGTAAGTATAATCTTTTTAGGAACTGCTGAATAATTCAACAAGTTATCCTCAAAAGTTTTTGATAGAGTAAGGTTTGTATAATAATATAGATATACTATAGATGATAGGACATACGATATGGAAATCCTGAAGGAAAATATGCACAACATGGATTTGGAGATGATCAGAGTCAGATCTTGTGAAAATTAACTCATCATTATGACGGAAGAGAACAAAGAGTTATCTAAGGAAGTTAAAAGAATCAACACTGAAGTTCAAAATTAGGATTGATTTGGAAGAAAATATCAAAAATATGGACAAGAATCGACATGAGTTAAATAAAAGAAGGCATTTTAAAATACCCTTATAATGAAAGAATGAATTTTTTTTAAATCTCAATGCATTTATATAAAAAATTTGAATAATTAATAAATGTAAATAAATTTTCATCCAAATTTTTTATACTTAAATATTTTCCAATTATGACTGGATATATGTTCTTTAATATTATTCATGGACGATTAGTTAGTTCAATATTATTTTTATGTTATTTTTATAAATTTTCAAGAAAATTATAATTCTTTCTCATTATATTTAGAAAATAAAATAGGGGGATATGATTATATATATATGGAGAATGATTTATAAATTGGGAGAAGATATTATAAAGGGGGAGAAGTACCATTTAAAGGGGGTGATTTTAAAGTACTATTTAAAGGGGGTGATTTTAAATACATTTAATCGTATTGACAAGAAATTATAAATTCATGGGGAGTGATAAAGAATATATTCAAATTTTTTAAAAGAACTACGTACTATAGGTTTTTCAAGATGTTATTTTTCTTTTATGTTTTGTTATTTGTGATTTCCATAAAGGGGGATATTTTTGAATTAGAATTGTGACTTCTTAGTTTTCCATTCCTTTAGTTTTGGAATTCAAAACACTATATTAAAACTTTTTGTACTAATTGTTTTATGTCGAATGTATTTTAGTCTATTTTTTGTAGAAAAAATTACTTCCAACCATATATATAAAAGTTCAAATGTAATACTAATATATATTTAACATTCTTCAATATGATCCATCAGATTGAGTATACATCTGATTAATCAGGAATACCTTTATTTAAGACATTAGATATTATTTTGTCCTGACTATTATACTAATAGAATTCATGATATTATAAAGATTCTAGTATCGATATATCATACTGACCCTTACTATTATTACCATATTGACAATCGATTAGAAATTCTATCAGGTTGGGTAATTTTTATAATCAGAATACGTAAGAATTATTTCTTTCATAAGGAATACAATTAAAATTTTAATGATGATAAAAAATTACACCTAATATTCAATTTTTTCAAATAAATTTGAGCTTTCAAAGATCCACCTATCCAAGTATTTTGTAACTAACTCAGAAATATAAGCCTTGGACCTTCGCCTATAAATGGATAATCATTTTAAGAGTTTGAAGAAAAATAAATTTTCACAACTCAAGCCTTATGAAGATTTATTATCATGAATTAGTCATTATAAGGATTTGTATTTCTTTAGTGATTTTTAGTTCTAAAGAATCATGTTCAAGGTTTTTACATTTTGAACATATTTTCTTTTGCAATAATTTTTGATCATTTCAATGATTGAGGGTTTCTAGGGATAAGAAGATGGTAAATCTTATTCATCAGATTGAGGGCCTTCTGAACTAGGATAAAAGATTTCAATCATCGTATAGAGGGATTCCAAGGATATGAAGGGATTATTTTGGATGCCTAATCACGAGATTTAATGGTATGGAAAGAAAGAATTTACATTAAGTATAAAAAATTCGATACCTTCAGTCAAGTTTATTGACTACATTTACACTTATGGTTAAAAGAGTGTATTTTTTTAATATAGGTTTTAAGTCATTCTTACTATTACTTGATGTTTTTGATTATTTTTATAATACTATTCTACTCTTCATGTAATAGAAAGTTAGTCATCATACTTTTCTTTATATACTATTTGTTTGATCAATGTAACTATAAATGCAAAAAAAAATTATTTGATTTAATCAGATCAACTGTGATTTTGATTCTATTACTATTATCATTAGATGAAGTGTGAGTCTAATTATTTTACATTTATAGGTTTTATGTTTTAATTAGTTTAAACGTTTTAAACTATAATTCACCCCTATTGTAAGTATATGCATCTAAGACAATCTTACTATATTACAATTATAACTCAACAATTAACCACATATACATAAATTAATGATTTCATAACAATGGAATTCATAATTATAAATATCTTAAACTTAGCATCGTGGACTCTTTAAAATAAATATGAAAATTTCATCAAGGCCTTATTATAGTACATCTCTATAAATTGGAAAGGCCCTAACTAAAACCCAATCTAGTTTTTATCATAAGACCTATCGATGCATCAAGGGGATATTGTGGGCCCCACCCATCACATACTAAGTCTAACACATTCCACATATGATAGGATTGAAACATAATCAGCACAATTTTTTATATTAAAAAACTAGGATATTAAATGTTAATACATTCCCCAATCAACTAACACAATCATAAACCATCCAGAGTAATATAGTGAATGATATCAAAATAGTACATTCACATTAAAACTAGTCGTAAACCATTTAGAGAAAGAATAAGGATTGTATTATTACAACATATCCCAAATGGAACAGAAGTTAATAAACAAGTGTTATCATTGATGAAAAAATACAATATATTTTCATTAAAAACAATATTGAGGAAAATACCCTTTTTACTTTGAAAATCATTTTTTAAAATCTAATAACATTAGACATATAAAAGAAACAATTTTTTTTTGAAAATAAAATAATAAAATTATAATTTAACATTCATACCATTGATCAATCACAATGGTGTGAAATTATATTCATTTTATATAAGTTAAAAAAATTACTTTTAAAACATTCATTAAAAGAAAAAAAGTACCTCGTTATGAGAATGTCAAGAAAATTCATTAAAAAATATTTTGTAAAAATGTAAAACATAGATACAATATCTTTAGAAAGTAATCGGATGATAGTAAAAAATATATTTTTTAATAATTTTTCAATAATAATTATGTTGAATAAAATATTATCCCAACGAAGACAATATCAAATAGTGATGTGATTATGAAATAAGCCCTCATCACTTCGGTAACTTCTGAATCTTTATCCCATAAAATATATAACTTCAAATAAAAATTTTAAATAACATAAATATAAATATATTAATGATATAACTTATCAACAAAGAATTATATACACTAAAAAAATTAATAAGTTTTGAATATGACATATGACTCACAAAAGCAAAAGTGAGATGAGAAACCGTTACCTCTGGCCCGAATTCCATCATATGTGTTTGTACCTCCTATATATTAAATAGATATTTACTATAAATATATTATAGACCCATATTCCTATATATCGTACTATACACGACTTACTTATAACATTTTATCACCCATTTACTAATAATTATTTATTAAAACCATTGTTCGAGGTGTTAACTACTTCGATTTACATATATGTTTTTGTTTGGTAGTTTTGGTCCTTGTTCATTGATCATGGTTCCATCATATAAAGAATTTTAATAATAATATAAATATCATATATATTAATTACATAAATATTTACAGTCATCCATAAAATTTATAGAAATAAATATGAATTATGCCATTCATGGAGATGGTTAGTCGTACATACACATAAAAACTGTTTTCATTTTATGACTGATGGTACACAGTAAAGGTAAATTATAATTATAATTTATAGAATCATTATCATAACATATATATAATTTATATTTATTAAAAATATCCCCATTATAATATATATATAGCGTAAATGAAAAAATCACTTTGCTTTGTGGAGGTGGTAGTCCATATGTACACGCTAAAGACTTTATTGTATTCCAACGGATTAGAAAGTAGGAAGGTAGATGCAATATTATAATTAAATGGGTATAATTATTTCATAATTATCATATTTAATAATTAAACCCATCATAATAACAATCCATGAAATATTGTGGTGGAAAACAAATTGTTTCACAATGTGGAGATAGTAACCCGTACGTATGCACGAGTGATATTTTCACATTTCATAGGATGGAATATAGATTTATTATAGCTTTACTATAATCATAATAACATATTAGTATATTTATTATAATGGAGTTATTGTATTATTATAGTTAAAACCCATTTATAGTAATTATAAGATAGAATAAACTTGAAGGACTTAGTAAAGACGATTACCTCTTCTTCAGAAGAAGGCCTTGAGATCTCTTCTCAAAGAAAATAGGGTAGGTCTTTTGGGAAGACTATAACCTTTGGATGTTGGATAATTATTTTTATTAGAGTAATTATTAGGGTTTTTCTAATCAAGAAGGCTGAATGTGGTGTGAAGTAGTGTGAAAGGAGGTGACCTTTTATAATTAAGGTGAAGAGAAACTTTGTGATCTTTTTAAAAGATTAAATTATAATAAAGTCATTATAATGAAAAATTATTTCCAATGGAAAATTATTCAAACATAAGGTATGATATGGTTTAAATATCATCCACCAATAAAATTTTGATAGGGTAATGTGTAGTTTTAAACCTTATCATTTTTTTAACCCCTTAATTAACATATTTTAATATCAAATATGGTTATGCATTTTAACTCTTAAAGGGTTATAATTTTAAATTTAAGGTTAATATTTACCTATAAATAGAAAATGGGTGACATTTCAGACCATATATTAACCACTTTTTCCTCATTCAATATTTTTATGATTTTATATAATTTTATAAAATATTATTTTGATAAATTATTATTAATGTAATTTTCAAAACTAATAATTTAATTTGAATTTAATATATCAATAAAAAGTTTTATTTCAATTAAAATTCATTTAAACATCACTAATATGTAAAATTAATCTAAAAAATTTATGTAACACTTTAAATCACTAAAAAACATAAAGACCCAGATCTTAGTAGCCAGGATTCGGTGCCTTACTTTATTATATTGGTATGATTACAAGGAATTTATATCCTGAAGGACTAAATAGTTTGGTCGTTTTGGAAAACTATATTGAAACATAAGTTTTACATTGAAAATTTTAAATAAAAAATAATATAAATTCCATTGGAAACATTCATAACTCTTATATTATCCTATCGAGTGATTCATAATATTCATCATCACATCTTAGCGAAAAATAAAACAAAGGAAAGGGGTGGGATTAAATGATTATTCAGGGTATGTAATACAAAAAAATCATAAGTAATAAATAATAGTGAATAAAGGAAAAATACATATTCCCTTAAAACATAATCTTGACCATAATATGGCATGAATAAAATATGATTAAATAATTCCAAAACAAAAAATAAGTAAGGATATTATAATAGTCAAATAATCACATAAAATATCAATTAATATATTAATAATGAGTTAAATTCATAAATATAGATATCTAAAACATAACTTCGAGGATTCATTCATGGAATATATTTTTTTCAAGGATTCATGACAATAATTTAATAAATGGGAGAGGCTTGAGTCAAAAGAAAATCTATTTTTTATTAAGAGACGTACCGATGCATCAAGGGGATAGAGAAGGCCCCACCCATCACTTACTATGTCTAATTAATTCCTCATATTAATAGGGATAAACATAAAAAACATATACATATATAATATAAATAACTTTACCCAATGTGTAAACATAATAACTAACCATTCCGTGCAGTAAGGTGAATGGTATCAAGATAACAAATCCATAGTCAAATTGATTATAAAACATTTAATAAAATATTATGGATAATAAGCATAAGAGGAAAATATCAATAAATAATAATATTCAATATAGGTGTTGAAATAGATGAAAATACTCTCATGAAATCATTAAGGAATTATTGAGAGAAATACTATTTTTACATTGAAAAGAAGAGTTCTTTTTGAATTTTTTCATAAAACTAGAAGTGAACTAAGATTGTTTTTCTTGATAAAAGTTGTGATTTTAGAAAAAAACATGTTTCCATAAAATAGATTACTGATGGTACATGGAAATGGGTATGAAATCATGACATTCCCTTTAACCGAGCATACGTATCGGGAACAGTTGATAAGGAAAAATTTTTAAAACATTTAATTATCATAAAATAAAGAAAAAATGATAAATTTGGAATTTATATACATAATTTATAATAATTATATAAAAAAATGAAGAATCACATTGGTTTATGGAGGAATAAATCATAACTTGAATGAATAAAGAAGGTTCAGGAAGAAAACCATTACAAAGTTCATATCATTAGAGTGAGGTAAAATCAATGACATAATTATGTGTAAAAAGTTTAAATCCAAAAAATAAAGGTGGATATATATTATAAAAAAATTATAGTTCATTCACACATATTCTTGTAAAAAAACATAACCAATGTCATAGATGTTTAACTCAATGATTGAAAATTGAGTTACTGTATCCCTTACCTCAGGTTATACATCCTTAAAATTTGTTAAATCCTCCTATATAATACTTTTAATAGTATTATTAATTTATTATAGAACTATACTCATGTTTATAGTACCTTAAATAATCTTTTTAAAACATTTTTCACTCATATATTAATGATATTGTGTTATTTCCATTGTTTCAGGTTCGTAATTTTCATGGTTTACAAGGACTTTTTATTAATGAATTCCTTGAAATAAATAAATAATAATTCATAATTGATAACATATATACATTTATATCATTTTGAACAATTTAATTTTAATTTAAACATTCCAGGATTTTGGTAAAAGGGAAACAAAGAATCATCATCCATGATGAGTTGAATTGACACACTAGAGATAACGAATTTGTTATTTAAGAATAAAATTAGAGGAGGAGAGAATTTTTGATGATTTTAACAGAAAAAAATTAATTATATATACTATATTTTTGTTTGATGAATCATTGTATAATAGGTAGGGATAAGGTAGAAGTCAGAAAGGATTTGAAAGAGAATAATAAGGAATCTTACCTTTGAAGGCCTCTTTAAGGCTCTTGGAAGGGGATTTTTGTGAGGCTAGAAGCACTAGAACATGGTAAGGGATGATGAGGATGGAATTTGGAGGAGTTTAATTTAGAAATAAGGCTTATGGTGATGGAAATTGGGGAAGGAGTGAGCCTCATTTGATAATTAGGTGAGGGGTACAATATGAATTACTAAAATTATTAAAATACAATAAATTTATTATAGGGTTTAAGACTTCCAAAATGACTAAAAATAATATTATATCCCATTTTAGAAGAAATATTATCATTTTTGAACTTTTTTATGAATTTTATTTTATTTTTAAATAATTTAATAATATATTTTAATTATGGATAAATAATTGTTTTCAAATTAAAAACTACTCAAAATCATGACTTTAAGAAAATAAAAAAGTATCCAATTCGAAATAAACTTTTCATTATATCATATAAATATTATAAGTACCTTTAGAAATCGTTATTTAACATAAAAATATAAAATCGTATTTGTTGAATTGTTTTTAGTATCATTATTTTGATTTATTCATTAATTAAATATTTATTATATCAAAATCGTTCAAACCATTAATATAACAATTTATTACCTAAAAATTGAAAATAAAAATCATTGAGAAATGTAATTATATTATAATTTCAAATAGTATTATTTTTCAAAAAAAAAATATTCTGGAAAACCTAATATTAAAATACTATACTAATTGATAATTATAGTGTGAAGAAGTAGTCTTTTATTTTAATTAAATAGTACTAATAGACTAATGTGATCCATAAAATATCCCTAATTAGAATCAAAATGAAATATTTGAAGGAACTTACACATATAATTTATTATGTTTATGTGTCAATTATGTTTCCTTATAAATTAAATTAAAACAGTTTATTTATTTTTTCATCAATGTGCACAAACATTGCATAATAATTAATGTTAATTATTTAATAAATAGAAATTAAAAATAAATTAATATCATATTAATAAATTAATTTGTTTTATAATTAAATTCTATAATTTTTAATTATATATATTTACTCATATACATGTCCACAAATACTCTTAAACTTGCTATTTTTACTTTTCTTACCATGCAGAAGCATTGCACAGGTATTTGAATAAGATTAATATGATATAACTATAAAATTATAAATTATCAACCAAAAAAATAATATAATAATTATAATTAATAAACGGTATTGAAAATAAATTTTTTCCCTTAATTATTTTTTAAGGAACCTAAGTGTCTTTGTCAGCGCGATGCAGGTACTGCGTCGACAATGACAATGGTTCTTCTATTCTTATCAAGGAAATTTTAATTTACATAATCTAGATTATTTATTTAGAAAATTTATATTATAAAATCATTTTTTATTTTTTCAATAAGATTAATAAATTTTAAATCATAAATATCTCTTAACATTGTCACAAAAATATTGTATTTTCCTAAAAACTGTATTTTTTACTATTAACTAAAAATTCAACTATTTTAGAAAAATCCCAAAAATTTATCCTAATTTTTTTTTGACAAGTAGAATTAAAAATTTAACTCTATTTTATGAAGTTAATTTTATCTTGTATCATTATATTAATTATAAAATTTTAAATAAACATCTATGCTTTATAAAAATACTAATACATAATTAATAATTTCTAGAACATTTGTTTATTGTGATATATTTTTATCAAACATTCATTTATAAGATTAATAAATTTTATTTATACATTAATGGGTGAGTTTAATATTCATTCAGACTATTTTCTATTCATAAGAGTCATATTACTATTCATAAGGGTGAATTTACTATTCAAAAGGGTCAAGGTACTATTCAGCAAAATAAGTTGATCCTACCAGACTCTAAATATCTTACCGATCACAACTATGTATGTCTATTTTTCAAAATTATATTCATAGAAGGGAAAAAATTATGTTTAATGGCTAGGTTATAACTATCTTGTTTAAATAATTTTAACAGTAAGGTGTTGTTTCATAGAGACTCCGTGTCACATGCATTACATTATGTATTAAATTTATTTGTAAATCCTTGGGGTGTTACATTACCCCCTCCTTCAATAAATTGCATCCTATCAATTTGATATTTCACTTTGAAAAACATAGGTTGGTTTTTTAAAATTCCTTTGGGGGAAACCCACATCGTAAATAGGTTTAATAAGACATTCTCTAAATAAGAGGGAAAGTAGAAATGAAATGGTCATAAAACATTAGGCTCTCTAATAGGATAACATTAGAATAAAGTGAAAACATAGCCATAAAAAAGAAATCTAATTATCCAATTATAATGGAAAGTGATATATAACATGGTAATTATAAGGCTAAAGATCATAAAACCCTTAATCTATGATTGGTTAAAAGACCATTGATTTATTAGAAGGAAAATTAACGGGAAGACATTTTTGTCTCCTGATTTAATGTTCAATGAATTAGTAGAAAGGTCAATTAACATCATATTTTCCTAAAAAACATAATTTATATCTTTTGGTCACATAACAAACATATTAATACCTTTATTATGATTAATCTTTTATAAAACATGCATGCTTCTAATTCCTAAAAGAATTATTGCAGTACCACATAATTCACGAATCTAAAAAAATACATTAATTATTCCACTATGTCTATAGTAATAGTATAAGATTGTTGTTTATATCTTTGATTATTTTGGGGTATATTCCCTTGGACCTTATGGAATTAATTTTAATGGTGCCCTATATCTTTATGGTTAAAGCATTGGACATTATAAAATTCTTGTCATTGTAATCCCGATCATGATGACCTTTTTCGTCACATTTGAAGAATACTTCTCTTCCTTTTAAGAATGTACCAAGGTGTATCATTCCACAATTATCACATTTTAAAAAATACATCATTACATTCTTCCCTTTATCGATATTTTTCATTTCCATCCTCTTTTTATCTTGTTTTCCTTGAGAACCATAACACTTAGTGAATTATTTCTCTGTCTTGATAGTACAAGATACAATATCCTCATATGATGAGAATATATGGGAGACTAACTTCCTTCCTATAATTGTCTTAATACCATCAAATAAATGGAAAATATTACACCATAAATTATGTATTTTGTATGTAACATGCCTTTCTAACCATTTAATGTTGGATTTATACTTACCAACATTTTCATCTTGTTTCTATCTTAGGCTCAATAATTGTCTCTCTATATCCGCTCGTTGTTCACGAGGGAAATATTTATCCAAGAAAATTTCCTTAAAATCTATCCATTCATTTTTTTTTCAATTTCTTCCCCGTCCTTTGTGTTTTGAATTAATCACCACCATTGATCCCCATCTCCTGAGAGACGATATACGACCATGATAACCTTCTCTCGTTCCATACATCCCAAAGCTAGTAATATCAAATCTAAAGAACTTATCCATTTTTAGCTACAAATCGGTTTTTTAGTTCCATTTAATGATGGTTGATATTTTATCATAAAGTGATCTAACATTTCTTCTCCACATTGCGGTTTAGGATGCTTCATATGAGTAAGGTTATGGATCATAACCTGAGTAGGTTTTCCTAGTGTAGTTGTACAATTCTCAGCACCAGTCCCAGCTCAAATACCAAAATCATTGTATTATATGTGAGGGAAATACCTATATATAATATAAGTATTGATAAAGTTCCCATTCCTTCCACTATGTGTCATTTCTAAATAATGAAATCTACTATATTAGGTTATTAATCATAATGTATAATCTCAAACAAGAAAAATACTTAACATATATTAATTTTTTTTCATAGTTAATCTCATCATAATAAACATGGTTTATCTTTTGATATATTTACTTTTATAGTTTGTTAATAAAATGTGACTTATCCTAAGAATATCCCATGAGAGTGTCAAACCAAGTGCACAGTAAGGATCATTGTCATGTACGAGGTTACCCCACGTGACGCTCGGGACACCTTGTCGGAGTTGTTACCCCTAGGTACATCTGTTCCAGAACCATGTCCACTTGTAGTGTCTACAAAGGTATGTATTTCTAGTAAGATCCACATAATATCCACCTTACCAAAATTCTTGGATATTATTCAATTCTTATCCTCACAGTCTATATTAGGGTGATGTTCCCTAATCTATATTTTTAAAAATCTTGTTCCCATGGTTTATGGTAAACTTCTGCTGATACCAACTCTAATGACCCTAACCCCAGTATCATATATTCTTTACCTTAATTTATCAAATTGGTGTCATTACAAAGAAGTCATATCATAATGGACTAAATAGTTTAGTAGTTTTTTAGAACCAAATATAAACAAAAGTTTTACATTACAACTTTGAAAGAAAAAAAAATAGAAATTCCATTGTAAACATTGATAACTCCTCGATTATCCCAACAATTCATTCATAATATTCATCATCATGTCCTACGAAAAAATAAAACATAAAAAATGGGTGGGCTCATATACACGTTAAAGGTATGTAATATAGAAGAATCATAAATAATAGGGCATGGTTAATAACTTAAAAATACATATTCCATTAAAACATAATCTTGATTATAATATGGAACGAATAGAAGCTGATTAAATAATTCGATAATAAAACAAAACCATGGATATTATACTAGTTTAATAGTCACACGGACTATCAATTACTAGATTCATAATGAGGGAAATCCATAATGATGGATATCTAAAACATACTTTCAAGGATTCATGATAAGAATATATTATTGTATGGGATTCATGTAAAGAATCTAATAAATGGGTAAGGCCTTGACAAAAACCATATCAAGATTATCTCATGAGACCTTCCAATGAATCATGGGGCTATAACGGGCCCCACCAAAAACATACCCAGTCCAATTCATTCCTCATATAAATGAGGACAAACAAAAATAACATATACATATAAAATATAAATAACTTTCCCCAATCTATAGTCACAATCACACACCATTTTGAGTAGTAATGATAATGGAATCAAGATATCACATACACAATAAAACTTATGATAAACCATTTAATAAAATATGTTAGATGATAAACATAATATGTAATCCTCAATAAAGACTGAAATTTAACATAGGTGTTGAAATAGATGAAAATAATATAATAAAATCATCGAGGAATTCCTGATAGAAATACTCATTCTTAAATTGAAAAGAAGATTAATTTTAGAAAAGTATTTGTATAAAACAAAAGATTAAATAATCCATATTTTCATGAAAAAAGTACTGATTTTATAAGAAATATGTTTTCTTAAAATAGATTATAGATGGTACTTGAAAATGGGTAGTAAATCGAGCTATTCCTTTTAATTGGGCTTGAGTATCAAGAAGGATTGAGAAGGGAAGATTTGTAAAACATGTAATTATCATAAATAAAAGACAATATGATGAGTTTGGAATGTAAGAACATAATTTATAATAATTAAATAAAAACAATGATGAATCACATTGGTGTATAGAGGAAGAAATCATAAATCGAATGAATAATAAAGGTTTGGGAAGAAAACCGTTATGAAGATCAAATAATTAGAGTGAGATCAAATATATGAAATAATTATGTGTCAAAAATATAAATCCACAAAATATAAGTGAATATACAGTATAAAATAGTCATATTTGATTCACACGTATTCTTGAAAAAAACATAACCAATGATGTAGATGTTTAACTCAATGAATGGAAATTGAGTTAAGATATACCTTACCTTAGGTTTGACTTCCTTAAAATTTGTTCAAACCTCCAATATAATGGTTTGAATATTGTTACTAAATTATATAAGAACTAAACTCATGTTTATAATACCATAAATAATCTTTTTATAAAATTTTCTACCCATTTATTTACAATATTTTGTTATTTCCATTATTTTAGGTGCATTCTTTTCATTGTTTCCAAGGTCAATTTATTATGGTATTCCTTAAAAAAAAAATAATACCAAAGAGATAATATATATATATATATATATATATATATTTATGAAATTACATTTTAATTTAATATTTCAATGATTTTGATAAAATGGAAATGAAGAATCATCATCCACGAAGGCGTTGAATTAGTGGATCACTGACGACGATTTCGTTATTTAAGAATAAAAGAATAGGATGATAGATTTTATGATACTTTTACCATAAACACAAAAACATTACAATATATATATATTATAATTTATTTTTGATGATTCTTTGTACGAGTGGTAGGGACAAGGTATAAGTGAGAAAGAATTTGAAAGAGAAGAAGAATGAACCATACCTCTTAATGTTTTCTCTTTGAATACATTCTTAAGTCTCTTGGAAGTGGTATTTTGTCAGAACAGAAGCATTATAATGTGATAAGGGATGCATATGAGGGATTTTTTCAGAGTTTATCTAAGAAATAATGCTTATGGTGATGAAAATTTGTGAAGTAGGGAGCCTCCTTTAATAATTGTGGTGAGGGGTAACATAAGAATTACACAAATTATTAAAATATAATAAATTTATTTTAGTGTTTAAGACTTCCAAAAAGACAAAAAAATCATAAGATATACCATATTTTATGGAATATTAACATTGTTGGATTTTTTCATGACTTTTTTTTAATTAATTTAAAAAAATATATTATTAATCGAAAAATAATTTTTTCAAATTTGAAACTTTTAATAATCATGAATTTAAGAAATTAAAAAAAATTTCCAACTCGAATGAAATTTTTTATTATATCATATACATGTTATAAGTACATATAAAAATCATTAATTGAATTAAAAAAAATCAAATTATATTTATTTTACTATTTTTAATATCATTTATTTGATTTATTAATTAATTAAATTTTTACTACATCATAATCGTTCAAGCCATTAATGTAATTATTCATTGCAAAAAATGAAAAATATAATTCTATGAGGAAGATAATTCTATTATATTTCCAAATATTTTTTTTTTCTGAAAAAAAATCTTTTCAGAAACCTCATATTAAAATACTATACTGATTAAAAATTATAGTGTGAACAAGTTGTCTTTCTTTATAATAAAATAATATAAATAGAATAATCTGATCAATGTGGGTCCAAAATTTTCCCAATTATGTTAAATAAAATATGTTGTATGTAACTTACACATATAATAAAATTTACATAGTTTATGGGCCAATTATGTATTCTTATTAATTTAATTAAAATAATTTATTTTTTTCTTCCGCTTGCACAAGCATTGCATCAGAATTAACCTTTATTATTTAATATATACAAACTAAAAACATATTAATATCATAAAAATAAATTAATTAGGTTCGAAATAAAATTATATATTCTTTCGTTATATATGTTCACTCATATACATGTCAAGAAAATTTCTTAAACTTGTTATTTTATCTTTTTGTGCCTTAGACAAGCATTGCACAGGTATTTGGATAATATTAACATTATATAAGTATAAAATTAGAAATTATCAGCCAAAAACATAAATAAGAAATAATTATCATGTCATGAAAATATTTTTTATCTCTTAATTGTTAATTTTATGGAACCAAAGTTTCATTACCAGCACGACTCTGACTCTACGTCGACCATTAAAATGGTTCCTTTATATTTATCAAGAAAATTATAATTTATATTTTTTGAATTATTTCTATAAAACATTTATCTTCTAAAATAATTATTTATTTATTACATAAGTTTAATAAATTTTATACCATGAATATATCTCAGCGCTGTCACAAAAAATACATCTTTTTCTTAAAAACTATACTTTTTACTATTCACTAAAATTCATCTATTTCAGAAAAACCCCAAAAAATAATCCAAACCATTTTTTGACATTTAAAATTAAGAAATGAACTCTATTTTATGTATATAATTTTATTTTGTATCATTACATTAATTATATAATTTTAAATAAACATGTAGGTTTTATAAAAATACTATTACTAAATTAATAATTTCCAAAACATTTATTTACTAGGATATAATTATATCATACATTCATTTATAAGATGTATAAGGGTCATATTAGTATTCATATTATTTACTATGAGTTTACTATTCATTTTTATGAATTAATATTCATAAGGGTCATATTACTATTCATAAGGGTAACAATACTACTCAAAAGGGTCAAGTTACTATTCACCAAAAATTAAGATGATCCTACCAGACTCTAAAGATCTTACTGATTGAAACCATGTATGTCCATTTTTTGAAATTCAATTCATAGAAGATGCGAAATTATGTTTAACGGTAAGGTTATAACTATATTTTTTCAATAATTATAAGTACAATGTTTTGTTTAGTAGAGACTCAGTGTCATGTGTATTATATTCTATATTAAATTTATTTGTAAATCCTTATGGTGTTTCAAATTAAATCACTTTTAATATTTTTTATATCATTTATTCTATTTTTCTAATAATTGAATAAATATTGTATTATAATTTTGAAAGAATTTAAGGTAATTATATAACCATTGGGAACTAAAAATAAATTATAATCATGAATATAATTTAATTATTAACAAAATTTACCTTTATATTCATTCATAACTTTCCTTATCTTCTATGTGGATGCCTAATAGATACTTAAAACTAAGAGAGTGACATTTTGTATGTTTCTTTGATTTAAATAATATATTGGTCATTTTCTAGAAAAACTATGCATTAAACATATCCATTTAGATAATAATGTGGTAAGAGTATAATTTAATTCAACCAATAAAAATTAAGGTGTAATATTATTACCCTATCACTTAGTATTAATCTAGATAAATCCGATTTACCTTTTATTGTGGTGATACATTTTTACCAAAATTACTTTTCATATTGACCAAAAATAAAAAGTAACTATTTAACAAATTTGAACCTAATATTCAAAATATGAAACATATTTTATCAAACTTAAATAATATAAGTTTAATAATTTAATAAAACTGAAAAATGAAAAGAAAAACTGTTTTTTAGAAAAAGTTCCATTCTATGTATATCAATGTTTTTATACCAAATTCAATATTTAAATTTATTATAATTAACTTAAATAGATTATTCATAATATAAGGAAAAAAAATTTAGTTTGAAATTACTTTAAAAAAAATGTATCTTTTAAATTTTTTGAGTAAAATTACAGTTGTCAATATAAAATCCGTATTTTCACTATTCCCAATAAAATCAATCTTTTCAAAAAAATTGAAATATTTTATCCTAAGATAATTTTGATATGATAATTTAAAAAATGTTATTATTTTTATGAAATAAGACTTATGTAAGTTCCAGAAATTAATTATAATATTTTTTCATAAAAATAAATAAAAAACATTTATGATGGAAATATATTTCTATAGCATAGAATAATTTTAGTGAAAATTGAGTACTTATTTCCTAATCATCAACCAATTAATTTTTATTGATTTTGTCATATATATATATATATATCATAATTCCATTAATAAAATTTATACCCACCAATTTATATACTTGGTTGTAATTATCATATTTAAATAATAATACTTCATGGTTCGTCTAGGATCAATGTTTCATGTTGTATATTCTATCAAATATAGTATTCTATTAAAATATAAGTGTGTTACAATATTGGAGGATTGGTGCATTTTAAGATTTGTTTTATGAATAAGAAGAAGTATTTTTCAAGTGGATGATATCGTAAATTCATGATACCTAATTATGGAAGATAAAAATCTACTATGGAATTTAAGGATTGACAATTTTGGAAAAAAGGACATGAGTGAGATCAATCAAGTTTAAAATTTTCATGATGTTCCTATAATAAACATAGAGGGTAATTGGATGTTCTGAACATGGTAAAATGGAAATATTGTTAATTCCCCACACAAAAAGGTAGATATTCAATCAACTCATCCACTAGGGCTTATCGATTCTGAAATTTGGGGCCAATGAAGAAGTAATCAATAAATTTTTATAATTATATTATTTCCTTTAATTATTAATTTAAAAAAATTAATTGTATCATGTATATGAATCACAATTTAGAGTCTCATAAAAAGTTCTGATGTTTTTGAATAATTGTTGTGAATAAGTGGGATTTATCCTTAAAGAGGAGCCAGGTAGATTATGGTGTTGAACATAAAAAGTGAAATTTTTAATAATTATCCTATGAAGAACGGTATTAACCATGAAATAAATATACAATATACACCATAATACAATGGTGTTTTTGGATAAAATAATAAAATTTTATTGGATATGGGTCAGACTATGTTGATAAAGAATGGTACTGTTTAGTAATTTTAAAAACAAGATATTTAAGTAATAATTAATTTTCTATATTTATCATTATACATTAAAAATTTTGAAATGTACCTGTATGTGAAATTTTTTAAAAAATATATAGGATTGAAGTAATTTAGATTATTTAGTAGCACCTGAATTATCAGAGTAAAAAATGAAAATCTAGGTGAGTTTTAATAAAGTGGTTTTAATTGTATCTTCTTAGGTTATTATCCAAATGGAAGGGGATAAAACCTTTATAATAAATATACAAATAATATTATTGATTATATTAGTGTGAAGGTTATATAACAAAAAAAATAATGAATGAAAACATGAAGAATTATGTTTCATAATAGATGAAGATAAAGATATTTTTGAAAAAAATGAATGAATAAGTTTCAAAAAGTGATGAAATTATATAAGATGTTCTGTTTGGAGAATAAGATTCATCTATTTAAAGTGACGAGGAACAATCTTTTTTATTTAATATAAGGATAAGAAAATAGGTGGAGGTCCAAAACCTTAGTAGAGATATAGGTTTACATGTTCAAACCAAGACAACTTTTAGGACAATAATACATACCGCAGTATCATAACAAGTTAAACCAAGATATTTTAAATAATATTTAGAGCATCACGATTTGTACGATTATTTGAATTGTGAATTGATCCAAATAGTGATCAACTAAAACATAGTAATTGACTCCCATGGAAAAAAGGAAACTAAATTTGTATTCTAGAAAATGGTTAATAAAAAGGCATAAGTTTTAAGGAAGAAAGAAAAACATTAGTGTAAATGTAATTCGAAAGTATAAGGAATACATTTTATGAGACATCTACACCATTGGTAAAAATAAAGACCATTATAATTTTTATTAATTTTATAGAAAAAAGGTTTTAAAGACTAACTTCTTAAATGGTGAATTGGAATAAGAGGTTTATAATACATATCCTTGCTTATTTTTTCTTGGAGAAGAAGATAATTATGTATGAAGGTTGAAGAAGGCTTTATACACACTGAAAATGGACCCAAGAGATTGGTATTCTAAAGATATTGATGGAAATAAATTCTTTATATGTGAATTGTAGATGTTTTTTTGGATGTTTTTTATACTTAATAGTTTCAAGTCAGGATATTATCTATGTTGTTATATTTTTTTCTATGTTTTGATATGCACCAATAAGTCTCATTTCATGGTTTTAAAGTAGGTTCTCAAGTACATTAAAGGAACAAATTATTTTAGTCTAATATATTGAAATAAACTAGAATTTTATTAGTTTCGTTATAAAAATGTATATTGGGTAGGAAATATTGATGATAAAATATCTAAATATGGTAGGTTTTTCTTTCATGGATATATGTGCATATTTCAACACACTAAGAAAAAAATTTTAGTTGAAGAAGTGTTGATTCTCAAGGGGTATCTCAAATGATAGTCCTAGTGATAAGAAAAATATGATAAGGTTTTATTTATTTTTAAAAGTGGTATTTAGAGTATCAAAGGATGTGAAAGTACGATTTTAAATCAACATTTAAGGGAAATTACGGTATATATTTCAATGTTATTATTTCCTATATAGTGTTTTCATGAGTAAGATTATAAATATTTAATGGGAATTATTTGATTATTGTTTTGAGTTTGATAGTGATTTAGGCTCCATAGTTGCAAAAAAAAAATCAACATGCAAGACTATGGATCCCAAAATGTGTTAAGATATTGTAGACTACTTTAAGAGATTGTTCAAACATGAAGTTTACTATATCATTTGGAATTATATACAGAGAAGATAAAATGGATATGTTATAGTGGATATGATGGTTGTGTTGTATTTTGTTTTCAATATATACATCATGTTCAAAGTCACATAAAATAAATCATAACATGTGAGGTGGATGTTTTATATATGTTTATAAGAGTTTGGAATTAATCTTGAGATGTTTTAAATTAATTATTTGATTTTATAAATAATTTTTGAATTAAAATGTTGAAATAGAATATTGGATAATTATAAAAATATAACTGTTATATCACATTTTAGAAGAATCATTTTATTACTAGAGGTATTCATGTTTGTGAAAGGAATGATATAAGAAGATTCGTTATAGATTTTTTAAGAGAAAAGTGGGACTTCATAAGAGTTAATTAGAATTTATTAGAGTATAATTTAACTTAATTATAGTCATTTAAGACTTTAAAAGAGTAATTATAGAATTTAATAATGTAACAAATACTTTGTATGAGTAAACATAGAGTTTAGAAGAATAAATGACTACATCATAAGAGATGTATGTGAAACTTCATAAGAGTAAATTGGGTGTTCATAAGAGTAAAATGGCCCATCATAAGAGTAAACCAATAGTTTTCAAGAGTAAGACTGCACTTCATAAAATACCTCAAATTGGTGAGAATTTTTGAATTATGATGGATGAAAATATAAAATTCTAGATTTAATATTTTGAAGATAGAAAATATATTCGATGATAAAAATATTTTTAAATAATTTGTTAAATATGAAAAATGACTGTTATAATAAAAGAAAGATTATAAATTGTTTTTTTAAACCTAAAATGTGATGAAGAGAAAGAAATGAATTCATAAATATAACTGCTTGTACGTACCAAAATTCATGATTGTATGATAAAGCAACCAGGAAGTAAATTTAAAAAGAAGTATCATATTTAATAATGAGAATAATAGGTTGGAAAATATTTTTGGGAAGTTATACATTTTAATTAGAAATTAAAATTAAAATTCAAACATGTTTTCTCTATTTTTTATGTGTGATTAAAATTACATTTCCAATTAAAGAAATTGATAAAAAAATAACTTATATAGAAATTAATTAGAATACTTTTGAGACAAAGAAGAAGAAATATAGGTTATTCAGTTTTCACAACGATAAGGGAATAAACTCGTGTAAATATAATTTGAAGAAGAATAATGAAGATCAGTACTACAACAACTCTATTAAAGTATAGTTTGGTTAGTGAATTTACTGTCATCAAAAGAAAAAAATTTATTTTATCATTATAGAAGTGTAAGAAACAATATTTTAGTCATGTGACAAGTTGTAACCTTGGTATAAGGATACTTCATACTCATTTTACTATATTTTGATTCAAATGGTTCATATAGTCCAAGTGAAATCTAAATCACATCCATGATTTACCTTATTGTTTTGAGAGGTAAAATTTGTAAATATGATGTTCCCCTCATATGTGTGTTTGTAAGGGATATAAATTAACTTTAACAAGTGGTAAAGATTATTTTAATATGGAATTTAAAAATAATTTTAATAAAAAATTCACTTCCCGCTCATTGATTTTCATGAATTTATGATTTCCTTTTATAGTGGCATGAGAGTCGAATTTCCCTTGTTTGTGATATGCTATTTGGAGGTTTAGTGATTCTCTAATGTTGAAGAGTTTTTCCTTTAATTTATAGCACATATTTTGTAAAACCATAATTAGGTGAATGACAAGGGGATTGCCACTTTTTATAGGGAAGATTAATACACATGGAAGGACTGAATTCCACCTTATCTTTTATTTATAATATTGGATGTGTTAGAGGATTCAACTAATGGGTTTTCAACTAATGATGAGAATATTTCTATGTTAGTGGATGATATTGTAACATCCCAGGTAAATAAATAATATGAGATTTTCATATCAATTAATATTTTTGAGTTAAATATTAATTTTATTTTAAATGGGATGCTATGTTCAATGGCGTAACCAACACAAAAAAATGAGTTTCTCTGAAGTCTTATGTTACACATAATTCTGTGTCATACTGAAGAAAATATTAATATAATATTAATATTTTAAATAGTAGTTAATGCCTAACCGTTTTATTGACAAGAATGCACATAATTAACCATATTATGATTATACATGTTTTTTAAATGTATTTACGTTTATACAATAAAATTTATAGTCTTAAAATGTGAATGAATCCAATTTTAATCATAAATACTCTAATATTTTTAAAAGGTTGTTTTACCGCGATTTGATGGAGAAACCTTTTAAAGTATAGTTTTTTTTTCACTTTTATATGTTTCATTTTAAAAAATAAACGTATTCTTTAGAAGCGGGACATCAAAATTTACTTTGGGTGAATTTTTGGTAATTTTCTGATAAAGTACATTTTTAATGAATAGTAAAAAACACTATATTTTAAGTCAAAACTATATTTTCATTGGATTTATTTATATGGTTATATTATATTTTTAAATTTTTTTAAAGTGTAATTGGATTATATTTTTACCATTTAATCAAATTTTGGTAATTAGAAGTAATTTCACTTTGAAATTGGACATAAACACATGTCAATATTTTTGTAGTTTTTAATTTTTAAAAACACGCTTTCGAGTTTTGACAACGGAAAATAATTTTAAATTAATTAATGAAAATTATATGTTTTGAATTTCTTAAAATAGAAATTATTTTTGAATTCTGAATATCAAAATTATCTTTTGGTGATTTCTTTGTATTTTTCTGAAAACATTTAATTTTTTATGAATAGTGAAAACACTACATGTTGTTAAGAAACCAAATTTCTCATCTAAATTTTTTTACCACTTCGTTGAGTTGAATATAAAAAATTTGACATACAAAGTTTTCATCAGTAAATAAATGTGTTTCAATAGGATGAAAATAATTTTTTGGCGAATAGTAACTTTTGATTTTTATTTACCATGATTATAGGTAAATAGGGTAATTCAAGGTAAAAATTATATTATAATAATATAAAATTACCTTAAAAATTTTCCTAACCTTATTGGATGATTCATGACCAACCAATAAAATCCTTGGTTATAAATTTTGGCCTTTGAAATCCATTTGGGTAAAATAATGACATTAATTACTTTTTATTTAAGGTAAAAAATAAAAATATCATAAACACATATTGTTTTGCTAAAAAAAATTTATTGCAGTGTTATATAATTGAACTATTTGACTATAAATAGTCATTATAAATATAAAACTATTTCATACATCATTGTATTTTATTTATAACTTTTAGACATCATATAAATAAATTTATTTATGACAGAATGATGATGTAATGATTACCTCGTTAATGAATGTTTTAAATAAATGAGATTATAAATATTAAAATAAATTTATTTTGAATCTTTTTATTCCAAACATGAATTTTGGAGATGTTCATGACTTGTTATCTTGGAAATAATGAATGTTTTTTTGAAATAATCAAGTGGTTTTGGATTTTTTAAAAAGACATGATATGAATAGTATAAAAATTGACAATAATGAGTTTTTAAATCAATTAATATTTTATTAAATGATAAAAGAGTCCAAAAAATTTTCTTTTCATCCAAATTACATATATGATGTTAAAATGGAATTAATGACCCATTTTTTGTCGCGTATAATTTTATAGTAAATATGTTAACCATATAGTATGAATATACAAGAAGACATGGAAAAGTTAAATAAGTTAACAAAGGGTTAAATAAAAAATATAAGGATTAAAAAATATCCAAATCTAGTCCAATTATTATTGGATTATTTTATTTAGACTTACATTCACCATATATTTGAATTTAATGAGTTTTGGACCTTTTGAAACAGAAAACAATTTTATAATAAAACAATACTTTCAAAAATTCCTAAAGAGTCCCTCCTCCCTATTATAAAAGGACTCCACTTCTAACCCATTACTCACACCTCTCAAGCACCTTGAATCATTAAAACTCCACCAAAATAAGCTCCCAAAATTCCTATATTCCTCCATGAAGCCTTACTTTAGGCAGAAGGCACTTCAAGAAAGCCATTTGGTTCAAACCAAAGGGAGTTACCCGATTTAAAGGTAATGTCTTCCCTAAAGTTATTTTCTTTTATTTTACTTATTCATTACCAGCGATCTTCTTATTATTTGTTTATATAAAAAAACAAATATCCTCAATATACTAGTTTTTTATTATAATTATTCTATCTACACTACTTCACACCTCCATCTAATGGATATGAACATACTATTTCTATGGACGACGGACTACTACCTCATGAAACGATGATTGTTCAATATTCTCCCACCACCTCTTATAGTGTCCATTAAGATGGAACTGTATTATATGTGATTTATATATTTTATTTATATTGTCTCTATGATGCTGCATTTTTAATTTATAGCATACCTTTATGGTTTCAATAATGGGTAAATGCGATAATTTCATTCAAGGAAGTGCAGATTACTGCCCCCTCAAAGTGATATGACTCGTTCATGCAATAGATGGAACGTATAAAGGATGAATTTATTTAAATTATATATTATATTATATTTTATTTATAATATAATTATGTAACATTATGTTTTTATTCCATTAAATATGAAATAGAAATGAAAGAAGCGTTCATGCATACGTACTGCTTACCTTTTCCATGAACGGTGCATTTCATTTCTTATCTCCAAATGTTATGTAATATTATAAATACATATATATACTGGATATATATGATATATATTATATCTAAATCATTAATATCACTATGAATATAATTTAATTTTTACCACATGTACAATTTGTAATTATAAGAAGTTAATTTTTGACTCAAGTACCAAATATCAACAAATCAACTATTATTATCTTAAATGATTATATAATTTATATAATGTGGAATTAATTTGTATAATTGGAATAATAAACTTAAAAAAGGTTCTTAGGAATGTATAAATTAATGTTATTTTATTATTTAGAAGATTAAAGAATGAACGATTCAAGTCAGACACGAGGTTAGAGGTTTTCATCTCACTTTTTATTCTCGTAAGATTCATTCTATATTTTCCCCTATTTCCATTTTTGTGGTGTATGTACTCCCCATGATTTTATTCATTTTGTAATATAATATAATTTATGGTTATTTAAATATTCATTTTATGGTCCTTATTTCATGTCGTGTATGTTTCGTAAGTTACCAAATCGGTAAGGGAACCTTTCACCCTCCTCTTCTAGTCAAAGACTTCTTTTATGTTATGTCTTTAAATTTCAATTCTCAAATGATGGGATATGTTATTATATATCCTTATTTCTGTAAATTTTATTTCCATGTGATGAGATACACTTTTCTCTCTCATCAACTCATTTTCTTAATTTTGATGTGACGTCGTTAGGCTGCCAAATTTTTGTAAGGGAACTTCTTAACCCAATTTCAACTCTTTGGGTTAAACTTATAATTCTTGATTATGTCATGCTATGAATATGTGTGAATGACCTATGATTTTTTTACACATAATATCCACTTGTGTTGTGTTTATTATTATTTTCCACACCTAATCATGTAATTTATTTGTCATTATCTAAGGATCTGATATTTACAAGGGAAATTGTCTCAATTTACATTCCATTGAGAATTATTTGTTGTTGTACACCAATTCACTTTTATATGGAGTATATACTTACCTTTGACATATTATATCATTAATCTCTTTATTCTCATGATATTATAATCTTTGATTAATTTTATTGATCAATTATTTGCATTCGGGCATCACTCATTTGGTTCAGAACTCTATAACTAAAATTTCATTTTAAATGATTTAATGATTTATTATTATAAATATTTCTCATTAATGTCTATGTTTTAAAAATGGGTTTAAATATTTATTTATATGTACATAAATGTTTTGAAATTAAAATTTCTTTCAAAAGCATCAATGTGGTATGGGACCCTTTTATTCAAAAATCACTTTATTAAATGTTTTAAATGGTTTGATAAAGCATTGATTGTGTCAATATATTGAAATGATATATTTTTATTATAATGAGGAAATCTTGTCTTCCCTTTATGCTTTTTTTATGTGTAATGAATATTTTATGGATCTTGGGTATTGTTTACATATACGAGTGGTTCTGTGATAAACCTTGTGTGGGTGAGCATAAGATAACACTCTAATGCATTGGGTAACGTGATGGAGGTAAACATTAATGTTTCTTATAGGAGATTTAGGTAATATATTGTGATGTGTATTAAAAATGTAACTCCCTATGTAACTATGAAATCTACAATGTAATTTTGATATGGATGCCACAAGTTACCTTTATGAGTTGTGATTACTATTCGTTATTCATAAATCTTATGATTTCATGAGGTATGTTAATGAAATTATGTTTTGTGTGTATTTATGAACCAATGTTTTATTTCTTTATTTTATAACCCTTACTATGCTTTTTATGATCATCCCAAGTCATTGAAATGTTTTTCATAGGGTATAAGGCAGGGTAAGAGCAAGAAAGAATCCAAGAAGATTTATATCAAGAAAATAATTATTGTTTTCTTTTAAGAATTTTTATTTTATGAAAAAATGGATACATAGTAGAAGTGTATACTTTGTAATATTTGAGATGTAATTTAATAGTAATTAACTAATTCTCTAAAAATCTAAACCTAAAAAGATCCTTAATGTGAATTATTAACTTAACTCAAGATTATGTAATATTTAAGGCTTGGGCCTTACAGTTAGTATCAAAGGTTAGTTTAGATGACTTTAGATGTTAGGGTGTTGTTTAATCATAAGTGGCATAACCATAATGGTTAGAATGTTAGAAATATTCGTAGTTATTTAAGATATATCGAATGATTTTAAGATAACAAGAACAAGTATGTTTTAGTGTTTACCCCCTCATAAGATAGTATATGTTGATTTTACATATATACTCACACTGACCATTTTGGTTTTAGTCAATAGATGGATCTAGATGGAACCAAAGTAACAATGGATGTAAAGAAAATTGTGATGCTTTTTTGAATAAGAAACTGAATGGAATGGGAGCTGCAATGGGAACTCTTGTGGTTATTCTTAACCAACTATATGAAGTCATGATGGACCACCTGAAACATGGTGATTTTTATAAGGCATCGTATAGGCATGAAAAAAATCCCAAGGAGAGTTTAGGTAATAATCATAAAGGTATGTATATTAAAAAAACAATGTGTCAAGGATGTGGAAAGGAACACTTTGGAAAATTATTCAAAGGGATGAGAAGATTATATATATGTGGTAATGAAAGTCTTAAATCAAGAACCTAACATGAAAAAAGGAAGCATCTAGTTGACTCTAGGAAAGGGAAAGAAGTTCATTATGAAGGATCAATTTAATGTTTTAAATGTTTTGTTCATGGTAATTATAAAAATAGTTATCCTACAAAGAAGGTTTGGGAATGGGATCAGTAGGGTCATAAAAATATATGTTTACCAATTCATAATACCATTACAATTAAAGATGAGGAAACTAACAATGACCAATGAATGGTATAGATTATTTCTTAGCTGTTGTTTTGACATTATTGAATCTTAGTATATGATTCATTTTTTTATAAGAATGAATTATTATGGAATATTTTGGAAAATAATGTATAATGGATCATGAAGAATATTTAATGAGAAAAATGTCTACATATAAGGGATTCAAAAGTTATGGTACATTTTAGGATGATGAAATGCTTAAAATTATTAATGATATTTTGCTGATGTGATTACTTTGGATGACATTTTCTAGTATGTGTAACCCTGAAGTTTGATATGTGAAAATTTTATTCAAGAAATAGTTATCTTTTTCTGTGTGGACATAATGGAAAGCTTAGGGGTTCATATGATCTTTTTTTTGAGGCAATTACAGGTTATTACTTTATGGGATGAAAAATCAAGGTATGATATAAATTTTTTGGTTAAAATATGATATGGTCATTTTAAGGGATTTATCTCATTTTGGTAATTTTATAAAATTATATAGTTTTTGAAAAAGGACAACACGTAGACCGTGTGACAACCCATAGCATCAAACAATGCTGCAGGAATCAAACCCACAATGAAAGTGTGATTGGGATTTATCGCATACCACTAG
Organism: Viscum album; assembly: GCA_963277665.1. NCBI lineage: Eukaryota > Viridiplantae > Streptophyta > Magnoliopsida > Santalales > Viscaceae > Viscum > Viscum album. The sequence goes on from OY728160.1 coordinate 1,324,376,276, forward strand.
ACTACATGAAGTCCCTTGTTAGTATGACTATTTTTTTAGTTAAAATGATTTTATGGATCAAGAATAAGATGATTTTGGGAACTTATGTTTTATCAAATGGATATAATTAGTATAGGAAAAATAATTTGGTGATTAAGTGATAATGATATTTTTGGAAGACGTTTTCTCTTTTGGGAACACTATATGCCTAAGGGAAATAAAATACATTGGGATTTCATTTTAGGAGTAATGGTGGAATTTCATTTTAGAATAATCTATGTTTTTAATGTGGACTTATAGAAATTTGGGTTATTTATGGAAATGATTAACCTATCATAGAGAATATGTGATTATGTTAATTATTTTTTAGCATGAGACTTTAAGACTATCCGATGTTCCATCCATCCATCCTAAATAATGTTTTATTCAACAAAAGGTGCAAGGCACCAGAAGGCCCCATTCTTATGGAGGTATAAAGTAGTGCAGGATGAGGGCATCCCCTCTAATTAAATTAACAGTCTATGGTTTCAAGAAATTAGAAGAAAGAAGACTTATGTAAATGGTTCCATAGTCCGTTAAGGAAGCCAAATAGTCTGCTACCTTATTTCCCTCACGCCAGGTGTGGGACACTTGGATGGTATCCCGAATTAAGGATCTTCAATTCCTAACGATGTAAGATATGGACCACGAAGTACCGCCTTTACCTATCAAAGAGTCATGCAGAATCATGGAATCTGTCTCCAACTAAGATAATATCACCTGTTGCTGGATGCAAAGAGAGAGACCAGTGAGTATCGCCTTGGCCTTGGCCAAAAGGGTAGTGCCCGTCCCAAAACACGATGTAAATTCTAGCTTGACGTTCCCCTGAGTGTCTCAAACCACTCCAACTCCTTTCATGATTCCAAAGGAGCAAGACCCGTCCATGTTTATCTTGAAACCGAAACCAGGGTGATGCCAGCACACCCATTGTCCATGCGCCTTTACTGGGTCAGGAATGGGCATGAGGGTACTGACCTGGATGCATCTGAACGAAGGGGCATCTCACCGGTATGGGGAGAGTGATACAAAATCCATCAACAGGAAGCGCGTCCTGGCGATGATGGCTCTTTCTGTAGGAGATGAGCCTTCATATCTCAACTAGTTTCTGGATTTCCACAAGCACCAGCAACCAGCACTCAATATTCGTGATCGAGCCATCTAATCCTTATCAAATCATGATGAGCATTGAAACCAATTTCCAAGGAATGAAGAAATATCCCACTAAAGAGTGGAGTTAAAAACAAGGCCTCCAAAATAGGACCACACCACTAAAGCCCAATCCCCTTGAAAGAATAAGTGATGCATACTCTCCTCCTTCCTGAAATCACAACAGTGGCATGACAAGGCCAAGTTAATTCCCAGCCTTTTTATATTCTCATCCGTAGCTAAAACCGAATTACTGATGCGCCATATAAGAAAATTGAACATTTCTGAGATCTTGTGGTACGACACCACTCAATTCCACCCATCATGTTGAATCTGCTCTGAAATCATCTTACGGTACTCTCTGGTGGAAAAAACGCCAGAAGACAAAGGAGTAAACACAAAGGAATCCTATCCAGTAGTGATCTCAATGGACTCGAGAAGATCTTGCGGATCCAAGTTCAACACAGCCTTGGTGAACCTGGTATGGAGACACGCCTCCTTCACTGACATTGTTGTGGCATGACATCCTGGGAAGGCGAGAATAGAACCAGCCCAGTTTTGTGGAAAAAGAGTAAGTACCTGGATCCGACATTGCATCGAGAGCTCAGCAAAAGAAACTGGACCAGATGATAAATCTTCTTCCAAAGGGGATAAAAGTAGCCATGGACAACCTCTTCACTTCTCCCACAAATTTTTGACAGGGATATTACTCACATTTTATGCTCCTCTAGAATTTCCCAAGCCAACTTGGAATGAATGCAGTGAATCATACTCTGGAGACTCCTTATAGTGATCCCCCCGTCAGGGACCGGCCTCGCCATCTTTCTCCATGAAACTCGGTTCCTTTTACCTTATGATTTAGCATCCCAGACAAAGGAACATAAAATATTTTCCACATTTTTGATCACTCTTTTGGGAACATTTGAGTAAGCCATCTCATGAACGAGAATGGCTGATAGGAAACTATTTACTAAAGTAATGTAGCCCCCAAATGAAAGGAATTGGTTTTTCCAGTTAAGCACTCGGCTAGTTATCCTACTCACAATGAGATCAAAATCACTGACCCAGAGTCTACCGAAGGATATTGGAATCCCAAGTACTCCATTGGAATAACATCTCACTACATGTCTAAGTGGCTTCCTAGGGAAGATACTTGACTGGGGGTGCTCTTATAAGAGATGAAAAACTGCTCTTTGTTGAACAGATGACTTTCCCACTCCAGTGAAAATATTCCTCTTGAATTTTTTTATCCCTCGACCCGAATCCTTACCATTATTCAAAAATATAATTGTATCATTAGCAAACATCAGGTGAGAGATCGGGAGGATGTTCATCCTCCTCTTGAATGGTTTTATCACACATTGGTGTAGGCCTCAGTTAATTAGTCTACTATGAGTATCTTGTGCTAGTATGAAAATGTTGGGAGATAGGGGATCTCCTTGCCAAAGCCCAATTGTTTCCTTAAAGAAACCATAAATCTTTCCCATAAAGGATACCGCCATCCACGAAGAGCTAATGCTCCTGAAGATGAGGTCCACTGCTCTGGCCGAGAAGCCCATGCTCGAGAGGACTCTATTAATGATGATCCATTCAATCCTATAATAGGCCATGTTCATGTCCACTATGACAGCCAAATTTGAACCATGAGTTTTTACATTGATGTCCCTTATCATCTATTGGGATAGATCTATCAATCCTTGAATAGAGAATCCTTTAACGAACCCATTTTGCTCAGGGCATATCCAGTTAGGGAGGAATTTAGATAACCTCTGATTAATAACAGACACCCGGATTTTGTAGGGGAAGTTACATAAACTCACTGGTCTATAGTGAGATAGAGATGAAGGATTCTTAGTCATTAGGATGAGAACCAATTTAGTATCACATGAAACCTATGGCAGAGTCCCACCACGAAAATAGTCCTGAATAGCTTTTATTATGCCCATCTTAACCACATCCCAAACCCCTATGTAAAAAGATCCTGGAAAACTATCCGGCCCAAGAGCACTATCTGGGTTGAGTTTCTGCATGGCCGAGTGAATTTATTCCTCACAAGGAATCGCCACCAGGCCCTCATTGTCCAGCAGAGAGACTAGCTTGGGAATCACCTCCCACAGTTCCCCTTGACCATTAGGATATCCCTTGATCCTCCCCAGATTGGGACCAGCTAGAAAATCCTTAAAGAAGGAAAACGCCATTCCCCCCACTATATCACAATCCTCAGTGTAAGATCCATCTTCAATAAAAATATTAGGATAAAGGGAGTGCATTCTTTCTCTAATACACACATGGAAATAAGTAGTGTTTTGGTCTCCCTCTTGTAACCACCTCACCCAGGAGCGGTCCCAGGCGAAACGCTCATGCTTTAGAAGAATCTCCGACCAGAACACCTTTTTTCCCATTATATCATCAAACACTAAGTCGTTCCACTCCTCCTCTAGTTTAGACTCCAAAAATTTGATACTTAGTTTAAGAAGATCCATGTTGTGATAAAAGGGAGGAAGCTCTCTAGCCCAAACCTTCATCCCCTATTTCTGCCACAACAGTTTGTTATGAAGTGCTAGCCACGTATTACCTTGAGTAGATTCAGCCCACAACTCTCTTAAAATCCGCCGATAACTTTGAAACCGAGAACAATTGTGTATTTAATTTTATTTTTTGATCTTTGTGTACTTTTTGTTGAATTTTGTAGATTAAGAGTAGTATTTATTTTTATAAAAGATTATACTTTTGTGGATTATATGATCCTGTACTAACTAATTTGGTTTTGGTTAATGTCTAAAGACATAGAAAATATATAGTTCATATTTTTTGGACTATGTGATTCTATAGATGTTTATTCTAGATATTCTTATGTGACCAAGTCATATTGAATACTCATCGTTTGGTGAAAAGATGAGTTTGTGGTAGAAATTTAGTAAAGGATGAAAGTCTACATGACAAGTAAGTATGTTTCTTTATGTTCTCAATCAATCTATTAAATAAATTCTTAAACATTATGAAAAGGAACTTAAAACAAAATTTTTGTCCATTTACATTTCATAATGGGGCATCAATGACCATTTAACTCATCACATGTTTATGGTTTTCAGATTTTTAACTTTCTCCTAATAATGTTTTCTATCAATCTCCATCAAAACATGACAATTAGTTTATCCTCCATATCCATTTCTTCATGGAATCCTAGTTTGGATTATTTCGGGTGACCTTTATACTTTTATTTATTTCTTTTAAAGTGATATTTTTATTTACTCTTTTTCCGATGTGGGAGTTTCAATGAAGTTTCGAAGCCCAATTTTAAAATTTTGAGGACACAATTTCCAAAAGGGGGAAGGATGTAACATCTTAGGTAAATAAAGAATATGACATTTTCATATTTACAAATATTTTTGAATTAAATATTAATTTTATTTTAAAGGGGATTCTATGTTCAATGGTGTACCCTACATGCAACAACAATTTTCTTTAAAGTCTTATGTTGCACACAATGCTGAGTTATATTGAATAATAATAGTATAATATTATTATTTTAAACGGTAGTTTATGCCTAACCATTTTATTGAATGGAATTTACAGAAATAATAATTCTACGATTATATATGTTTTTTATATCTCTTCACCTTTATCTAATAAATTTTAGATGCTTAAAATATGAATGAATCCAATTTTAAGCATAAATACTCCAATATTTTTAAAAGGCAGTTTTACCGCCTTTTGATGGAGAACCCTCTTTAAATATAGTTTTCTTCATTTTTATATTTTTAATTTGACAAAATAGACTTATAATATATAAGTGGGACATAAAAATTTATTTTGGGTAAATTTCTGTTATTATTCTGATAATGTTCATTTTTTAATGAATAGTGAAAAATACTGCATTTGATGTCAAAATTCTATTTTCAACTGATTTATTTATATGGTTATATTATACTTTTAAATGGTTTTAAAGTGTTATTAGATTATATTTTTACCATTTAATCCAATTTTGGTCATTAGATGTAATTTCATTTTGAAATTGGACATAAACACATGTCAATATTTTTGTAATTTTTACTTTAAAAAAAACGCTTTCTAGTTTATGACAATGGAAATTAATTTTAAATTAATCAATAAAAATTATATGTTTTTAATTTCTAAAATAGACATAATTTTTGAATTTTTAATATCAAAATTATATTTGGGTTATGTTTTGGTATTTTTTGGAAAATGTTTATTTTTTTATGAATTGTGAAAACACTACGTATTAGTTAAAAAACCAAATTTTTCATTTAAATGAAATTTTAGCACTTCCATGAATTGAATATAAAAAATGAAACATAAATGGTTTTAATCATTATGTAAAATGTGGTTCAATAGGATGAAAATAATTTTCTTTGAATATTAACTTTTGATTTTTATTTAGCACGGTTAAAGGTAAATAGGGCAATTCAAGGAAAAAACGAATATTATAAGAATATAAAATTACCTTAACAGATTTCAAATATTTATTGGATGAGTCATGGATGACCAATAAAATCCTTTGTTAGAACATTTGTCCTTTGAATGCCATTTGGGCAAGATAATGACATTAATTACTTTTTTATTTAAAGTAAAAATAAAAACATCATAAACATGTATTGTTTTCTAAAACAATTTTAATGTGGGGTTATAAAATTGATATATTTTAATATAAATAGTCATTAGAAATATAAATATATTTACTACATCGTGATATTTTATTTATAATTTTTAGACATCATATAATTAAATTTATTTATGACACAATGACGATGTAATGATTGCCTTATTAATGAATGTTTTAAATAAATGAGATTATAAATATTAAAATATATATATTTTGAAACTTTTTATTCCATACAAGAATTTTATAGATGATTATGACTTGATATAATTTAATTAATTAATGTTTTTCGTAATAATTAAGTTGTTTTGGATTTTTTTAAAATTCATGATATGAATAGTATAAAAATTGACATAAATGAGTTTTTAAATAAATTAATATTTTATTAAATGATAAAATAGTCATAAAATTATAATATTCCTTATAATGACATATATTATGTTAAAAATGTCATTAATGTTCCATTTTTGGTCTCTTGTAATTTTATAGTAAATATATTAACCATATAGTATGAATATACAAGAAGACATGGTAAAAGTTAAATAAGTTAACAAAGGGTTAAATAAACAAGATAAGGATTAAAAAATATTCAAAACCTATAAAATTCTTATTGGATGATTTTATTTAGACTTATATTCATCTTATATTATAATTTAATGAGTTTTGGACCTTTTGAAAATGAAAATAATTTTTTAATAAAATAATACTTTCAAACTTTCCAAAAGCGCCAGTCCTCCCTCTTATAAAAGGACACCACTGCTAACCCATGACTCACACATCTCAAGCCCCTTGTCTCATACAAAATCTTGCCAAATAAGATCCAAATATCCCTATATTACTCATAGAAGCCCTAACTTAGAAAAATTTCCCTTTAAGAATGAAATTCAGTTCAAACCAAAGGGAGTTACCCAATTTAAAGGTAACGTCTTCCCTCAAGTTCTCTTCATTTATTTTACTTCTTCAATCTCTATGATCTTACTATTATTATTTTACAAAAACAAATAGTATAATAAATATAATAGGTTGTTGTTTTTTGATAAGTATTCTAACTACACTTCCACACACCTTCATCTAATGGATACGAACATGCTATTTCAGTGGACAACAAACTACTGCCTCACGAAATGATGACTGTTTAGTCTTCTTCTACCACCTCTTATAGTGGATATTAAGATGTCAATGTATTTATATGAAATATATATATATTTATATTAAATTTATATTGTATCTATTCTTATATAGTTTTCATTTAGAACATACCCGTATGATTTCCATAATGGGTAAATGCGATAATTTCATTTGAGGAAGTGCAGACTATAGCCCCCTCAAAGTGATATGAATCATCCATGACATACATGGAATGTATAAATGATAGAGTTAATGAAATTATATATGATATTATACTGTATTTATAATATACCTATGTATCATTATGTTTTCATTTCATTATATATGAAATATAAATGATAGTAGTGTTTATGCATATGTACGGCTTACCGTCTCCCTGAACAGTGCATTTCATTTCTTATCTACAAATTTTATGTACAATTTCCAATACACATATATACTGGATATATATGATATATAAATCATGAATATCATTCTAGATATAATGGAATTTTCACCAAATAGACAATTTTTAATTATGAGAAGTTAATTTTTGAATCAAGTACCAAATATTGACAATATGACTATTATTAAATTAAATTATTATATAATGTCTATAAAGTAGTAATGAGTGATATAAAAGAAATAATAAACTTGAAAAAGCTTATGATGCAATTAGAAATTAACTTTCATTTACTATTCAAGAGATTGAATAACGAACGAGTCAAGTCGGGCACGAGGTAAGGGGTTTTCATCTAACTTTTTATTCTCGTGAGATTCATGCTATATTTGAAAATATTTACTTTTGTGTGGTGTATATATGGCCTATTATGGTATTTATTGTGTAATATAATTTAATTTATGGGTATTTACATCTTCATTGTATGATCCTTCTTTCATGTAGTGTATGTTTCTTAAGTTACCAAATAGGTAAGGGAACCTTTCACCCTCCTTTTCCAGTCAAAGACTTCTTTTATGTTATGTATTTAAATTTCAATTATAGAATGTTTGGATGTGTTATTATGTATCCTTATTTCTATAAATTTTATGACCATGTGATGAGAGACCATTTTCTCTCCCATCAGCTCATTTTATAAAATTTTATGTGATGTCGTTAGGCTGCTGAATTTTTGTAAGGGAACTTCTTAACCCAATTTCAACTCTTTGGGTTAAACTTATACTTCATAATTATGTTGTTATATGAATATTTCTGAATTAAATTTGATTATTTTACACTTAATATCCACTTGTATTTGGTGTATTATTATTTTCACACATTATTATGTCATTTATTTATCCTTAATCTAAGGATATGATCTTTGCAAGGGACTTTGTCTCAATTCACATTCCAATGATACTTATATGTTATTGAACTCCAATTACATTTTATATGGTATATATACTTCACTTTGACATATTATATCATAAATATACTTATTCTCATGATATTATAAGATTTTATGAAAGTGAATCCTCAATTATTTGTATTCAAGAATCTCTCATTTGGTTAGGATCTCTTTAACTAAAATATCATATTAAATGTTTTAAAGATTTATTATTCTAAATATTTATCATTAATGTCCATGTTTTAAAAATTATTTTAAGGATTTATTTATATCGACAAGAATGTTTTGAAAATTAAAATTTCATTAAAAATCATCAAATTGGTGTGGGACACTTTGATTAAAAAATATCTTTACTAAATGTTTTAAATGGTTTTGAAAATGGTATGATAGAGCATTGATTATGTCAATATCTTGAAATGGTATATTGTGATTGTAATGTGGAAATGTTATCTTTATTTTAAAATTGGTTTATGTGTTATGAATATGTTATGGATCTTGGGAATTGTTTATGTATATTGGTGGTTCCATGATAAACCTAGGGCGGGTGAGCCTAAGACATCTCTCCAATGCATTGGGTAACATGACAGAGGTAAACGTTAATGTTTCTCCTAAGAGATTTAGGGAATATACTGTGATTAGTATTAAAAATATAACTCCCTATGTAGCTATCAAATCTAAAATGTATGTTTTATATGGATTCCACACGTTACCTTTATGATTTGTGATTACTATGTGTTATTCATAATTCTTATGATTAAATGAGTTATGTTGAAGAAATTATTTTTCTTCTGTATTGATGAACTAATGTTTTGTTTCATTATTTTAGAACCATTACTGAGATTTTTATGCTCATCCCAAGTCTTTGATTTTTTTCATAGGGTATAAGGTAGGGTAAGAGAAAGGAATAATTCATGAATATTTATATCAAGATTTTTTTTTGATTTATTTTAAGAATTTTTATTTTATGAGATAAAAGGTTATTGAGTAGAAGTGTCTACTTTGTAATATTTGAGATGTAATTTAATAGTTATGGCTAAATTCTCAAAAAATCTAAACCTGAAAAGATCCTAAATGTTAATTCTTAATCTAACTCAAGATTATGTAATGTATAAGGCTGGGGCCTTACAAATTTGATTAATATTGAGAATTTTGTTCATTATTAAAATTGAATTCAATCATATTTATCAAAGAATGAATTTATCAAAGAAAAGGGTATTAATACATCAGATGGTATATTGGATAAAATTGAGAATATATGTAAATATAATGAAAATTTTGATGAGTGAAAAACTATATATCTGGAGACTAAAGTATGAAAATATAAAAACAAATGATGATTAATATATATACGGATTCTTCATATGATTTAATGAAGATGCCACCAAATTTGTAAGTTTTAGTGATATATTGTAAGATACGATAGTGTTTGAGAAGATACTTCAAATCATATTATATATTTTTATGCTAAATTCATATAATTGGAAGTTAAAAATATAGGAACACTACCACTTAATGATTTACAAATCATTATAATTACTTATGAGGTGAGAAAAGTAAATGTTGTAAATATTAATTTTAAGGATAAAAAAAGATTTTTTTTGAAGACACAAATCAAAAGAAGTATATGAAGAAGGTTGATGAAGATGAAGCTAATTATCCATACTTATATTTAGATATAAATATGAGGTTTGATAAAATAATTTTGTTTTTTATTGAAACATGAGAAGGGATAGTGAAATATTCAAGGGAAATATTACACTCAAATATTTTAAGTGTGGGTAAATTAGAAATTTAAATATAAACTATCTAAAGTTTAAATAATATGGATCTAGTGATGAAGATGAAGATAGAACAATAATATCCTTTAAATTGAAATCATTAAAGGGTCAATGGTGAAAGATTTATTGAAACGCAATGGGAAAAATTTCTCAAAATTCATGAAGAGGAATTTATTATACAAGTTTTATATAAGTGTTAATAGTGATAAATAATATTAAGTTGAGACTTCTAGTTAAATTAATGAAAAAATTATTATTTCTAAGGTGAATGAAGAGTAATTCATTAGTGAGGAAGTAATGAAGTTGGTTGTGATGATCAAATTGATATGGAATTTATTTAGAATATATAGTTCAAAAAATTTCTTTTAAGGTTGTTATATTTTTAGAACAAGTTCAAATTTAAAAATAAAAGTAGTTAATCTTATAGCAGTTATGAATTAGTGCATATAGAATAAAATTCAAAATTGTTGAAATAAATTAATTATTTGAAGAGAATAATTTATGTTGTGAATAAATCAAAAATAAAAGTGGAAGAAACAAGTAATGATTTAAATCATGAGAATTATATTGTTCAAAAAACATTGTGGAAGGATAAAAATAAATTTAACAATTTCAAATTTAACTTCAAAAATAATGTACATGTGGTTAGATAAATATATAAATAAAGGATTAATGATTAATATGATGAACAAAAAATATTTCATAAATAATATGTCAAATATATTTATAATTTCAGTGGACATATTTATAAAATTGATAATTTCAAGAAGACTAATTTTTTATCCAAATCAAGTGAATCTTATAAATCTATAAATTATGGAAAATAAAATTTATGGTATAAAAATTATACAACTAGTGAGTTTAAAAATGTTTATAATAATCCTACATTGAATAATAAGTTTATAAGAGGGCCCTATAATTGTTTTTCACCATACTGATCCAATGTTGGTGACTCAATGATGTTAGGATAACTAGTGCCAATATAAAGACAAACATTTTTATATAGAGAATTATCATCTTTATATGGATATTATGAGATTTTTTTTAGATTATGGAACTTGGTAAGAATGTTTTAGTTAAATAATAAACACAATAATTATACAAAAATTGGTTTGGTAGGAAAATATTGAGGGTGATTCTACCTTCTCAAAATAGTAATGTTTAGAAACAAATTGAAACTGATAGATTGAAATTCAAGAATTGATATTAAGTGTTAGAGTAATATTATGGAATATGTTAACTTATAAATCACTACAAAAATTATTTCCCCATTCTACTTTCATACTAGTAGAGTATGTCTTGAAATAATCAAAATCCTTAGAAGATAAAGAGTAAATGTAATAGGAAATATTTCACTATTGATGTGGCACTAAAATCATCAAAATGTGATAATTTGTGGATTATAGGTAGATGATGTTTTGATTATATGATATATGTATTAATAATCCTGAAATATATTGAAAAACAAATGTAATGAATTTTTTTTCATTTGGGAATTATTGTTTATTCAAACAAAGGAGATGTATTATTTGTGATTGTGATCGATAAATGGAATTCAAATAACCCTTTTTTGTTTTATAGAATAAAACACAATGTGATTAATTTGTCTCAATCCGTATATAAATTAAATAAAATTACATTGAAATTGTATAGGTTAGTGGTGAAGATATCTAAAGATGGATGTATTTTGAAAAGAGGTGTATGAATAAGGGAAACATGTTTCAAGTGGGTGATGTTGAAAATTCATGTTACATAGAAAATAAATAATAAAACAAAATGTGTTAAATAATTATCGTCCATCTTACCCAAAAGAACATGAGTAATATCACATGAAGAGATAATGTTGGTGATTTTACTATATTAAAATGAGAGATGAATTGGATGTTCTCAACATGCCAAAAGGGAAATATTTTTAATTCCCTACACAAGAAGTTAGTTATTAAATCAAATAATCCATATAATACTATGCAATTTGAATCTTTTATTCCAATGAGGGATTAATAAGAAAATAAAGTTAGGTATTTTATTTCAATTATTTAGGATTTTACACAAATTACTTGTATCATGTTTATGAAGCATAGGTCATTTGTTATTAAAACATTTAAAAGTTTTAGAAAAATTACTGTGAATGAGCATGGATTCTTTTTAGAGAATATTTGAGTAAATAATGGTGTTGAATTTTTAAGTGTAATATTTTATTATTATATTGGGAAGAATGGTTTTAACCATAAACCAAAGGAATCATATACACTATAAAATGTTTTTCTTAATGAAAGTATAATTTTTACGTTGTGATAGAATATACTCTGTTTATATAGCATGCTTCCTCTTTTTTTTGAGACAAGAAATTGGATAAGTAGTTCATTTTCAAAATTGATGCTCATTCATTCTAAATTCCAACATACCTTAATATTTTATATATTACAAAAAAATAAATAGGATTGAAGTTCCTTAGATTGTTTGTAAACCCATACATTATCAATGTTAATTGTTAAAATTTGAGAATGTTTTAAAAACGTGGTATTGATGGTATCTTCTATGTTTATAATATAAATGGAAGAGGATCTTATAATTACAAAAAATTATAAAAGGAAGATTATTGATGTTATTTTTTTAAAGGTTTTGGATAAAATAAATAATGGAATTAAACATGAATAATCAAATTCTGTAAGTGATTAAGATGATGTTTTTTGTTAAATAACATTAATAAGTTTCATAAGTTTTGAAAATGTATAGGATATATAGGGTGTATATATTGATTATTACATTTCATGTGATTAGGAAAAAAATCTATTATATCATTGAATCCTAATGAAAATGTTGTAGGTCTATAAAATTATTGGATATGAGGGAAAAAAAGTTAAAACCGGGAGAGAATTGAGGGAAATAGTACAAACATAACTATTTTAATATGTTGAACCAATATCTATTGAAGATGATTTTGATCAGAAATAATGGGTTGATTTAATTAATGAAGAATTGAACTGATTCGAGAAGAATAAAACATGTAAATTTTTGTTGAATTTATAAAAAAAATGTTATTTGAGTATTATTGAAAATCTTATTGATTCTGAATGGGAGTGATCATATTATGAATTTATAAAACCCAACTAGAATTACTATGAAGATATGTTGAAAAGTGTAAGTCCTAGGCCAAACCGATTTGTATGAGTTGGCAATGGCTGGTGACCTTGAAATTAGATCCTAGTAGTAGATTCCTCACTCAATTCTATGAATTTAGGTATTGAAATAATCATATTTTTTGAAATTATATTTGATGGAGAAAGTATTTGTGATTAATTTAGGGGATACTACTCATATGATAACCTAAAATCAAATCAGGGAATGTCTATTGTCTTAAAATTAATATTTATTAAAAATTCACCAATTGAGATTTGGAATGGAAAATTTTATCTACCCAGATAAGAAACCACTCGTTTTCCCAAATGTGGTTTCTCATCTCGATGCATTAGGTGAATCTAAAAAATCGGTAAATAATTCAAACTATTAGTCATATTCCAATTTATTCTAATTATTTTGGGTTCCTTCCCTAGAAATATCCTAGTATGGATCTTCAATGAGGATGACATATGATTTTACAAACAACCTAATTCATTTTCCAATAAATTACCAAGGTTTTGATTTAGAATTTATTTAAAATTTTCTACCCCAATTTTCGATCCCTAACCTTAGTAATTCTAATAGTGTATGTAAAATTTAGTATTAAATATGAAAATAATCAGTACAATTGAACGAATCATGTATGAGACGTAATAATGAATCTGAAAGTTGTAGTTTATTTTAAAGAAAGAAAAAAAATCGTGGCAGTATAATAAAAAAAGAAATTGAATTGTGAAAATGAAGGAATGAGAAAATGACCGTTCATTGAAGAAGAAAATGAAACATGTTAAAAAAGAAAGAAAAATTAATAATTTATTGAATGAAACCACTATAGAGACACCCAAATAAATAATAAGAACAAAAAAAATAAATAAATACTAAAAATAAAAGTAATGTAAAAGATTTTTAAAAAAATATAAGGTGCTTAGAATACAATTTTTCTATATCACCTTATAGTGTAAGTGCGTTTTATATAACAAGTACTCATTAATTTCTCTCTACATGAATATTTTATGACATATGTTCTGGTTTTACACTATAAAGGAAATTTTTTTAGTCTTTGATGATTTTATATCTCAATGATTTATGTCTTGAGTAAATATTGTGGTGGTATTTGAGCAGTGAGGATTTTAAAATGTAAGTATACCTCTTATGTCTTAAATATTATTCTTCTAGAAATATTTTAAGGATTAAATTTGTTTTATATCCTATTCTACAATTGTCCTTTCTCAATAGATTTATGATGTACATAAATTTGTATGTTGTAAAATGAATGAAATTAAAATCTGTAAGAACAACTCCCCATTTTTATCTTTAGATGAAATTCACTTTAAAAAGAAACCAGAAATCAAATAAAAATAGCGAGAAACATGTATGAGGCATTATTAATTGAATCCAAATTGTATATATAAATTAATATTATCAAATTCTCCCACACATGAATAATTTATTGTCCTCAATAGAAAATTATTTCAATAAAGATTCCAAAAGAATTTTTTTAGCTAGAAATGTGCATTACAACCAAGAAAATGAAATAAATTTCTAGAAGAAAATTACATTCCTCAAAATTCACCCATGTAGAGGAAATTAATCATGAATAATAGTAATGTTCTTTAATCAAATTTAATTTTTCCTTTTATTTAAATTTTCAACTATTTCACAGGTGTTATAACCATTTTTCAATTTACCTCACCATAAAATTTCTCTCATCACTCATGGAAAAAATAAAATCTAAGTTATGCTAATTCCCAGAATACATATTCTGATCTATGAGATTTAATTGGGTCCAAAATCTCAACTCTTTAAATAAAAATAAACAACTAATCATGAGGTCTTTAGTAATAAGGTTCAAATGAATCTAATGTTAGATGAATGTTGGTATATGATAAAAATAAACCTCAAAAGGGGTGGAAAAAGCTCAAGTATAATGCTTTATAGTTAGAAATAGTGAAATTAAAATCCTTCTTTAGAATGTGGCATCTCCACACCCAAAACATTATATGACATGACTATGGATGTTCCATGAAATTTTAATCAATATATCATATATATTACATTTTAATTTTGTTTCTAAAAGGCAAGTCCATGCTAGATCTCATATCCATAACCTAACCACATATGATTTATCGCAAGATTTATCAGTCTGGTAATGATGATTTTTTACCTTCCCAATACAAAACCCATGATTTATTTTCTCTAGAAATAGGATAATCAAGGAAATACATCAAAAGTGACAATGGACCACCTATAACAAAATTGTTGAAAGTGTCACCATACATATCCTTTCTAACAAGAATACCCTGTCTATCAGTAATTATTATCTCACCCACACTTATTAAAATAGAAATTATAAAATCATAGAAGAGTGTATGATAGAATGTTATATAATGGTCTTGTAACTTTGATTAACCCTAACAAGATCATTCATAGATATGATGTTATTAATAAGGAAATATATATATAGCTGGGTCTCATGAAAAATGTATTAATAATAAAAATTGATCAATCATTTGAACAATGTATTTGTTCAATCATATCCTTGATAAGATTTAAATTCAGGTTCTAATAGGTGTAAATGTCCCAAGTATCTATCAAGAAATAATATTCAGAATGAATGGGAAAAGGGGGTAAAAAATCTTTTAGTAAATGAGAATTCATATTAAAGGACAAATCACTCAGGGCATAATAACTAGTAATAAGTTAATGAAAAAAATTATAAAAAATTATAATCAAAATTAAATTACTCAACTCAGAAATAATAATTAAATTATGTGAAGGGATAAATAAATATTTTAACATTCACCATATATTTTTTTATTTACATAGGTGCAATGAGATTTAATGTTAAAGAACACTTCAGTAAATATTTTCTCCCAGACTAATGATAACCAGGAACAATCTAGGTTTTTATTCAAAAAATCTCCAGAATTCCCCCACACATAAAGGGAAACCATGTCTACAGTATTATGAGATGTGATTTGGGAGGGATAAAAATGAAAGAAGAAATTTTTTTGAAATGGAAATAATGAAATATGTGTAAGGAATCAAGATCTACATTGAATAAGTTCCATTCCATGGTGGAATATTCTTGAAGTTTCTATGAAAATAGCCACATACAAAAATTCTAGAAATCGAATATACCTACACCAGAGAAAAAGATAAGTTCTTAGGATATAAATAATATGTAAAAGAAAACTATCCATGGGAATGTAGTAGATATAAATGGATATCATCTCAAAGTTACATGTATGGAGAAGAATAAATATTAAAAACTAGAATGAAATATTTTACAGAACATCCAAGAAAAATAAAATAAAATACCTACACAAAATAAAAAAAGAATAAAAAATATCAAAATATGGATTTCCTATTATAAATATCTAAGAATACTTCTTCATCAAAGTAGAAAGACAAAGATCAATCAAATAATTCCCTCTACTCAGGTTTCCTATTCTCCTTGTGGGAACTAGAGGCAATGTCCTCATGATATAATGGAATATTGGTGGGATTCAACAGATCAAAAACGGGTTGACCAAAAATCTTTTGTAGAAGATGGATCATCTTTTTAGGTTTTATATGGAGTTCATGTATTTATCATAATATGTTAGAAACATGAGTAAATACCCCACGGGGAGGTCTATATGGTATCCTAATAGCTACATCAATATACATTGCATAGGAAGAAGATCGATAAATATTAAACTAAATGCACAATTAGTAAGGATATCATGGGGGAATAATTTACAATAAAAAAATTGTATCCCTTCTATTAGATAATATAAAAAATAAAACTGAGGATAAGGAATACAATATATAGATAAATCCACCCAAAAATAGAGAAAACAATGGGAGTGGTGAATAGGAAAAAGACTAAACCATGTGGCCAAAGTCTATGCTCTCAACATCGAGGGTCCCCTCCCTATCACTAGGTGTATGTATTTTCCTCCCCATTCCTATATCAATGATTCTGGAAGGGGTAGATGAGTTAACCAATGGATTAGGATCCATGGTGATAAAATCATGATCAGTGACTACTGGTGCTAGTGTTCTAGTGGTGATGATTGGTGAGACATTGATCCAAAAAATTGGCCATCTATCTGTAAGTGAGATCGATAAAAGTAACATATAGTGCAGTTAGTAAGTAATGTCTCTTATCAAATGTAGAATACTCTTACAATAATTCTATTTGGGTAATAGTGTGCATAGTCAATAGAGGGATATGGACTAAGGGCCTGGTGGGGACTATGGTGGATGGGATAGGCACATATCTAGAAGTTGGTCTAGTGGATGTTGTCTAATGTTAGGTAAATTTAGTGACTGGCGGTGGAGAAAAGGAATGCTCAATAAATGGTATGTGGAAATGGTGGAATCTCTAGATATGTTTCTCAGAAATTCACTAGATAAGGAAATCATGATTTAATACCATGTACCATAAATATGATGGAGCATGGGGAGGATGATAAGTTATATATGTATCACTCCTTGCAGTGGAAGGTGAATTAATATAAACAGATGGGGCGTTTGAATCGTTAGGAGAAATGGTCTCATCAATAGATGTGAAATACTTTGGTGTCTAGTCATAGTTTTCAAAAACCTTTTGAAGTAACCCCATCTTATATATCATGGAGAGGTTTATGAACTACGTGAAGGTAAAACAACATAGATGTTATGAGATATCAAAGACCCACATTTTCCTAGAGAAGTGGGTGATAACTGATCCACCCATTCGAGAACATCACATTTTACTATTTTGACTCTTATAAAAAAGGGAAAACTGGTGAATCTCAAGGTTTTACATAAACAATATCGAAATGTGTTATTCATATGGGTGTTTTATGAGCTATTTGGTTTGACCAAAGTGCACCATCAAGATTTATACTCAAGTCCTTCATATTTTTATAGACATACTTTTTCAAGATACACTTGATCTTCCGATTATGTAATTCCACCTGTCAGCTAGTTTGTGAGTGGTATGGGTGCTAATGTTTTATCAAATCCCATATTGTTTAGGAATCACCTTCTAGGATTTATTATTTAAATTCATCCTCAGGTCAATAAAGAGTAGACGAGGGAATTCAAATTGGGAAATGATGTTTTTATTTATAAATTTCATGACCACTTTTCCTGTGTCATGGGTTGTGGCCTGCGATTCTATCCAATTTGAAACATTGTCCACACCGACCAGGATATAAAGAATTCGATTATAATTTTGAAATAGGACCCTGAAATAAATACCCTAGATGTTGAAGATTTCTACTTCAAGGATAGGGTTCTAGGACTTTTCATGATGTCTCTCAATGGTGCATGTTCACTAGCATCATTCATATATTTGGATAAAACCACTTGTGTCCCAATGGAGTTCAGTCCCAAATAGTCCACCCAAAAGGATTTTATGCATGGTACACTCAGACTCATGATATCTTCCATTTATATATGTATCACTGAATTATTAAACTTATTGAATTTTTTTTCTATGGAATGAAACATCAAATTAATCCATACTTGAGGTGCTTAAATAATATTGGATCATCTTAGTAATAGAAAGAATCATTTTCAATAAACCTGTTCGTATTTAGATAGAATAAGTGGGGTTAGACTATTTTAGTGACATGAAAGTTTGTTATATCAATAAACCATGGTATTTATTTCATATCCACATTGAATATTGTCTAATCAGGGAAATGATATTCAATACCAAGTTCTTCATCATCCTTGATATCAAAAATTGGAATTCTTGACATATATATAACAATGAAAGTTTTAGTCTATTTTTCTTATTTAATAACGATATCATATTTTTATAATAGTAAGATCCACCATACCAGCCTCGATTAGGCATCATTTTAATTCAAAATGTATTTTAAAACATCATGATCAGTGAAAAATATGACTCTTGAGAGTATGAGGTATGACTAATGTCTATCAAATGTGAAGACTACTTCTAATAGATCCTTTTTCTTGGTTGAATATTTAATTTGAACTTTATTTCATATCTGTATGGAATATTAAATTGTAAAAAAATATTTACAACCCACTATCATAAAACAACACCCACAAAAAATTCAATATAATCACACATATTTTAAAAATCTTTGTCCTAGTCAGAAGATAAAATAATAGGATAATCCACCCATATATTTTTGAAGTATTAAATTCTCTCTGACATTATTCACTAAATTTAAATGGAATTTCCTTATAAAATAGGTGTGGTAGTTTCTAGGATATTTTTCTTAAATTAATTAATGAATAAAAAATAAAATCATATGTGCCTTAAAAAAAACTCTTTTTTCTTTTCATTGAAGAGGTTTTAGGTAAATATTTTATGAAATTGATTTTCACTAGGCCGACTTCTATAATTTTCATTGAAATTTAATTTTTGAAGATGATGCCTCCTTGGAATATTAAATGGGATTTATACCAAATTGGAACTAGTAATTTCTCAATAAAACATTGTTAATACAATTCCAAATTTCTTAAACAAACTTCAAAGGATTGAGCATACACAAAAAAATAAACAATGAAAATATCCAGGAACTCATACACCATATCATGAAAGATATGTTTCATACACATCTGGAATTTTCTAGTGAATTTCATATCCCAAATTAGATACTTTGATATGTAAATGTTTTTAATGGAAAAATGAATTTTTTTTTGAAAAATCATCTTGGGAAAATAATTGGATTGTATATCGAATATCCAACCAAAAAATAGAATTCATGCCAGACAAGTCACTCATGAATTATATCAATGAATTGAATAAGGAAGTGATTGTTTTGAGTTTATATGTTGATATTTATATATTTTACACACACTCATCATCTAGTAATGGTTCTATTTGGAAGAAAATAATTTTTATTATTTTTAATAACAGTCAACTATATATATTTGGTATGACTTATAGTGGTTTCACCCGTCTAATATTAGAGATGGATATTATTATACCATAATCAAGAATTTTATGAACATCATTTCTAATAACATAATTTATTGGTGGGGCGATCCACCTTTGGCGTTGGTTTTTTAGCTTTTCAACTTCTTTAAATAGAATATTGTAGGTGCATATCGTGAGAATAATCCCTTTGATATTGGCCGCACCACATGATATTGAATTTTTATATCTCTTCAAGACTTCTATCAGTTTATCTTGTTACACTTGATTCATTTATAAGCTTATGATGAGTGGAAATTATTCTTGGATCTCCATGAATTTTTTACTTTATTTTGATAGGTAGAGGCATTAATTCTGAATTTGGCGGCTTAATGAACAAGTGTGTGAACTATTGGAAGGTGTCTCTCATAAAAGGTTTTATGTAACTTGAATCATTTTATTAACTCCATTATTACTTATCAATATATATATATATATTCTATTTTTAATCCAAAAAATCCATGAAATAATATTTTTCATCACTCGTAAAAATATATTGATAATCAAACGAGTCACCACTTTTCTTAACAGCTTTCACTAGAAAAACAAAAATTGTTCTTCACCAACTCTGAAAATAATTCTTCATTATTTAACATTGATCAACATATTAAAATTTGGGAGAAATAGTCTCCCTAAAATATTGGGGAGATATTGTTCTTCATACATATATTGGATATTGTAATCAATAGGGAATATAAGGCTTCCAAATTTGACTAAGACACCCTCGAGATGTCCCTGATGATACTTGACTAATCGATATTATATATTAAGTTCCAATATATTTATTTTAAATTATTTTGTTAATAATTTTAAAAATTCACACATTGGAATGAGATTTATACATTCACTGAGATCACATAAGGGTTTTCCAAAATTGCATGTTCTTATTGTGCATGTGATCATGAAACTACTGGGGTCTCTCATTTTCAGTGGCAGCTTCCTCTACACAATTTTATATAATTATTCATTAAAATATATTACTCTTAATTCCTATATATTCCTATTTTTAGGATAATATCCTTTAATAATTAAAAATATGTGGGTATCTATGAAATGTATTTAGTAAAGGGAATATTTATGGGGTGTTTCCCAAACATCTCAAAATATTTCATATAGTAATCTTATAAATTTATATATCTCATTATTTCTTGGAATGGAGGAGTAGGGGAACTGTATGATATTTCTCCATTGATAGTTTTCTTTTTTACTTGATCATTTTCATTTTATCAAGATTCCGAATTTTGTTCCACAATGTATTTGTGTGTGTTCTCATCACTGTATTTTTTTTATGATTATTGCACATGATTTTGGTTATTATATAATTTACTAGAAGTTTGTTGTTATTAAAATTTCATTAATTTTATAATCTGAAGAGATATAGGTTTATAAACCTCTCTTTTATGTTTCTCAGTGTTATCGAGAAACAAACCCCGTAATCAGTCCAAAAGAGTCTTAGATATCCGCCATACTTAGTGCTTGATGTTGGAGGAGATAATTAGTTGATTTTGAATCTACATTTATTATGTAATAATGTGAAGTTATAATTTTTTACATAACACAATATTTATAGTTTAATTATTTTACTTTTGAGTTTATGCTTGTTGTGGCTTCCTTGGTGGATCATGATGAAAGTATTACTGATGAGGAGTGGGAAAATGTTGATCCATAGGGGGAAAGGGTAATTGTGGAAAGGGTTGGTTTGGACAATGAGCTAGATTCTAAGGTGGGTACCTAGGTGGAACTTGATTCCATGGTTGTTCATGACCAAAAATTTATTAATAATAATGTTTATTTGGTTGTTTATGTTGTTGAATCAGTCTTTGAGGGTAAAATAACAACTGAAAATTTTGTGGTTGTTGAAACTATTGGGGTTGTATATTGTAATTTAAATAATTACAATTCTGGATATGGGTTTCTTCCATCCATTATTTATGTTTCTGATATGGGTGTAGGCCTCTACACATTTAATATGCCTTAACCTCGATGTCAGGATAAGAAGGTTTCAATTGAGAAGATGGAGGATGAATGGTTTCTAACTTTTTTTGCGAAGACAAAAACATGGGATACAAGGCGGGAAGTCTCTTCTACATGGTGAATTCTATATTGGGGATGCCCTTGATTACTCTATCAAAGACTATCATTGTGAGAGTCCTCATATAGAAGTAATTGAACAAATTTTCGTGACTTGAGAATATGTTTTCCATTAGTGGAAACATTTACCACAATCCATGTAATGGGTTGTATGCCATAGTAATTTTTTTGAAGTTGTAACTACATATCATGTCCATGAATTAGGAACATCGAAGTAAATTATGTAGAGAAATCAAAATCCCTCGAGGCCAATTCAGTATCCAGATGGGTGAATATTTTTTTGTCATTTTTGAGTTTCTAGGTTTCTATGGGTGGGGGATATTTTTATAAAAATTTCTGGGCTAAATCATCCTAGGTAGTGACACACTCAGGGGATTTTCATTTAAGAAAACACTTGTATTTTTCATACAAGAGTAAGGGAAAGTACCTAAACATAATTGTTTATTAAAAGAATCCTTAGTATCAAAAAATTTCATATACTTCGACGAAATTGAATATATGATCTTGTGGATCTTCACAGTGAAGTGCACTGAATTATACCATGTTGTGGATCATATGAATGAGTCAAGTAGGGATTTCAAAGGCATGATCTTGGATGGGAGGACGAACACTTATGGGAATAACACCACTAGTAGTTATTTTTCTTTAGACCATGATAGTGCACTCTTACGAAAATGGTATCACTCCTAGCTATTCGAGAGGCACATATTGAGGTTTTTAGTGATTGATCAGAACTAGATTGTTAGAACCATCCATGTTTAAATTATGATGTGAAAAAATGTACCTCTATATTTTGGGTTCTAAAAGAAGTGGTTCTTGACATTATAGGATCCTTGAATTTTTCATAGGGGCCTTGATATTAAACTAGAAGAAAATTATGGATGAAGGATCTTGTACATGTGCGGAAAATGTTACTGGAAACAATTAAAGGAGGAAGTGAAAGGCAATAATTGGTTTGTTCCAAAGGCCACCACATCGAAATTAGTCTAAAAAACAGTTTCAAATTTTTACCAAACTATGTAGTATAATTTATTACACATGGGAATATTTTACTAGAAACTTATGAAAACTAAATAGCACTACTATGAAGATATATAGAATAGTGGATGTTCAAGGTCAAACCCACATGGATGAGTTGGAAATGGCTAGTGAATTCAAAATTGGAACCTAATAGTGGATCAATCACACAATTCTAAGAAGTTTGGTATTTAACAATGTAATTTTATGGAAATTTAATTAGTGGAGAAAGAGTTTGTGATCAAATTCAGGGATGCTACACATAGGATAACAAAAAATATAACAAGAGTGGGTCCATTAGAGTAAACTATGTGGTCATTAAAAATTCATTAATTTATATTTAAACTAGAAAATTGGATATACTTAGATATAAAATATCTATTTATTCAATATGTCATTTTAACCCATACTCATTATGTGTGACTACAAAATCTAGAAACAATTAAAACTATAGTTATAGTTTGGTTCATTTTAATTAGGTTGGGGTTCTTCCTTTGAAACCTCCTAGTCTTGCTCATGAAAGGGAATGAGATATGATTTTAGAAACAACCTAATTAATTAACCAATAAATTACCAAGGTTTTTATTAAAAATTCAATTAACTCTTTGATACCCCAAATTTCGATCCCCAACCCAAGACGATTTAGCTACACATGGAAAAAGAAGTATTAAATATTCAAAAAATCAACTTAATTGAATCATACGTGGATGGTTCATAGTAATTAAGAATAAAATTTTAGTTTATTTTAATGAAAATAATAAATGAAATCACAACACATGTCTAAAGAAAGAAATTTAACCATGACATATACAGAAAAAATAAACTACTGGAAGTTACAGAAGAAATGAAAACAAATTTAAGTGGAAATAAGAATATAGAATTTCATGAATGGAAACACCATAGAAACATCCATATCAATAACAAGAATTAAATGGGAAAAAATAATGAAAATAAATGAAAAAAATTAAGTTGTATAAAAAATATTGGTCATTGGAATATAAATAGGCTGCACTACCTTACGACATAAATAAGTTTTACACCATAAGTCCTCTTTAATTTCAATATTCTCGAAGGATTATTCCATATGTTATGGTTTTATTCTATAAAGGATATATTTTTAGTATCAGGTTCTTTTATATATTTTGGATTTATAGCTTTAGAAAAGAAATTATGTTCTTTGATCCTTGAGGATTTTATGATGTTATTAGACCTCTTACATAATAAATCATATTATTTTGGAAAATTTTTATGGATTGAACTAGTTTTTTTATTTTGGTCTGTAATTGGAAAATCAAAATGGATTTACAGTGTCAATGGATTTTTATGACATAAAAATTACTAATATTTTAAAAAATAGTAAAACCCTAACTTTTTCATCTTTACCTTTAATTAACGTCAGAAACCCACTAGAAATCAAGAAAAACTAGTAAAAAAGAAACATTAATCATAATTATTTGAGTTCAAATTATATATATGAATTTATATTTTCATTATTGTATCAAAATTGGTATTCCTGAACTAGTTGAACAAAAATGGGGATGTTGTAAGAAACAATTCAAGACTTTGGGGTAAATGGTATTCTCAAGTTGAAGAAATATATTTTGATGAGACCTTTCCAATACTATAAAATCTTTAATGTATTAAAATTAATAATTATTTTATATCAAAAATGAAATAAAAGATATTATTATTGAATATAAATTCAAACTTACTCAGTGGTTAATTTTATAATGATATTTATATTGAAAAAACTTATGAAATATATCTTGCTGAAGAAGATAATTGTATATGCATGATGAAAACAAATTTTTATGGGTTAAAATAAAACCTGATATCTTGGAATTATAATCTATATGCCTACTTAAAGATATTTAAATTTAAAAAGGTAAGAGTGTAAATAAATTCCTATATAAAAAATGAAAAATATGTATCCCTCATTGTGATTGTTTATGTGTATAATATTATATTTTTGAAAAATTAATAAAGAGTTTGTGATGTTTTTTTAAGAGAATTTTTTTTTATTTTAAATGGATATTATTGGTTAGATGAAATATTTTATGGGTATAAAAATGTATCATAAGGAAGATCATATATTTATCTCTCAAGAGAAGAAACTCGTGACAATAAAATTTGAAGATGAATAAGAAATAAAAGTATCATTGAAAAACTAAATTAAAGTATAGTTCAGTTGAAAGCTATCTTATTGTTAAATGAAGAAATTATTTTATAATTATAATAGTATGAGAAGTACTATAATATTTTAGAGACACGTTGTAACCAAACTGAAAGGATATTTCATTCTCATTATACCTAAATGTTGACAGTAGTGGGTCGTATGGTCTTAGTGAAATATAATTCTTTCTAAGGGTTAGCCTTTTTTTGAGAGGTGAACATTTTAAATATTATTTTACCTTCATTTGTGTGTTTTCCATTGATCTAAATTGACTCAAACAAATGATGATTATTATTTCAAGAAGGAATATAAAAATAAATTAAATCCTTAATTCACCCCTCACCTTAATGATTTTTATTGACCTATGAGTGCATATTCATGTGGTATGAGAGACAGATTCCCTCTATTTGTTATATATTATTATAGGTTTTGAATTTATCTTAGGTAGAAGATTTTGTTAAGGAATTTATGGTGTATATAACCAAAAACCATAATTTATTGAACTATAAGGGGATTTTTAGTTTTTATTGAAACAATTACTATATCCAGAAGGGTTTGATTCTAGTTTTTCCTCTATCTATAACATTGAATGTGTTGGAGGATTTAATTGATGGGTGTATCCCATATAATGATAACTTCATTATGTAAGTATATAATTGAATAAATCTTGATAAGTATGGTCATTCTCAAAATTCCATTTTTTCATCTTTATTAAAGAAATATTTTCTCCATATAATGGGAATTAGGACAACCAAGGTTATATGGGATAATCTCTAGAATATACATGAAGGTAATAATGACATAAATAGGGTAAAATTCACATTTTGAGAATAAACATTGAAGATAAAAAAATAAAAGATGAAATAATTATATATTGATTCTTTATAAGGGTATATGGAATTGTGAGAAAATTCTCATGTTTTGGTGATAATTTGGAAGATAAAACTATGGTGGAGAAGATAACTCATATCCTACAATATATTTTTGATGCTAAAGTTTATTATTGGAATATAAAGATCTAGGAAAACTCCATTTTGATGGACTAAACAATATTTTAATTGCCTATGATATGGTAGAATTATTTTTTTAAGAAGAATGGTAAGGTTGAAAAATAAATATCTTTAAAATCCGAAAAGTTGGATAATTATTAAAAGAACATTAATAAAGATGAAGATATTTATTTAGCTCATATTAATATATGGATATGTAGTTTAAAAAAATGATTTCTCTGATATCATAAAATTTAAAAAGGTTTAAATAAAGGTTAAAGGAAAATCTTTCACTCAAATGTTATAAATGTAGGGAAATTGGAAAATTTTCTTTAAATTAATAAAAGTTAAAAAATATGGATATTTTGATTAATATAATGAAATACAGAGAATATCCATTTAAAGTAAATAATAAAAGGCTAAAAATTCAAGGATTTATTCAAAAGTAAAAATATATTTTTTTCAATAAATTATGAAGATAAATTTATTATCCATGTATAAAATCATTTATAAAGAAGAGAAAGTTGAAACGTTTTGTTGAATTGAGAAAAAAATTTAAATACTAATTTAAATTACAAAGAATTCACTTGTGATGGAAGTAGAGAATCTGGGAGTGATTATTTAATTGATATGGAATTAATAATTAATAGATAATTTAAGGAAGTTTTTTAAAAGATCTCAATTATGGAGAAGGATATCAAAATTAAGAAGAAAAACAATAAATCTTATATAAAAACTGAATCAATCTTCAAAGAAGAAAATTGAAAACCCCTGAAAGAAATTTATAATTTTAATATATTAAATTTTTATGATAATAATACAAAAATAAAGATGAAATAAAATTAAATTATAAGGAAAAAGAGATTTACATTGTTCTAAAAAAGGTAATAGAGGCTTGAATGAAAGTTAATAACATCATATTCAACTTCCAAAATTCTATACATGAATTTGGAGAAAGATATGTAGAAAAGATTTGAGAGGAAAATTTTTATCCAGAAATATTTCATACACAAGGAATAAAATATCTTAACAATTACAATGAATATAATGAGAATAAGAATCATTTGAATATGGTCAATTTTGAGGTAAAAAAAGGGAATGTCTGAAATATGGAAAATTTAGGAACTATAACATGAATTTCAAAATTAAAATAACTTATTAATTTAAAAGTCTAAAAATAATAATACATTGATTAATACTATTTCATGTTTAAACATTAAGTTTGGTTTGAAACAAGGATCCAAGATTGGTGACACAAATAAGCAAGGAAAAAAACATTCAACATCTGGACAGTAGTCTATCTACATATGAATGTATGCCTTCTATGGATACTAATGGAACTATAGAGGATTAAAACAGTTGGCATTTGGTTCAATTATAAAAATATTTCTTTTATTAAGATGATTTGGAGTCAAATATTAAGGGGGGGGGGGTGATTCCACCCTCTCAAAATATAAAACATAAGAAACAAATTAGAAATTTTGGACAGAAATTGTAGAATAACATTCATGTTATATGGGAAGCCTGTGGAAGGTTTTACCAACTGAATCAACATGAAATTTAATGCAGAATCATACTATTTTCTTAATATAGTATAATTTATAATACTCAAAATCCATATAATATGAATATTATATTTAAAAATAAATCTTCAGTATTTAAAGTGGAACTAAAAGCATCCAAAGGTGATAATCCATGGATTTGAATAGTGGATGTTGCACTCAAATGATAGGTGATTTAAAAAACCTAAAAGGTATTGAAAAATAAAAGTACAGATCATTTACCTTTGGAATTGATGGGTAACTCAAAATGAGTGTTGTTGTATTATCTGGGATAGGGAATGATTAATTAAAATCCTAGAATACATTATTTACCGAAGGATATAAAAACAATTTTCATAGTCTGTCTCAATTATGTGATGAAGGGTGTAATTTTATCTTTCAAAATTAGGGTTTTATTCTAAGTATATTTGAATATGGTTTTATTTTTAGAAGAGTTCTATGAACAATGGGAAATTTGTTTCAATTAGGTGATGTTGGATATTCATGTTACTTGATCAGGAAAGAGGAAAATATACTATGGAATAAAAGGATTTGTTATATTGATCAAAAGAACATGAGCATGATAAAATGAAGTGATAATGTTCATGATATTACTATACTTAAAATAGATAGGAATTAAATGTTCTCAACATGATAAAATTTAAATTTTGTTAACTCTCTATACAAGAAGGTGGATATTTAATAAATTCATCTATTAGAGGTTATATATTATGAAATTTGTGGGAAAAATGAGGAAGTTATCAATAAATAGATACAAGTATTGTATTCAATTTATTGGTTAGTTAAATCAAACTTCTTATACCATTTTTATGAACCATAAGTTATATTCTATTAAATTTCTCAAAATAGTTATAAGAAGTTTTGTGAAGGAGTTTAGTTTCTCCTAAAAGAATATGTATACAGATAATGGTTTCGAGTATACAAGTAGAATATTTGATGATTATATCGGTAATAATGGTATTAAAAATGAACTAAGTTCACTATATACACCATAAAAAATGTGTTTTATGAATGAAATAATAAAATTTTAGTGTATATGGATTATATAATGTTGATAGAGCCTGATTCCTCCTGGTATTTTTGGAGACATGCTAATGGATTAGAAGTTTATTTTAAAATCGATTCCTATACATTAGAAATTTATTCATATCCCTATGTGAGATATATTATAAAAACTCTCAATGTTTGAATTATATTATATTGTTTAGAAGTCCCTACATTATTAATGTTAAAGTTGAACAACTTAGAATGCTTGAACAAAGAATAATTGATGGTATCTTCTTAGGATATACTCAAAATGGAAGACGATATCACTGTTATAACCAAAAGACAGGGATAAATGTTGATTATATTTTTGTAAAGGTTTTGGGAAACACATATAAATAAATAACACATGAAGAAGAAATTTATAAAAGTGACGGAGATGAAGTTGTTTTTTCAAATAGGTTAAATATGTTTTAGAATTAAATGTAAAAATTGGTGATGTGGAGGTTGTAGAATCACATTCATCCATTTTAAATGATGTGTATAAACATTTTCTATCACTTACAATGTTGAGAAAATAGGTTGAGTGAATAAATTATTGATGATTAAGGATATCAAGTTCAAACAAGGATAAAATTGAAGAAACAAAATGCACAGCTCACTATTTTAGTGGGTTGGACCAAGAGATAATTAATTATATTTTTATATTCAATATTAGTTAGATTATATGAATTTAGATTTAGACCAGATATAGTGGAATGAAATATGAAACTTTATTTCCCTTTATAGAAAAAGAATTATCATTGGAACTAAATGGGTAATTCAAAACAATTTTAATGAAATGGGAGAAGTTGTAAGAAACAATATAATACATTTTTATTAAGGGTTTTATGAGGTAGAAAACATAAATTTTTATAAGACTAGAGGAAAAATTAGAAACCATTTGAATTTTTATTTATATTACAACACATAGGAAATAAAAGATATTTAAGTGGATTTCAAGTATACCTTCCTCAATGGTGAATTGGGATAAGAGGTTTATGTTGAACATACCTTTGGATTCCCACTTAGGGAAGATTATAATTATGTATGGAGGTTAAAAAGGATTTATATGGGTTTAAGGAGACCCCAATAACTTGGTATTCCAACATAGATTCCTACTTATAGTATTTTATATTTAACAAGGGAAGAGTGTAAATAAATATATACAACAAAGTTGAAAAAAAGGTTTATTCCATTGTTATTATTTATGTAGAGATATTATATTTTCTAGAAATGAATAAAGGGTGTGTAAAAATTTGTTTTATAGAATAATAATTTACTTTTAATGTTTATTATTGGTGTGATAAAATATTTAATAGGTATAAAAATCAATTAATAAAAAGATCACATATTTATATCTCCAAATAACTATTCTTGGGAAATTCTAAAGATGTTTTTCATGAAGTATTGAATGTCAGTTTCCACTCCCATTTTATTGGGAACTAATATATAAAACTGTATGAATGAAATAATTTGGATCTAATAGAATTCTAGAATTTTATTAGATAGTTTTTTATACTTGAAAATTTCAAGTCTGGATATTTTATATAATTTCTAGGTTTAATTATACCCAAGAAGAGTCTCATTTCATGGATGTAAATAAGATTATCATGTACATTAAATGAAAAAATAATTTTAAATTGAGATATTAAAAAATGATAACTTAACCTATTTGTTTATAATGATGAATATTGGGAATTAAATATTGATATTAAAATATCTACATATGGTATATTTTTCTTTTATAAAGATAGGTATCTATGGAAGTACACTAAGATGAAAAGTATAGTCACCTTGAGCATATTATATGCTAAGTACATTTCTTCAACCCATTTCGTAAATTAGTTGACGTGAATGAAAACAAAATTAGATGATATTAAGGTTTATGTGGATCTTTCACTTGTTATTTCATGTGTTAATAAATGTTTTCTAATTTTATTCTGGAATCATATTTAAAATTCAAGATCCAATCTCATTGATATAAAACTTCACTTAATCAAAAAATTTTGGAATAAAATGTGTTGAAGATGGAATTTGTTCTAAAAAAATAAAATGAATGATATTATCTATAAAAAATTGTGATAAGATTATTTTAAATTTTTAAGGATGATTATATGGGTTCAACCTCATTCCTCTCAAGGATACGGTTGGTTGATTCAGTCCCCTATCTCATTCTATTTTTTGGATTCTTAGTGTCAATGTTGGAGAAAAATGACAATAAAAATATGATTATTCCTTTATTTATTTACATGAATATGGGAGTGAATTGTTTTAACATTAATCCATTGATATATGTTTTCTAAATGGTGTTATATATTTTATTTATGGGGATCATGTATTCCGAGGCACTTATTAAAAGGGGAAAGTTGTGAGGGAAAACATGTAACATATGAGTCATGATAAACTATTTTAAAAACTTTTGTTTGAATATGTGTAGTAATATACATGAATCAATTTTTATATAGATTTAATATATATATTTCTTGGAATTGAAAATTTGGTTTAGTCTAAAAAGTGTTGGTTCTTAAGTGGTATATAAAATTATATTTCTAGTGATATCAAAAAATTAGAAAAGTTTATTGTTTTTTAAAAGTGGCATTAAGAGGATAAATCGATGTGAAAGTATGAATGTAAATCAATATTTAATGTACAATATGATATTATTATTGAATGTTCTTGTTTCCTATATATAGTTCTATCTATTAGGTGACTAATTATTTAATGGCAATTTATTTATAAATGCTTTGAGTTTGAATGTGATTTATGTTATCTGGTTTCCAAAAAATTAAGAAGGGGAAATTTTTGATCGCAAGAGCTATTTGGAAGATGTTGAGTACATTGGGATATTTTTGAGATAAGATGTTTCCTATATTATTTTATAATATATATAAATATGATTAAATGGAGATTTTGAAGTGGATATAATGGGTGTGTTTTCTTTTGTTTTTAAAAATATAAATCATGTTCTAAATCATATAAAATAAATCATAATATGTGATTTGGAGATCTTATGGATGTTTAGAAGAGGTTGGAAAAAATTTGGAAGTTTTTTGAAGTAATTATTTTGTTTTATGAATAATTATTGGATTCCAATGCTGAAAATGAATAATTTCGATGTATGACTATGTAGGAGCCATATCCCACATCATAAGAATCATTTCAGTATAAGAGGCATCAATATTTGGAAATGGAAATGCATCAAATGAGTCATCCTGGATTTATAAAGAGTAAATACTGACTTTGGAAGAGTCACATAGAATTATAAAAATTATATTATTTACTTTCTAAGGGCCATGTACACTTTATAAGTGTAATTAAATACTTTAGAAATGTTGATCTTATATCAGAGGCTTAAAATTAGAGTTCATGAGATTAAACCGATACTTCGTAAGAGTAGTATACGACCCATTGGAATAGTGAACTAGAATTTAATAAGAGAAAAGTGGAACTTCAAATGAGTAAAATTAGATTTCATAAAATTAACTTGTGACTTTTTAAAAAACATACACATTGTCTGATTTTTTCAACTCTATTGAATGAAAAAAAATTCTAGATTTAATATTTTGATGAAATTAAATATTCCAGATGATGCTAAAGATATTTGAACATTTATTAAAAATTAAATAATAGTGTTTGGGAAACAATAAAGGGGAGAAAAATTTATTTTCAATAATGAACAAGTTAGGTCACAAATAAAGAAAAGTAGTTATAAATATAACCACTTATACATGATGTAATTCATGCAACTACACAAAAATAACCTAGAACAAAATTCAAAAAGAAGAATAATAAGAAACGGGAATATTAATCTGATGTTGGAAAATTTCATAAGTTATTAATTCTAGTTTTAAATTAAAATTTAATTTCAAACATTTTTTTGATGCTGGTGTGAGATAAAAATAATATCATGCATAAAAAATGTTGATAAAAAGAGAGAGACTATTCTCTATAAAAATTATCGAGAATAATTTTTAGAGAAAGAAAAAATAAGAATAGGTTGGGAAATTCAAACAATTATAAGGGAATAATCATATGATAGTACATGTTAAATAAGAAAAAAGAAAAGTAGTATCATATTATTTCTAAGAATGTATAGTTCAGTTGGATACTTTCCTATTATCGAAAGAAAAAATTATTTTATCATTGTAATAGTGCGGGAAGTACATTGATAGTACGGAGACTTATTGTAACATTGATACAAAGATATTACCTTATTGTTATACCTACATCTTGATACCAGTGGGTATTACGGTCTCAATGATATATAAATTATATAAAGGATTAACCTTCTCATTTTGAGCGTTAGTCCATAAAAATCTGTTATTCCCTTTATGCGTGTGTGTATTTAGAAGTGATCTAAATTAAAATTAATTATCCATGAGGGTTGTTTCAAGAATTTAATTATAAAAAAAATTAAATTATTTATTCACTACCCCTCTAAATATTTTACACATATATGGGGGAGCAAGTTCAGACGAAATATTTAATAAAAACTATTCATGTATTTTGGAATTCAAAACATTCAAGGATAAAAGTTTTTTAGACCAGTTATGGAGTGTTATTGTTAACTTTCATGTTTTAAAAGGTTTTTGTTTTTAGATAAATCCAAAACCATAAGTATCTTATTAAATTTATGTTGGTGAATTCATAAAATTAATGAAAATTTTCCTTGTATATGTAAGTTTTATTTTATTATAATGGGAGCACTTAGTTAGGATGAAAGTGATATGTGTAAGCCTCATTTTAGGTCTTCATAAAAATTCTTTTGTGTTTCATATGAATCTTCATGTTTATATAAAAATAATTTCTGGTCTATTTAATAATCATTCTGTGTTTCCTATGATTTTTTAGCTCTTAATAAGACTAATTTTCTGTCTTTTTAAGGATCATTATTCTATGTGTAAGCATGAATCTAAATCTACATATTAATGAATGCTCTATGTAAGGGTCATTATAATCTATTTAACCATAATTGGTGTCTGTGTAATGATGAATCCAAATTTTTGTAGGGATCATTCTAGTTTGGTATAAGGATGAAGGGACATGGTATGTGATGTGTGTCAGGGTCGTTCATTTGTGTATTTTTATGGATGGATTTATCGAGAAACAATTATTATGAATGTTTTTAATTTTTGAGATGACATAAAATTTATACACTTTGTTTCAAGATTTATTTTATAAGTAAACATATAAAAAAATCCTAGAAAATTGAGAGTCCTATTTTATTTGGGAAATAAGATATAATTCATAATAACATGAAATAGTAACACAACGAAATTAGGTAAAAACTACATAACATCCCCTTGTACTGATCTTATAATAATGTATAGTATATTATGGGGAAAAAAACAAGAACGAGGTGAGATTTGAATCCTATCAAGGTAATAAGAAAACCATTCAATGAAGTATTGTTTTACATGTGATTCATGAGGCAAAACATGGTGTCATTAATATGGGAAAATCATAATCATGAACATCAAAGAATGGCATAAGATGATAAAACCAAGGAAACATATGAATGTTGGATCTATATAAAACATCACATCATAAGATTATTCCATGGATAAAAATAAGGACATACTAATATAGTGTTATTCTGATAATATCTCATACACTATAAATGGTATCTTAATAGATAAAAATATTAATTAATGAATTGGAGGTATATATAATTTCATTCCCACCAACCACATTCATATCTTTTACATGCATTTCTATGCTACATAGATCACACAAAATGAGAATGTATTTCATTGATTTAAATCCAATATTAATGGAATGTGGGATTGAAACATGGAATTCCCCAATAAATTACTTTTAGGTACAACTATGTAAATACCCTTTGTTTAAAAAGGGGATGATTACTCATAATAGAAAATTTTTCCATGGAAAATAATGTAATATTTTTCACAACATAACATGTGTATATAATGTATTGTGGAAGGTGTTAATGAGAGTGAGATGTCGCCTCTCATTACTAGGTAAATATATGGGAAATAAATGGATGTGTAAAAACACACTTCAAAATGGAAAATTTCAAATAAAAAGGATAGATACAAATAAAGTACATGAATAAAGAGAAAGAGGAAGATAATCCCTTATATGAGAGGTTGCTTTTAAAATCATGGGAGAATCTTTTGAAGATATTTGAGACACCTTGGGATGGATTTAGAGAAGTACAGGTAGAGGAAATTATTTATTTAAGGATTTGGAGTGAAGATGAGGGGGGGTTTAGGTGGTCATTTATTAAAAATGATAGGGGAATTCTTTATTAATTTCAAAACGTACGTTTTAGACTGTAAGTAATAAAATTATTAGAATAATAGACCTTACTATGGTTTTTTACATGGTTTCTACCAAAGAGTATTGGTTTCAAATATTTTATAAGGCTTAGAACCTAGCTCATTAAAATAATACCATTCATGATGTTGATGTGTGTCTTGTTCAGAATGAACCATTTTTTAAAACATGAAAATATAATATTTGTTTTGCAGGAGTCATTATAGCTTTGTAAAATAAAACAAATTACATCCAAAATACATTAATTTTATGGGAAAAAATATTTTTTTGTATTCCATTTATGTTATTCATTAAATAACTTTTATACCATTATGATGTGATAATACTTAACATATATTAATAACATATTTAATTTTTACCCAAAAACAAATGACACTCTTAGAAAATTAAGAAAAAATTAACATTGGAAAATTTTTACATGCTGATTTCAAAAAGGATATTTATTTTTCCAAAAATAATCTTATAAATATTAGAATATACCCTTTAAAATAATAGTCCTTATTTATTGAAAAATACTATTTTTTATGATACTTACAAATTTTTAACCCTTATAAAAAATTACACGGGGATTCATTAAATTATAATATCATTTGTATTTGAATGTTATTTAATAAGTCTATTTCATGAAGATAACTTTTATTTCCAAAAATCATAGATTTATCAGAAAGTTTATTTTAACTAAAAATATATATGGGTCCTAAAAAAATCTCTTTTGTATTATTTATATCAAAATCTAATTTTTATCAAACTCAATATATAATTATGTAGGTATATAAAGTGATAATGAAAAGGGGTTAATATAATAATTATTTTATTTAAAAAAAAGTTAAAAATTCATAATACTAGGGTCTAGATACATAACCACTTATTACACCACTGTAAACCCAAGCGGAAAGGTGTGCGATGGTAGTACATTCTTACAGTGGTTCATCAGACATGGTTTCAACATTGATATCTATAATCTTGAAGTTATCCCACAAATGGTTTCACATGATTTTCAGTTATTGAATATTTTATTGGGATTTTATAAGGTAAACAACATGTGATTCCATCTCCCTCATAAGCTCTGATAAATGGGCTTCACATGGAATGATCCTACTAGTTGAGGCCATTGATTCTTCCTTATATATAAATTCTACTTTATTATAACCCTCAATATATACTAATCTTAATGATCACTATAAAAAAGATTTATTAACAATGATTATGATTTTTAATGGTATTTTAATCATCAAATTCAAATTATGGATACATTTTATAATGGAAAAAATAAAAAAAAATATAGGGCATTCATTTTAAATATCTAAATTATTGAATAATACATATATTCATTTATGGGGTAATTTCATTTATAATGGTTTGGAAAATTAAATCCCCCTTTTGAAATTTCTCCCAAGAAATTTCATTTCCTAAACTAAAATAGATGAGGGTACTTATAATTCATTGCCTCTTTTAGTTCCCGCATTACCTCCACAATCTTATGGTTCTTCCATAGAACTTTAACAAGGTGAGTTCTCTTTTTTCATAGAATTTTATCTCCACGGTTTAAAATATTCACTGAGTACTCCTCATATGAAACAAAATTCACCAAAGGACCACCTCTAGTTTTTTTCATGTGAGGCATGTGGTATGTACTTCCTTAAGATATATTCATGGAACCGATCCGGTACTTGAGATAGATTTAGTGTTGTTGGGAAAAAATCCCTCAAGGTAACATTTTAGCATTTTTGGGTTTGTTGTGTTTGTTGAAAAAGTAGGTTTTCATGGTGAATTTTCGCGTTCTAGAGATGCTTTTGATAATCCATGTTGACAAAGAACCAGGAAAAATAAATGGATGATCTTGAGGTGGTGCAAAAGAATAGATACAAGGTGGCACTTTTTCCCAGTGTTTGACAAATTTTTGGGATCCAAAATTTTGAGTTTGGTGAGGATTGTATAAAGTGCATTTCTTTGAAGATATCATAAAAATTGTAAAATGCATGAGTTTCACAAACATATCATTCATGACGTGTATTTTAAAAAAACATGAAGAATAGTCATGGTGATCTCTACGAGTTTGAAGAGTTTTGAGAATGGAAGAGGTGAAGAGAATTGAAAGGGAGCATTGTGGTGACATGAAAAATTTTATAGAGAGAAATATAGCAATGAAATATTTTAATGGTTCTTTGCGAAGGTAAGATTCACCATATAGATGATTTTGAACGATCCAGAAATCACACCAGAAAAAGTAGAGCTCCACATTTGACTACGCCTATAAATAATAAGCTACCCCTTTTCATTTTGGATGAGCTTAAGAGATACAATCCAGAGTCATTTTGATTTTATGAAGAAAGGGGTTCTCTGCAAAGCATTGTTTCAATGAAAATATTGAGATTTTCAAAAATACATTCCTAGTATTTACCAAACTGAAAGAATCTATATATTGAGAGCTTCATGAAGATGGCATGTTTTGTGTTGTCTATTGTGCATCACGAAGGAAGTCACTATCTTATGGATTGCGTTATGTGACAACTTGAGATCTAAAAAAGATAGAGCTATACAAAGGATTGGGCTCTGCCATGTCTTGAGCTCTATGAAGTAGTGTGCTCTGCGAAGCAGTGAGCTTTGCAAAGGTGTGGAATTTGAGAAGAGGATGGAACTTTCTGAAGGCTTATTTGAGCTTTAAAAATAGGGATCTTTTCAAATAAATGATATTTGAAAAATTATTTCAAAGGTTATTTCCCAGTGTTTAGTGGAAAATGGGTATTCATCAGCAGATGAAAATAGGGCTTCAATAGAGCATCTACATACAGTGGAGGATGCATTCATTAGAGATAATGAAAGTACCTACAAGTCTCTAAAATATGAGTGGATATTCTAAATAATTAGTCATATCTCTTCAGTTGAGAGAGTAGTAAGCTTTAAAATTGTGATTGGTTGTAAACAAGGAGGGATAATGAGTTCACTCCAAACTTTTTAAACATTAGTGTGCTAATATTGGATTTGGTACATTGGCACATCGCCACTGTATGATCCTTGGAAGTATCCCAGTGAGGGTGAACAAAGTAAAATAGCTATGTGTTATGTATTCTTTAAGGATTTTTCATACTCTTCAAAGACAAGGAGATAGAAGAGAGTTTTTTTCTAACAAAAAAAATAAGATCAAAAGGGGTAGTTGTCTTAATCTTTCATTCCCTCATTCATCCCACTCTCAGGGTATCTATCCTAGTGGGCGTAACATGTGTGAGTGCAAGTAAATATGCCACAACTAAAATTTGATCAAAGATATTGAATGGGATGACATATCTAGGAGTAAGCTTTCCCTTTTTCCCAATCCTCATGAATTTCATCCACAATGATATATAAAGGAACAAATAATTCTAATATCAATATTTAGATCTCATTGATGATTTTCTGTATAGATTTTCTATCAAAACTGTGCATATTTCATATGAATATGAATGTTTTAAACCATATACATAAAATATTGGATATAAGTTGGTCCCATAATCTTCATCCCTCCATCTTTATCCCATTATGTTGGATTCAAAAAACTATCCTATTAAAGAACCTCATAAGGTTCCATTCAAATATAATAATTGAAACTGTTGCTATATAAGAAATCCACTTGGAGGAGTTATTTGTAACAAAGTATTTGGACATTCATTGAACATGAACTCAGCATATCCTATAGAGTTTCTTTGTTTCTCTTAGATTGACCATCGAAATGAGGATGATAAACAGTATTGAAACTCAGATTTGTATATATAACCTGATAAAGTCTTCTCCATAACATTGAGGTAAACCCTTGATATTGATATTATAATATGGATAGAGGTACTACATACAAACTCACCACTAATATATATATATCATAGAAATTTGTTCAAGTGAAAACCATCCTTGATATAAATTAAATTAAATGACTTTATAAGAAAATATACTACCACTAAAATGGAATTATGGCTTTTAGATGTCCTAGGGAGTCGTGCAATAAAGTTCATGGTTATGTTTTCCCAATTCCATTATGGTATGGGAAATAGTTACATCATACCCTTAGACTTATTTCATTCATCCTTGACTTATAGGAATACTAAGTAATGTGATACAGATTCCATAATCTCCATCTTCATCTTATCTCACTAGATTTTTGGATATAAATTTCTACACATCTCAGTGAACCAGGATGGATAGAGGGGGATAATTATTAAAAATCGTCCCAAATTTCCTTCTTTATTTCTCTTTTATATGGGACACATATCGAAGTTTCAATCCTTATGAATTCATCTTTAGAAAATTATAACTCTATAATATTCACTTTATTTCTCTATAGCTTATCATATCCTTTTTTGGCCCCCTTGATCTTCTCAATTATATATAGTTGAGCCGTTATTTGATCAAGGTAGAATGAAATTACATTTATGATCCCCATGTCTATCCATTAATGTATTAGAATATTTGATCTATTTTAATCCTCATCATGGATAAGGTTGTAGGATCCTTTCTTCTTAAAGAATTTACAAATTTATTCACCTTCTAAGGATTTCAACGGATTGAAAATTCATATTTCTTGATCAAATATTTCCACATTCATTAGAGAATATTGGGCTTCATTTTTTAAAATATATACTTGAGGATCTTATAATTTTTATGTATGTGACACTTCATCCTATAGATATAATGTTATTGAATATTCAATATGGATATAACCAATACCAATTCCAAATCATGGAACATGTAGTTATTCTCATTGATCTTTAGTTTTATAGAGGCACATTCTATCACCTTTTCAATTTTCATGAGTGAAAACCCCAATTTATTTTTAAATTCATCACTGTAGATAAATATACTTCCCCAATGGTGGGTAATGTTAGAATAGGTTTAGTTTTTAGACTACAATTATACTCTTTAAATATCTCCTCACATTCACTAATCTAGAAAAACATTACTCCATTTAGAGATTTCTATGTTAGTGGGTTTGATAATCATGAAAAGTTTCTCAAAAATAAATGAAATTACTCATATAATCTAAGGGAACTATGGATATTTGTCATAGATGTTGGTCTTGTCCATAATTCAATTGCCTATATCATTGATGGATTCATAATTATCCCTTTGTTGGTGATACACTTCCATAATAATGTTACTTGCACTATACAGAACTCGAATATACTATACATCACATATAACATTTACTATCACAAGGTTTTCGGTAAAAATTTTAAATTCTACCGATGCTAATCCTTTATTTTGGAGTATATAAGAATATCTTTAATAAATAGATCCAAATGTTTTGAGGTATTCCCTAAAACTCTATTCATTATTTCTATAAAGATAGTTGGACCATTAGTGAGTCCAAATGGAATGACTATGAACTCATAGTTCCCTTACCTTATACAAAAATATAATTGGGGACATTATCTTTCATTATTACTTGATAATATCCCAACCGAAGATCATTCTTAGAGAAGAACTAGTATCCATGCGGCTGATATAAAAATTCATCAGTATGTGGTAGAATATACTAGTTTCTTATCAAAATAATTTTGAGATCATGATAATTAATTCTGATGTACATTAACACATCCTTTTTCCATGAAGAAAGGGCCATAACACCTCATGATGAAGCACTGGTTCATAGAAACCCTTTTTCCAGATTATCTTATAGATTCTTCTTCATCCCTTCAAGTTAAATAGTGGCCATTCAATATGGATTTTTGAATATTGGAAAATATCCAAGTATAAGTTCGATCAAGAACACAACCTTATGATTAGGAGGAATAACACATAATTATTCAAGGAACAAATAAACATATTATATTACAGTGGGAAAGTTATTAAGGATGATATTTTCATTATTATTAATCATTTATTTTATATTCTCTTTCTCATAAGGCAACAAAATCCATTCTTTAGATGAATATTCCAAATGAAATCCATCATCTTACTAAAATTTGTATAGAATTAGAGGGTGATTCCTGATACGAAGATTTATTTTCTTCAACCAAAACTTATTTTGGATTTATACAAGGAAATATAATGTATACCTTATATAAAATCGAATTCTACTAAAGGTAGTATCACAAGGTTTTCTAAGAAAATGATCATATAAATATTGACAGTAGAGAAGTTATATACTTTTGATGTAATAATTGACCCAATTTATAATTTCAAAAATAACTCAACTTATATATTTTGATTTTGAATTTTCGTAGTTATACTAAACTTGAATGATATTAAGTAATGCATAGAAGAAGAATAAAATAGAATGTTCTATATTCTTTAATGAATAAATAGTTCACTTGTCCCTACTTTTTTTTCAATAACCAAATTAGTAGTTATTATGGAATATGTTATACCTTTATATATTTTCCTTAAAGGTTATTTTCTTTGGTTATATTATACAACCATTGGATACATGCATTGGTTATTATAGTGTCATTGTTCCTTGAATTTTAAACACTAAAAAATAGGCTAAGGGTTTGTTTGAACTTCATTTTCTTAAATTACATCGGTGGGTTTCTATATATCTCATCAGTATTCTATATCTTGGTTCGCTCCTTACAAACCCAAAATTATTTCCTTTTCCCCTTTTGGATATTTTCAGGATGTTTTTTCCTACACTATTGATTATTTGGAAGTTAGAATCTCTTACCACCATGATATATCTCTTTTTCTCCCATATAATTAAACTAAACTCTCTAATTTGTATCTCCATTCCTATGGGATCATTTAGATTCCCTAATCTACATTTCGACTTTGAAAGAACATCATAATTTTTTTTCATAACTTTAAAATTCCCAAATCAACAAATATTTTTTTATATTTAGATTTAGCCCACTAAATAAGTAATCAACATTATTTTCA
The DNA here is from genome assembly GCA_963277665.1 of Viscum album. Classification (NCBI taxonomy): domain Eukaryota; kingdom Viridiplantae; phylum Streptophyta; class Magnoliopsida; order Santalales; family Viscaceae; genus Viscum; species Viscum album. Next base: position 1,324,418,347 of record OY728160.1, read on the forward strand.
AGGTGAATAACAAATCAAGAGAAAAAATAGTCCAATTTTGCGAAGTTTTCCTCATACACCCTAATGGATTCATTATTCTTTTTTTGAGGCCAAGGAACAACCTTTATATTTTAATTTAGACACTGAGAAGAAATTATTTATTTAAATATATTTTCATGAATTATTTCCACTATATCTCTCTAATTAATTCATTGGGAATCATATTCTTGAACCAAATACACCATTGATTAACTTCTCCCTCCTACCAATAAAAAACTATAACTTCCTTGTATTTCATGGATAAATAAAGGATAAATAATATCTTTTCAATAAAGTTTATTCATTTAATATGATTAAAATATAAAAAGTTAAACTGGAAGTCAAATTCAGTTTTTTAAATAGGCCTCAATTAAAACTTTCTCTTTATTAGGGGGATGTGGGTGTTCCACCGGATTCAATTTTCTATTCAAAACATGAATTAACTAAGTAAATATTTTTTTTATGTTTTTGAATCCCACTCCCATTCTCTTGGGAATATCATTTGGGATTTCATCACATTTCCCATTACATTGGTTGTTGACACGATTCCTCATATTTCCATCGATTGGCCAAAATTAAGGAATATTATGGATGGGAATTTTCAAACTATTAAACCCATAAAAGGAAATGTATTTACATTAATGGGATGACCTATAAATTACATATATTCATTAAACTATGAATTTTTAGGTTGCAATATAATTTATAAACCATCTATTTCTTAACATTAAATATCCAAGGAAATTTTTTCCCTTTATAATGGTTTGTAAACAACTTGTGATTAACCAAAGAATATGCCCTCGAAGTGTCAAAAAAATGTATATAAGAAGGCCATGTGGTTGTCAACCAGGTACATGTTTAGTTATTACCCAATGATCACATTCATATTTCTTACCCATAGGTACATCTATTCTAGATCTGTATCCAATTATTGTATCCATACACGTTAGTACTTGCTCATAAAAACCATCACTCTATAAATTGCCAAAATATTGGAATTTTTTACTATTTTTAGTGTTATTTTAATATTTTCCCAATCCAAGTAACAAAAAATAACATGGCATTTCTCATATACAAACTATACAGACCCAAATATTTTATACACACTATTTCTTGATTTATTACATAAAGACACACATAATAAAATCCTTGAAAATAAAAAGGCCAAGTGTCTTTGGGAAATTAGATATATAACATAATAAATTGAAAAAATGATATAATGAAATCATTTAAAAACTTTTTATCTTTTATTTAAATCCTATTTATCTTCAAATACTATACAGGATAAGCTAGAGACGTACAAAAGAAATGGGTAAGATATGAAGCCTAGTAGAAAAATAACCAATGAATAAAAATAATTAATGTTGGAAATGTATGGAAAGTGTTATGACATGGTGAAATTAAAAGGAGAGAATTATAATTATGAAAATTTCCCATGTCATAAGTGATAACCTCAAGGCATCAAATGAATGTGGAAGCCACATAAAATAAGAAATCATAGGCATGTGTCCAAGATAACCACCAAGACATCATAACATATTGTTATTGGGTAACCTCATATAAACCATAAATGGTATATCATGAGATAAAAACATTAACGAATTCATTGCAGTGATATATAATTTTAGGCCCACCCATCGCATTCATATTATGTACATTCATTTGTGTGCGACATAGATCTCAATAAATAAGAACATATTTAATGACTTATAATCAAAAAATCATGTTATATGGGTAAAATTAATGGAATTATAGAATCAAATAAGGATTGGTACAACTAGTTGAGTAACCTTGAGTGGAAATGGGTATGGGTACTCATAACCCAAAGGTTTGGGATGGAAAATCAAAAAACAATTTTGGCAGCATAATAGGTGTATATAATGGTCCTTAGAAGGGGTTAATGAGAGTGAAAGGTGTTCTCTAATTAGTTGGTAATCATAGGTCTAGTAAATAATTTTTAAATTCATATGTACACATGTAGAATTTGAAATCAATACACTTAATGAAAAGAATGTACATGAATGAAGATGAAGAGGAAGAGAATCCCTTATTTAAGAGATTACTTCTAAAAGATTGGGAAAAATTTATTAAGATATTTAGAATAAATTAAGAGGGATTTAGAGTGGGATAATATGAGTAAATTCATGCTTCAAGGAGTTATAGTGAAGGGGATATATATCTTATTTGGGTATTTTTTGAAAAGAGGGGGAATTATTTATTAATTGATAAAATTTGGTTTTGTAGTCTATGTAATTAAATAATAAAAAACAAAATCCTTTTTATCTTTTTACCATTCATTCTACCAAATAAAAGTATTTTCTACTATTTTATTATTTTACGAACCAAAATCATTAAAATAATACCATTCATGAAGTGGAAGTGACTCATTTTCATAATGAATCATTTTTAAAATCCATAAAATATAATATATGTTTCGGAGGAATCATTATTGGTTTGTAAAATTAATAAAAGCACTTGAAAAAAAATTATTTAAGGGGAAAAATATTTTTGGTCTTTTATTAATTTTATAGTATTTATTACATCACTTTTAATCCATTATGATGTAAAAGTAGTTATCATATATTTAAACATTATTAAATTTTTACCTAAAAATGTGAATATCTTAGTAAATTATAAAAAATTCACCATTCTACTATTTTGATGTATTTATTTCAAAAAATAAATTTAATTTTGAAAAAATATTTTCTAAATATTAGATTTTACACTTAACAAATCATTACTTTTTAGAAAATACTAGTTTTTAAAAAAATTTCAAATTTCTTAACAATATAAAAATTAATGGGAATTTATTAAATTATATTATAATATATAATTAAATATTATTTAATAAGACTATATCTTGATAATAAAATTTATTTCAAAAATATTTTATTTATTGAAAAGAGTTTTTTAACAAATAATATATTTATTTCCCCCAAAATATAGTTTTGGTTTCTTTGTATCAAAATCTAATATTTACAAAACACATTTTATAATAATATATGTATATATATATATGTATTAAGTAACAAATAAAAGAGATAAATATAATAATTATTTGATGAAAAATTTAAAAAAATAAATTAAATGCACTAGCCTCTAGATATATAACACCTTATTACACCAATGTACTCGTTAAGGGTAAGGTGTTTGATCGTTCTACGTTAATGGGGTGGTTTGATAAACATATTTTGGGTGGTGATCCCAATAAGATTTAACTACTCCCATAAATGGGGTTTCTCATGTTTTGGTTATTAAATATCAACTTAATCTTGGTCAAGGGAAAATCCCAGTGATTCCATATCATTGGGAATATTTAGAAATTGGGTTTCATAAGGTATGATCCAAATAGTTGATTCCATCACATCTTCCTTCTATGTTAATTTGATTTTACTATAACCCATAATATATAATAATCTTAAAGGTTACTATAAAATGACTATATTAACAAAATTTATTAATCTTGATGGTATTTTAATCATGACATTCAAATTATGGATATAATTTATAATGGCCAAAAATAAAAAATGATACACAGTGCATCTATTTTCTATAACTACATTACTTAATAAGGAATCTATTCATTGATAAGGGAATTTAATTTATAAAAGACATATATTTAACATTATTGACCATAATATATGATTAATAAATTAAGAGTGATGAAATCTAGGACAAGATTTAAGGGATATTTATTCTATGATGTTTTATTATTTTAATCTAAGATTAATATTTTTTGTAGAGATAAATTTGATCATGCACACCACATAATGTAAAAAAGGTGTTAGTGTGGTGTATTCTTCATCATATGTTATATGTATTTTTAAATACTTTATCTGATAAATTATTTTGGATCCTTCTCTAGTTATTGGGTTATGTCATGAAAATGGTATTCTTCTTTATTTGGATGGAATTGTAAATAAGGAGTTGAATTACATATTTTAAAAGGAATATTATTTAAAAAGTTAAGATATGACTTTTGATAAAAATAAAGAAAAATATTTAAAAAAATATGTATAATGTGTTTAAAAAAATATGTTTTTGAATTTCATTGTGAAAAAGGGAGATAAAGGGAGATAAAGTTTATATAGAAAGAAGTGATGTAGAATTGAGATAAAGTGAGAATGGATGTTTTCTAGAGTCACACTATAAATAAGTAGAATAATAGGTTTGTAATTTATGAGGGTCACTCTCTATAAGGTCTATATGAAGTTATATTTGAAGAATAAAGAGAATCATATTGATACACTACTATTAGGGTAATATTATTTTTTATTTTTGGAGGATGAAGAAAAAAAACATAGAGGAGATGTTTGTTCCATAAGTATAGGAGATCATTGACCCATACCTTATTTTGGGTTGTGAACTAGGATGATCAGTGAGATCACCCCAGCCTTTTAATGTAAACCAATGAGATTTACTGTTTCAGGTGCATAGATAGATTACCATGCACGATCCTTAGATTTATCTTATTGGGTAAACTTGGCAAAAATATCTGATGCCTGTAGATACTAATTTATTATTTCATAGAGACCATTAATATATGATATGTATTCCCAATAAATAGGAAACAATATCACTAACATAGAGAAATTTAAATTTTATATTCCCCAATTCACCACACTTTTTAGGTTATAAGATATGATTGGGACCAATAATTAGTGTCAAAGATGATGGTTTGTGGTATAAAGGTTTTTATTTAATAATATGGTAGTAGTTTCAAATAATAAAGGTATCCCTCTTTTTGAAGGTAGTAACTTTCAGTAATAGGGAAAATAAATACAATATTATTTTTTGCTATGTGGGATGGTTGTGTATATTGAATCTATTTAGGGAATCATGTCTACCATGGAGTTTGGATATTTATCAGATAGAGATCATAAGGAGTTGGGTACGGATGCTAAGAATATTAATGAATTATTTATAGATTTAATTAACCCTCTCTACACAAAGGTGATTTCATGAGAAAACTATCATTCCATGTGAGAGAAACTTCTCAATAGTTATGAAGGGGATTCAAAAAGTCTTAGAAGCAATGATAAAAGTATTATGAAATAAGTGTATGGATTTTAGAATAAACCTGAATGAGATAGTTGATGAATTATTTTATTGAGTGGAAATTATTTTACAAGATATTTACACACATGGATAGATCATTGATGACGTCAACGTTTTTAAATGAATATTGAGACAATTACCTCCATAGTTCAATGTAATTATTTTAGTGCTTGAAGATAATGATCTAGAATATTTGGTGTTGTATAGTCTCTATTACACTTTTGTTTCATACAAAATGAGGAAAAATGATAATTAGTATGTGGAAAAAGAAAAATCATATGAGATAAAATTCATGGTTATGGAGAAATACTCATTGAGAGATTCCATATAGGATGAAGAAGTTAATAAGTTGAGTTATCTCTTTTAATAAAATATAGAAATAAGAAAAGATAAATTCAATGGAAATGTTCCACTGGTAAATTTTATATATATAAAAGTGGAAATTATTTGTACTACGTGTTCTAGGAAATTTCTTGACTATGAGGAAGAAAAACCAATGAATAAAACTTTCAATTGAATGAATAAAAAAATGAATCCACAATATAAATTCTTCAATAAGAATAATTTTTTATCTAAAGAAGATGATAACTAATATGAAGTAAAAACAATTAAGGTTGAGGGTTATAGATAATTTTTTGAAGAATTATTTTTTTATATTTTGATAAGCCAAAAGTGGAGGAAAACTGCAATTATGACAATCTAATTGATGAAATATTTGAACTCAATGCCAAACTACATGCATCCATTGATGAAATTTTAATCTTGAGAGCTAACATAAAGAAATTTAATGGAATTTATAGAAACCCATATACATGACCACCTAAATATTAATTAATTAAAATAAGTATTTAATTATATTATATTCTCATGACAGTTTAGGTTTAGAGGTTTAGAGAATTAGGATAAAATGTTAACTAACAAAACCGAAGTTTCTTCCAACTCATGAGCATTTTGTTCAACTATATAAGGAAATTATTAATATATAACAAGTCTTAAAAAATCTCCCATTTAGTCAAAATATAAGATACTCTTATCAAAATTTTATACTTTTATTATCTTCATAACCTAGAGAAATGGAAACATAAGAATTAGCTGAGTTCAATAGACTAGTAAGGGTAAACATAAGATATAAAAATAAAATATCATAAGGGAGAATAATATGAGAATATGGGTATAATTAAGATTCACAATAAAAAAAAACAAAAATCATAGATCATAAAATATGAGTCAAAACAAAAAATATGACATAACATAAGAATTGAATAAAAAGAGTATGGAAGCATTATTCAATAAACATGATCCATGAGAACAAACATAGTCATAAGAATACACATAAGAAAATTGAATAAAACTTATATTAGGGAAAACTTAGATTCATGAGTCACATAATTTCACTAACAATTTCATGACAACTTAACTGTACCATTCTATACATCACCTTCACAAGTCACACAGTTTCATCCATGTTTGTGAGAAAACTTAATTATTCCCATGTATAAATGTATCATGAGATATAAAAATTTAACTAATACATTAGAGGGTGATAAAAACACCAACCATCATTCATCAATATATACATGTACTAATGGAAATAAATGATTCATCATAACATAAATAAAACATGTGAAAAAATGATTTTCATTCAACGCACAATAAAGAACATTATAGGTAAAAAGGGTTCATATACATTTCAAATAGATTCATAAAATGAATAATTCATAATTAATTCAATAATCATAACAAGATAAAACCAAATAAAATAAATGGGTATCCAATGATATTTAGTAACTTTATCTGTAAATACCCTTAAATCGTGATAATAATGTCTATGACATTTAAATCCTATAGATAAAGGGTATATTTTTATGTGAAAAGTTTCCCCAATCAATAAATATATGTAACCTAGGAGAACACCAAAAAATTATATCATGTAAATATATATTTTTCACAAATAAATATAATTAGAAGAAAAATCATATTTACACATAATTTATGATTATTCAAGGTAAAGGCAGTGGTGCATGATTCCTAAAAAATAGAAACATCTTACATGAGCCATCAAAATAAATAATTTGGATGGTATAATTTTAAGAATATCCTTAATCAAGAATAAAATATTTTAAATGATTGTTACTTAAATGGAATTTTTTTTAAATGCATTAGGAAAATATATTTTGAAATAAGAAACATTATTTACCTCTCAGATTTTTTTAGAAAACATGAAAAAATAGATATGAAGTTTTATTGAAAAAGTAAAATATGGTTTAAATATGGTTTCACATGGTAAATTTTAAAAAGATATGATTTTCACATTATTAAGAAAAACAACCAATATAGAAAAAATTAACAATTTCTATGAAACATTTAAAGAAGGTAAAAGTGGTAGAAATGACCTTAACAAATTATTTAATATTATATTAGTACATTGATATAATAATTTAGTGAAAATAGTCATAGATGAAGAGGATTTATGATTGGGAAAAATAGGTAAAAATAGTTTTCTTACAATAGGTAAATAATAATCCAATGTGGAAACTAAAAGAATGAGAATACGTATAAAACCGCAAAAATAATTAGAGGAGTACAAAATTATGGGGTATCAAGAAATAAAGAGAATAAAAATTCCACATATGGATTATATTTAAAAAATAATCTATATTTGAAATTGACATTGAAAAAGAAACCCTTATGGTAATGGTAATGTAAGAATATAAAGAGAATAAGAGGGTTACCATGAAATATAATTTAAAATATCTTGAAATAAAAGATATTAATTATACTTGAAGGAAATAAGGTTGTGAATACACCATATAAAAGAAATTATAGTTCATAATATAAAACATGTGTCATGCAATTGAAAAATAGACAAATAACCCTTAAATATTGGGAATCCTTGGAATAAAAAGATGAATGAATAATGTTTCTCAATTTTAATTTTTATACCCTATTAATTACATGAAAATCATTTTACAATACTTTCATGGGATGTAAATGAAAATAAAACTATATAAAATAGAAAACGGTGTAAAATATAACATGTCTCAACAATTCATAATTGAGACTAAGAAACCCAACAATAATTCCAAACATCATCTAATGTGCATGAATATCCATTTTCAAATTTAAAATTAATTTATAATTATTCTTTACATTTATTATTATTAACTATTATCTATTTGAAATATTAGATATGAGAAATTTTAATTATTTTGAATTACTTTAGTAATAATGGTATTGTACATAAATGTTCTTCCAAAGTTCAGAAATGTAAGATCATACAAGGTATTGAAATTAATTCTTTATAATTTTTTTTTATAATTTTATAATTTCATTCGATGATATTTTTTGTTATAGTTCCTTTTGATGAAATTTACAACATGCATGTTTTAGTGATTTTTAACAAACAAATGGTGATATATTAATTAAATAGTTTACTATTAACGTAACCATTCCAAAACCCAAATAAAATAATTATTTACTTATTTATATCATATATTATCAGTATTAAAGTTATCAAATCCATCAATGATATTATTTTATAGCTCGGTTCAAGTAGTTGGTTAGACATACCCAAACCAGAACATACAATAATTAATTAATTATTATGATTATTAAAGGGGTTGATTTTAGAATAATTCCATTATTAAATAATCATGATGATATTATATATATATTTCTACGTTGTGGAATTATAATTTAATATATTTCAATAATTATAAATTAAACAAAATGAAAAATGAGATATGTTACTTCATATAGGTGGTAGTCCTGACAATGCATTATTAATGATTAATTTCTTGATGAATTAGTGGGAAGTAAGGTGAAATATAATTTTTCTTTTTATAAACATAATTTTTTAATATATTTCATGTTTTCTATATGTTTGTACTTAAAATTAGTGAATAAAGGAAGTAGTGAAAAAAATTGTTGTTTCATAGAGGCGGTAGTCTTTAGAATGCATGAATGAGGATTTCGTTTTTCATAATTGAAAAGTGAAAAATTTATTAACATTTAGTATAAGAAAATAATAATTTCATTATAAATTAATGAGAAAATTAAATTTGTGAATGCTATAAAGAAAATAAAACTTATGAAAAAAGTACTCACGTTGAGTACAAGGGATTTCCATTAAAAGACTCCTTAGAAATAGATGTCCTATGCCAATATATTGTCACAATAGTCTCAAGGAAATATAATAGGATTATATGGGAAGGAATAATGGTTGATTTTAAATAGGTATCCTAATTTTTAGGATGGTTTTGAAGGATTATTGAGAGGCCCCTTTTATAATTGGTGAGAATGATATTTTTTGTAAATATTTCAACTTAATATAAAGAGAGAACATGTTTCATTTGTCATTAAGGATCAAAATGGATTATAATAGAGAAGGTGATGGGATATGATTGATCATCCACCAAAAATTCATTTTCACACATGTTTTAAACATGTTTTTAAATCTTTTACTCTTAGAATTTTAACTTTTACAGTTTTGTATTATACAATGGTAACTAATTTTTACCAAATTAATTTAAATTTAATGTCTAAAAATAAAATAGACCACATAAAATAATTTGTACCTATTGACTAATAATATTAAATCCATTTTATTAGATAAATGTTCTATTTTTAAGAAAAATAAATTTTATCATTTGCACACGTAATGCGTAAAAACCCATCATTAGAAAAAGTGTAATTTCATGCTTAAAATTAACTTATAGGTTAAATTAACAATGAATTTAATTTTCATGATAATTTTTTTTATTAAAAAACATTATGTGGATTCAAAATCAATCCAAAATATATTTTTATTAAAAATATTTATTAATTAAAATAAGAGACCAAAAACAGTTTTTATTGGAAATTATTTCATAAGTTGTTAAATATAGTTTTTATAAATTCTTAACAGTATTTATAAAATATATAGTTTAAGTACATAAATAAATATTTTCTCATTAAAATTTTAATAAAACTCTAGGCCTTTCTTATATTATTTAAGGTTATAAAATTTTTAATTTTTGTAAAAAATATATTGTTCACTATGTAGCTAAATTAAACTATTTTAGGAAAATCCCAAAAATTCATCTTTAGCTAATATTTACAAAATGAATACATAAATTATGTTTATTTATACTATTTAAAATTATATAATATATAAATTTATCTTTAAATTAAAATAAATATAATGAAAAACTGATTCTATAAAAAGGTGACCTTTTTAAACTTCAAGCATCTTTAATATTATTTTATGTAAATTTATAAATAATACAGTGTTGAATTATTAGTTTATAAATATATATATATAATAATATTTTATTATTTATAAAATTAAGGTAAAATATAATGGTTCTTTGAAATGAATCGTTTTTAATTTCATAGAAAAATAATAATAATTATTTTAATTGAATATTATATTTTTTTACTAATGATTATATTTTTCATGTAATTTTAATATTTTATGGTTTTTTAATCATGTGTTACATTAGTTCTGTGTTTCATATGACATACAATATCGACTGTAATATCAAATTTAAGGATATAAAATCTTGGTTAATTACAGTACTTCAAATCAATGAAAACACGATATCCATAAAAAAATAATAGGAGAATTTAGAATTGAAAGAAAAGACTAAAATAGTAAAATCTAGAAATTATGAAAAATTGAATAAAGAGTTTCTACTCAGAATTAATATTTTATAACATTTTGGGACTTTTGATGGCCTAAAAAACTCATTGAAATATTGATTACAAATAATAGAAGACATGAAGGTGAATTTATAATGTTTTTATTGAAGAGTGATACCCATAAGGGACTTCATACTCCTAACATGACATCAGGGAGTTTTAGTAAACTGAACACTAAGGGAGTTCATAGGATTTCCACTTAAGATTTTGTTGTTATTCTATAATTTTATCACTTTGATGGAAAAATAAAAACTATTTCCATAATTTAATATAAGATTAAATCAATTATGGATAAAGAAAAACTCTATGAACCAAAACATCAAAGGAAAATTCAGTTGCATTATCCATTAAAGACTCAAGATACTAATTTTTGTGGTGTAATAAAGAAACAATAAATACCCGACATGTTCAGTTTTATTAAATTAGAAATATGGGGAACAAAAAATATGTGTGCTCCATCAAAAAAGGAATTTTAGTGATCTAGATAAAAAAATATGATTATAATTCCCCAAAGACATTTTTTAAATGGCTATTTTTATAATATGGATGTTTTGGTCAAAAATTAGGAAATTATTTTTCAAAAGTATAAATAAGTAAGCCAATTTCAACCCAAAGGTAAAGGAAAAAACTATAGGATACATCCTCATATTTGATGGAAACCCAAAAAATATGCAGATCTATGAGAATTTGAAGAATCTATAGAGAAAAAAGTGGGAGAATATGATTTACCACCTAAGGGAGTTAATCAGTGAACATGGATCTTTAAGGGAAAAGTTAAGAAGACCAATTTTGAAAAAAAAATATTTTAGAGAAATATATATTTCCTAATAACTGATTCTAGATAGTGTATTCTCTTCCCTTATAATTGGAAAGAAATATATTTTCACATTAATATAATAGGAAAATGATGGAGTTGTGAGATTTAACAATGACAAGGGGAAAAATATCATTTAATCCAAGAAGGAGAAGTTAGGTGGAAAAACATTAGGTTCCCAAATTTATTATTCACGGGAGACCTTATTCGGAATATATTTATTCTGAATCAAATATGTGACTTAGAAAATTCAAAGAATTTTAACAAAAATACTTTCATCATACATGGGTAATATTTAAAGCTTATTGAAAATGAGTATAATTTGAAAACAGGTGGTGTGATTTTATTACAAAATATTAAATAATGTGAGGATGAATGTGATGATGAGGTGATTGGATTTGGGGGAGGTCACAGGGCTCAAAATTTCTAAATATAATACATTAGAAATGATGAAAATCCCACCAATCGAGAAATAGAAAATGGAACAAATGGAATATCTTAATTTATTGAGGGAAACATAGATAGTCACAAGAAATCTATGGTTTAAATTATGAGGATTAAGTCTTGGGGGAAAACCAACCTTCTATATAATTTAATGACTAATTTTTTTTCAATATCCTACTGAGGATTAGAATTATATAAAGGCTATTCATATAGAGATTTAACAAATATTGATGAACTAATATTGAGAAGTTGTTCCAAGGCCTAAGGACAATAATGATATTGAAAAAAGTGGATATTCTTGATTAAATTAAATGAGGAAAACAAGGTAATGTGAAAAATTCATGGATTGTGTGAAATGGGTATTAAAAATTGAGGTTATAGATGTCGATGAATCATTTTCACCCATGGAATAATTGGAAACTATACCACTATTTTTGTCCACGTTAGTGAAAAAAATATTTTATTTATATTAAATGGATTTTAAATTAGCATTATCAAATAAAGATCATAAGTAGAAAATTTATATAGGGAAACCAGATAGTTTTATTTTTGATAATGATGAAAAAAATTCTCTATTTAAGGTGGATTTCTATTGCCTAAAACAAAAACCATGAGATTAGAATTCATAGTAAGACCAATCTTTGAAAATTGATAAATTTCTTAGAGGTGGAGTTAATAACTAATTTTACATCATGAATAAAAATAATCAAAAGATTTTACTTTTTATATATGAGGGTGATATAATTTTTGGAGGATCATTTGAAACATAATGAAAGATTTTTTAATATTATATGTGGTGTAGATCCAAAATGTGTATGATTTGTGAGTCAAAATTTTTATTTGGATTAAAGGTAGTTCAAGGAATTAAAGACACATTTATTTCCAAAAAAATATTCCCAAGATTTTCTCAAAAGGTTTTACATGGATGTTTTGAGACCAATGACAACTTCGATTGCTACCCAATGTATATTTAAAAAAATTAAGATGGAAAACAATATCAAAAAATTTAAGAAAAAAATTGTTATATGATGTACATAACAACAACAAGACCAAACACTATTTTTTATATACTAAGACACATGTTAATGAAGTATTAATAAAGAAAATTATATGATACTAATAAAGTGGTTACTTTTTTATAAGAAAAATAGTGTGTATTTTATAATTTTTATTAAAAAATATCATAGATGTATTTATTTATGTTTACCGATGTAGATTGAGTTGATTCAAATGATGAAATGAAGTCAAATCCATGTTATTTTTTTCTTTCTTTAGAGATCTGGAATTTCTTAGATGAGTAATAAATAAGACATCTTTTATTTTATAAGAATATGGGTTGAATATGTGGCATTTAATCAATATTATACTCAATTTCATGGATGAAGAAACAACTTGATGGTATTGGAGTTTATGTGAAATATCATTTTTATATCATTTGTGATAACTTGAGTTATATTAGTCTTCGAAAAAATATTTTCCCTCACTCAAGAATAAAGTACATGAATATAATGTATTAGTTTATTAGAGATAAGTTTTTCTGATGGCTAGTGAAGTTAGAGTATGTGTCAAAACAAAATAAGGTGGACGAAATTAGGTAAAGGAAATACCAAAAGGTAATTTGTAAAAAAATTAGAGGGATTTTAGAGTCAAACCAACTCCCTCAAACTGGATGAGTTAGACAAGGTACCCTCACTCCCCAATGGATGATTATTTTAATGTTATATTATTATTTATATCATCAACTAAAAACTTTTATTTCTAACCCTTGATTGTGAAAATTTTTATAAGTGATCTTTGGGTATTTTATAAAGGGAGTTATATAGTCCTTTAATTTCGATGTGTGAGGAGTTTTTTTTGCATGGTGGAAGATAGAAGTGTTCCTCTTCATAAAAAATAAGGATAAATATTATTCTAGTTTTCAATAGGGTGAGATTATCTCATATTTTTATCTAGTGGGGGGGATTCAAATAATTTTTAAAGAGTTAATGGAAATAAATTAGGTGTTATCCTGAGGGTCTTGTCATTTAAATCTATTTTCTCACATAGAAAATGACTCAATTGAGCTATGAGTTGTTGATTAGTGAACCAATGATTGTCTCCTTGAAGTTAAGAGGCTTATAGGAATTTTTGGATTAGATCTGGTCATTTATGATGTCTTTAAGAGTTATAATTATAAATCTATTTTTATGTTATCGAAAAACCCATATGGGTATATATTTTTTGAATAAATCCAATATTATTGATTTTTTGGGTTGTGTTTATTGAAAATATAGTGGAAGGCATACTCAATGTCACATATTTATGTCTTTTTGAATTAATATCTTTAATGATGGATGTGTTTTATGTAAAAAATCCGACCATATTAGCCTAGGGTTAGTGGTTATTTTATTACAATGACATAGATATAAGACATAACATGAGAAAGGATCAATCAATTTAGTAGTCTTGAAGAACTAGATACATGCATGGTTACCTTATTATATTTTTAATTAAACATAACACATAACACAAGAAGATAAACACATCCATTGAAACTTATTCAGACGTTTCATCTTCATAACCTCGAGAAATTAAAAAATAAAAGGCTGATCTCAATTTCCTAATAACGGGTACATATAGCATAAACATGAATCAATAATAAGTGAAGTATAATCAATATGGCATAAATGTAAAACACAATCCATTTAATATATAAAATGACGATTAAAATGAATCCATAAATGTTTTCATATTGAAAATTTCATGAATAGTAATAACTGAATACTAAATAAATGGAATACTTAATTATTAGAATTCATATATCAAGAACATGGATCACTACCTTTAATACCTTTTAAAATATTGTTTGAGTCGAAAGGTAGAAACCTGGCTAATTATGCTTGGAAACAAATGTAGAGGGTTTGTCACCAACTTTTATGCCACATGAAACCTGTCATTGCATCAAGGGGATATCTATTTTCAGGACCCGACCGAAGCTGTGGCTCAAGCATCAACTAACCCAAGCCCACATCCATAGGCTAGGGGTGGTGAAAATTACTGAAGGTATAAGTTACTACGGGATTAGTTTTCCCAAAAATATGTACACACACAAAACCAACTCAAAGAAAAAGTGCATATGGAATGAATAAAAGTTGAAACACTACTATAAAGTAAAGAAAGAATGCATAAACCTATAGAAAATATCAATTTATGGTAGTGTAAACAGAAAATTAAAGGGGAAAATACACACCCAATCCAAAATGTGTCCCAATCTGATAGAAAACATGAAAATTAAATGGCTGAAAGGAGACCATATCTTTAATTCTAATCTAAGACCACTATATATGGTCCATGAACCTAGTATCCCTAAGCTCCTTTTAAGTGAAAATGATTCTTTCTATCATATACATAAGACACAACACATGCAGGAAAAACCCATAACGGGGTTAATATATACATTCCCAATTGGACACCCGAAAATTTGAAGGGGGGGTATTAAGGAATTTAAGAGGAAATAAAGATATAAGATGCAAGATACAATCAAACAGTTTAGCCCAACCAAACCAATAGTGAAATTAATCTTGTCCAAGAACAAGGGGATAAACAAGTTGATTAGATGAACTGCACATTGATCCTTATCCACATATATTAAGAGAGTAGACTAATACAACAATAAGAAATTAAATATAGAAAGCACGTGGCATGCCCCATGTGTCTTCGCCTCTCCTAAAAGGATGGTAACCAAATCCATGTTTTGGATGCAAAAAATAATAATAAAATATATATATATATATATATATGTTTGTATATATACTCTTGATCAAAGAATCCCAATCTGAGTGAGTAATGGGTTCTCCATCTCACACCTCATCCTAAGAAGAATAGTACCAAATAGTGCTAGAAGTCCATTAACAATGCTCATAATCCAAAATGTCTTCCAAAAAGTAACCCTAAAAGTATAACCACACCTCATAAGTGTTCCACACAACCGATTGGGAATGAACGTGATGTCAAGAACTTATTCCCAAATTCAAAAAGTGTTTCCACTCTGAAGGAATATTGATCCCACTGCCCACATCAACTTGAGGGTACCACTCGATAGATGTTGAGGAACCACTTCCCATATCTACCGGAGGGTACCACTCCGAAGACATTGAGGAACAACTTCCAATATCAACTGGAGAGAACCACTCAAAATATGTCGAGGACCCACTACCCAGATCAAATAGAGGGTCCCACTTGAAAGACATCAATGACCTACTACCCAGCTTAATTGAAGTGTACTACTTGGAAGTCCTAGAGGATCCACTTCCTATCTCAAATAAAGGGTTCCATTAAGAAGACATCAAGGAAGAACTAGACATCTCAATTGGAGGGTACTAATTGAATGACATTAAGGAACCACTTCCTATCTATAATTGAGGGTACCACTCATAAGGAGTCTCTGGAGATCCTTCATGATTTCTTCTATCACCAAGAGTCGCATAGTAAGATTATTTCCCATCACTTTTCACATCATATCTTAAAATACACAATAGAGATCACCATAAAGTTTTACATGGAAAAAACTCTCATTATAGGATAATCATGGGGGAAAATCCATGTTTAAACAAAAGAGATAATAATTTTTAATGTTTCCTCAAAGGAGCTCAATGGGTATACAATGTGTGAGGAAACCCACACAACGTGTGGTCCTGTTCAATAGACTGTCTGCGTCCTTGTCCAGAACATGGATCCATCCTTTATAGTATTACATTCTATGTATGTGGACTACACGGTGTGTCCCGCCTAACTGGGACTGAGGTCGTGTCTTTCTCACTGCGTCAGTGTACTGGAATACACTACTATGTACCAGACCCCGTGAACATAAACACATGTTCCTATCCATGTGACCCTTAACATGGGTTGTCCAACTAGGTAAGGGATACAAAACATGCGAGGGGGGATACACAATGTGTCCTCTTTATGTATTCCCAAACCCTAGCCTCCTCTGTGGAAGGGGTTACACGCCATCTGTTCATCCTTGAACACAATGTGTAACTGAGTTTTCACCGTAAAGTCTAGATCTCCATATTCTCTTCTATATCATTCAGTATAGTCTTTCCGCTTTAGATATGGTTCCATATTTGGAAAAAATGGTGGATCTACCTAGAAATTAACATACTAGGAAGCTACTCATTGTAAAGTGGACGTCATTAGTCATGACTATTTTTCGCATGTTCCTCACACCTCAATGGATTATGGGTTCAATTTCTCGATATTAAACCATAAAAAAATATAATTTCCTTGAAACGATCATGGTTATTTGATTGGTTCATCATCCCATGATTTATTATTTGATCTGTTGCGGTTCCGAGGGTAGGAGATGGCTCGAGACCACCCCAAAAAGTTGAACCAGGACTGTGAGGTTCAATCGAAGAATAACACACAACAACAGGGAAAAAATCACCATAGAAAGGTTTAAACTATCATTGGAAAAAAATATTGTCTAATGATCATGAATGGTGATTCCAGGACTAGAAACAGTGGAAATAAATTGAGATTTCAATACTCAACCACATGAAATTGTCCAACAATTGGGGTAGAGAAAAAAACAAGGATATATCCTTTCAATTATTTAATCCGAGGGTGTAAAAAACAAATGATAAGTTCTAACTCGATTAAAGATTTATTTTTGATAAATAATGCTGCTGCCAATGATTTGTGAGAAACTATTTATTTCACAGTTTCCTGATCTACTCTGATGTATATTTTCATCATCATTTGAGGAAAATTTCCAACGGAGGATTGAGGATATTACTCCTGGAAAATTCCAATGATTATGAGGCTAACACTAGGTAGTTTCCATAGAGATATATTTATATCCTTATATTTTAGGTTAAAATAATTAATTAAATTAAATAATTAAATTAATAAAATGAATGTACTACTAATGAACGAGGGATCTAAATGCCCTATATCGAATCATTTTAGTTCATCCCTTGGGTAAAAATTGTTTTCTTGACTAAACCATAGTCATGGATATCTGATATGAGCTTAATATTTTCCCATTTTATTTAAGAATCCTTCCACACATAATATAAAATATACTCATTTTTTTGAAAAATAATTTCTAGAACACCAGGCCTTAGAATCACATGTTGTTTCAGTTGATAGCTCTTAATATATATATATATATATATATTTAAAATATTTACAAGGGAAAAAACCGAGTCTCTACATTTTCCCTCCCTCATGTCTTTCATCCCAAAAAATAAAAATATAATCCAAAACATGGGAGACTAAGCCCGCAATTTTCTCTCTCGCTCCTAGGAACTCTCCTGCATGTTCCAATGCTTCCTTAACATGAAAACAAAAGGGATGGTCAGACCACCTAGTGTCCTATCCTGCTGATCCTCGATCTCCAACTTGTGATCTACAAAGGTGGATCCATCCTCAAGGACCATCACTCCATAGTCAATAATGTTTATGGGGTCATGCACGTATCTCCTCAGCTGTGACATGTGGACAAAAACATACACCCTCTCCAACTATGCGGTTAAGGAATAGTATTAAAAACCCTTACCAATCCATAACACGATCTTTAATGGCCTAATGAACCTGAGGGATAGATTCCCTCTCCAACCAAACCTCCACAATCCTCATCATGTGGATAATATTAGGAAAAAGGGACCCCTACTCAGACGTTATGGTCTTATTATGGTGATCTACATAAGATATCCATTTTCTTAGAGTCGTCCTCATTCGATCACGGATGACCTAGACTTCCTCCGTCATCACATGCATCATATATGAGCCTGCAAGAGATGACTCACCAATCGTTGAAATCACAAGGGTGACCTCCAGGGTATCCCATATAGGGCCTCAAAAGGTTTTATGCTGATTTTATAGTGGTAGTTGTTGTACAAAAACTCTACCAAGGTAAGGTGATTCTCCCAGCTCTGGCCAAAGTATAATATGAAATCCCTCAACATATCATCCAAAAACCAGATAGTGTGCTCTGTCTACCCATATGTATGGGGTGAAAGGATGCACTCATCCTTATATCAGTCCCCAATGTCTCCTTCATTCCACTCCATAATAATGATGTAAACCACCCATCACGATTGGAGACAATCATCGAGGGAAACCTATGATGGCATATGATCTCCCATACATAAAATTGTCACAAAATCTCCACCGAACTCTATTCCCTAATAGAATGTATGTGTTATAACTTTGAGAGTCATTAAAATATCACCCAGATTGTGTCATGGATCTTTTGTGTGTGTAGAATCCCTGTGAAAATGTTCTGGGATATTCCATCTGATTTCCACTCCAGGACCTCATGGGGCTACAAAAAACCTTCCCAAACGTGTTGCTCATCCATCACCTTCTAAAAGATGAGGATCAAAGAGACGAACTAAGATATGAATAATCTCATAATGAACCACCAAAAAATCTATAAAAGGTCACTATACATCATCCCCACACCGAGATGTATATCCAGGTGAGAAGTGTATAACTCTAGCATCACCTCCTCTGGCATCATGACTGGAACAACTGTTCACCCCTAGAACAGGATGTTTGGATTCCCTATCCATTTGGTGATCCTCCTATAGATATATGATCATGTAACATTTCATAGTCAATTTCTCTCAGTTGATTCTCTCTCAAATTCTTGAGAAGCGAAGGAGTCAACTCCATCGACTGAATAAAAACTTTACCCTCTTACACCACCAGGGTCAGTTGCAGTGAAGCTAACTGCTTCGCAGCTTCCTACACTAAGAGATCCTAGGAATTCGTGTTAATGTAATCTTATAAATTTTTTATCTTCCCTGATGTATAGAATATCTCAAAATCATAGTCCTATAGGAACTCCAACCGAAACTCCTATCTTTGGTTCAAGCCTCCCTATGTGAAGGTGTACTAGGGACTCATATGGTATAAGTAATCTATACAATAATCTATGAGAAGGTAGTGTATCCCCATCTATAGGGAGAATATTACCATTTCTGTCTATAAGTCATGAGTTTCATAGTTCTTCTTATGGGCTCTAAACTACCTCTACCCATATGCAATAACAATCTTCCACCGAATCAACATGCAACAGAGCCCAACTCCTAAGGAATCATCATAAACTATGAACTATATGCCTTACTCTAGTATTCTAACCCCTTTAGCACTTTTCATCCTATACCTCAACTCATCAAATTCCCTCTATAACTTCTTAAACCAAGTAAATGGATTCCCCTTCCACATCGGGGTGGTTAATTGGGCTGTGATTCTGGCCATATCCACCATAAACAACCTATAGTACCCCACCAAGACATTAAATCTTAGAACCTCTGAAAATGTATTTAGTGGCTCCCAAGAATGTACTAAATAGATCTTTTATGGGTACATGGATAAACCATGTTCAGAAATGAAATTCATAATATAGTGAACTTTATGTATCTAGAACTAGCACTTTGAGAGTTTCCCATAAAGTTATTTCTATCAATGAGAATATAGAACCATCCACAAGTTCTCTACTTTGTCTTCTTCTAATGTAGAGTAGAAAAGTAATTTTTTGATGACGAAAAAATAAAATTGGTCCATGTATGGTTGGAATACATAGTTTATCAAATCCATAAACATGGTGGTGGAATTCATCACACTAAAGGGAATCAGTAGGAACTCATCATGTCCATAACAACATCAGAATTGTACATTTTGAATATTCATCTCACAAACCCTCAACTAGTTGTAGTCAAACATGAGATCTATCTATAAGAACCATATAATTATTCAAAACTAGTCAAAGTGGTCATCAATACTTGTAAAAGGGAACTTTTTATTTATCATTGCATGATTTAGGAGATGATAATCCATGAAAATACCTAAGATCTTATCCACCTTTTTCATGAATAAGACTGAAGATTCCAAAGGGGACACATTGGGATTGAGGAATCCTTTCTCACAAAGGTCCTCCAATTGCTACCATAGCACCTGAAGATTAGTAGGTTCTATTTGATATGATGTAGAAGATATCAATGTGCTCCCGATATACATGTGATTTCAGAACTCCATCTCCCACCTCATAGGTATTCACAAAATTTACTTGGGGAAACTCCCATATATTCATCCCGAATTCCCGAATGGCTCGAAGGCCTTATTTTTTATTTTATTATAGATAATTCCCCTTTTAAGGGTTGAAGGGGAACCTATACATGAACTGTAGGCCCAAGGCACATGGCCCAACATGACCCACAATACATGACCCGAAGGCCCAGAGGCATACCATTCCCATTACATGACCCGTAGGCCCAGCCCACTACAGTACTAGTAATGGGTGATGGGATGTAGCATCCTGCTGAGAGAACCCACTTTCCCAGACATAAGACCTCTATTTCAAGAAAAGGATAATCTCATCTCATCAGTGCATAATAATCTGACTTTTCTACGGTGATAGTCAATTTAGGGTTAGATTATAGAAAGATAATCTATAACCAAGAAGACTCATAGGGTTCCATCATGAGGACCAAAATGTCCCATCTTAACTTCTCTCTACCAAGTGATACCTCACACTTATGGGAGATGTTTGATACAAAAGAATCATATCTTATATGAACCTAATGATAAAGAAACTTGTCTAGAACCTCAACAGGGAGAACTAGCTCTCACACTTAGAGTATAGTGATAATGTAATGGATTTGACCTATTTCTGCTAACCCTAAAGAAAGAGTAAAAAACACACATATTTCACCCCTTATCATATTGTGGGCTTTGAGATCATGAACCTCCAAATCTTACAGCTACCGCGAAACCCGACCTCCAGCTCCCTGATCTTTATGGTGGATTCATGGTGGTGATGGTGGAAGGATATCATAACGTCATCCACCGCCCATAGCTCCTTCTACTGTTCTAATAGATTTAACTCCCTAGGGACTACACTATCTTATCTTGTGAGATCTCTAATCATGGAAATTCTTCTATAGTTGTGGCCCATCATCTATATTTCTCTACTTCCCAGCAAGTCTTGTTGGGTAGTCTTGCGCCATGTGACCTTGACCAACACAGGTAAACCACCACCCCTATTTGGACCACCCTAATGCTTTGTGCTACCTCTGACCATGCTCTTGATTCTGATCAAGGAAAGGTCTCATGCCCTATGGTCCTATCTCCTAGTGGCTACTATTTCTTGTAGATGACTCAACTATATGTTCCTACTTCTAGATCTATATGTATGGAATCCCTATAAAAGAAATATCTATGTCACAAGTGCTGGCTCCAACAAATCAACATAGGTGGGGATGAATAAGGGTACAATACATGCTCAAATCTCTTAGAGGAGTGCCTTCTCAAAATCCCTTGCTCATAAGTATCCATCCCAGATCATTTTAAGAGATTATTTCTTAAGGTCTTTGAACATCACTCCATACTCAGCCAACATCATCCCTCCCCACTACAGTTCTAGAAGATCATTGATCTAGACTGAGCATATGTAGGAGTGTTAGTAATCCTCACATAATTTCTACTGGAAGTCTTCCCATTAGAGTTTCCACTAATCATGCATCTGTGGAACAAGGATCCACCAATACACAAATTCTCCATGGAAAATGATGGAGGGCATTGAAACTACCTGATCCATTGGGTCCTAAACAAGAATGATGATTTGGACAACAAAATCTAGCCAATCATCTAATAACGGGGGATCTAAAACTCCACATAACCTCAGTGGTACCTGAATTTGGAAATCACAGAGCATACTAAGACTACCCACATTCTCATCATAATCTACTGGGATGATCAGTTACATGATAGGTGGATGGTTTTATACCTTCACTCTTGGAGGAAGGGGATCATGGGATAGACCTTGAATTGATGTCTCTTCAGTCATAGGATATTATTTATTTACCAGAGCTTGTATCCAATATGGCTGTCATCATAGAAGTATCCCAGAAGTTATCAAGGAGTACCATGGTCATAGGAGAATATATGTATATATATATATATAAATAATGGGGTGATGAATCCAGAAGGAAAATCAATTAATCAATCCTATATGATGCATGTACCATTAATCCCCGCAAAAATTGACTCAACATTACTAGTTTAAAAATAGCTAGTTAGGTTCATGGTGAATGGATACATCAGACACTGCACCATCATTAGATTCCCTGACCTAAGAGAAACACTTAAGATTACTTGAAATTGTTTCTCTAATCCCAAACAAATCTTTATAGGGGATACATCTAAACAAAATCCCAAGGAATGAACATTCTCGGATACCAATCTATCATGACCTAACCCTAACCTGGGATCAAGCCACAACTACCCCAAGTCTGCCCTTATAGGATAGGGGTGGGGAAAAGCACCGAAGGAATAACTATGTCAGGGAGGCCTTTTCTTGAAAACCTATACAAACACACACACACACAAAATAGAGTCATCGAAAAAGTGTAGAGGGAAATAATAAAATATGCAACACTGCTATAAATTAAACCAAGAATACATGAACCCTAAGATATTATGAAAGTACAGTAGTGTAATCTAAAATGTAAATGGAAAAAATACACGAATGACTAGAATTGTGTACCAAATTGAAAAAAAAACTAGGAATAAAACAGCTGGAGGAGAGGCCACCTCATGAATCCCAATATTTGACCATCGTACTCGGTCCAAGCACCTAGTATCCCTAAGATCCTCTAAAGTCTTGGTCGAAATATCTATTGTTTTCATAAGACACAACACATACAGAAAAATACCATGAATGGGTGAGTATAAACATACATAGTAGTATATCATTAATGTTTAAGGGGGGAGAAATAAGATATACAAGAGGAAAGAAATAAAATAGAAGAAAGATGAAGTCAAATAGTATAGATCAACCCAACTAATAGTGAATGAAATATTTTCCAAGCACAAGGGTCTAAACACACTGGGTCAATGAACTAGAAATTGAGCCATCACCACCTATACAATGACATTAAATTCATCCAACCATGGTAATCTAAACACAGTAATCATGTGGCATACCCTACACGTATTCACCTCCCATAGAAGGAGAGTAAAAAAAATACAAGGTGTAGATATTGAATAATATATATATATATATGTTCAATAAAGGAAGCCCAAATAAAGAGAGTACATAGGTCTCTATATCATACCTCATCCCAAGAATAATAGTATCCAACGGTCCCTAAAGACTGTCAATGATTCCCAGCATCCTACACATATACCTCGAAGTAACCATACAAGTTTAACAACAAATCTTCAGTGTGCCACACAACTGAGTGGGAATGAACACATAGTCGAGGGCCCCCACCCTGGTATAACATTGGGGGTGGGTGGGTTCAACTCTAAACGTGTAAAGGACCAACTTCTTAGCTCAATTGGAGGGTAACAGTTGATAGATACAGAGGTCCCACTTCTAATCTCTAATTGAGGGTACCACTCAGAAGATGGAGAGGACCCACTAACTAGCTAAACTGGTGGGTACCACATGGTAGATGTCAAGGAACCACTGCTTATAACTACTGAAGGGTACCAATTAGAAGACATTAAGCACCCACTACCTAGCTCAACTAGGGGGTACCACTCGAAAGGTTTTGAGGACCCACTGCTCATCTCAACTGAAGGGTACCACTAGAAAGATGTCTGGGACCTCCATCACATCTCAAATGGAGGGTACCAACAAGATGATTTTGATGACCCACTACCCATCTCAATTGGAGGGCGCATTCTAGAAGACGTTCTAGGATCCACTACAAAGCTCTACTGGAGGGTGCCACTCAAAACAAGTATCTTGTGATCCTGCCTGATCACCGCCATCATCAAACATCGTATATTAAGTGTCAGGAATAGAAATTTTAACAACATATCTTAAAAACCACAACTTAGGGAACAATAAATTTCTATGAAGAAAAAACATAGAATACTCTACCAGTATGCCCAAATACAAGTTCAAATGAATATGATATGGATTTTTGAGGTTTGATCAATGGATCTCAAGGGGTACAAGACGTGTGAGGGGACCCACATGTAATGTTGACCAATTTCACATCCAGGATGTGTACTTGGAAGAACCACGACTCCATCCCATGTACTATTACACACCGTGTTGCTGTACTACATGGTGTTTCTTGGATAACTAGGACTGTTGAAGTGTGATTCTTTCCATGCCCATGTACTAGAGTACATGGCCTTGTACTAGACCCCCAATTTTTCTACATGGGTTCCTATCCATACAACTCATCACTTGGGTTGTCCAACTAGGTAAGGGGTATAAAGTGTGTGATGGGGGCTACACACTATTCCCTCCTTATGTTTCCCCAAACCCTTTCTAAAGTTGTGGAAGGGGATACACGACATGTGTTCATCCTTCAATATTTTATGTGGGAGAGTTTTTGTCAAATATTAAAATTCTCAAGATCCTATTTTATCACTTTGAATATGGTATCATCACTTCTGATCTAGTGACCTATATTGATGAAAGTAGTCAATCTACCCAAAAATCATGGTTTTGAACTTCCACTCTCTGGAAGATGGTCTCCATTATTTGTGTAGGTTCTTCCACACATTCTACACACCACCATGGATTAAGGGTTTTATTTATTGATCTTAATCCACAAAATTAAACATCCTCTCCTTAAAAAGATGCATGATATATGATCAGTTCATCATTCCATGCTTAATTTTTTGATCTGTTGTGGTTATAGGGGTCCGATTAGGCTTGGGACTGCCCGAAAAAGTCGAACCAGGACTACAGGTTCCAATCAGTGAAGAACACGAAGCAACGAGTGAAAAAAGAACCATAAAAAAAGTTTAAACAATTGTTGGAAAATAATTATTTTCCAACAATAAACAATGTAGATACAAGGATTAGATTCCAAGAAAATAAATTGAAATTTCTATACTTGGGCACTTTCAATTGTCCAAAAATTGGTGCAGATCCAAAAAAAAGGATGGATTCACTCAATAAATTAATCAAAGGGTATAAAAAATGAATGATGAGTCGTACCTCAATTACAGATGTATAGTTGATGAATAAATTCTCCACTAATAATTTGTGAGAATTCATTGTGTTTTCTACATCCTCATCTAATTTAATGTATATTTTCATCATCGTTTGAGGAGAATTGTTGATGGAGGTGGGAGGAGAGAGATCTTAGAAAATTATTAGGATAATGAGGCTAACCTTGGGATGTTTTCCATTGTGATATATTTATAAACATTTAGTTTAGGTTAAAAAAAATAATTAATTAATTAATTTAATCCTTAATATATAATTCCAACAATTGAGGAATCTGAACACCCCACGTAGACTCATTTTAGGTCACGCCTAGGATAAACACCACACTTTGGGCTCAACCCTATTCTCATATCTCATATCTGAGATATAGTTTATGAGTTATCCCATTTTTTTAAAGAAGTTGAAAATCCGTAATATAAAATATACTCAATATTTTTATAAAATTATTTCATGGAACACCGGGCCTTGTAATCAAACTCCTTCTGAATTCATAGCTCTAGAAATATATATAGAAATATTTCAAACTCTTACAAGGAAAAAATGGTACTCTATATCTATAAATGAGTCCCACCCTTATCTATATGTCCAAAGAATTTATAAAATATATAAATGAATGATTTTATTCATGAAATCAAAAATAATTTTTCATTAATATCTTCAATGAGTAAAATATATAGATTTAACATAATTTCTCTATTAATCAAATAACATTCAAAGTAAACATCTATTGTAAAAAAATTGTATATGACTTTGAAAATAATCCTATCCATGATACATGAAATTTTAATATTTAAGAGAAATATAATTTCAAATGAAAAATGATCTTAAAAGGGTATTATATATGGAACATAAAAATGATTAGCTATACAATACCAAGCATGTCTCAAGGAAAAGGAGATTGAGATGAAGTCCCTTACATTA
Organism: Viscum album; assembly: GCA_963277665.1. NCBI lineage: Eukaryota > Viridiplantae > Streptophyta > Magnoliopsida > Santalales > Viscaceae > Viscum > Viscum album. The sequence goes on from OY728160.1 coordinate 1,324,445,259, forward strand.
TGTCCAAAAGCATTCCAAACTTATACATAATGTCCTAGATAATAAAATTAGATTCATTAATTACTTAATTCGAAAAAATATCAAAATATATTTCATTTATAATAATTTTATCATGATCATTTATGGTCATTCCAATGAGTTATAATGCTTAATTTCGTTGTTCCAGGAGCATTCATTTCGTGGTTTTATGGTTGGTTCCCTTGTGTATAATTATTAGAGTTCTTTTAAAATGGAATAAAAATTATATATAGGGAATGAAATGCTATTAATATACTTATAGGATTTACAATTTTGCTCTAAAAACATTTGGTTATATGGTATGAGGATTATTTATTAGATAAAATGTTAAATAAAATAGATTAGTTTATTTTTGGCAGTTTTTACGACCATCATAGACGTATATCTTTTTACTGAATATAATGTTTATATACTGGTTCCATAAGATTAAATAATTTTTAATACACATATTATAATCTTTTTTAACTATAATTTTTTTATGACCAGACTTGAAGGAAGTAATGAAGAATGAAAACTCTTCCTCCACGAAGGCGGTAAATCGACACCTCACAAACGATGTTTTCATTTTTAGAATTAAAAGAAGAGGAGATGAGATTTGATCATGGGTATTAAATTAAAAAAATATAATTATAGAATTTATATGATACTATAGTTACCATTCCACTTTGGATAGTGGATGTAAGGAGAGGATAAGAAAAAAATTAAAATAGAATGAATAATTATTTTACCTCTTGAATATCATCTCCTTGGGAACCTCTTTAAGACACTTGGAATCAGTATTTTTTAATGAAAAATGGTCCTCGATGTGGGGAAGTGTCTTAGTAAGATAATTAGGAAAAAATTTATAGGATTCAAGGCTTATAAAGTGTGAGGATAATGGACAGTGAGGGTGGTATTTATAGTGGAGGAGAGCAATTGTTTTTTGAATATTTTATTCATTTGTTTATTATTTTGGATCAAGACTATCAATAATGTTTATTATTGTGACTATATTTAGTAACTAGTTCATTTCAGTTCCAAATAATGGGTACTTACATCATAAATGACCTAAAAATTAACATATTTGGATTAAAATGGTAAATACCTTAAATTAGTGTATTTCACTATTTAGCAAAAATTCAATTATTTCAGAAAAATCCCTAAAACATCACCCAAACAATTTTCCAACATGATGATTTAAAAAATGGACTCCATTATATGAAAATTATATTCTAAATAGGATAAATTTAAATTCTAACTAAAATAATCATTTATTCAAAAAATATCAATTTTAATATTATAACAGATTTTTCAAATCATTGAAAAATTAATTAAGGTCTTATAAAATTATCTTTTAATTATAATAAAAAAATATTAATTTAAGAATATACATTCTGAAAATAAATTCTCTTTTAAAAAATTATATTTTTTTTAAAATTATAAATAATATTTTTCTTTTCACAAAATACCGACACTTAATTTATCACTTTTAAACAAATTACTTATTCCATGATATAAATATATCATATTTTCATTTATTATATACCTAAATTTTAGTTATAATTTTATTGGTGTTTTTATTATTCTAATGGAAACATTACTATTCCTAACTATAACATTACAATTTCGATGTTCTTATTAATATTTAATAGTATATGATGATTCATTTCAGCTCGGTGTTGCACGTAATATCATCTATCAAATAAAATTGAATTTATTTAAGAAGATACATATCATAAAATATGAGGATGTAATATTATTACCTCCAAAAAATTTCACACTTCATAGTTTTCATGAATATTTCCTTCTAAACAGATGAGGGTGGTTCTTCTTCATGACATCCTTTTGTTCCCATGTTTCTTCTTACATTTTACAGTTTCTCTAAAGATATTTTCCAAATCAAGTTGTATGATTTCCTGATAATTGCTCTCAATTTTCAAGAATCTCAATAGCATCTTCACATTAAGAAAAATCAGGTTAATTTTCTATTTTTCAGAGGTGAGTACATGAATTGGGTCTGGAATACACTTCTTTAACAATGATACATGGAACACATCATGAACTATGGAGAGAATTGGTGGCATTTCTAATTAATAAGCTACAAATACAAATTTTTCTAGAATTTAAAATGGATTGATGTAACTCAGGGTCACTTTCCCTATCTTATAGAAACATATGAAATCCCTTCCATATAGATACTTTAAGAGAGACATGATCTCCCTCTAAAATTTCCAAATCAATTCTCCAGTTGTTAGCATAACTCTTTTTCCTACATCAGGATTCTTTAATATGATCCTAAATAGAATTTAACATTGAAATTTCTTCTTCAATAAGTTTTGGGTCTAAAAGTTTTCTCGCACTAACTTCATCCCAACAAGTTGGAATATGATATATCTTGCTAAGTAATGTTTCATATGGCGTCATTTGAATACTATAATGGAAACTATTATTGTATAAAAACTCTACCAAAGGTAAACACTGATCCAACCTACCTTTAAAGTCATGTGAGAATGATATAAAAATGTCTTATTATGTGTGAAAATTTCTTTCAGTCTATCCATTAGATTGAGGCTGATAAGAAGTACTCAAATGAAGCTTTATATCCAAACACCTATGAAGAAACTTCTGGAACTTTGATGTAAATTGGAGATATTGATCAGACAAAATTGATAGAGATAAACCATGATGTCTTACAACTTCATTAATATAAATTATTTCTAGTATATGAAGAGAAAAATGTTCTCTTATAACATGAAAATGTTCCAATTGTATAAGGTGAACAAAAATAACCAATATCACATCATTGTTTATGGGGGTATTTGGTAATCCACTGATAAAGTCCATAGTAATGTGATCCCAGTTCCACATTGAAATAGTTATAGGTTTCATGAATCCCCTAGTATTTTCTCTATCATAATTCACTTATTGAAAAACTAGTCAACTTGACACATACTCAGTAATTTCTCGCTTCCTATTATCCCACAAAAATGTTACATCATCTTATTGTAGTTAGTTTCCTAGAACCAACTTATGCATACTTTATGATAAAATTACATTCATTATTTTGAATATTAATAAACAGCTTATCATGTTATGATTGTTCTTTTGTGTGACATCATATGTGCTAATGTTCTAAGAGTAGTTGTCTGACTAAAAGGCCATATTAGTTCCCCGCTATGATGATAACCTAGAAGTGCTACAACACTATTATGGAATAATTGTTCTACAGATTGATTATATCATTTGAGGGACACAAATTAAACAAGTTATCAAGGGTGGAGACTCATAAGACTCCATGTCACCATCTCATAGTGTACACCCTTGATAATATGCAATTGGATATTATGAGAATGAGACCCGCCAGTAGGAATTCCACTTTTATATATGTCTTTGGTTGTTCTTATATGTGGACGTGTGTATTGGTCCATAGAATTTAAGATTACTATTAATGAGTATTATGATTCATGCACATAGATGTATTGATGAAAACCAAGACAATATATGTTCATGAAGAAGTAAAATTTGTTGGGTGAGTCACGAGTAATATTACATTAATGAATAATGCGAGAAAGAATTTTACCTTAAATTCATTAATGGAAGTTGATATATTAGGACCTTTAATGGAAATTTTATATCGTAGATAAATCTATAACCATGGCTTTTTAAAGGATAGTTCATTTTTTATGAAGTTAGAGAAAGAGATATCGAGCACTTAGGTTCATTGCACCAGCATGAAACATGCTTGAGTTGAAATATCAAGATAAAGGGATTATATTACTTAGAAACATCCATATGATGTGACATGTCATTGTGGAATTAAATTATTTCTCTATGGATGCCTTGAAATGTTTCTAGATTCTAACCTTAAATTTTAGCGTACTCCTCTTAATTCCACTAAGAAAAAGGCCTAGAGGATTACACACTAAGTGTATCTAGAATCGTAGTTAAAGAATATATATTATTATTTATTATTTAATAGGTTTAATAAATATTATTCTCATTAATGGCTTAATAATTATTCATGTATTCTTGATCACCTATAAATATTTATTTACCATTTGGTAAATATAACATTTTTTTGAGAATAATGCAGTGATATTTATTTAATAAATAAATAGTCATTATTCAAGGTCTGATAAATATTATGGAAGAATAAGGGATCTAGTTTTTATGTCTAGTTAGACATAATAAATAATGATTATTCTTTGATTAAATAATATGTAATTACAATTCTCAAGTTAATCACATATCGAGAAATAATGATATTATTATTATTATTATTTGACACGGGGTTTTCTTGGATTAAATAAATAATTATAGGCACTTGTGAAATTATTTTATTTTAACACCATTGATATATAACAATAGTTTTGTTATTTTATGAAAGTGAATTTTTTTGTCTTTGTTATGCACAAAGAATTTGGAGAATCCTCTCAAGCCCAAAAATATCCCTTCTCCAAGAGGACTCCCAGGAAGAGAGAGAAATTCTCCTCCAACAGATCAAGGTGAACACATTGGATGTGGTCCTCAAAGAATTCAAAATAAGGTAATGAAATCACATGATCTTGCATGAAAACACTCATAGATTCCTTCAGTTATATCTGGAGACTCATTGAACACATGTGGATCAACACTAGAGGAAATAAAAAATTGGTTTCTATAACATAATGGCAGCGAATTTTAGATCTGTCACCAAATTCATCAATGAATAAATAATTCCAAAAAAGCAATTCATCATTTAATTTAATAAATAATAAATAATATGTGAGATCCTCCCTCTTCTCAAACTGTGATTTCACTTTTTAATTTTCATTGATTGAATTATATAGATCTCGATGTTTATTATTGTTTAGATCTCGGATTGATCCTTGATCCTGACAACAGAAATATTGGGCACCACCCATCACTCGCTTCTACTACGAACAGAACCTAAAAGTCATATCAATGTGGTCACTTAATTATTTATAATTATTTAAAAATCTTTAGTGATTTACAAATTTTAATTTAGTTTTTTAATTCAAGTTTAATAATTATTTTAATATGAATCATGATATATTCTTCTTCCTCCTTCATGTATCATAGATATAACCATGCTGATTAATTTTTTGATTAAAATAAAATTTGGTTACTCATCTACAGGTGCCAAGGTTTCTGATCAGACAACAGAAAACTACACACCATGTAACTGGAGTTACACGATAGTGTAACTAGTGTTACATGTCATGTAGTCATGTTAAATGCATTTAAATTGATTAATAAATTCATTCGATATTATGCATTAATTATAGACATTAAATTCACCACATGTTGAGAAGAAAAAAATGTCACACAAATAGCTGGATTACACACCATTCATCCCATGTACATGGCGTATAGTCCCTTTGAGTGATAGATGGTCTATGTATTCCATACATGACCTACCTAACTCATTATTTTGTAACTGTAAGTTCAAATGGATTGTGAACCATTGGACATTTTGTGTACTCTTAATTTTCCAAGACATGGATTACACGTCGACTCCCTAGGCATGTGTCTCGAAAAGACGGTGACAGGTGTACACGTCATGTAGAACGGATCTACACACCGTGTACTTAAACTTAGTTATGTAGATTTAAAATTTATTTATTTCATTATGCAATCCTTGAGACATGTACTTGCATGTGGTTTTAAATATTGGACACACCATGTGGTATTTATTAATATACATAAATATTTAAATGTTTATTTAATAAATTAATAATTTTAATATTTTCATATCATCTATGAGTTGGATTAAAATTTGTTACTCTACATGAATTTAATCATAACATGAGACCGAAAATCATGTAATTCGTGTAGTAATCCATGAAGTACAAGTTGTGAAGGTATGTGATAAGTCATGTAAACTATATTTCCCATGTGTAAAATATTATATGAGTAAAATACATGTTGGGAAGAATCATATGGGTATTCATCGTGGTTCATACAATGTAAATTGATGTACAATGCTAATTTCAAATGAATTTATTTAACTTGATTAATGATATAAGGGATGAGAATCCAAGGATATTCAGATGATAATTATGAAAAACATATTGATTAATTTAAGAAATATTTAATATATTCAAGCTTGATTTATCTTGAACAAGAACATTTAAGAATTCAATGATAGTTTTATTAAATTCATAATTTATTACCAAAATTTGGATGACCGTGAGCATGACCAGACCATTTTAATGTGATTAGTTTCATTTAATTTATTATTAAATTAATATTTTTTGTGTTTATGACTTATCTCCTTTAATTATGTATTCCATGCATTCCTATGACTGAATTTATGTAAATCCATTTCTCATCTTCAGTGAGTGAGTAAAAGGCACATGTAATGGATTGAGCCCCCAAGCTAGTGGATGTAGTTCAAGTTCAGAGTTGAGGAGAGTCCAATCTAAGGAGATACATAGATGGATTGGAAGAAAGCTGTAAGATGAACCTTAATTGGTTCAATGTGATTTTACCCTAGGCCAGGGGTTTGTTTATCAACCACTAGATAAACTAACCATTAGTATAAGCTCATGATCATTCTATTTATTATTTTATTTCTATCAATCTGAATGGTTATTTCATTATAGATGTATTGTTGTGATCACATAATTAATAAATTAATGAACATGCAATATAGAACTAAAATAACATGGATTATGCGTAAATATTATCTAATATAGTGTTAATCACTTATGAAATCCCACTTAATATTAAAAGGAATATAATAAATAAAATAATTGGAAATTTATGAATAAACTGATAAAATCCCTAAATAAAATATAAATTCAGTATATCCTTACACTACCTTATTTAAAATAAAATCATTGTTTAAGTTATTGACCAACCCAATTTGTTGTGCTTTCAATTACTAGGGAATTATAATTTGATTTTTTAGGTTGACTTTACTTAGTTCACATCAAGGGTTGACTTAAAAAGTATGACATGGTAAAACTTAGAGTCAAACAATGATGAAATAACTTTTAAGGGTTTTTGGATTGGGGATTCCACTCAATGGAGTAAGGAACTGTGAGTTAATGCAGTTGGCATTAGGAATACATACATAAAACCATTCACGTTTCTTAACCAGCCAATGCTTGGGTAATGAGAAGGGAAATATGGAGCCTTGTCACTATAATATACAAGAAACATGATATTCTGAAGCCAATGGTGTGGGATATTGGGTTTCGATAAAATATATGGAGACCAATAAATATAATATATATATATTTTTTAATTTAATCTTCTAAATTACTAAAATTATTCTTGTCTTATTTTGTATAAAAGAAAAAAGACATCCAACATATCATTGTGATCTGTATTTGAGAAGGACAACCTTCTCACCAGAAAAAATTTCCCTAAATGTAAAAGGTGACTATGTGTCATCCTCCGCTATGAAAAAAAATGTATGTGATGAAAGAACCATTTCTAGTTGAACCTAGTAATTAGTAAAGTGATGAAGAATTATCTCTCAATGAGAATCATCCAAATGATGCCACATATGTTTAGTGTTACATGTTATCATCCATATACAATGACCATTTTAATGAATATGATTATATGGATTCCTATAGCATGATGTATCACCTTTGAGATCTCTATCAAGTGAAGTTTAGACAAGAGAATTACGATATCTCCAATTCATTTTTTATAACTATTATTGGAGAGTCTGAGCTAGCTAGGAATCTTGTAGTCAAGTATATTTGATACTGTGAATGCCTATACATCTTATAGATTAAATTCCTAGATGAGTTGCATATAGATCTCATAATTTTATCATATCCCGAGACCTTCTCCATATTTATTCTTAATTACAATATGATCTATAATGAGAAGAGTTTTTTAGAACTTCTTACTTTGGTTCGAAAAGTGGAAAAGGACATAAGGCATGAAGACCCCACAGTTGGTATGGTGAATAAGAAAATAAATAACAAGGAAAAGGAACCAAGACATATAAGAAATATAAATCTCTCGAGCACCTTCCTTACAAGAAGAATAATATCTATAGGAAGGTAATGTAAAAATAGGCAGTTTGTTTTTCATATGGAATGTTAGGCCACTAGGAGACGAATTGAAGCTAGAAGAAAGGGAAATATAAATGAAGATTCATTATTTAATTTCATCATTCTATATCTATACAAGGGGTATTATATACATCTTGTGGGGCTTACATCTATTTCCAAATGTTGAAAGAAAGTATATTATGAATGATTTCAATAGGATAGGTGGATCTAATAGTAAATAATGGTGTAAGTCTGGATGATCTAGCCATTGGTGAATATCACCTCTCATTTCAAACAGGAATGATTTTTTGGGTAGACTATTATTATGTATCTATAGTTACAAACATCATAATTTATGTATCATGCATAGATAAAAATGTGTTTATTTTAAAATATTGAAATAAAAGTTTTTTCTTTTTTAAGGACAATATATTTTATGGTATGGTGCATTTAAAAGATGGTATTTATGTATTAAATTATTAAAAGAATGTTTTGGAAATTGATAATGATTCATGTTCGCATGATTCATACAACTCCCACCTACTCTATCACCATATTGGTATTGTAATTGAGAAACATATGAAAAATCTCTTTCAAGATGGCTATTTAGACACTTATGATCTAAAACCACTTGAATGATGTCGTAATTTAAAATTAATTTATATTATTATCTTATATAAATTATATTCTTTTGAAATAAAATTAATCAAAATTTTAAAAGCTATATTTTTATTTCTAAAAGAAAATGTATAATGAACATATAAGTTTTTTCCACATATGTAAATATCCTTTAATGTTTATTATGTTCCACTGAGGTTATTACTTAATGATACTATCCAAATTTCTTCTCTGGATGAATTATGATTTTTTTTGGAAATTATCATTAATTATTTTCTTTCTCGTGTGTTAGTTATCCTATTATGAAAATTTTTATTTTTTAAAGTTATTGCGTCAGAAATACGTATGGTTTAACATTACGTGGTGAGCGGTTTTATTATTTCCCTCAAATACACTGATAATAGAATTAAATTTCATAATATAAGTTTTTGGTACACAAGTGGTTATCCCATGCCCCTATGGTTATAGTGAACATGTGGTTTAGTCGATGCCTAAAAAGGTACATGGTTAGTTAGCCCAAGACTACTATATTAGGGGTATATAGTTATCACTATCTATTTTTTGATGAATTTTATAGTGATTAATCATACAACATTTTATATTCTCATATTAATGCTAAATTCTTATGTTATACATCATTTCTATATCATGTTCACATATTATTAAATAACGTTTTTACACTCCTATGACTCATGTATTATGTTATTCTTACAAGATTATTTAAGGAATCATGCTATATGATCTATATTTTATTGGGTATGGTTTTATTATACTATGTTTATTCACCTTCATTATGTTTTCATAGAAACATGCTAATATTATACTCACTTATGAAATTAAATTTATATCTCTTATGTTCACCACTTACTTATCTTCTGAGATAACCCCTAACTCATTCTTACATTCCCTAGATTATGAAGAAGGGTATAACATATGATATATCTAGAATGGGGTCTAGTATAGTGTGTGTAATATCATAAATTTGTTAGATTGTCCCTATACATTTTTATGATACCCTTTATCCATGATTTGAACATATTTTGGTAGGATCTTGTCTCAGGTGAGTTCAGGTGAGTGTTTGAAACATTTTGAGGGTTTTGGGAAGTGTATGGTTAAAGTATGGTTTTCCAAAACCCCGTGCCTACCCCTAGAAAAATTTGCTTCCTAGATTGAGGGGTATTGAATCGTTGGTTCATAGTTTCTGAAACAATGTTTTACTTAGGGTAAATCATAAAACCCATATAGTAGGGGTACACAGTTTCAAAACCGTTTGTGTCAACCTAAGAAACTGCACGGGCAGACAATTAGAGCCATTTAAATTTATTTTAAAATTCCTGAATCTCAGGGTTTTATCATGAAACACACTATTGTTTCCTAACCAGATTAACATTAGTTTTAGCGGGTCTTGTGAGGATTTCAAGGATCCTTAAACCTCTTCTCATGCGAATCAAAGATCTGATGAATGAGATCAAATCCTCCACAGTATGTAATCTCTTGCATGTTTGGATTCCTCCATATTCAAATCATACACTCTTATTATTTAGGGATTCTTTCCTCCATTAGAAATGGGTTTATATCTTAGTTTTGATGTATCTAGTCTCATTGGATTATAATCCTAGGTTTTTATCTAAGTCCTCCTCTTCCATTATTAAGTGGTTTATTCTACATCAAATTGAGGGTTACAGTTTGGCGAGCATTCTTCCACGATCTTGAGGTTGGTAGTCTAATTTTAAATTACCATAGACTTGATTATATTTGGGTGTATGTAATTATGAATATCAATTTCCATGTTTGTAAATTGAAATAGAAATTGAAATAATTTATTTTTTTCCCACTAGATTATGAAATTAGAAGAATAATGGTGTTATGAAATAGGTGGAATAACTAGATAATGAATTATTTAGATTATTAGGATTAAAAAACAATTGAATAATGGGATTTTTAAATTGGATGAATAATAGGTTATAATCATGGTTGATAAATGATTTAAGTAAGAGGAACCATGGTATGTGATATTTTTGAATGACATGACTGCTGAGTTGTAGGACATGGAATGGTTCTCTAAATACATGTGGGGTTGTAGAGTTCTACTACAGACCCCTAGTTATATATAATTATTACAGGTGATCACTGAAATGTGGTATATAGACTATTACTCCAAATACCCATTGGGTTCTATACTACCACTCTAGTTCATAAATGTTTGAATGTGAAATAGAAAATATATAAATAATAGAAATCCCATGAATGGATGATCTATGAAATAAATATGGTATATGGTTCATACATAGACAAAAGAAAATGTAGGTATGATTGGTTCATGTATTACCATGGAACCAAGGGCCTATACAGATAATTAAATAATATAAGTTATGAAAAAAATTTACTTTATCATTTTTTATTTTTTATTTATTAAAATTCATACACTATTATAGACTAGATATTGATTTAGTTTCCATTGGTTGTGGCCTAATTAGTGGTACTCATACCCTACTCAAGATACCTAATCATTTTTTGAATAAACATCATGTTTTTAAGTGAGGATAAGGGAAAGATCCCTATGTTAGATGAATAATTGGGATTCAGGATGGGGCATGAATAATGGAATTAGTTATAAGACCCTATTAGTAGTTGTCTATGTCTATTTATTTTGGGGTTTATTTAGTCACTAAAAAACTCATATGACCTGAAATATTTACTGAAATATTTTTGGATATTGGTTTCCCATTTCTGATTCACCATGTTATACTTGTTCTTATATTTATTTTGGTATTATATGGTTAATTATTATTATCGTTTGTATATTAATTATTGATCCCCACTATTTTGATCCTTTTATAAAGTGGGTATATTATCCCCACATTACTAATTAAAACCTCATTGCAAGTCGTCAGCCTTTGGAGTATGGGGAGGAAATATAGAGGTCTTGTGGTTAATTGGCTAGGGACATAAACTTGTGGAAACTAGGTCCGGACATCACAAAGTGGTATCAAAAGAGTTTTTCTTTCCTTCCACTTGTATTCCTATTTTTTAAAGGTAGATAGGAGACTAGGATGATTCATTCCATGGTCATAATCTTGTGTATGGGGGTATCTAACCCATGTGTGGTGGAAAACTAATGTACCTAGTGTGGGATTGTTTTTCATGTTTTTTCTATTACAGTTGAATGTTATTTCACCTCACATGATGCAATTTTTGTGTGATATTATTTTTATGAAATTATACTCATGGTATAATATGGAATGACTTTTTATTATACATACATCATTCTAGTAACTCATGATTTCATGTGACATACATCATTTTAAGCACACACAGAAAAGAATGTTTTGGGGGAGTTTTTGGAATTAAATTGATTTTTATTATTTGAGTAATTTTAACATAAATGTTTCCTAATTATGAATTTAAATGGATAAAATGATTCTAATTGAATTAATATGAAATGGATAAATTGTTTTCAAATGGGACCCATTGAAATATGAAATTGGTTTACCCTATGTTATCCATGACCCAAGTGAGGGATGGGTGAGGGATCTTATAGTGCTTTGTTCTTTACTATGTAAATGAGTATATGGGAAAAATTTCTTTAGAATTATGTCAATCCCTCTTATATAAATGTGATAAAAATGTGTTATGTGCCCTAATATGCATGTTTTTAATTTTAGAGACATCCCACGATGTTGATGTTTTTTGATAGGATGATGGGAGGAAATGGCTGGAAATGTGCCTTCAGTAGTGAAACCATAGGCTCTGATAGTTATAGGTAAAGGATCGGTAATGAAGTTCTGAGATAAATTCTCTCAAATTATAGAGTTCATATATAGATTCCCATGGTGGTTTTTGTAGAATGCATCTAACCTGATATGGGAGTTCTAGTTGCAACACCCTCCAACGTTCACTATAGAGGGTAGACTTGATGCGACTGAGTTCATGTTTGTGTCTATCCAGAATACCTTAACCATTTAGACACTCCTACAGAGAGTAGAGTTAATTTGGATACCTATATGTAATGAGGATTAGTTAAAAACATCAGGGTTGTTCAAACCTAGGATGAATACCTAGAGAACATTTTATGGAAAAACTTTTAGGATAAGTTCCTAGAACACTTTTATGTAGAGATTCTCTGGTAGGAGAGGGTAGCAGAATTTATGAGGTTTACCATTCAGATTTTGTCTATGACGGACTATGATTGTCACTTCACCAACGTATAATTATTTTTCCCAGTACTAGTATTAGATGAGGAAATAACAGTGAAACCTTTATTGGATGGAATTAAATGCGAGATTAAGTCATAGGTGAACATATTTCAGCTGGAGAAGATTTCTATGATGATGAATTGGGCTCTCCTTTATGAGGGGAAACTAAAGGAGGATTCTAGTACAATATATATTTTTTCTAGAGGACTGGGAGGAACATATTTTTGAGAGTTGGAAGTGTCACTATGAGAACATCAACCATGAAAATAGAAAATATATTATCCTGGGAGAAGGATCAATTTCTAAAATTAGTAACCAATTATACATCTATTGGTGAAGTAGGTAAGGTAAAATTCATATAATGTTACCATGAACACCAACGGAGTTCTGAATGTATAGTAGGATGGGTCACTTATAAAGGTATTTTAGGAACCCTCTACCGATGGGTAAAGATAAAAGATCTAGGAATAATTAGAGTACTGGAATACAGTCTTCTATTTCATACTAGTAAGGCAAATAGAGTTCTACACACATTGGAGGTTGTGGCAGTGAATGGGGGATATTAGGGAAAAGGGTGAATGCCCCATCATTGTAGTGAAACTCAGGGGACTCATACTACAGCACATGACAGAGTGGTAATGCAGTTTCTTACATTTCATCCCAAACATGTGAAAAGAGATGCTATAAAATCGAAAATTAGAGTTATTATTCTTGTAGATTCTATGATTTCAAGTGAATTATATGATCTATGATCCTCTTACTCTTTTATATATTCTAAACCTGTAAATGGTTTGAGCCTGTTGGTGGAGTCCGTGTTTGGGTTTATAACAATGGACATGTTGTTGGGAGTGCAGTTGAGGGAAATCTATATATGTAATAGCTGTTCTCTTGAGGATGGGGAGTATCATTTCTATTGGTATCTTTATATATTTTACATGTTATGTTTTTGCATTGATTTTGGGTATAGATTTTTTGGGTTTATACAGAGACTATATCTATTTTTACCAAAAGAGAGTAACCTTTACATCATATGATGTTAATAGTTATGGTCACCATGGAGAATGGTATATCTAAGCAATATTTGAAATACCAGTTCATCAATAACTGGGGGATATCATCACATTTTTTCATTTGTTTTACAGGATCACGAGGGTGTGAAGTATGATGTCCTTCCACCCAAAGGAGACTTGTTTCAGGATGTTTTTATTAATGAATTCTATAGAATATGGCATGAGAGGGTTTTTTAGTGTATAATTGAACTCATTACAAGAGTTGAACTATTTCAAATTCTACCTTGTTTAATGGAACCAACTAAGATTTTTGATATTATGGCTCAATTAGAAAAATTGATAGAAATAGTATTTATTCATCTGAGTATATAACCTATGGGTTCTATATTTTTTCTAAGAATTATTATGGGATGTTGTATTTGTGTTCTAATTAACAAAAGTTGAACCAAATGGTAGTGAAGGAATAGTATCCTATTCCACACATTGATGATATATTTGACCAGTTGAGGGGTGATTGTGTGTTCTCCAAGATTAATTAGATATCAGGGTATCAACGGCTGAGAGTTTGACCTTCTGATATACCATGAACTGCTTTATGAATAAGGTTTGGATTTTATGAGTTCATCATTTTTCCTTTCAAGCTGATGAACACTCTTTTAGTGTTTATCCCCTTGATAAACCCAATCCTTCAGCAATACTAAGATAATTATATAGTGGTTATTGTATATATGACATGTTGGTGTACTATAAGACTCATAACGATCATTCACAACATCTTAAAATCATCCTGATTAAACTGATAGAGAATAGATTATACACCAAGCTATATAAGATCCAATTATGGATTGACATGGTACATTTATTGGTTCACATCATCTCCGAGGATGGTGTATTAGCAGACCCAGAGAATGTTTAGGCATTGTTTTATTGGGAGCAGCCCAAGATGTTTTTTTATATCCAATGCATTCTAGGATTGGTAGGTCATTTTATAAGATTTATACCATAATTTTTATATTCATCATCACATATTTAATGATTGACCAAGAATGGTGTTATGTTTTAATGGTCTGAATTGCGTGAAAATGCTTTTTTCGAGTTAAAGAAGTGTTTTACTACCACACTGATCTTGATCCTACCCATGTCAGGTGAGGAGAATATCATGTTTTGTAGTGAATTTAGGATCATACCTGGATAAGTGTTGATACAGGGAGATTGAGTTATGGGGTATGGGTTATGATAGTTTAGGCTAGAAGAGAGGAATTACCTTGCGCATGATATTGAGTTAGCGGTGGTGGTATATTCATTATAGTGTTAGCAAAATTACTTATTAGGTGAAATTTTTTCTGTGTATAATGACTACAAAAGCAAAAATTATTTATTTTCCAAATAAAATAAGAATATATATAGAGGAGGAGGGTAGATTATATCTATTATTTCTATTTTGAGCTAGTCTATAGTCCCAGTAAGGGAAACAATAATGGTGATGTTTTGAGAAGGAAGACACATGTTTAATTAGTTCAGGAGTATAGGTTTGTGTGGAAGATTATGGCCTCACTAGATGAGATGCGTATTGAGGTTTAGGAGGGACGAAAGAATATGAACCTCCTATCATTACCAGTGGATTCAACAGATTTTATCTAGATCATATACAGGCAGTATTAAGACACATAATATTTGGCCTTGATGGAAAGCCTTTAAGGTGGGGAGTAACCTTGTTATTGGACTGTAGATGAGGATGAAATCATCAATGTTAAAAAAATGTTTTGCGTGCCTCTATGCATGTGTAAAGATATGATACATGATTTTCATGCCTTTGAAGTGGGTGGTGTATCCCAGTTAGACAAAAAATTTACCATTCCCCATGTCGACAATATTGATACCCGGGTATGAAAAAGGAGATCACATGTTTTGTGACAATATGATTCACCTGTTATCATGTAACAACTGATCATCAATGAATGGGTGGTTTTCTATAGTTGTTTAACATTCCAGAATGGAAGTGTGATGATGTTATTATGGAAATTATAATTGATATTATGACTATCCCTCATAATAATGATGCAATTTGGGTGATTTTGGATGGTTGGACAAATTTAGTCCATCTCTTGTATATCCTAGATACATTTACCATGGGATAGTTGGGTTGGATTTATTTTTTGGAGAAATTCCATTTTCACAGGGTTACACGAAGTATAGTTTCCCACCATGACTCACTCTTAACTTTTCGCTTATAAAGGCCTTATAGAGGCCATCATGTACCCAGGGGTTTCTGAGTATAAATGTCCACCCACAAAATAATGGGAAATTAGAGTTGGATATCTAGGTTCTAGAGGAAATTCTGAGATCATGCACCCTAGATTTTGGTGGGTCTTGGTAGAAGTACTTAGAACTCATTGAGTTATTGTATAACAATAGTTGTCAAATGACTATTTAAATTGAACCATATAAGTTACTTTATAGAGGATTATGAAGATCATTTATATGATGGATGGAGGTGGGTGAGTCAGAGTTGTTTGGAACGAGTCTCATGATAGATACATTAGAGAAGGTTCAGATTATTTGAAAACAAATGGATACAACTCAGAGTATATAGAAGTCATATGTTTTTCCCTGTAGTCAACCCCTTGAGTTTCCTATGTGTGATTATGTGTTCCTTCAGGTGTCACCAAAATTAGGTCACTAAAGGATTCATAGGTAGAGAAAGTTATTTCCTATTCTTTTAGGCCTTTTTAAAATCATAGAGAGAATCTAACTAGTAGAATACTAATTGGATCTTCCCTAGAGGTATAGTGAAAGGCATGATCCTTTTCATGTGCCACGACTTCTGCATTATCACCCCAACTCTTCTCTTGTGATTGATACTTATGATTTTGAGCTTGAGGGTGATGAATCCATTAAGGAGAATTTGATTCTTATTTTGGACCCCAATGAGAATGTTTTATGAGGATAGAATGTTCCAAAAGTCTAAGTGTTGTGAAAACATGGTAGTGTTCAAGAGGAAATGTGGGAGAGGGAAGAATATATGTGGTCTTAGTGAACAAACCATTCTAATGTGTAATCTTAGTGATTTTGGGGAGTATAGCTCACGGTCGACTATTATATGGTTGAGAG
Source organism: Viscum album (assembly GCA_963277665.1). Taxonomy (NCBI): domain Eukaryota; kingdom Viridiplantae; phylum Streptophyta; class Magnoliopsida; order Santalales; family Viscaceae; genus Viscum; species Viscum album. The sequence goes on from OY728160.1 coordinate 1,324,462,212, forward strand.
ATTGTAAGATCATGAACATTACCAAGATTACTCTTGTTTTTCATGTACACTTTATGTTTTGTTTTTTATATATTGGTTGGAGATTGACTTAGGTGAGGTCATGTGAGTTTTGGAAGCTTTTGGATGGGTTTTGGGAAGTTCATGGTTGGAACACAGTTTTCTAAAATCATGTTCATATCCCCACAAACTATGCTTCCCAAAAAAAGGGTAATTGCATAGTTGGTAAACATTTTTAATACCTATTCACAACATAGGAGATGTTTTTCACCCAGACAGTAGAGGCCCATGGTTAGAACACATATTTTGGAAAACTTTTCAAGTCCTTCTAGGAAACCATGCATGAAATAAATTAATCAATCAATTTTTTTAAATATATAAACCCTTGGATTTTATCACCAAACACTTTATTGAAGCATGATCCAATTTACTTCAGTTTTGGAGTCTCCAAATTGGACTCCATGGCACCTTTTACCTTTTCTAGTGCGAATCGATGATCTAATGAATGAGATTATACCCTTTACGATATGTAATCACATCCACATTTGGATTCCTCTATCTTCTGTCTTTCTCTATTCTTCTAGAGGAATGATTTCCTCTATTTGAAATGGGTTTAGATATAGATTTTTATTGATCTGTTTTATTGGGAACTTGTTACAAGGTTTTGAGCATATAACTCCTCTATCTTCATGAATTCGACCATTCCACCCTAATTTCAGGGTCATGGTTTGGTGATCAATCATTAATAATATTGAGGTAGGTGGTCTAATTGTCAATTCACATAGTATTGATTATATTTGGTTGTATGTAATTGTGTGATTTCAATTTCCACATTGGAAAATATAATTTTAAATTGAATTAATTAAATGATTTATCCCATGAGATTATAAAATTGGTGGAATAATGGGATTATAGAATTTGTGGTATAATTGGATTATGAAATTGGCCAAATAATTTGATTATGAAATTAGTTGAATAATGGGATTATGAAATTGGTTGAATAATGTGTTATAAACATGGTTGATAAATGGTTTCTATATATGGAACCATGATATGTGCTATTTGTGAATGGTATGATTATTGAGTTTTGGGATACTGACTTCTACGAAAAATACCCACATGGTGATAGACTGTTTCTCTAGGACCCCATGTTTTATAAACTTATTACATGTGATCACTGAGTTGTGTAATGTGAACTTATTCTCTAAATACCTATGGGGTATGAGACTCCCACTCTAGGGCACTAATTATTGAATGTGAAATAGAAATTAAGAGAATAATGAAAATCCCATGAATGATTGATATATGAAATTCCTAGGGTATATAGATAAAATTATAGGATGGGATGAAGAATGCAGGGTTGGTTCGGGTGTCACCATGAACCCATGGACATAAATGGTCAATTTAATAATATTAAATGTGAAAACTATTTACTTTATTATTTTTTATTTATTCTTTATAAAACTGCATATACTACAATAGACTAGACATTTTTTAGACACTGTTGGTGGTGGCCTATTGAGTTGTACTCACACCATACTCAGGCTTCCCAATAATTACCTGAATAGAATTCATGTTTACAGGATTGGATAAGGGAAAGATCCCCATGTTAGATAGATGAGTGGGATTCAAGATGAAGCATGAATGATGGAACCTGACATGATGTCGGGACCTCCCTAGGTGTTTTTTTGTGACTTCATTTTGGGTTTTCTTTAGACACATGACACAGATATGACATGGCTTATTTACTACTTTGGGTTTTTTTTTTTTCATCTTTGGGATTTATCACATGATGTTTGGTCTTATATTGGTTTTGGTATTATCTTGGTTATTACATGTTATCATTTGGATATTTTTTATTGACTTCCACTATTCAGCTTCTTTCATAAAGAGGGTATAGTCTCCGCATGTTACTTATTAGACCCTCACTCCTAGTCGGCAGCCTCTGGAAAATGAGGAGGTGCACTAGAGGTCATGTGGTGAACCAATATGTGGCACCCAGGTCAGTACATCATAGGGTGACTAAGTAGAAATGTTCATATTATTGTAAAATAATTTTATTATGTATCTTTTCTTTAAATAAAATAAATGTATAGGTTTGGAGGTGTATTTTACTATGATATGTATTTATTATTCATAAAAAATGACATATTAAATATAAATTTTAGTGTTGTATTGTCCAAGTTGGTATCAAAGAAATTTGTTTTATCATTGAATCCAAGAGTGTAGGTTTTGGTCCCCTTAGTTTTTATCAAATACAAGTTTAATAAATTTTATGGATTAAATTATGAAGAATAAGAAGTTAAAACATAAAAAATATATTTGGTAAACCAAAAGAGATATTGGATAAACCTAAAATATGATAGGATTTATAATTAAGGATATATTTGGATTTTTTTCCATATCATATGATCTCTTACCTTGATTGTTTTTTCTCAATACACACACTACCATTTTTTGTTTAAGTTAATGGATAGAATGTAGAGGAATCTAGTAAAAAATGAGTGTGATGTACAATGAAAGTATTTCCCCCATGGGAAACCAAATGGGATGGGAGGATTAAAAATATTCAAGCAAATTTTATCTCATTATATGGAAAATATCATGGATTTTCATGAGATTATGAATACACCTAATAAGGATTAATTTTCTATTGATTCATTCATGAATCAACATCCACCATCCTTTAGTGGGTCTTCAAACCCTTTAATTACTTGGTAATGGATCAATTAAATAGTAAATATAAATTCCATTATCCATTTATAGAAGTAATAAAAGATTGTATTAAATGTATATCATTTGTATTGTGAGTAATACCAATGGTGGATGATAATTTAGAACATCCGGTGGGAGGAAGAAAATAGAATCCATGGAATGAGAGGAGTTTAAGTAGGTATTTTCCTATAAATATATTCCCCAAAATATTTAAACAAAAATGGATAGTGGATTATTTAATTTTAATCAATATTATCACGAATCCATTAGTATATAATAGGAAAACATCACTATACATTAAAGGTATTATTATGAACATGATCCTCATCCCAGTTGGTGAGGTATCCTTAAGTGCATCCACAAAACCCATGTTCAAAACCAGGTAGAGCCATATTTCTGGGTACTATAGCAGTACTTTAGCAGCTCCTTCTCTAATGTGCCTTATACCAGCTGACCTCTCCCCCTATGACCACATCTTGTCCAAAAACCACCTGTCGTGGCCTCCTTTAGGCTCCACCATCATGATCCATGACCGCTTGGACCCTCTGATGCCTACAGCCTATCGCGGCTCCATCCCACGACCATCACCATCATCAGAAAGCCCTATGTCATATCCAAACACCTCATTATTGTTGTTACCTCAAGCGATCCAACCTCTGATAGAAGAACCTCATGTTTTCAGATCCTCTAACCATATATTCTAGCACTGGCTCCATATCCTTCACCCTTTCCCACTTGTTAGACCTCTTATGGTTGAACACCCACACCATGCAAAACCTTCAGCCTAGATCCATCCTCTCATCGGTGGCGAATAACCACTATCATTAAAGGTAACCCCCTTCCACAACCCTAGTCGGTCATGTTGAACCTGATCCATTCCAAAATAGGATCGAGAGGGTCTGACCCACTCGGTACGAGTTTGGGCAGGTATGTTTGGCCCAGGGCACCCCTGTGCAAGTTCTGCATGGCCCAACATAGGCCTGCATGGGTTCTTCCCTACCTACATAGGCCCTGGGTGAGGTTTTGAGGCCCATGTATATTTTATAAAATCTCTGTCAATTGAATTAATTAATTTAATTTTTATTTTAAATTAAATTAATTAAATATTAATTTTTTTAAAAAATAATTTTAATACCCCAGGAAAAATTAATTTAGCTATGGAATTAAAATTAAATTAATTTATGGGATCGAAGGACATAATGTTTGAATTAAAAATAAGCATAAATTTTAAATTCAATAATAATTCCCTTGAAAATAGTTTATTTAATGTTTAATTTTGATTATACAATTAATTATTATATGTGAGTTATAATTGTATTGAATGATCATGAGTTGTAGACCCACCAATGCTTGTCTGGTGTTTATGTATTTATTTAATATAATTATTTCAATGCATTAATTTAATAAGTAATTTAATAAATGACTATTTTTGTGTTGTATATGCATCATTATATGTATACATACCTCTATGTCAAATTTATATTTTGTATTTTATACTCCTGAGTCCCCCTCTCTTGCATGCGAGTATTATTTTATAATGACAAGGATGAGAAATGACATATTTTGTGCTGAGTTTTGGTGATGCACTAGATAGAAAATTGATGCATTGGATGGGTGAGCGCTACAACTCGAGTCGTAAGTGATGCGACTAAAGGAGTTTTCATTAGGGTCTATATCGATCCATTATTCACTTAATGGATCAAACATTAGTATCATATTATGATCACATTGTCATATTTTATTTTATTTTATTAGTATATTATTTTATATATGTGTAGTTTTTTATGAACAATCACATAAAATAATAAGCAAGCATGAATAAATAAAATTAACATGTGACGCAATGAATATTTTCTATTTATTTCATAGTTAGTTGTGAGTGTGATCACATAGTATGTGCTTATGAGATAGAAAATGATTTCCTTTCCTCATGTAATAATAAAACCCTCAAAGAAATTTTAATCCATAATCACCTTCCATCATTCAAATTTGAAAAAAATAGGTGTTCGGGGTGCTCGTTCAACCATAGTTGAGGGTGCCTCCTACTACTAGGGAGTTTTTATGAGAATGATAGGTTGACTTAACTAAAGTTAGTATCAAAGTATTATCCATTACTATCTTGTTTCAATTTTATAAGAAAGCATTGAGTAAATCATTTTTATGATTTTAGAATCTGGGACTTCACTCAACAGATCAAATAGATATGATTTAATGTGGTTAGCCAGTCAAACACCTACCTTGAATTCTAAAAGTAGTGTCATAGCTATAGATTGTTGATTATGAGGGGAGGTTCAAGGATCATTTCCACTAGAATACTAAAGTGAAAGAGTATTCCTAAGCACATGAGCCTCAGCCCAGTTGGTGAGGTATCCTTAAGTGCATCCACAAGACCCAGGTTCAAAACTAGGTAGAGGCATATTTCTCGGTACTGTAGCATTACTGTAGCAGTCACTGTAGCAGACTGTACACTATGCGGGTACTATAGCAGAACTGTACAATGTGTAGGTACTGTAGCAGGCATTGTAGCAGTTACTATAGCAGGTACTGTTCAGTACTGTAATAGTTGGAACTATTCACCTTGGGCCACTAGTTTGGGCTTAGAGTTCTTAAGGCTTTCGGGCCACCCAGGACTTCGGGACATTAGGGATTTTGGGCTACCTTTAAGGCCCTCGAGCCACCTCAAGGCCATCGAGCCACATGCAGTTGCCCCAGACACACTATAAAAAAGGATCATCCCCTAGAAGAGGATTCAGAGAAAGTGCACTCACCAGAGCAGAACCAAATGGATTGTTAGAATGGGAGGGTATGGATATGCCATCAGTACCGGCCTATGCTTTCATGGGAATCCTAGCCAGACGGCCATGCAGAGGTGGAGAGCTACTATCATGACGCAGATGCTGGGAAGGGGTAGTTCCTTGTAGATAGTCTGATTGAATTCCCTAATACCTTCGGGTCATCTAATCTCCTAAGCCTACCGGCCATGTAATCTCTAAGCCTACGGGCCTTGTAGGGTTCCCCCACATCCCTTGAAAGGGGGGTTATCAAAAAATCAATAAAAAGGAAGGCCTTCGAGCTATATAGGCCTTAAAGGTATTATTTTGGTTTTAGTGTTATACCTATAAGAAAAATTGATCATTAACTTCATGGATTTATACCTGGTATTTAGAAATTTAAAGTTATAAGATAGTTTTTTATATATGAATAATATGTTTGATGTATCCCAATATAGAAATTAATCGTAGAGACTCCCATTATTCTATGCATTTTGAAGATAATAAGAGAAAAAATGAGTTTCAAGGGAGCATAAGTGATAAACCCATGAATGAAATAAAAATCATCTTCTAAAAACTCAAAATGTGTGAATTAGATTGGGGAACATTCTCTAAGGAACATGTTAATTCTTCAAGTATAGAAGAAAAGTTCATCAATAATATAATTACATAAGATAAATTAATATGATAAAAAATTAAATGGATGGAGGTAATGCTTTTCCTTATACATTACCCACACTCCAAGGCTTTATTTGTAAGTACTTTGTACATTATCCCAATTAGTGAACGAATCCATGGGTTAATGAGGAAAATAGATGTAATTAAAATCCTATGCTAATGGAAAAACTAAAGGATTATGAAATCACAATTGATGAAGTGGGGTGAGGCATACTCATCACCCACTCAAGAACTAAAATAAATTATTTGATTATTTTTCTATACACTCCATTATATATATAAAGTTTTATAATGGAAAAAATCAAAACCCTAAAAAATAGATATTTAAATTTTAGTGAAAAATATTAATGGTAAAATATTTTCACCCAAAGTCTAGAAAAAATCACCAATTTATGTTTTTAGTAATTTACTTCTGGAAAATTAGGTTATTATTCATCTAAAAAAAATTATATGATTTTGGGCATGAACTAACAAACTCTACATAGATCCCATATTAATTTATTATATTGGTAAGGAACATTTCATATCCCAAATATACCCATGATCATAAATCAGTACATGGATGATTATGAAATATCGTTAGGAATTAATTCCATAATATTTGTTTTAATACTTAATAAAAGGGGTCATTTTTCTCAAGTTCTTGGGGAGAGAAATTAATTTTTGGGATATATCTATTATTAGGGAAAAAATTATTTTCCTAGTGTCACCTCAGATAGTGGGGTTGATATATAATTAGAAATTATATCATGGTTCTTTTCTATGTTATGCATCTCTTAAACAATTTTCATTTGTGAGATAATTAATATTGCGAGGATGTAATTTATTTAATTTAGGGAAAATGTAACACCCCAGGTTTTTGGAAAAAAATTTATTTCCTAAAACTATATTTATATCACTCATAAAGATATTTCCCTTTTATTTTAAGTAACTGAACTAGAGTATAAAATAAGTCATATAAGATATAAATCAAATGAGAAACAAATTATTCATTTATAATGGAAACTTACAACAAATTTACATGAAACTATGTATTATATACCTTGGACTGATTACAATTATAGAGAAATAAATACCTTCAAAGTGAATAAATTAAAAGGGGATAACAAATTGAAAATAAGAATATTTTTATAACTAGGAAATACTTAAGATCATATTTAACATTATGAATCACCATTAATAGAACAATACTTTTAATGGGGAAAACATCCTTAAAGGAGAAATCATTTTGTAAAATAGATAAAAATATATATACTATTGAGATTTTTTCTTTTGAAAGGTTACATTGGGATGAATTTATATGATGTAATCGGGGTATTATATCCATTATATGACTATTATTCAGAGGTATATTATCATTCTGTACAATCCCAATAAACTTATTTCTAGTTTAGAATCATTATAATGTTATTAATATGGACAAATTATATTTAAATTTTAAAAAATATAAATTCTAATTTTAAATAATTTATTTGAAATAAAAAAATTATTTTTAAATAGAATAAAATTATTTTAATACTTTTTTGAAGATAAATTTATTCTAAAGAAATTATTTTTATAAAATTTCCAATTTTTTCAAACTTATTTCATGTAAGGAATAATTTCAATAAAATAGAATGATAAAAATTAATGATTATTTAGGTAAATAAATAAATTTCAAGAAATGATTAAAGGAAAATAATGAATACTAATTTAATTATTTATTTATAAATAAATATGATTTATTTAAAAATATTATTTTAATATAAATTATATATAATTACCCAAGTCATTTTGGGTAATAAAATTTATGGGTAATTTGGGTTTTTGACTTTGTAGCAAGGGTAGTTTTGAGATAACCAGGAAATATAACTAAATTATGAGAGTCTGACTATTTTGAGAGCATTATTTTTCGATATATATCATGATTTGAGAGGTGTTTCTGGTGCTTTGGTGAATATCAGATGCTTTTGGTTGAAGTTTCCATTTATTAAAGGATTTGAACTATCTACATAGTTGCTACATAGCTTTAGAAAACCATATGAGTGGGTTTTTCTTAGGGTGTTGGAACACAGTTTATCCAATGTTATAGATAATCCATGCCAAACCTACAATTTTAGATTCATAGGGATTTATATAGCTAGTGAATGTTAAAAAAATATGAATCGAAACAATTCGATGGGGTGAATGTTTGATAGTACCAATCACAAGGTCGATGTATAATTTGGTAATCCATTTGGGATCATCATGTGAAGTGTGAATCCTTGTTTTTTAAGGTTTTTATAGATGGAAAAAGATTTGGGAAACCATGTGGTAACTATTCATCTACTCATAATTATTTAAAAATAATAAAATTACCTTTTCCACCTACTTTATTTTTACTCTTCCCTTTTATATGCTAATCCCATGAGCACAACCAAGCCCGATGCTCCCCCTACCAAAATTTATTTTTTAACCATGGTATAAGGGATTTTTCGTCAATTACATAGAAGATTTAAGGGATTTATCCCCTCTATCTTCTTCCTTTATTATTCTTACTTATTTTTAGATAATCGTATTTTCATCAGTTAGGATTTCATTGAAGATTCAACTACATCATGCTAGAATTGAACCAATATGATAGGGATTCTTCTTAGTGTTTCTAGTGGACATCCTGGGATGATAAATGCATGTTTCATCATAAGATTTTAAATAATTTATGCCACTTAGTGAGTTCCAGGGTCTTTAACTAAATTATATAGAATTAGATATTAAATCGAGTGATTAATTTGGGGATTTTTTGGGTTAGGTATGGGTGCATGTTGGGAGTATAACACAACAGATTTCTTGAGATTAATGAGAGTGAATCTTTCTTAGTGAGATATTTGAAATTTATTCCTATTTTAATTAAATTTAATAATTAATTATAATTTGTTAAAATAAAATAAATTGGATGTTTTGGATTGTGTTTGGACATTAAGAGGCAATGTGAGGCTTTGAAGAGCTTTGTTGAGAGTGGATAAGATTTCCTAAAAAATGAATAACTCTATATGAGGTAGTTGGGCCATATGAATTTTCTTATGGTTATTTTATTTTATATAAACATGTGATATGTGGTTTAACGATTTGAGAGATATCAACCTTCTTTTCAAAATGAAATAAATTACATTATGAAACTCCTATGAAATGAAAAATGTTTCAAGGGACATGATAGACCCTTGAACACTAGCGGGATATTTCGGCCGTAAAAGGACAACAATTTACACAAAATTTGGGCTAATGAATACTTTAATCCCACAAGGGTTATACAAGAAATGGGTAGAGCATAGTGTGTAACCCCATGGGATTTGGGGATATAATTTTCTATATATTAGAACTACGTTTTATTGCTAGTTTCACATGAGAAAATAGACTAAAACAATAAAAAATATATTAAATAATAAAATTATAACATGAATAAAAAATATGGAATATAAAAAGATAGAAATCAAAAAGAAACACATATAATATATGATTAAGAACACATAAATCTTAAATTGTTCATTTTTATATAAAAGGATTTTATATTTATATATTATATTTTTATTTAAAAAAGTGTATAAAAATATAATTTAATTTTTTTAAAATGAACATAATTTTTTTAATAATGAATAAACAAATTTCTTATGATGATTTTTTCATAGTTTTCTAAAAAAATAAATTTTAGGTGAATAGTGAAAATACCATTTTTATTAAAATTATATATTTTATGACTTTTTTACTATATAAATAAGGACAAGATGTTTATAAAACAATTTAATTGATAAAATATGTATTTAATGAGTAAAATTATGTATTTTGAAATAATATTTTAATCATGGAAAACTTATGTTCAGTACTATAGAACATATTTAAAATTTAATTTGAATTTCAAAAGAGTTTTCTGTAATTTATTTTAATTAAAAATTTTAATATTGTTAGTATGTTTTGAATTGATTTATAAGCCAATTTTTTATTTTTTTATAATAAACCAATTCATATAATGAAATTAAATGACATTGATAAATTTATACCACTAATATATTTTAATCTTAAAAGAACACTATATATATAATTTTTTTTTGATTTTTTTTGTGTTAATATTGAAAATAAATTTTATTACCATTAAAAATTTTATTGGATAATTTTTTTAAAAAAATTAAAAAATAATGATAAACTTAGTTAGTATTCTCAATTTTAATTTTGGTTATTCGAATTAATCACCATTATTAAAAAATTAATTACCACTATAAGAGTAAAAATGGTAAAACTATTACTATGTATAGAAGACAAAAAAACGTTTTAATATCTTGAATCAAAGTGTTTTAATGAGATTTGGATTGTATAAATCTCATAAACTAGATTACTTTAAACTTTTTTTGTCTTTTAACCTTGAATAGTTCCATACCAATATTAAAATGAAAAGGGTACTTTCAAAATTACCGTAATCATCACATGTGAATGAAGATTACTTCCAACCCTTCATGATAAATATATATCTTATAATATCATCCTAAAAATATAAAAAATGTATCCTCCTATATGCCACTATAATGTTAATAATCCTATAGTATCAATTAGTTAGACTAAGGCCTCGATTTCCAAGGATATTTCAAAGAGTAATGTCAATTCTAAAAATGAGTATTTATTACTCCTTAGAATTTTCTTCTTAATCTTTCTCTTACAAAATATTTCTAACCAAAAAAATTAATTAAATTCATATTAATAATATAAATAAATATTTTTATATTAATGTATCAACTCTTATTTAATCCATTCTATACACTGAGAAAAATAAAATATCCTCGATTGTGCACACTGGCCGACTACTGCCTCCATGAAACAATGTGCTTTATTTTTCATAGTTACCTATCATATATGGAAATAATGATATATTTTAGGAATTAATATTTTTAATATATCAAAATTATTATTTTTATATGATAATTTATCCCATACCTTCATTTCTTTGAATTTATTGTGAAATGGAAACATCAACTATTTGTATGTGTAGACTATCACCTCCATGAATGAAGAATTTAATTTTTCATAAAACAATTTCATGGATTGTTCTTGGAATTTAATTGATGAATATATATGATATTTATGACATCTTAAAGCTTCTTTAAAACTTATATTATCAATTAAATATAAAAAATTTATTTCTCATAAAATCACTATAAAACGCTCATGTTTGGGTAGGTTTTACCACCCATGTGAATGATATTTTCATATTTATTTATTGAATAATTATGAAATGCTATATAATGGTAATATATTTTAATAATCATGTATTTAGTAAGTTTAAAATTTTCTATAAAGGTTTTATTGATATTTAAAATATTTATTGATAAATAACATTTTGATTGTTAAACAGACTGAAACTAGTTCTTCATAACTTCCCTTTTCAAAAACCACAACATTATCATTCACCAAATGAATATAAGATAAAATGAATCATTTAAACACCATGACTATTTTATTGAATAATTAGGTATGAATAGGTTTTTTAACAAATAAGACTGTATAATTCCGTTAAAAGAATAGTATTAACCAAGAAATCAGAGTTTCTAGTATCTGATGATGAAAAAATACTATAAAAATTAGTATATTTATAATAAAATGTTATAAAAAACGTTTAAATTATTATGGGTATAGGGTAATTTATTAATATAATAATTTTTATTATAAATGATATTGGATCGTGTTCATGTAAGTTTGAGTAAAATGTAACGGGTTCTTTGTCTCAAATTTAATTTATTGAGACTTATTTCTTGTTATGAATCATGATATATTTAATATGGTGCGATTCATTGATAATTAATTTAATTGAATATATTTATTTAATTCAAGTGATTTGAATATAACTATATCATTTTTACTCTTTAAATATATTTCAGTATAAAAGATACAAATGTTTTAAGAGTTTTTCGTTAACTTAACTCACTTCATTGAGTTATAATTCATGTTCATGAAAATGTTTCTTCCAAGACTTTTTTATTATATCCGAATATTTTGTTTCAGGGAAATTTCTCATACATAGTGTAAAATTATCTTTAATTTAAATATTTTACCTATATGAATTCTTTTTTCCAAAAATCATATCAGTGGGGATAATAATTCATGTCACCATTAATGATATTTTCCCCACATTATCAACATTTTCCTTCATGTGATTTTCCTTATACAGATTCGGAAGGCAAATTATGTATTTTTATTTTTGAACACCACATTTTTCTTTTCATATTTTCAAAATGAAGAATTAATTTCCCTTTTTATGTTGTGGGTTTCAATAAAGATATTTTTACTGTGTTTCCTTTCATGATAATTTATTTTCTTTCCCACTCAATATTTTCTTGAAATAAAATTCATTACATTTGTAGGACCCATTATTGAGGATTAATTTTAAAGGTAAATGTTTCAAAAAAGTTTTTGCATAATATTTTCAGAATAATATATACTAAAAGTAACCCATAACATCTTATTTTATGACTATGTAATTTTTTAAAAAAAATTATTGTTTTGCTTCTAATTTCCTTTTTATATCAAAATTATTTATTTCATTGGAAATATGTATTCAAGAATCACCCTGAAAAATAACTTATTATATTTTTGGGGATTAAAGTTGTAATAATTCATTTCTATCTTTTTATTTCCTAGTCATTTCATTTTTATGATTTTTCCACTAATGTCTTTCATATGTGAAGAGACTATATATTCAATCATTGGTTGATGGGTGTTTACCTAAATTCCATACATCAACTGATTGAGTAAATTATTGACTTAATCATATACCCTTGATCTATATTGTAACACCCATATGTTTTTTGAAATAATTTTTTGAAATAATTTTTATTCTTTAGCTTCTTGCTTTGAATGAAATATTGAGTTTAAACTAACCATGAGAGGCCCTTATTATAATGTTACTACTATAGAATATCTGTTAGGATAGCGGGAATAATTATAACTAACTTATGAAAATAAATTGTAAATTCATTGGCTATCAATTATTTATCAATAATATAAATCAATTAGATATTTTTATTTCGGAGTGAATTACTTTTGGAAAAGAAATTAATGAGATATATATAAGTGTTATAAAATTAATAAAATATTTTCTATATTCATCCAATGGACATTTAAGTCATATGGTATGAATAAAAGCCTATTTGATGTATAAAAACCTTATTTAAAAGGATAATTTTACACCATTGAATGGAGAACCCCTTTTAAATTATAATTTTGACACATTAATAATTATTATATTACAACATAAAAATTTTATTTTTAAGTAAGATATAAAAATTTACTTGGGATTAATTTTTGATATTTTTTCTTATAACGTTCATGTGGTTATGAATTGTAAAAATACGCTAAATTTTAATTGAAAATAATTTTTATCATTAAAATAATTTATATGGTTAAATAATATTATTTAATGTTTTAAAATTATAATAATAATATATTTTTACAGTTTATTATAATTAAGGTCCTTGGATTTAATTTTACATTAAATTTAGATGTAAAAACATTTCAATATTTTTCAACATTTTAACTTTTAAAACCTATTTTTTCATTTCAGCAACATGATTAATTTTAAATAAATTAATAAAACTACTAAGTTTTGAAGTTTGAAAAATTTATTTCATCTTTTGAATCAGTAGGTCCAAATTATGTATATAGATTTATTTTATTTTTGGGCATTGTGAATAGTAACTTTGGTATATTTTATTAACATGGTCAAAGGGTAAATTAAGAAATTAAGAGTAAAAATAATATTATAAAATTACCCTAAAAATTGTATTAATATAATTGGATGATTATAATTTTCCCTAAAACATACTTGGGTCTAATTGGTATCCATTGGATCCCACTTGGATGATATTATGGTATTTAATTTAATTTATTTTAATAAAAGCTAAATATGTCTCACTCAAACTTTAATAATTAAATTATTTTTAATATAAGGTTATACAAAAGATAAATTCAATTATAAACAATAATTTTGAGGATAAAATTTTTTTCTTTATCATTACATTTTTTTGTAATGTTCAAGAAATAAATAATTAACTTAAAAACTTATACTTTGATGATGAAAAATTAATCGATTGATGATAAATCAATGAAAAAATTATTATTAAAATATTAATAACCATAAAAGGCCCAAACACTTGAAAAAACCTTATTTTTCTAGTATATAACAACAATAATCATCCAAGGGTCGAATTATTGACCATTTGGAGGATTATAGAAGAGATTATGACACACATATTATTTTATTAAATGTGATGATAAATTTGTCACAATCATGTTTTAAAATAGTATACCATTTTTAATGATGGGTTTTTCAGAAGATAAATTACATAAAAGAATAATATTCTGAAATATAATAGATTTATATTCATCATTTTATTTTATTTTTTATTTTTACTCAACAAATAAGTGTATCAAATAACTACACAATATTGAGGTAGTAATTATTTTATTAAATAATTGAACAAATAAATGTTATCAAAAATATTTTAATAAATATAATTTTGTATAATTACTATTTAAAATAAATTTAATAGAAAACCTAGATCCATTAGAAATATAATAAAATATTTGTATCTAGGTTCACTTCTTATATTTATATTTTAAAAAATCCATGAAATAAATAGTGTCAAAATTGACACTATTGATATTTTCTAAAAATATGGTTTTTCTAAATTATTTAAAAATAATAATTCAATTTTTACAAATTTAGGATAATTATGATATTGTCTAAAATTTTAAAAATTATTGGTTTATGGTCTAATTGACTTCAAATAATTAAATACTTAACCCTTTTAATATTGAAATATTAGTTCCCCCGTGTAAAACTTAAATAGAATAACTAAGTGTTAATTAAATTATAATGATTAAATTGACATTAAAACCTTTCTAAAATTTATTGGTTTATGATATTACAACCCTATCACATATAATATTCTAATTTGGATCATTTTTATATTTTTTGGTGGGGTTTGGTTTTGTTATAAATTAATATTTTTTCAAGTTTCCAAAAGTGCCCCTCACCTCAATTATAAAAGAAAACATCATCCCTCAACTATTCACTTAATTTTAAGCCTCCAAGATCGACCATACCTTTCCCATATAGCTTATCAATTTATCTAGAAAAATTATAGAGGTCATTTACTTCTTCAAATACCAAATCTATTGCTATAATAAGAGATTTTGTGGAGGCACGTCGAATAAGAGGTAATATCATTTACCGATTCTTTCAATCTTATTTCTTCTTCTACTTCCACCTCATGAGTTTTTTAATTATATAGTAATAAATAAAATATTATATATATTTTTTGAGGATATTATGACTATTAAAAAACCATATTCCACCTTCTACCCATCCTATGAAAAATACAATCACCACGCGTGCGTACGTACGGCTTTCTGTCCCCACACTATGGTGTAATCAGTTTTTCACCACCACCTTACATGGATGGGTTTAATGATTTAATTAATAAATATATATATCTATAAATTATTAATATAAAATTATATTGGTTCTGATATACTATAAAAAATCCACTTCAATACCATTCAACAATTACGGGAATGATATCGTTGCTCATGTGTACGTATGGCTACCATCTCCACGGGGTGATGTGATTCATTCTACATAATCATAATTATAGAATGATTATATAAATGAATTTAATTAATACATATGATATATATTATTTGAAAAATATGATATAAATGATATAACTATAACCTAAAAAGATGAATAAGAACTTATCTGACAAAACATGGATAAGAACATAAAGTAGTTAATACCTTAACAATGAGTAACAATGAAATGATATTAGTAAATAGATCCAAATGTGATTAGAAATGTTATCAAAAAAATGATTATGATTATGGAATAAATTGGTAATATTATTTAAATCACTATATTTGAGGTTTTGATACATAAAAAGCATATCGAACCTAAGGTAAGGTATAACCTTGAAGGTCATGTTTTTATCCAAGATTGATTATTTGTAAGTATTTACTGGGGTATATTTATCATCCACATCCATGTTTACAAAATATTTATTTCAAAATATTCTTTATATACTTCTATAATTTTTTAAAGTCAATTTTACCCATTGGTAAATTTTTACAAAATGGTATGAATGGAATCTTTTGCATTTTCGATATGAGGTACTTTTTGAGTTTTTTTAAAAAGTATGATAATAATGTTTTTTTAAATTATACATTATGAATAGTTTTTTACGCTTTCATAATGCCTTATTTTCTTGAACTATAAGCTAAAAACTTATTAGGTTATTTTCATATTAAATTATTTCTTCTAAAATTTTGTTGTAATTTTGGGAAGGAAACTATTTTTGATGAAGAAAGGATATTTTCCTCTGGAATTAATTTGAAGTGTTTTCCCAAAATTATTTTCCATAAAATATGAAACTCGTTAAATAGGGTTATATTTATATCCATGTTATTACTAGGATTTTATTGGGTTTATTATGGAATGTTATTTAGGAAATCTATTTGTTTTATATCAATTAGGATGGAATGATATTTAAGAAACCCATTTTATTTCATGAGTTCTTCTATGGTGGATGTTTTTATGTTTTTGTGGCACAAATAAGAATGGTTTCATTATAAGATGGGTGGGACATATATCTCCCACCAATGCATAGGGTAAGTGTTTATATCTCTGGATATAAACATGACTGTAATCGAAAGTAAAAGCAATTCAATAATATAACGAGTAAACTCGATTTAGTAATGGACTTTGTCTGTTATGATAGTCTTTGAAATGAGCCTTGACTAATATGAAATTATTTTCTATGATAATTTGTGTATGAAAAAAATTCATTTCTTATTGTATGACTATTGGGATTAAATTTCACTTTTTTGATTTATCCCATGACATGATATTATGATATTTTATATAAAAGGATAAGATTTTACAATGTTATGTTCTTATGATTATGATGTGATTGATATTTCCCCTGTTAAACCTTAATGATAATTTGATCTCTCCCTTTCATATGTTTCTTTTTCCTAGGTCATGAATTAGGGTATTAAGTAAGATATTCCCAAAAATAGTCTAGATATGAAGAAATAAGATGGAGATATTGTGGGTGTTTTATGAACCAGTTGTTTATGTTTCTTAGTTTTTGAAGTCACTAAACCTGTATGGTCTAGGAATTGTTTTTGTTATTTTATATAATAAAAATTCTTTATTGTTAATGTAATATCTATATGTAAATTATGGGCCATTATAGTTGGTATCAGAGAAAAGGTACAATTAACCTTTGGAAACTTGGATGAGAGAACCTTAGTAAGAACCCCTAGGATATGTCTAATTATATGTTAAAATCCTATCCTAGTATTTTATAAATGTTCTTGAATAACCTAGTATAAAACCTAAAGTGTTATAAATTGATATTTTATTCTTGAATTAAGTTGTTTTCCCATTATGATTAGTGTTGTTCACACCATGCTTATTGGTTTTAGTTAATGGATGGAACCTAAAAAAATAGTGTTAATGATGAATGCAATGAGAAATAAAATGATTTTCCCCCTGAGTAACAAAATGTTATGTGATATGGAATGAAAAAAAATGAATCCATGATTAGAAAACTTTCTCAAGGTATTAATCATGTCATCCTTCCCAACGAGCAAAGAAGGGAGAAAAATTCTATTGAATCCTTCATGAGGCTGTGTCCACCTTCATTCAACGGGTCTTCTGATCTATTAGTGGATGAAAAATGAATCAGTACCACTGAAAATATTTTTTTAGTTCTACAATTTTCTGAACAAGATTAATTCATCCTAGCATTATATCATTAAGAAGGTGGAGCTCATCAATGGTGGAATCTTATCAAGAATACAAGACAAAGAGATAAAATTGGGTCCATAGAATGAGACGAATTCAAGTACATATTTTTCAATAAGTAATTTACTAATATTATTCAATCAATTAAGGATAAGGAGTTTCTTGAACTTAAGAAAAATGATGATGAATCTTTTGTTCCTATGAATTTTTTCAAAATACTTACATGGTACACTTCTGGAATTATTATCCAACTTGATAGTAAAATTGATTGATTCTTTAGTGGATTAAAACTATGTCTCTGAAGGATATTATCCATAATGGACTTCAATATATATGAGTATATTTTTCAATTTTCTCTTAAGGTTGAGTTAGATATTGGAGTAACCCACCAGTCATATGGGTTTTATAAGAAGAGAAAATGGAATTCAAAGGAAAATATAAAGACCATAATGAAAAGAAGATGCATTTTCACTTATGCACAATGTGTGGAATGAAAATTAGAGGTAATTGTCTTAAATTTAATTTTAAATGTTTTATATGTGGAAAATAAGGTCATCAAGAAGTTGAATGCTAAAGTAATAGAAAAACGTTGTCCTATTATTCAAACAATGAAAAGGCTAAACATAATGAACCTCCTACACTTTAATGATACAAGTGTAAGGAAATGGGGAATTATGCCAATTAATTTCTTAATCCAAGGGTTATTGATGAGGATCGATCTTAACAAAATATTAAGTCCAAAGATAAGTTAAAGTCACATGAAATCACTATCGGTGATGTGGAGTACGATACAGAAGTGATGAATGGTACACTTACCATCCACTCTAAAGTAGAAAGTGTTTTATTTTATTCTGGATCCCAAGACTATTTTATTTAAAAAGAATTTTTAAGGGTATTGTCATATTACCTCAACAAAGAGATGTTGATTTAGCTGTGAGAACTCCTAATGTCCCAACAGTCACATCAAAAGTTTATAATTATTCTCTAGTTGAATTTTATGGGAAATTGCTTCTTGAAAATATTGTTATCCTTCATATATTTTAATTTTATTTGATTCTTATCATGGTTGACTTTATCTATATGGATCTCAAATCAATTTCCCAGGAAGGGGAGTCACATTTTATATT
The DNA here is from genome assembly GCA_963277665.1 of Viscum album. Classification (NCBI taxonomy): domain Eukaryota; kingdom Viridiplantae; phylum Streptophyta; class Magnoliopsida; order Santalales; family Viscaceae; genus Viscum; species Viscum album. Next base: position 1,324,481,306 of record OY728160.1, read on the forward strand.
CCAGATCAATCTATGATCATCTATCAATGCAAGGACGTGTATAACGTTCTAGTAGAAATTTCTTCCATATTATGGGACTTGATTCTTATAAATTAATTTTATTTATCTCAAATGGTTGGGGAGAAACTCATGGTTATGAAAACACCCATTGTAAGGGAATTTGATGATTTCTTTCAAGAGGAATTTCTAGGTCTTCCACCAAATCGTGAAGTTGAGTTTTCAAAAGAACTCATATCGGGTACTATTCCTATTTTAAAGACACCTTATAGAATGGATCCAATTTAGTTGAAGGAATTGAAGAAGAAACTACAAGAGAATATTGATAAGGTATTTATACACCCTAGTTCATCACCTTTGGGATAACCTATTCTGTTTTTTAAGAAGAAAGATGGATCAATGAGACTCTACATTGATAATCGAGAACTTAACAAGATCACTATCCACAAAAATATCATCCTCCCTACATTGATGACTTATTTGAAAAATTACATGAAGTTCAATACTTTTCCAAGATTGATCTTCATTCAGGATATCATCAATTAAGGGTCAAAATGGAGGATATACCAAAGATGATATTTTGTACAAGGTATGGAAACCATGAATTTATAGTGATTCCTTTTGGTATTACTAATACACCATTATCCTCATGGATCTAATTAATAGTGTCTTTAGAGACTATGTTGATAAATTTTTTATAGTATTTATAGATGATATTCTTGTATATTTAAAGAGAAAGTAAGAACATGATGACCACTGAGGAATTGTACTGAAGACCCTAAAAAAGGATAATCTTTATGAGAAATTTTCCATGTGTGAATTTCGTCTTCAGAAGGTTTCATTTTTGGTTCACATAATATGAAGATAAGCGATATATATTGATCTATCAAAAATAGAAGTTGTTGAATGTTTTCCGAGACCAAAAATGGTAACTGACATATGATGTTTTCTTGGTTTGGATGGATATTATCGATGTTTTATGAATGATTTTTCATGATTATCATATCCAATAACCATGTTGACATAGAAAGGAGTTATGTTTGTTTAGATAGAGGAATGTTGAGATAATTTAAATAATCTAAAAAGAAGGTTATCCAGTGCACTAGTGCTCACACGACCTTGTAGTGTAGAAAGGTTTATGATATATAGTGATGCATCCAAGAAGGGACTGGGATGTGTTTTAAAGAAAAATGATATAGTGATAGCTTATACCTCACAGTATATGAAAATCCATGAGAAAAGTTACCCAAATCATGATTTGTAGTTAGCTACAGTAATCTTTGAATTAAATATATGAAGGCATTATTTTTTATGGGGAAAGGTGGGATATTTATACTGATCATAAAAGTTTAATGTATATTTTCCAACAAAAGTATCGGAATATGTTCCAAAAAAGATGGTTGGAGTTGATTAAAGATTACAACTGCTTATTACATTACAACCCTAGGAAAGAAAACAAGGTGGAAGACTCTTTTAGTTGACAAGACCATGCTAGCCTATCCATGATGTGGATCACAAAAGATCCAATATTTATGGATTTTTAAAGGATGGATCTTGAAATTTTAAAGGAAGAGGAGAAATATTATGTTTCTAAAATAAATCCTAAACCATATAAACATGTGAAGATAAAGGAGGCATAAAAGAAAGATCTAGAGCTACAAAATAAGGTTATAAATGTTCCTAAATTCAACCTTTATTGTGATTATATAAAAACGTTCAGGAACAAGGTTTGAATTCCTCCCATACCAGAATTAAAGAAGGAGATATTGGATGAGGATAATAGTTCTTCATTATCTATTCACCCTAGAATCAAAATTATGTACATAGACCTGAATGAGTATTTCTGGTGGGATGGAATGAAAATAGATATCGCCGAATATGTCTCTTGATTCTTGGTTTGTTTGCAAGTTAAAGCTAAGAGTCAGAAAGTCTAAGGGGATGTTACAACAATTACCCATATCAAAATAGAAATGGGAAAGCTTCACTATGGACTTTATTCCTAGACATACCTAAATGTATAAGGGCTATAATGTTATATGAGTTATTGTTGATCACCTTACAAAGTCAGCACACTTCATTTCTATTGGAGAGGATTTCTCTCTTGATAAAATTTTTAGTATATATGTAAATGAAGTGGTAATATTTCATGGATTTCCACTTTCTGTTATATCAAATCGGGATCTGAGGTTTACCTCAATGTTCTGGAGAATTATTCAGCATACTATAGATAAAGAGTTATGTTTCAGCACTGCTTATCGTCCTTAGACAGACAATTAGTCTGAGAGGTTAATTCAAACTCTGGATAACATGTTGAGAGATTGCTCTTTAGATTTAAAAGGTGTTTGGGATCAACACCAAAAAATTAGTGGGATTTTCTTACAACAATAGCTTTCACTATAGTATTCAAATGGCTCATTATTAATCCCTCTATGGAAATTGTAATACCCTAAGCTTCCATGGTACGCTTCTCTTTGAATAATACAGTAGTGTGTGTTGTACGCAACTTCGAGTTCTAACACACACCACAACCAATCAAACTAGCCATTATTAATAGTAATACCCACTTTTTGAAATTTTATAAATTTTACCTTTCAAAATGGACTTCATTTTTGGATTCTGAATATAGAAATTAGCTTAGGGTTAATTTTTGGTATTTTTCTAAAAACATTCAATTTTTGATGAATAGTGAAAAACACTGAGTTATAGTTTAAAACCGAATTTTTATTTAAATAATTATTTATTTTATTTAAATTTAATTAAGGTCAGAATAGATACTTAATACCTATATAAGTTAAATGTAATTCATTAGAGTTAGTTTAGAATAATTTGAGATATATCAAAATTTTATTGATCTTTTCACCGTCTTTTACCCACCTCCTAGGAGAATTTGGAAATTCACATAAAACATAATTTTACCGTTTCTGTGAGTGGAATTTCGAAAATCCAAGAGACACGGTTAATATCAAGGAGTAAAATGTTGTTCAAAAAGATAAAAATAATTTTTGGTGAATAGTAACTTTTTACTTTTATTTACCACAGTTAAAAACAAATAGGGTAATTAAGGATAAAAATGATATTAATATTACCCTAACACATTTCCTAATTCTATTGGACACGTGTATCTCAACCAAAAAAAAACCTTAGGAATAAAATATTATTATTTAGGTCCACATGGATTAGATTAGGATATTTATTATTATTTAATTCAAAGAATTGTTAAAAGAGTTAAAATCAAGGTTTAATTACTAAAACAGTTTTAATATAGGGTTATACATAATATAAATTAGATTTTAAATATTAATTAGAAATATAAAAATATTTCCTCTAAAATGGTATTTTATTTATAATTTTTAGACATTTAATAATTAAATATATTTATGACAAAATATTGATGCAGTACTTTCCTTAATAATAAAAGAATCAAATAATTGGTATTATAAAAGTTAAAATAAATATATTTTAAAGTTTTGATGACATCCACGAATTTTATTGGTTAATATTAAATGTTAGTATTGCTTAAATGGATTTGGTTTTAATTAAAAAGCTGTTAAGACTTAAAAAAAATCAATTATTGAATAGTGTCAAAATTGACATAAATGAGTTTTTAAAACAAGTATTATATTATTAATTGGTATTCTATTCCTAAAAATCAAAAGATTGGCCAAAGGTCTTATATCATGATAGGTGTATCATTAATGGGCCACTTGGGGGTCTCTTGGATGTATATAGTATGTTTATTAAATATATAATATAAAATTACAAAGAGACATGGTAAATGTCAAATTATTTAACTAAGAGTTAAATATAAATGATAATGTTAATATAGTGACACAAAACTGTATAAAAACTATTGGTTGAAAGGATTTCGACCCATAGCCACCTTAACCTTTAAATAATCAACTTTGGAGCCATTATAAACTGAATATTAATTTATTATAAAATAATATTTCTAGCTTTTCCAAATGTGCTTCTCACCCCTCTTATAAAAGGGAACTCCCCCTTATCTCTAATTCACACCTTTGAAAGCCTTTTTTCTCAGCCAACCCCTACCCAAATATCATCCTATCTTACCTCACTTCAACCTAGAGGCCTTAGTTTGATCATAAAGATAACTTAAGGATCCCTTTTGATCAAATCAAAAGGAAGAACCCGAAGAAGAGGTAATGATTTCACCACCCTCTTTCAAGTTCCTTTCTTCTTCATCTTTTTTTTCATTGTTATTACAATTCTAAAATAATAAATCCAGTATCTTCTATATAATGTGATTTTATTATTAATATGGTACAACCATATTCAATATTCTATCCATCCTTTGAATGACATGTCACCATACGTATGTACGTGTGGCTTACTGTCTCCACGTTGTGGTGTAATTGTTATTCAATAAATTATTATTTGGATGGGTATAATAATGATGTGTAATTCATGTAAATAATAAATAAAACATGATAATGATTCTGGTTATATTATATACCATTCAATTATATATTATTTTAATATCAAAAGAATGATATTGGCACTCGTACATACGTACGGACTACCGTCTCCACGAACGCGATGAGATTCATTCCCCATCGTATCAATTCAAGACTAATTCTCATTTAATGATTAAAAATAATGTTTAAGGACTTTATATAATTCTGGATATTAATAATATACAACCAATCCATAAAAAACATGACTTATGTAACAAAACATATAAATGAAAACGAATCTGTTAACACCAGAAACGATGAAAATACTAAGATATTATTAACAAATCAATGTTAAATGATCATATATGATATCATATTAATGTATATGATTATTGTTTAATTTAATAACAATTATTTAACCATTATACAGGAGTTTAACCTACCCACAACCATGGAAAAGTACAAGGTAAGGGTTTATTTTACAATCTCTTCATTATCCGTTGTTGTTTATACGTAATTATCCACTGGGACCTCTTTATCATCCACATCCATGTTTCATAAAAATGTATTTCAAAATATTCATACTATTTTATATACTATGGGTTAAAGTCATTTATAACCTTGTTGACTTTTTATAAGATGTTTTTAAAGGAATCTTTTCATCGCTTTCAAAACAAGGTCCTTTTTAACCTTTTCAACAGAATTAAGGTAAGAATGTATTTTTTAACTTATAAGGCAGGTGCAGATATTTTCCACCATTATAAAATTTTCAAAGCTTCCCATAAAAGATTTTAATAATATTTTCAAATTAAATTTTTTATTTTATAATTATGTGACTTTTAAATGATTTAAAAAGAAGAGATATTTCTCTCAAATAGTTTTGATTTCATCTATGTCCACATCCTTTGATGGATTTTAAGCTTATTTGATGTTTATTTATTATGATACAAAACATCCATATTGTATTGATGGTTTTGTGATATGTTTGACAGTGGATGTGTTATATTTTTACCATTCATGGTTTATGGATTTGTAGTTTTCATTTCGTATGCTAGTTTTAATACGAATCTTTATGTTCTGTTTAAACCTGTTCATATGAGGAATGCATTGGACTTAATAAGTGAAGGTTGGATACCACTATAGATACTCGATGAATCGGTAGGTCTCATGAGACAAACTTGTATCTTAGCACAAGGCCTTGATAAAATCTTATTTGTAGTCTTGGCACGGGGCCTTGACTATGTGGTTATGATAGTCTGGAATTATGCATTCCATCATTATGAAACTGGTTATTGATATTGCATGTGGTTATTCGACTAGTAGAATATCCATGTGAATAAATAAATCGAATTATTTTATTTTATCTTTTCCTTATTAATCTGAAGTTTAAGTTTAAATTATTTTATTTTCGTTATACATTGCCTTAAATGTTTATGCTTATTTATGAAGGTTTCTAGTATATTGTTATCCTTACTGAGCATCTGAGCTCACCCCTTTCTATGTTTTATTTTTTCCCTGGATGTGAAGAAGTAATTAATAAATCAAAAACAGGTATTGTATGAGGGGATATGAGTGTAGAATATGGAGACTATGTTGTTGTAGTTTTCATTTTATGATGTAATGTAAGACTGATGAATGTATCTAGTGATTCCAAGGCAACTAAACTAATCAGTCTTTGGAGACTTGATCTTTTGGGATCACGCCCACGTTATGTAATAATCCACCGACTCTGGGTAACTGGGGTCGGGGTGTTACAGTTGGTATCTGAGGAAGTTTATTACAAACCTTGGAAGCTAGATTTAGATAAACTATGATTAGAGAACATAGCCCTAAGATAGACATTGAGGATTAGTATAGAAGAACTTCCTTGAATTTTGGTGTTGTAGAGATTTTTTGAGTTTTCTGAGCAATACATCCCTATCTGGATATGAGCAGGTAGAGGCATCTCTAGTACAGATGTACCTAGGGGTAAAACCCGAAAACACCTCTTTGAGCTAGACTCGAATGATAACTGGTGCACGACAACGGGGCTTGCTGCACTCTTGGTTACGACACTCCTAGGGGATATGATTAGGATATTTCTCATTTTCTTTAAAAAACATTATGAAGGGTTTATGAGTATATACTCCCTAAAAGAAAACATATTTATGATTATGGATTATATCCATAAATAGTTAAATTTATGTTAAGTGTTTCACAAGTTTGGAATTATGTATTTCGATTCGTAAACTAATATAGTTTATTCCATTGTTTAGAAATGGTGCCTAGTGGAAGAAATGGAAATCATATCAATGCACGCACTCTATGTAGGAATTTCCCTCCTGATCAAGATAATTATAGTGGAGCTAGTGATGCAACTGGTGCTGATTAACTAATCACCGTACTGGGACAACTCACGTAGGTTATGAGTAATAACCTTACCCGTATGGAGCACCCAGATCCTCAGCATGGAGGATCAATGTTAGATCGCTTCATGAGGAAACAACCACCAACATTCAATGGGAGTAAAAATACATTGGTATCTGAGCAATGGATAAGTTCTTTAGAGAAAATATTCCATGCCTTGGGGAGTAGTGAAAGGGAAAAAGTTATCATGGCAGTTTACCGCCTCACTGGAGATGCTGATCAATGGTGGTCATTGACTCAAAACATGAAGGAAGATGATGAAGTATCAAATATGGAATGGAGGGAGTTCAAAAATTTGTTTTTAGAAAAATACACTCCTCGTGACCATCGAGCAGATATGGAAAGGCAATTTCTGAGTCTGAAACAAAAGGAGGATGAGAATGTCGCAAATTATGAGGAAAAATTTACAAGGTTAGAAAGGTATGCTAGAGATTATATACGTAACCCAAGAAGTAAGATTGATTGTTTATTTGATGGGTTAAAACCAATTCTTAGTCGAGCATTAGTGTCATAATCCTTCTTGTCATACAAAGATATTGTCTCATGTTCTATCAAGACAAAAAAATTATCTAAGTCTTACAACTTTAAAGAAAATCAGGAGAAGAAGAGATCTACTGATCACTATGGGAATGGAAATAAGGGGAAGAAGGGAAATGTTGAATATCCATCCTGTAGTAAATGTGGGAAGAAATGCCCTGGTACTTGCTTAAAAGGAATGATAATCTGTTACAAGTGTGGTGAAAAAGGCCACCAAGCTCTTGATTGCAAGGGGAAGAAAGAAGCTATCGATGTTCAATGCTACAACTGTAGGGATATTGGACATTATGCAAATGAATGTCCTAAGAGTTAGGGGAACTTACCTTAGTAAAGGCCAAGGGATCAAGGCCAAGCTTATGCTATCACTAATACTGAGGTAGAATCTCCGAAAGATGTGGTGGCAGGTGATTTAATGGTTTCCTCAAGTTTAACAAATGCTTTATTTGATTCTGGATCATCCCCTTGTTTCATATCTTCCCAGTTTTCTAAGAAAATTAGATATTTCCAATTTGATTTAACAAGTGAGTTGTCAGTTAAATCTCCTAAGGGAAGTATCATTGCTACAAGTTCTGTGGATCTGTTCCCATTTGGACATATAAATGTTTTTTATCTGCCGATCTCATTGTCATACCTATGATTGAGTTTGATATAATCCTTGGTATGTATTGGCTTTCGTACCATGATGTGATGATTTATTGTAAGAATAAGGAGGTTACGATTTTTTACGATGATGATAAAGAACACCTTATCTTTATAGCAGAATCATCACCACCTGATTCTTATCTAGATCCACCCCCAGTAGCTCAACTAAATTCAATTATTGGGGATGAAGAGAATGAAATAACTATGGGTAAGGAAAGGAATTTTTCAAATAGAGGATGTGCCTATTGTGAAAGAATATATAGATGTGATTCCAGAAGATTTATCTGGACATCCTCCATAACGAGAAATTGAGTTTTCCATTGATTTAATTTCTGGATCAAGGCCCATATCGAAGACCCCTTATAGAATGGCCACTGTGGAATTAGTTTAACTAAAGAAAAAACTAGAGTAATTGAGTAATAATGGATTTATTTGACCTAGTGTTTCTCCATGGGGATACCCTGTCCTTTTTGTTAAGAAGAAAGATAGATCTATGAGGTTATGTATCGACTACAGGGAAATAAATGCTATAATAATAAAGAACCAGAATCCCCTACCTTGCATTGATGATTTATTTGACCAACTACATGGAGCTCAATACTTTTCAAAGATTGAACTTCGATCTGGATACCATCAATTATGTGTAAAGAAGGAAAAAATTCTGAAGACATCATTTCGAACCAGGTACAGGCATTACGAGTTTACAGTAATGGCTTTTCAGATGACTAATGCACCCTTTGTATTCATGGATCTAATGAATAGAGTTTTTAAGGAATATCTCAATGATTTGGTGGTGGTATTTATTGATGATATCTTGGTATATTCCAAAAGCTATGAAGATCATGAAAATCACTTGTGCATTATTTGATGACTCTTAGAAGACATGAATTATATGGGAAGTTGAGCAAGTGTGAATTCTAGTTTCAGGAGATCTCTTTTCATGGCCATATTGTCTCTAAGTATGGAATATATATTGATCCTTCTATGACCAAGGAAATATAAGAATTTACAGACCTGATGAGTATAACTGAGACACTCATTTTTATTTATTTAACATGTTATTATAGGAGTTTTGTCTAGAATTTTTCCCGATTGGCTAACCCATTAACGTAGCTCACATGTAAAGGGGTTAAATATGTTTGGACAAAAGAGTGAAGAATGTTTTGAAGAACTGAAGAGAAGATTATTCAATGCTCCTATATTGACTCTACCATCGGGGAATGATGGGTTCGTTATTTATAGTGATGCATCGAAGAAAGGACTTGGTTGTGTCCTTATGCAGAATGATAGAGTTATTGCCTATGCATCATGACAACTGAAAATTCATGAGAAAAACTATCCTACTCATGATCATGAGTTAGCCACTGTAATATTTGCCTTGAATATTTGGAGACACTACCTATATGGTGAAAAATGTGAGATATATACCGATCACAAGAGTTTGAAGTACATTTTCTCATAGAAAGAACTCAACAGGAGGCAAAGGTGATGGCTTGAAATACTCAACGATTATGATTACATGATACAATAACTCCCGGGGAAGGCAAATAAGGTGGTAGATGCTTTGAGTAGAAAAGATCATGGAGTTTTTAACAAAATGAGATTTGAAAAGGATTCTATATACATGGATCTAGTAAATATGAATATGGGAATCACCATGGAGGGTGAAACATCAATGCATTTTCAAATGGTTGCCAAACCATATTTACTATAAAGGATAATGAGTTCTCAGACTGATGATGAATAATTTCAAAAGATGATTAAAGCTGTCAATGATGGGAGATTGAGTGACTTTGTGTATGAAGATGGAATTTTGAAATTTGGGAAGGGACTTTGTGTTCCAAATTTACCTGATCTAAAAAGGGAATTTTTGGACGATGCTCATAGTTCCAATTTCTCTATACACTCTAGGAGCACCAAAATGTATATATATTTAAAGGAACATTTTTGGTGGGACAACATTAAGAGGGAGATTGCTGATTTTGTTTCAAGATGTATGGTTTTTCAACAAGTGAATGCTGGAAGGCAACAGCCTGGAGGAGTCATGCAACCTCTTCCCATACCAGAGTGGGAATGGGACGATATTATGATGGAATTTGTCTTGGGACTACCAAAGACTCCTAGAAGGAACGATGCAATATCGGTCATTGTTGATCGTCATAACAAGTCAGCACATTTTCTTACTATAAGAGAAGATCTACAACTTGAACTTCTAGCAAGACTATATATTAATGAAGTTGTGAGACTTCATGGAGCACCACTATCGATTGTTTCTGATCGTGATCCCCATTTTACTTCAAGATTCTGGAAAAGTATTCAGAAATCCTTGGATACTGAACTTCGTTTGAGCACTACCTACCACCCTCAAATAGATGGAAAATCAGAACGGACTATTCGAACCTTAGAATACATTTTGAGATCATGCTCACTTGACTTTCAGGGTATGTGGGATCAATATTTACCACTGGTAGAATTTTCCTATTATAATAGCTTCCATTCAAGTATTCAGATGGAACAATATGAAGCATTATACGGAAAGAGATGTCGCACACCAACCTGTTGGGATGACGTTGAGGAAACAAAACTTGTAGGCCTAGAACTGTTGGAGGAAACGATGGAAAAGGTAAAGGCAATCCAAAACCACATCAAAGCAGCTCAATGTAGGTAGAAGAACTATGCCGATAATCGAAGGAAGGATTTGGAATTTCAGGTAGGAGATCATATTTTCTTGAAGGTATCTCCATGGAAGGGAGTTATATGTTTTGGTAAGATGGGTAAATTGAGTCCCAGGTACATTGGACGTTTCGAAATTCTAGAAAGAATTGGGGCTGTAGCTTACCATTGGGTAATGCCGCCAAGTCTCTCCAAAATTAATGATGTGTTCCATGTATCACTGGTGAGGAAATACATGCCTGACCCAACACATGTACTCATCTATGAGGAATTAGAACTGGAACCTGATCTATCTTATTGGGAAGATCCCATCAGGATTCTTGATATGAGGGAACAAGTACTGAGAAATCGGGCGACTCGTCTGGTAAAGTTTTATAGAGAAACCATAAGATGGAAGAAACAACATGGGAACCCGAGGAACATATGATGAAGAACCACCCGAGTCTTTTCGTGCAGTAGTATTATAGAAATTTCAAGGAATAAATTATTTGAAGGAAGGGAGAATGTAACACCCCATGCTTCCATGGTAAACTTCTCTTCGAATAATACAGTAGCGTGTGTTGTACGCAACTTCGAGTTTTAACACACACCACAACCAATCAAACTAATCGTTATTAATATTAATACCCACTTTTTGAAATTTTATAAATTTTATCTTTCAAAATTGACTTAATTTTTGGATTCGGAATATTGAAATTAGAATAGGTTGAAATTTTGGTATTTTTCTTAAAACATTCAATTTTTTATGAATAGTGAAAAAACACTGAGTTATAGTTTAAAACCAATTTTTTATTTAAATAAATATTTATTTTATTTAAATTTAATTAAGGTCAAAATAGAAACATAATACCTATATAAGTTCAATGTAATTCATTTGAGTTAGTTTAGAATAATTTTTTATATATAAATATTTTATTGAACTTTTCACCATCTTTTACCCACCTCCTAGGAGAATTTAGAAATTCACATAAAACCTAATTTTAAAACTTTTGTGAGTGGAATTTCGAAAATCCAAGAGATATGGTTAATATCAAGGAGTAAAATGTGGTTCAATAAGATGAAAATAATTTTTTTTGAATAGTAACTTTATACTTTTATTTACCACAGTTAAAAGTAAATAGGGTAATTAATTGTAAAAATGATATTAATATTACCCTAACACATGTCCTAATTCTATTGTACAAGTGTCTCTCAACCAAAAAAACCTTAACAATAAAATATTATCATTTAGGTCCACTTGTATTAGATTAGGACATTTATTATTATTTAATTCAAAGAAGAGTTAAAAGAGTTAAAATCAAGGTTTAATTAATACAACATTTTTAAAATAGAGTTATACCTAATATAAATTTTGATTGTAAATATACATTAGAAAGATAAAAATATTCCATATATAATGTTATTTTATTTATAATTTTTTGAAAATTTAATAATTAAATTTATTTATGACACAATAATGATGCAGTATTTTCCTTAATAAAAAAAGAATTAAATAATTGGTATTATAAAAGTTAAAATAAATATAGTTTGATAGTTTTGGAGACATCCAAGAATTTTATTGGTTAATATTACATGTTGTATTTCTTAAATGATTTTTTTCAGAATTAATAAAGTTGTTACTATTTTAACAAAAATCAATTATTGAATAGTGTCAAAATTGACATAAATGCGTTTTTAAAACAAGTATTATATTATTAATTGATATTATATTCCTAAAAATCCAAGGATCGGCCAAAGGGCTTATATCATGATAGGTGTATCATTAAAGGACCACTTGGGGGTCTCTTGGATGTATATAGTAAGTTTATTAACTATATAATATAAAAATACAAAGAGACGTGGTAAATGTCAAACTATTTAACTAAGAGTTAAATATAAATGATAAGGTTAATATAGTGACCCAAACCTGTATAAAATCTATTTGATGAAAGGATTTAGACCCATCCCCACCTTAACCTTTAAATATTAAACTTTGGAGAAATTAGAAACCGAATATGAATTTATTATAAAATAATATTTCTATCTTTTCCAAAGGTTCTCCTCACCACTCTTATAAAAGAGAACTCCACCTTATCTCTAATTCACACCTTCAAAGCCTTTTGGATCGGCCAACCCTGGCCCAAATATCCTTTCAACTTCCCTCACTTTAACCTAGAGGCATTATTTTGATCAGAAAGACAACCTAAGGAGCCCTTTTGATCAAATCAAAAGGAAGACCCCCAAGAAGAGGTAATGATTTCATTACCCTCTTTCAGGTTCCTTTCTTCTTCAACTTCTTCTTTCTTTGTTATTCCCATTCTAATATAATAACTCCAGTATATTCTATATATTGTGATTTTATTATAAATATGGTATAACCATATTCAATATTCTATCCATCTTTTTAATGACATGTCACCATACGTGTGTACGTACGGCTTACCGTCTCCACGTCATGGTGTAATTGTTATTCAATAAATTATTATTTGGATGGGTATAATAATGATGTGTAATTCATGTAAATAATAAATAAAACATGATAATGATTCTGTATATATGATATATCATCTAATTATATATTATTTTAATATCAAAAGGATGATACTGTCACTCGTGCGTACGTATGGACTACCGTCTACATGAACACGATGAGATTAATTCCCCATCGTATCCATTCAAGACTAATTCTCATTTAATGATTAAAAATAATTTTTAAGGACTTGATATCATTCTCTATATGAATAATATACAACCTATCCATAACAAACACATCTTATGTATCAAAACATATAAAGGAAAATGAATCTGTTAACACCTGAAACGATGATAATACTAAGATATTATTAACAAATCAATGTTAAAAGATCATATATGATATCATATTAATGTATATGATTCTTGTATAATTTAATAACAATTATTTCACCATTATATAGGAGGTTAACATACCCTCAACCAAGGAAATGTACATGGTAAGGGTTTATTTCACAATCTCTTCATTATCCGATGTTGTTTATACGTAATTATCTTCTAGGACCTCTTTATCATCCACATCCATGTTTCTTAAAAATGTATTTCAAAACATTATTACTATTTTATAGACTACGGTTTAAAGTCATTTATACCCTTTTTTACTTTTTATAATATGTTTTTAAAGGAATATTTCTGTCTCTTTCCAAATAAGGTCCTTTTTAACCTTTTCGACAGAATTAAGGTAAGAATGTCTTTTTTAACTTATACGGTGGGTGCAGCTAGTTTCCACCATTAAAAAATTGTCTAAGCTTCCCATACAAGCTTATAAGAATATTTTCAAAGTAAATGTTTTATTTTATAATTATGTTACTTTTAAATGATTTCAAAAAAAATAGATATTTCTCTCAAATAGTTTAGATTTCATCTATGTCAACATCTTTTGATGGATTTTAATCTTATTTGAAGTTTATTTATTATGATACAAAACTTCCATATTGTATTGAATGTTTTGTGATATGTTTGACTGTGGATGTGTTATATTTATACCATTCATGGTTTAGGGATTTGTAGTTTTTATTTTGAAAGGTAGTTTTAATATGAATCTTTATGTTGTGTTTAAACCTGTTCATATGAGGAATGCATTGGACTTAATAAGTGACGGGTTGAGCCCTCTATAGCTCCTCGATGCATCGATAGGTCTCATGAGACAAACTAGTGTCTTGGAACAAGGCCTTGACAAAATCTTATTTGTAGTCTTAGCACGAGGCCTTGACTATGTGGTTATGATAGTCTGGCATTATGCATTCCATCATTATAAAAGTGGTTATTGATATTGCATTTGGTTATTCGACTAGTAGAATATCCATGTGAATAAGTAAAAGGAATTATTTCATTTTATCTTTTCCATATTATGCTGAAGTTCATGTTTAAACGGCTTTTATTTTAGTTATACATTGCCTTAAATGTTTATGCTTATTTATGAAAGTTTTCACTATATTTTTATCCTTAATGAGCATCTAAGCTCACCCCTTTCTATGTTTTATTTTTTCTCAGGATGTGAAGATGTAATTTATAAATGACCTGCATGTATTGTATGAGGGGATATGAGTGTAGAATATGGAGACTATGTTGTTTTAGTTTTCATTTTATGATGTAATGTAAGACTGATAAATGTACCTAGTGATTCCAAGGCTACTAAACTAATCGGTCTTTCAAGGCTTGATCTTTTGTGATCATGCAAATGTTATTTAATAATACACAGACTCTGGGTAACTAGGGTCGGGGCATTACAAAAATAAGTGTATAAATTCAACTTTCTGGGAAGAATATTCAGAATGAAAGATGTTAGGAATTGATCTTGTTGATAAAAGGGAATAAAAGGTAAGATATATTCAACAACACATAAGAGTAGCTTATATTCGACAAAAAAAGTTATACTGAAAACCAAAGAAAATATCTAGAATTTGATGTTGGTAATAATGTGTTTCTATGAATACCTCTCTGGAAGAGAGTAATGAGATTTCGAAAGAAGTGAAAGCTGAGCCCTTGGTATATTGATCCTTTTGAAATTCTTGATTGTGTTTGGTAGGTATCTTACAGATCGGTAGCTCCACTGAATCTCTCTCAAGTTCATGACGTGTTCATTTCATCTCTCCTAAGAAAGTATATAACCAATAATTATCATGAACTAAGCTCAAAATTTATACCACCAGAGCAAGATCATTCTTATGAAGAACAGGCAATAATGATTTTGGATCGTAGTGAAATATTTCTATGTAAAAAGACCCCTTGCTTGGTTAAAGTCTTATAGAGGAACCCCCATTTTGAAGGAGCTACATGGGATCTTGAAAATATGATGAGGGAGAGGTATCCTCATCTATTTGTTTACAAGTGATGAATTTAGAAGGTGAAATTCAGTTTCGGGGGGGGGGGGGGGGGTAGAATGTAACACCCTGATGTTTTTTAGGAAATAATTTCTTTAAATAATTTTTATTCTTCAGTAGATTTCTTTTCACGCAAGAAAGTGGTTAATATTATAAAATTACCATTATATCCTTGATGTTAGGTTGGTGGTAATAAATATAACTAACTTATGAAAATTCATAGTAAATTCATTGGATATCAATTATTTATAAAAAAATATAAGTCAACTAGAAATTTGTATTATTGAGTGAATTAATTTTGGTAATAAAATTAATGAGATATATATACGTGTGTTATATACTTACCAAAATATTTTTTATATTCATCCAATGGATATTTTAGTCATAGAGTATGAATAAAACCCTATTTGATGTATAAAAACTTTTTTTTAAAGTTAATATTACACCTTTGAATGGAGAACCCATTTTAAATTACGGTTTTGATACATTAATAATTTTTATATGAATACATAAAAATGTTATTTTGAATTGTGATATAAAATTTTACTTTGGATGAATTTCTGATATTTTTCTGATAGCTTTCATGTTTTTATGAATAGTAATAATACGCTAAATTTAAATTGAAAATAACTTTTTCCATTGAAATAATTTATGTGGTAAAATTATATTAGTAAATAGTTTAAAAGTATAAATAAAATATATATTTACCAATTAACATAATTTTGGTAATTGGAATTAATTTTACATTAAATTCAAATGTAAAAACACTGTAATATTTTGCAATATTTTAACTTTTAAAACCCATTTTCCCATTTCAATAACGAGATTAATTTTAATTTAATCATTGAAACTTTTATGTTTTTAATTTTGAAAAAAGGATTCCAAATTTGAAACTATTTGGTTCAAATTATTTAAATATCTTAATTTTAATTTTGCGCAACATGAATTATAGATTCAGTAAATTTTATTAACACGGTAAAATGGTAAATCAAGTAATTAAGGGTAAAAATAATATTCTAAATTTACCCTAACACTTATCTTAATATAACTGTATGATTATAATTTTCCCTAAAACATAATTGGGTAAAAATAGTATCCATTGGAACCCACTTCGATGAGATTAGGATATTTAATTTTTTTTATTTAATGGAAACTGAAATATGTCCCACTCAAACATTAATAATTGAATAATTTTTATTATAAGGATATAGCGAAGATAAATTGGATTATAAATACTCATTTTAAATATAATTTTTTTTAATTATCATTAATTTTTTTTGTAATTTTTAATAAATAAATAATTGCCTTAGTGACTTATATTTGGATGATGAAAAAATTAATTATTTGATGAGAAATCAATAGAACAATTTTTATAAAAATATTACTAACCATCAAAAGGAACAAAAACATGAAGAAACATTATTGGAAAAGTATATATCAACCATAATAATCCAATGGTATACTACTATTTTGAGGCTTATAGAAGATATTATCACACTTATATTATTTTATTTAAAGTAAAGATAAATTTGTCACATACTTTTTTTAAAAGAGTATAGTATTTTTAATGTTGTGTTTTTCAGAAGATAAATTAGACTAAAAGTATTAATATGAAATCTAATGGATTTATATTATTCATATTATTTTATTTTGAATTTTCATTCAACAAATAATTATATCAAATAATTTCACAAAATTGAGGTAATAATTATTTTATTAATGATGAGATCAAAGAAATGTTATTAAAAATATTTTAATAAATATAATTTTGGATAATTATAATGTCAAATTATCTTTATATATTATATTTAACACTTAGGTATATAATAAAATATTTTTATCTAAGTTCACTTATTATTTTTATATTTTAAAAAATTAGTGAAATAAACAGTGTCAAAATTGAGACTACTGATATTTTTTCAAAATAAGTTTTTCTTAAATTATATAAAAAATACAATTTTTTTTAAAATATTGGATAATTATGATATGGTATAAAATGTTCTAAATTATTCATTTATTTTCTAATTTAATTTAAATAAGTCAATATTTCACCCATTTAAAAATTGAAATATTTGTTACCCTAGGTAAAAATAAAATAGAATAACTAAGTGTTAATTAAAATGACAATATAGAAATTGATATAAAAACTTGTATGAATTTTTTTTGTCGAAGATATTACAACTATATCTCATCACATTTTATAAATTGGGACATTATTGAGGATCTTATGTGGGGTTTGTTTTTATTATAAATTAATATTGTTTGAGGATTCTAAAAGTGCCCCCTCACCTCAATTATAAAAGGGCACTTACTCGATCAAATCCTCACTTAATTTTGAGCCTTCGAGATTGAACATACCCTATAAATTTCCCTTATCAACTTCCCTAGAAACATTCTACAGGTCTTGTAATTCTAAAAAGACCAACTCCGGTCCTCTAGGATGAGATTTAGAGGAGGCACGTACAAGATGAGGTAATATCATTTACCGATTCTTTCAAACATCATTATTATTCTACTTAAAAATCATGAGTTGTTTCATTATAAAGTAATAAATCCAGGATTACATATATACTAATATGTAAATATGACTATTAAACAACCATATTCCACCTTCTACTGATCCTATGAAAAATGAAATCACCGCGCGTGCGTACGTATGACTTACCGTCTCCACACAGTGGTGTAATCCGTTTTCACCACCACCTTACATGGATGAGTATAATGATGGAATTAATATATATATATATTATTAGTATTAAATTATATTTTTTATCATATACTATACATCATCCTATTTAATTCCATTCAACAATTATGGGAATGAAATCGCCGCTCATGCATACATACAAAATACTGTTTCTACGGTGCGATATGATTAATTCTACATAATATTCATTAAAGCATGATGATATAAATTATTTGAATGAATACATATGATATATATTATACTAATAAAATTATTTAAATTATATATCTATAAACTAAAAATAGTATTAAGAATTTATACTACAAAGCATGTATAAGAACATAAATCAGTTAATACTCGAATAACGAGTAACAATGACATGTTACTAAAAAGATGAAAAGATGATAATAAATGTTTCCATAAAAATAATTATGATTATATAATAAATCATTAAAATTATTTAAATCATTATAATGGTGGTTTGAATATATATGTTTCATATTAGACATATGGTAAGAGATAACTTTGGAAATATTGTTTTTTTTAGATTATTTATTCGTAAGTAGTTACTGGGGTATATTTAGCATCCACATCCATGTTTCCAAAATATGCATTTAAAAATATTATTTATATAATTTTATAATTTTACATATTCAATTTTACCCATTGGTGAATTTTTACTTATTGGTATGAAGGTAATCCTTTTTTATTTTTTGTACAAGGTACTTTTCGACTTTTCTAGGAAAAGTTTGAGAAGAATGTTTTTTAACTTGTATAGAATGGAAATATTTTTACGATTTAATAATGCATTATTTACATTAGGATTACCCTACAAGTTTAAAATGTTGTTTTTATATAAAATACTTTCTTATAAAATTGTGTGGCATTTTGAGGAAGGAAATATGTTTTGAAGAAGAAAGGATTTTCCTCTAGAATAAAATTCAAGTGTTTTCTCAAATTTAATTTCCATCTAAGATGACACTATTTAAATAGGGTTATATTTCTATCCATTTTATAAATATTATTTTTTTGGGTTAATGATGGAATGTTATTTTTAAAATCCATTTGTTTTATATCAATTATGATGGAATGATGTTTACGAAACCCATTTTATTTCATGGGTTATGCTATGGTGAATGTTTTTATGTTTTTGTGAAACACATAAGAATGGTTACATTATGAGATGGGTGGGACCTATATACCCATCCAGTTATTTGGGTAAATATTTATATCTCATGAGATAGACATGTCTACAATGACAAGTAAATCTAGTTAAGTAATACACGGTTGGAATGAGGGGTGAACTCAGTTCAATAATGGAACCTCTCTGTTATGATGGTCTTTGAAATAAGCCTTGAATAATATGAAATGATTTTCTATGATAATTTATGTATGGAAAGAAATTTAATTTCATATGTTATGACTATTGGGATTACATTTCACATTTATTATTTATCTAATGACATGATATTATGATCTTTTACATTCAGGATATGGTTTTCAAATGTTATATTCCAATGATTATGATATTATTGATATTTCACTTGTTTAACCTTACTAAGAATTTTAGATCACCCTTTAATAGGTTTTTTTTTCACAGGTGATGAAGAAGGGTATTAATAAGATATGTGAAAAAGGTGTCTAGTTATGATGAAATAACTGAGAGACAATATGGATGTTTTATGTACCAGTTTTTTATGTTTCCTAGTTTATAAAGACACTAAACCTATACGATTCTGGTTTGGTTTTTGTTATGTTATATAATAAATATTATTCAATGTTGAAGTAATATTTATACGTAATTTATGGTCTATTATATATAAGTTACAAATAGCGTCTGTTATATTAACATAATTGAAGTTTATTTACCTATAATGTTACGAAATATCCTAAGATATATATTTATTTTCTATGGGTATACCAAGTCATTATTATTGATGCAATTGTAAATATTTTCTATATTTCATTCCATTTTAATGGATATTAAACTAATTTTATTTCGATGGGTTCCTTGTGATGTGATGAATTAATTGTTTCTTGTGCCACTTATATTTATAAATGATGATGGGTGGGGTATTATATCACCCTCAAATGTATTTGTTATGTTTGATATCTCATGAGATAGTAAGCTATAGGCATAAAGAGTTTGTCCATAAATTTTGGGTGATAATGAGTTTTCTAATGTTTTAATGCTTGGAAATAATGTGTTTGTTCACAACAGAATGGGCATAATGTGTTTTCTTACAAGGTTTATCATTCCTATGATTATTCTGGCTTTCTAACATTCTTTTATTTTTTTATAATATGTTACATTCCATGTATAGGACTATTTTATAAGATATCCCACACATTTATGTTAGTAAATGACTTTTACCATATTTTGTGATCTGTTATTTTCATGGTATAACATTATTATGTATCATGATTATTCCCATATACACATATTATGCTAACCTATGAACAATGATTGTTATCACATATGTTTTATATTATTTAAAATCTGAGATCACCCATTTATTATGTTTATATGTCCCCAGGTTATGAATAAAAAAATATATTTGATACGTCTTGAAGAGTATCCTTCATGGATAATTTGCGGGAGATATTTAAGGCTTTCTACAGATTAATTAGTTTCTTATATAGTTGAAAGATGACTATTAGTTGAGAAATACATGGTTTTTATTATTTAATGATTTTTCCAAATTTTCTAAAACTCTAAACGTAAAGTATTTTTAGAATTAATTGTAAAATAATATTTCATTAAAGTTATAAAATTATGAGATGATCATGTATAGGTTTTGGGAACAATAGAATCACTAGTATGGCATTCAAAACACAATTATTTATCATAATATATTATTAATATGATATGTACATGAAAAATAATTCTATGACCAACAAAATTGAATAAAAAATTAATTGAGATGATTATTCTAGAACCAAATAAAATCATCACATAATTATTTATAATTAATTTATGAATTTAAAAAATTTATTTGTATTGAATTATTTGTTGGTTGATGAATATGATAATTTATATATACCATCCTTACATCACAATAATCATGTATAGATTCCCTCCAGTAGTGATCCATATATTCACCAAAATCCTCTATTTGATGGCATATGAATTTATGAGTGATAGTATGAAAGATCACAATGCTTACGGTGCTCATTTATGATCTCTATGAGAATAGATTTAATGAAGGACTATTCATGGTATCTCTAGAATAGAGGGGTGGTGGAGGAATATTTCTATCTTTTATTGAGTAAAATATTAGATAGGGTCTCCCTTAGGCCTCTGGGGATTCTTCGGATCCATTGTGTATAACTAAAATAGATGGGTAGCCTTAGGGTTTGAAATAATAATATTTTTCCTAAAAGGTGAAAGGGTAATAAAATAATAATGAAACATACACCCTTATTATTTTCTTAATACCCATGGAACATCATATCTATAATAATAATATTTTTTTTCTTTACGTGTGTTTAACTAGTGAATTAATCAATTATTATTTCTTAAATAATTTTTTTAAAATTTATTCAAATATTATATAGTATATATTATTTATCACTACATCTTTAAACATGGTCTTCTATTCCTCAGTAATATTTATCAGGACATGAATGAATACTCTATATTTATTAAGTAAATATATATATATTATTCTCTAATAAATATATAATTAAATATTATATTCACTGAAAAATAGATAAATGTTTATCAAATATTCTACTCAAAAATATTCTCTTGAATAACTAGTAACTAGATATTTGTAATAAAAGAACATGAATAGTTATTTAACAACACATAGGAATAATATTTAATTTAAATGTTAAATGATAAATAATATTTAATATTTAACAAAGGTTCTAGATACACATGAGGTATGACCCTCTAGGCCACTCTCTTAGTGGCATTAGGTATAGTTTCCCAAAATAAAAGATTAAAATATAGAAACTTTACAAGGAACCCGTCGAGAAATATGTAAATGTCATAATGAAATAAAACATCATATTAATTAATACCTTGTAATATAATTTCTTTATCATGATTTATATATACAAGAATATTGAATGCTAGTGTCATCAACATATATACTCAATTTCTCTTTCTATGTCTTTATGGAAATTATGTTTCCCCAAAAAAAACTATTCTTGTGGATTTATTTATATTTATTAATTATAATTAAAGGTCCTAATATATTATATTATAATAGTATTGAATAGAAAAAAAAATTTAAACATTAATCACTAATGCAATCTGACTCATGACAAACCCAACATATCCCAATTCATCACAGGCATATGTAATCTCAATTTTCATCAATATATCTTAATACACAACTAATAATATCCATTAATAATAACATAAAAGTATAATGATTAATACACACATATGTAGATAAGAACATATATTGACACATATAAATGTGGATTTCCTACTAGTAGGCCATTTTCTCAGAATCCATTATACTGGAAATTAGCAACGAAATACACCATGAGAAAGTGTCTCAATGTCTATTGACTCTCCACCCTTGATATCATATATCAAATTTTCCCCATTAAATGATATAATATGACTATATAACATATATTTAAAAATACTATTGTGAAACTTTTGGGTTCTCATCATAGAAGAGAACTTCTATGAACATTCAATGAAAAAACTTATCTTATGACTTTATCACATATTATGTCCCATAAAAGAAAAATCATGATATTATTATAAGTTTATTAATATTCCAATAATGAATACGAGTAATCATAATGTACAATGAAGTTTGTTATAGGGAACTAACTCCAACAGAAGCACACTTTTACTAGAGTCAACTACTCATAACCTCTAGTCCGATATCTCTCACAGGATTCTCATGATTCAACTAAGATGAAGATTTTTTTTAGGATTCCTCTATATTTTATTTCATAGAAACTCTAGTCACTGCAACATTACCCCATTGATAAAAATCCTTTTATGTGTTATACTTTAATATTATGCGATTTTTACATTGGTGTGACCTTGGATCCTTTTTGATATATACCACTACAGTATCATCACAATATTGTATGATATGTTCTTTACTATAAGGAGCCTAATAAAGAACTAATATATAGTTATGAATCCAAACAGATTCATTGGCTACATCAGAAGCAACTATATACTAAGAATCCACTGTATAATCTGGGAAAACTGACTATTTTACACACCTCTTGCTCACTAACACTCCATTGAAACTGAAGATATATCCTGAATGGAAGGTCAAATATTTTTTATATGTTTTAAATGTAGAATTATTATAACCCTTGATTATTATCTTACCAAATCATCCATACACACAGAATATATCATTTTTTCTCCTTAGATACTGAAGTATAATCTTCACTACAATCCAATGTTATTCTCTTAGATGAGCTTGAATTCTATCTACCATACTCAAGGAAAAGGAAAAATCAAGCTCTGTATATAACATGGAACAAAATAATGATCCTATCTCATATGTGTATGGTATTCTACTCATTCTCTCTTTCTCCACTTATTTATGGAGAAATATTATCTTAGAAAAATGTTACCATGTAACACTACAACCAATCAATAGTTTGATTATTCCAAACCAATTCTCATAAGTATATGGTCATTGTATGTACCTTCATATAGTCTAAGAATCCTCTTGGATCTATCAACATTGATATTGATCCCTAAGATGTAGGCTCCTTCTCCTAAGTTCTTCATAGGGAAGCATTCTTTAACCAATCCTTAATTGACTATCATACTAGTATGTCATTTCCAATAACTAATATGCCATCAACATATTATACTAAGATAATGAATGCACTCTAAAGGAAAAACTTGTGAAAACATGTATCACAATCATTATTAATAAAACAAAATTATTTTATAAGTTCATCAAACCAAATGTTCCATGCCCTTCATGCATGATTTAATCCAAAAATCCATCTTTGCGACTCAAAACACCTTTTTGGATTAATTAGAGTGAAAAACACTTCTAGTTATTTCATATAGTCATCTATATAAAGATTCAAAGTAAGGGAAGATATTTTGGAATCCATCTACCAAATTTTATCATCTTGGTAAGATTATTTAGAAATTAAAATTTAGATGGACTGAAAATGGAAACTAGAGAAAAAATATCATCATATTCAATGGATTTACACTCTTTAAACCATTTATACACAATCCATGATTTTTAGGAATTTACATTACCTTCAATTTCCTATTAACTCTTGAATTTCCATTTACACAAAATAAGATATACATTAACTAGTGAATCAACTATAACCCAAACGTGGTTATGATACATGGATTCTATCTTGTAGGTTTTGATCTCTCTACTAATTATTTATAGTATATATTTTTATTATTTACAAATAATAATGAGTTTCCATCTATGATGAATATAAAATTGTTTCATTCTAGTTCTCTTACCTCTCTGGTGATACTACACAATAATTGTGTTTTAGAAACAACTTCTTCCATGAGGAATTCTAAAATATCTTCCTGTACCATATCGTTTGTGTCTTTATCATCAACTTCATAGAAGTGAATATTTCTCCCACTATATTCTTGAGGATTTTCCCCTTCTCATGAAATATGATTTTTTTTGTGAAATATTCAATTTTTTATATTAGGGGTTATATAGATAATATCCCCCATTTACTTTGGATCTCTAATAAATATACACTACATTCCCTAAGGTATTAATTTGTTTCCAAAGTCTAACATAACAAATTCCCTACATCCTCATACATTTTTATGTGTAAAAATATGTTTCTTTCCACTCCATAACTCCAAGGGAATTCGGTTTTTCAAATTATTTGGTATTAGTTTTAGTGTTCATGCTAAAGTTTATAATGTATATCTCTGAAAGGATAATGGAAAATCCATATAACTCATCATTGAAATTACCATTTTTATAAAGGTACAATTCCTCCTTTCACTAACTCCATTAAACTATAGTTTATAAGGTAGAGTGAGTTTTGACAGACTCACAAACTCCTGAAAAAATTCAATTAAATATTGGTTAAAATATTCACCAACTCAATCAAATTGAAGAATCTTTATCATCATACCATTTTGAATATAAACTTCATTATTGAACACTTTTAATTTCTCAAAGGTCATTGAATTATAGCTCATAATGTATACAAAGAAATGTCGACTCAATTAATTAGAAAATTTTATAATGTAAGAATATCCACAAAAAAAATATATTGGAAAAGGTCCACACACATCACTATGTATAAATCGTAGAATCTCTATGGACCTTTTACTCTATCCACAAAAATGTGGTTTTACCATTAAACCCTGTAAATAATAATTATATCTTTTATGAGGTAATACATCAAAATATTATAAATAACCATCTAGAGAGATCTTTTTCTAATGCTTATTGTTTACATGACCATGTTAATGTTTCCATAACTGGGTGTTATAAGATTCATGTGAACAAGATTCATTTTATATTTCTAATAATTGGGTTTTTTTAATTTAATACATAAATTATATTATACATTTTCATTATACCATAACCAATATTTTCTTTTTTAAATTTGCATTAAATTTTCCCTAATTTAAAAAAATCCATCCATGTAAGGGAAAGAAACATATATTAAGTTATTAGTATCAATTTTATCAAAATAATAATTAATTAAAATAAAAACCATTCTAGTTGGAAAAATAAGGTGGTAGTCTTATATTGATAAATAAGAGACTCATGCTCTATTGTCTCCTCAATGGTAAACCTCTCCTATAGAAATATACAAAAGCTACATGGTTCTAATATTTGGATTCATATGTGTGAACTAAAAGAAATATGTAATATTAAATGTCTATATATATAAATATTAAATTCGATAATTAATGTGCCAATAGAATACCTATTATTTGGGGTGAAGTTCTTCTTCTAGTGGCCTATCTTTCAATATGAAAAACATACTATATACCATTAAATTTTCTTGCCTTTGGGTTTATTCTTCCTAGAAGGATATTAGTCAGGTTGTTTAGACATAGTATGAGTCTTGGTCCCACTTTACATGTTTCTTCCTTTTATTTTTCACCATAAGGACTTCATTTTTTACTCCCCATGCCCTTTTAAACTTTTATAATGAATTTAATAAGTTCTGATAGAGTCTTCTCTCCATTTCTCTTGTTATACTACATGATGAAACTTGAGAATGATTTAGGCAGTGAGGAAAGGATGAGATTTGTGTGCAGACCATTAAGTAATTTGATGACTAATATTCCTAATTTTTCTATGTATCTAATCATATTAACTAAATTAAGTCCAACTTGTATTGACTCTTCAATAATTCATGTGGACATTGAGTTAGAGATCTCATATCTCTCTTATATCAACTTCTCTTGACAGATATCATGATGTTGATACATCTTGATATACACATACACATTATCATGTCTCTTTAGAAGACAATTTTATATGGATGATAGCATAAAAAATTAGAAATATGTGGAATAATCCAAATGTTACATATACAAAGATAGTTCTTCTTCACTAGCCTCTTGGGCATGAACTTCTGGAACATAGTTGCCAATCACATATAATTTTCTTTTGTTGGCATAAAATAACACATAATCACCATTCCAATTCATTGAATGTAGTTATAGTAAGGTGGTTACCCTCATAAATTATGGATTATAGTGATTTAATTTAAGTCATGTGTATTCATGTTTCCATAATTATGAAGATATTACTATTATCAATATATCTGATATATAAATCTAGATAAAAAATAATAAATTTATCCATCTCCAATTGTTTTATCAAAACCCAACATAACTCCCCATTGGTTTTATAATAAATTATTTCATCAATCTTTTAGTGGAAAAGAACTATATTCCCCATCTCATAACCTAGAATATGTACTGACATGTTATTTGATGGGTTTTAGGTAGGCATAATTTTACAACTGCATTAAATCAAAATTATTTAATATATTGAGTGGACTCACCAAAACTAAAATCCTAAATTGGTATTTCATATAAACTTTCCTCATAGTTACAACAATTACTTATTTGAAAACTAACCCTTAATGTGAACTTAGTCAGGTTGACCCAAAACATAAGTTACAATTCTCTGATAATTGATAGCAGCCCTACTTTGGTCGGTTAATTACTTTGTACTATGGATAAATTTTAACATAATTAGTGAATTTATATAAAAACATAATCTATATAATTGATATTTTTTATATTTACGCATAAATTTCGGAGTTTATCTTTATTAAATTCTTAATACTATTAAGTTGAATTATTTTAGTGACTAACCATGTCTTAGATAAATCATATGCTTAGTATAATTTATTTTTGTTCTATCATGTTAACTTTCTATTTCATTAATTCATGTGATCATTAAAAAACATCTATAATAAAATAAAACATGAAAATTAATATAAAATAATAATAATATTGTTATGATCATGAACATTTCTTAATGGTTACTTTATCTAATGAGTGATAAACTAATCGTCAACCTATGGCAAAACACCTTGAACCATGATTTTTTTGTATCTCTCAAACTATCCTCCCATGTATATATTTTATTGGTTTAACCTCATATAAAAACTTAAATCATATGTAGTCACCTCAGATATCCATCCATTACATAATATTGTACTCACACATCGGTGAGGGGTACCAAAGGATTAGATTAGGGGGTTTACAAAAAAGGAACTCGTAAGCATGAATGTCCTTATATAATGAGAAGAGGGATGATTCACATGACATAAACTAAATATAATAATAGATTAAAAGGATAAAAATATAATACAATGTTCTAGTTTATGCTTATGATAATCCAAATACATGCAACAAATTACACATTTAATAAACTCGAATTCATCCCCAATATTTCTTATTTAATATAAACCACACATAAATCATTTAATTTTATTCTTTAATTAATTAATTGTTTTTTATTAACTCTCATATATATATTTTTGAGATTATATTACATCATTAATTTAAATAAATGAAATATTTTTTTAAAAAATTGACTATGTAAAAAACATGTAAGTTGAAGGCAATCTGAAAAGTACTTGTCTAAAATACTAAGTGTGTATGAAATTCAAAAACTATTTAATTCGGAAACATGTATCATACACATATTATCATTTAATTTTATGGTGTGTACTAAAAAATAAATGACAGTTAGACACAAGTTATTTATGTAGATTATTTTGTCTTAATTTGCATAGAGTAATCTATGTATTACAACATATAAGAAAATGTAGTTAAGAATATTACATAGAAATTAATTATATATTTAATATATATTTATATATATAACATGTAACATTGAGTCTATGAGTTAAATAATTTAGACATGGAACACATATTGATATGGTTTGAGTAGTATAATTAACTAATTTTAAATTCTATATAATCTATTAAATACACAGTGTGTATTATCTAACGAAACATCATGTGTAGTTCTTCACCATCTATCTATAAAAGATTCCTAGGAAAGGGCCATGTCTCTCTTTCATAGACATACGTGGAGTACATGACATGTATATGAGATACAAATCATATAGTCTCCTTTTTAGATGATTTCCAATCATAAGTATCCTATAATGAACACATGGCCTGTCTATAACTAATGGGCACCATGTGATGTAATAATGTTACAAACTGTAAATCCTGGCTAACCATTGGCTAGGATTGGCTGATCAAAATGTGGTGTGTATTAATTAAATACCACATGTGATAAATGAATGACAGTCCAAATTAAATAGTGAGTCTTTATGGTGTAATAAAAATAGGTACATGACATGTACCCATGGTATATATGCCTATAATTATTTTGATATTAATTAATAATCATTCTAACCACTTGATGAGTTCTTCAAATATTCTCCATTCATAATTAATCAAGTTTTTATTATATTTATGAGAATTTATTGGAGGGATGAGAGATATCTATTTTCAGATTTAAATAATTATTAAACAAAAATTTAAATCTACTGAAATATGAATAAATCAATCCATGACATTTAAATAATTATAAATTACTCTACATCCTCTCTGATACCACTTATAGGATCTGGGTGCAGCTGAAGTGATGCTAGGGAATACAAAGCGTAGCCTTTTTTTCTAAATTGATTATTAATATATGATGTAAAAAACAAATAACATCATGACCAATGTAATTTTATCAAATATTAATTAACATGAGAAGGCCGCAACCAAACACAATATCATCAGATAATGGTTTATAATTAATTTAACCAGTTAAAAAAATACCTTATGATAAATTTATTCTTAATGAATGAATATGAAAAATTATCAATGCCATATTGTCATTGTGTCATAAGAAAAAGTTATATATTCCATTTATCGATGATCCACACATGCACCACAGATCTCTGAGCAGCACTGTAAAAGTATTTGAGTGCTACAATAGAATAAACTAGTGTTTTTACCAACCATATAGGGTTTCTATAAAATTCACTTTCAATAGGGAAAATACATGATCTCATTACAATTTAGTAGGGTATTATAGGAGGATCACTATTAATTATTTTGATAATTCATATAGAATATCTCTCTAGGTCTTCAGAGTATTCTCCAAAGATGTTGTAGACAATTAAAATAAATTACTAGCCTTAGGGTTAAAAAATTATAGTTTGGTTTAAAAAGTAAAAGGGTTAGAAAATAATAATTTCACTTGAAACATTTTTATTTTTTTAATCCTTATAGAACCCCATGTCTATAATAACAATAATAATAATAACAATAATAATTTTTAATTTGAAAAAAACTGTGAATTAATAAAATATTATTTCTTGAATAAATTTTATAAAATTTATTCAAATAATATTTAACATTCTTTATTTATTAAAAAGACTTTAAAAATGATCATCTATTCCTTAATGATATTTATTAGTCCTTGAATAATGACTATTTATTTAATAAATAATTATTACAACATTATTCACTAATAAATAAATAAATAAATACTATATTCACAAAATAAAAATTTAATATCAATTAAATTTTTTCCTAAAAAATATTATATCTAATAAACAGTGAATTAATATATTCAATCAATAAAGAAAAACTAATTATTAAACCATGTAGGGGAATAAAATTTATTGGACATGTTAAATAATAAATAATATTTAATAATTTTTCTGTTGTAGGATACACACAGTATGTGACCCTTAAGGACACTCTCTTAGTGGAATTAATTAGATCTACCCAAATACCAAAGTTATCATCTATTAATATTCCAATACACCCATTCAGAATTAATTTAATGTTATAATCCCATACAACATCATAACGATTCTATCCATGTAATATAACCCCTTTATCAAGATATCACTAATCAAGAAGGTTTAATATTGGTGTCATCAACCAATGTTCTCAAAGTCTCTTTCATTATCTTTTAGTAAATGAATATTATCCTTGAAAACCATGTCCAAGGATTTATTTGTGAAATTTCATTCCCATTAATGGTCCTGAAAAATCAAATTCCATTAAAAATTCGATAGGGAAAAATATTTTCCCACATTATTCATTACTGCAATATCACTCGTGATCACCAAACCTTTCATACTTCTCCAAAAACATATTTCATCACAATTATCATCAGTAAATTAGATTACATGACTAATAATATCTAGTAATAATAATCATAAAGTCAAAGGATCATTACACACATCTGTGGATAGGAACATCCATTGACAAATGAGGATTTCCAATCGGGGGGTCATGTTCACATAACATTGTACACTAGAAATTACCAAGGGCATGCACCATGAGAAAGTGCCCAAAAGTCAAATGAGTATCCATATTTTATTCTCTATATCATTTTTTTCCTATCAATTGACATTATCATACTATGGAACATATATTAAATAATAATGTAATAAAACTTTTGGGTTCTCATCATAGCATATAACTACTATGATCTATCACTAGGATAGTTACTCTTAGGATATCACTACATACTATAACATATAGAAGAACTATCATGATGTGGTAAAGAGTTTATTAATATTAAAAAAAACAAATAAAATTAATTATAAATTATATAAAAGTTGGTTCTAGAGAACTAAACCCAACATCACAATCATTGGGCATTATATTTGGTATCAGAGCAGGGTTTAGATAATGTTGGAGTTCAGGATGTTATCGATTGAGGATGTAAATGATTTCAAGGGGTTATAATTTAAGGTTTATCATAGTATTAATGGTACATATATCCTTGTAGGTTATTTTAGGTAATATTTAGTAGTTTAGGAATTATGATAAGATAACATCCGTGAAATCCTAGGGATGGGTCTAACAGACAAGTCTATGCAAAACCTAAAATCTTGAAGCTTTGGTAAATTAGATATTGTGTGGTTCTTCGAGTAATTAAATCCATGTATGGACACATGAAACTATATGTAACTATGGAATAGATTCACCTAGTGGTATTCACCAAGAAAGATGTTAGTATAGTATCAACTCAATATTCACTATAGTGCATGATGAGTGAGCCTAAAACTACACACCTAGATAGACACTCAATGGGGATATACTATGGTTATTAACATTCTCTTTACAATACATTAGAAAGGATTTTTTATATTAATTAACTAAGATATGTAATATGAGATAACCTAACCAAAATAAATCTTGTTCGAACCAAGTGTGATTTTAGTTGAACTAAAAGCTAATGTAATATTTTCAAGGAGTAAGATACTTTGAGGTTTAAAATTTAATGCAATTATCTTACAATAATTATCTTATAGTGTTAATTTTTCATCACTCATGATTAAATTATTTTGGTATTAGTAATGTATTAATATTTAAGTAAACAAGTTAATAATGGATTCAACATATAATTCAGATATTTTTTCAATGAGAAACCTAACATGATGAGAAATAATGTGATAAATCATTAGATTATTATAAACCAGATATGAAGAATCATGATTAATAATGTGATCAATGTTTAATTGTAAAGACCCAAAATTTTCATGGAATTTTTTTTCGTAAATACATGGGAATTTTTCATGTCCTTGAATTTTTACAGCACGTTATTCTGAGGCTCGGTGTTCCTGGAATCATTTTCTAAAGTTTTCTTCGGGTACGTTCAGTAAACGTACGAGTGGTATTTTATAACTTTTGAACCAGTGCCCAAAATTAAAATCTGAGGGCACTGTTGAACTCGCAACATCGATATTCTCTTATGAAGACTTTCACTTCGACAAAAGTGAGTCGAGGATAGAAGTTAGTTATTTGGTTTTTTAAAAAACAATAATAAAATAAAGTGAGATAAAATTTATTTTATTGGGCTGCCATATGAGAGTTGGTGGTTAAAATATCTTCATGGGAGTTAGAGTTGGGACCCCCACACCTAAACCTCCCATGAGAGGTTATGGTGGTGGGGCCCACCCTAACTCAACCTCCCATGTGAGGATAAATGAGGTGGGGACCACCCGAGATCTTAACCCCTTAAACTCACCATTAAAGTGGAGAAAAACATTAAGCTTCACATTAATTTAGGGGAGCCTCTTCACCTCCCCTAGAATTTAATTTTGAAAATTCTCTACAATTAAGGGGTAGCCTACCTAATTAATTACTCCTTTTTGAATTTGTGCCAACTCCCCAATTAATACATGCCAACACACGTGAATTAATGAGGAGGAGACTTTTAATTTTAATTCACCCTTTTGAATTTGTACTAATGAAATGATTGATTGAGTAATCTATTATTTGGGACAACGAATTCACTTCGGTGATTTAAGGGAAATCATTCAACAAGGAACCTCATCCTACAACTAAGAACTCTCACCAACAAAGAACAAAGAATGCCGGATACAATCCTTCTCCGACTTCTTCCCCAAACACCTACCGACGTGGAGTGCCTTCCATGAGCCGACGCAAACCAGGATTGGAAGTGTGCATGGAAGAAGCGACGAATGACGATTCTCTTTCATCTTCTTCCCATGACTTCACTAACAAAGATTGACGATTAAAGGTTGGGGGTTTACCTTTGTGCTTTATATCATTTCTTTTCTCATCATCGTTTGAAAAGAAATATTTGTGTGGTTGTAAATAATTATTCTTCACCTTTCCTACATTGATGAAGCAATTGATACCACATTAAACGCAGAGGGTGCGGGCCAAACAAACATGGCCTGACCCCTTCGCCAATTTTTTTAAGTTGAAATTTCAGTGAAGAAGCGGAAAAAAGGTGACGAAGGTAGCAACAACAAAGGTCGTGATACCTGCAGCCTCCACGAATCGCGCTGCCCCTGCGGGGCACCGGTGCTCCCTCCTAAACACCGCCGACCCGCGCCAGCCCAAGCTGCACCGAACTGGATTTCCCGGCAGCCACTCGATCGACGTCCTGCCTGACCGCAGCCTCCTGCGCGGCCTTCCCACGCCCTGCACGGCCTTCTCGGTGCCCCGCACGGCCTGCCCGCGACGTACCTGCGCCCCGCGCGGCCTACCACGGCCTGCTACGCCCTGCTCGGCCAACCCGTGGCCCCCTGCGCGCCATGTGAAGGTTCCAGGCACAATGGAAGCATGTGGGTGGATGTGACCACTTGGATTTTTGTCATTAGAAATGATCACTCCAGGATCAATATGAAGGTAAAGGCCGGTCTCCATGGATTGATTCACAGAATTAGACAAAGAAAAAGAAAATTCCCAGAACCACAAAAGTGGATTGTCACAGGTTGATCATAATTAATCTGATTAATTGAAAATAAGTACCTTTTGGGTGTTCTTTCTTCTTTGATATTCTTGATCATGTTCCGATGTGATTCGTCATTGTGTCGCAGAATCCAAGTGTATAATTCCTCTAGCGGTGATCCATATGTGCACCTCGTATCTCTTGACGTCGCCAAAGGAGTCTCTAGGTGCTAGTGTGAAGAAACCTTTGCTTGTGTGGTCTGCCTTAGATCGTCTTGATCTAATGGTAGAGGATCTCTCTTGGTCTTGAGAGCGTTCTTGGAGGAAGAGTTTATTTCAGCCTTGAAAGAATTCTCCAGAATTTTTATGCACAATGATTCTTCTATGTAGGAAAAGAGTTGGGGTTGTGAGGATATTTATAATCGAGTTTGAGGTTGTAGAGTTATGACAATAAATAAATGTGTTACACATTTCATTTATTTCATTAACTCTTTTTGAAAACCCCATGTTGAATAATTAATTCCTTGACATGCGCCCACACTGATTTTAATAATTATAATTTAATAAAACAATATTATATCCTCAAAATCCCCACTAAAAAAACTACATGGCGTGTAATAATAAATACACGGTGTGTACTTTTTTTCATTTAAAACTACACGGCGTTTACATCCAATGTACCCGGCATGTATATCCTATTTTCATTTATTCATTTCCTTTCAAAAATGAAAACTACATGGTGTGTACATTTAATAATACATGGCATGTACTTGTTTTCAAAATAAAAACTACACAGCGTGTAATAATTAATACACAGCATGTACTTGTTATCATTTTCTTCTTCCTCCCACATAAAAACGATTTAGGATTCATTGAATAATTATTAATTCACGTATGGGAATAATCTTTATTCTACTTGAGATACTTGAATACACTTAGTGTGTGACCCTCTAGGCCACTTTCTCGTTGGCATTAGGCGGGTTTTCTAGAAGTCCATGATTACTGTCTAGCAACGGGTCAAGGCACCCCAGAGAAAGAAGTCGACGCTGCATTGATGTATCACCTCATATGAATGCTTACTATGTAATTTAATCCCTTTATCTCAAAATCTCATCAATCAGGATTCATGCCAGTGTCATAAACCTATATGCTTGATCTATCATTTTTTAGCTTCTAGAAATAAACTCATCGTGTCACCATGGCCATGGAATTTATTCGACAATTCTATTTCAATCAATGGACCCAAGATATCTACTTCCATAAATATGGAAGGGAAAAATCCTTCCTCAACTTATCCATTAACAACATGTCATTCATGAGGCACCCAACATACACTACTTCCCACCAACTGTCTTTGTGATGGTTTTCATCAACAAATCTAAGTGCGCGAGTCATGACATGAGTAAATGATAATCTTCCAGTCTAAGGACCATTACACATGCTCGTAGATAGTAATTCCCGATGACACTAAAACATGTATAATTACTATTGGCAGGTCTGTTCTTATAATCTCCCATCTTAGAGATTACCAAGTGTGTACTCCATGAGAGAGGGTCTCGTATTCTTATGAGTACTCGCACATGACGGTCTGTATACTATGTGTCCTATAATAGTGTTTGATCCAACCACAGAACATTATTTAAGAATATTTTTTATATCATTTCAAGGTTCTAATCATAGCGGGGATCTTCCATGACCTTATCAATTCAACCAATATTCCCGGACATTATTATATTATAGTCATGCAGACAATGAACCATATATAATAAGTGAAAATCCATGTAATCGAAGTACAAAATAGTTGGTTCTCAAGACACCTAAACTAACAAAATCCCACTTGGACTAGATCCAACTACCTACGACTTTTTGTCTGCTAGACCTCACATGATGATCATGTTTCTGCTGAGTCAAGGCATTAGTCAAGGGGTCTACCACGTTGTCTACTATGGAAATACTGCTCACTGCAAATTCACTTCTCTTAGAAAAATCCCTCAAGAGATGATACTTCTGAAGTATGTTCTTTTTCCACTTATGTGACCTTGGGTATTTTGCAAGTGCCACTACTGCAATATTATCACAATATACTGTGATAGGATATTTACTACTAGGAAATATATCCAGATCTTCGACAAATCGTCGCATCCATACTGCTTCTTGAGCTACCTCAGAAGCTGCGATATACTCAGACTCTACCATAGAATCTGCCACCACACTTTGGTTTGAGCTCTTCTAGCTCACTACACCTCCATTCATACTAAAGATGTATCCATTCTGCAACTTCATGTCATCTTGATCAGTCTGGAAACTGGAATCTACATGTCTTATGATGACTAGTTCCTCATCTCCTCCATAAACCAGAAACATATCCTTAGTACGACTTAGATACTTAAGGATAGTCTTGACTACCATCCAATGGTAGTCTCCTGGATCAGTTTGATATCTGCCTACCACACTTAATGCGTAAGAAACATCTATCCTTGTACATAGCATAACATACATGACTGACCCAATCGCGGATGCATAAGGGATCCTTGCCATTTTGTTTCATTCCTCATGATTCAGAAGACACGTTTTCTTGGAAAGATGAATGTCATGTGACAATGGAGACAATCCTCTCTTGGATCGTTCCATACTGAATCTCTTCAGTATCTTGTCAATGTATGTACTTTGACTCAGGCCCAACATTCTCTTGGATCTATCACAATGGATCTTGATCCCAAGAATATGCTGCCTCACCCAAGTCTTTCATGGAGAAGCATTTATCTAACCATGCCTTAACTGACTGTAAGAAAGGTACTTCATTCCCAATTAGTAATATGTCATCAATATATACTATTAAGAAAACAACTGTACTTCCACTAAACCTTTTATAGACACAAGGATCACATTCATTCTTAACAAATCTAAATTTTTTTACAATTTCATCAAAACAAATGTTCCATGAACTTGATGCTAGATTTAATCCATAAATGGATTTCTACAACTTCCATACCTTGTTGGAATCCTTTGGAGTCACAAACCCTTCAGTTTGTGTCATGTATACATCTTCCTAGAGGTTCCTGTTAAGGAATTCTGTTTTGACATCCATTTGCTAAATTTCATAGTCATGGTAAGCAGCAATGGCCAATAGGATTCTGATGGATTTTAGCATCACAACTGGTGAAAAGGTTTCATCATAGTCAATTCCTTAACATTGTCTAAAACCTTTAGCAACCATTCGTGCCTTATAGGTGTTGACTTACCCCTCCATGTCCAATTTCTTCTTGAAAACCCATTTATTACCAATAGGATTTACATCAACTAGAGGATCTACCAAAATCT
Organism: Viscum album; assembly: GCA_963277665.1. Taxonomy (NCBI): domain Eukaryota; kingdom Viridiplantae; phylum Streptophyta; class Magnoliopsida; order Santalales; family Viscaceae; genus Viscum; species Viscum album. Next base: position 1,324,518,491 of record OY728160.1, read on the forward strand.
AGACTTGGTTTTGGTACATGGAATCCATTTCAGAATTCATGGGTTCTTTCCACTTGGCAACTTCGGTGCCTTCAACTACTTCCTTGTAGGTAAGAGGATCATCATTGTCAACCAATAATGAGTCACCATCCTCGGTGATAAGAAAACCACATCGTTCTAGTTATCTCACCTCTCTCGTGCTCCTATGCAGTTCTTGTGTCTCTGGAATAGATTGTTCTTCCAAGGGGCTTTGTGGAATCTGGTCTTGTACCAACTTCTGTGTATCTTGAGCCTCGACTTAATCGAAGTCTATCTCACTCCCACTATCTCTTTTGGAGATTTTCTCCCTCTCAAGGAATATGGCGTGTCTTACCACTATAACCTTTTTGTATGAGGGGTTGTATAGGTAATATCCCCTTGTTTCCTTGGGATATTCTATAAAGACACACTTTGTGCCTTGGGGTGCAAGTTTGTTACCTGAAGAGGCCTTAACAAATGCTTCACGACCCCACACATGTAAATTCGATAATATGGATTTGCATCCACTCCATAACTCATATGGAATTCCATTTATCGATTTAGTTGGTACTTGGTTTAGTATGTGTGTTGTTGTCTGTAATGCATATCCCCAAAAGGATAATGAAGACTCTCATGACTCATTATTGATCTCACCATGTCCTATAGGGTGCGGTTCCTCCTTTCACTTACACCATTCCACTGAAGTGTGTAAGGATGAGTGAGTTGAGATAGAATCCCAAACTCCCGTAAGAAATCAACAAAGTCCTGATTAAGATATTCTCCTAATCTGTCTAAGTGTAGTTTCTTAATCTTCGTACCAAGTCGGTTCTCAACTTCATTCATGTATTCTTTGAACCGATCAAAATAATTTGACTTATACCTCATTAAGTAATTATATCCATATCTAATAAAATCAACAGTAAAAGTTATGATGTATGATAACTTACCTCTTGCTTCAACTGGAAATGGTCCACACACATCTGTGTGAACTAATTCTAGAAGTTCTTTAGCCCTTTCAACTTTCCCGTTAAATGGGGCTTTGGTCATTTTTCTTTGTAGACACACATGACACACACCAAGTGGTTTTAGTTCGAAAGAATCTAAATACCCATCTTGATGTAATTTTTTCAAATGTTTCTCATTGACATGACCTAGCTGGTGATGCCAATGTTGGGTGTGGTATGAGTCATGTGAATTAACTTTGTCATCGATTGAAATTACTTGTTTTGTGTAGTCTAACACACAAAGGCCGTTATATAAATGTTCCCTACCAAAACAAATTATATCTTTATAAAAGTAGCAAAATCCACTTCCATACTTGTAGATGAATCCGTCAGTATATAATCTGGATACTGAAATAATATTTTTGGTTATAGAGGGTACATAATAAAATCCTTTCAAAACCAAGACCATCCCTGTAGGCAATGTGAGATGGTAGTCTCTGATAGCTTCCTCAGCGAGTCTATCTCTGTTGGTTACTCGTAGATCCACCTCACCTCAGTCAATCTTTCTGAATCTACTTGGTTCCTATATTTGGATACATATGTGAGAACCAAAAGCAGTATCTAATACCCATTTTGTTGAAACATATAGATTTCATTCAATAAAAAATGCACATGAAGCTTCCCCTTTCTTCCTTGGATGGGTGTAGTTTTTCTTCCAGTGGCCCTTCTTGCCACATGCGAAACAAACAACATCCTGTTCTCTTGCCTCCTCTTTGATCTTCCTTTTCTTGGAAGTCGTTGAAGAAGCTTTGGGATTAAATCTCTTCGCCTTACCTTTCATTTTATTCACCATGATTACAGAAGGCTTTTCACGCTTCATGTCATTGTCCACTTGGAGAATAAGGATAAGAAGATCAGATAGAGACTTCTCAATGTTGTTCATGTTGAAATTTATAACAAAGTTGGAGAAGCTCGGGGGAAGTGATGCAAGAATGAGATCGGTACCTAGTTCTTCGGGGAGTTTAAACCCTAGAGCCTTCAATCGCTCAATGTATCCAATGAGCTTGACTACATGAGGCCTAGTTGGGGAACCCTCTCCAAGATTTCTCTGAAATAGAGACTTGGAGATCTCAAACCTTTCCTATATTTCTCTCTCATGGTATAGGCCACATAGGTGCTCGAGTATGCTGTAGGTATCCATGTCTTCACGATACTTCATGAGATCACTAGACATATATGACAACATAAAACATTGAACGTCGATTGCATCACTAAAATGTTGATCATAGACCATAAAATCTTCATCACTCAGCCCTGGAGTAGGAGAATCCGGAAGTGAGGACTCCAGCATGTAAAACATTTTTTCATGTCGTAGGATAACCCGAAGGTGCCTAAACCATTCCTGAAAGTTACTGCCGGTGAGGATGTTGTATTTATCCAGAATTGATCGTAGAGAAAATATGGTTGATGAGTTTGTCATTTTCTACAAATTAAAAGAGTATATTTATCAGTACTTTATTGATTACATGTTATGAGTAATAATCAATTTTATTAAGTCTCCCACTATTTTATCAAGTCCCAATAGCCCTCACCATTGAACTCGAAATGTCCAATTTCTTTGACATTCTAGTTGAAAGGATCCATATTACCCTTCGCATAACCCCAACAAGGGTTGGTCAAGATATTTGAAGGTATTTAGGTAGGTAGGTCTTTGCCAACTATGAGCTTACAGTTCCTTGATCTGTTGAGTGGACTCCCCAATCCTGAAATCCTAACTTGGATTTCCTCAACTCTTACCTCTAATATTACATCAAGTCTATCAAGGGATACTCCTCTTGATGTAACATGGTTAATTGAACCTGAATCCTTTCATAAGGCCTTCATTTATAAAAGTATGAGTCCCAACAAGGGTTTTTCAAACACATAGTTTTATTGAGTCTTGCCCTTAATCAGGAAACGAAAGTATTGGTCTAACTTAATATGGTATTGAGGGATTTTAATCGTTTATGCATAGTTTCCCATTTTTTGATGCTTATTAATATTATGTGATGTTTTCTTAAGTGATTAACCATGTTCCGATAATGTTTATGCATAGTCCGGTTTTTATTTTATTCCATCTTTGCATGCTTGTTCATTTTATTAACTATGTGATCATGACAACACATACATAATAAATAAACCATGAAATAAGATAGAAGTAAGATGTCATGATCATGAGATTTTATTGGTTATCTTATCTAGTGGTTTGATAAGCTAACCCTAACCTAGGAAAAAACACCTTGAACCAATGGTTCGTGTTTTGCAGCTCCCACATGTCCAACTTTGTATCTTCTTGTGTTGGTTTCACCTCAGCTTCGAGTTTCGAACCATCTCCTCCAGCTTGGGAGATCCTCCATTACACAGGGTTTACATTAAAGAAACCATGGTCACAGAGGTCCTACATTTTATTGGAAGAAGGCTCATAGGACAACGAATTTAAATTAAACAAATTTAAATGTAACCAACCAAACATACAAAATGGCCTTTGGTCAAGCTCATGATCATCCATAGCATGTAATGACATTTACGCATATTTAGAATTAAAATTATTTTAATCTTTCTATTATTTAAGATAAGTCGCGCTTGAAATTAATTAATTATGATCTTATAGTTAATCAATTCTTCATCTTAAATTCCATTCTGAATTTCCTTGAGATTCTCCTCATCCATATTCCTTGTACATGTCTTTGTACTTTTAAAGGAAGCCTGGTGAAATTCCATTTCGGGAAAGTACATGATGTGTTGTTTATATTTACACAATGTGTATTTATTTTCACCCTTTATCAAAAGTACATGCTGGGGCTTTGGAATGTTTTCTCTACTTTGGAAATTTTAGAGTACACGACCTGTAGATTAATCTAACATGGCATGTACTTGTTATGCGATTACCGGCCTGGAAATCCCGTGTACGTGGAACATGGATTCTCCTTGTACACGGTTTCACCTGGACATGATTAGACAACACGACATGTTGATTCAACACACACGCCCTATATTCCTGTTCCCAGGCGCCATTCATTTCTGGTTAACACGGGGTAATAAATACTTAGGTATAATAAATTCACATGGTGTGGTTTGGCAGACCAGTACTGGTTCATTGAACCTAAGAACACAGTGTGTAGTTTTCACTACACGCCATGTATTCTTGTGTTGTACGGACAGAAAGAGCAGCTCCTCTAGATGAGATCCCCATTTTTAATCAAAATTAAAATTAAAAGTTCGTTTCTGTGATGTGAATCGAGAAACGAAGGAGGAAGAACAGATATCATACATACAGTTTAATAGAACAATTTATCTTGAATTGAATAGAATATAAATGCGTAAATTATCAATCAAAATTAAATAACAATAATCATAGCTGTAACCTCCCTTTGATACCAATTGAAGGTTCCGGGCGCAGTGGAAGCGCGTGGGTAGATGTTCCCACTTGTCTTTTTTTCATTATCAATGATCAATCCGAGATCAATATGATGATAAATTCCAGTCTCAATGGATCGATTCACAGAAATAGGCAAAGAAGAAGAAAAGTCCTGGAACCACAAAAGTGATTCATCACAGGTTGATTATAATTAATCTAATTAATTTAAAGGAAGTACCTTTTGGGTTTTCTTTCATTGTTGATATTCTTGATCACGTTCCGATGTGATTCGTCATTGCGTAGCAGAAGCCAAGTGTATACTTCCTCTAGTGGTGATCCACACGTGCACCTTTTATCTCTTGACGTCACCAAAGGAGTCTCTGGGTGCAAGCATGGAGAAACCTTTTCTTGCATTGTCTGCCTTAGATCGTCTTGATCCAATGGAAGAGGATCTCTCTCGGTCATGAGAGTGTTCTTGGAGGAAGAGGTTCTTTCAGCCTTGAAAGAATTCTCCAGAATTATTTTTCACAACGATTCTCTTGTGTAGGAAAAGAGTTGGGGTTGTGAGGATATTTGTAATCGGGTTTGAGGTTGTAGATTTATGACAATAAATAAACGCGTTACTCATTTCAATTATTTCATTAACTCTTTTTCAAAACCCCATGTTGAATAATTAATTCCTTGACATGCGCCCACACTGATTATAATAAATATCATTTAATAAAACAATATTATATCATCAAAATCCCGACTGGAAAAACTACAAGGCGTGTAATAATAAATACATGACGTGCACTTGTTTTTCATTGAAAACTACACGGCGTTTACATTCAATGTACACGACATGTATATCTAGTTTTCATCTATTCATTTCCATTCCATAATGAAAACGACACGGTGTGTACATTTAATAATATATGGTGTGTACTTGTTTTCAAAATACAAACTACACAGCGTGTAATAAGTAATACACGACGTGTACTTGTTTTCATTTTATTCTTCCTCCCACATTAAAACGAGTTAGGCTTCATTGAATAATTATTAAACCACGTACTGGAATAATCTTTATTCTACTTGAGATACTTGAATACACTTAGTGTGTAACCCTCTAGGCCACTTTCTTGTTGGCATTAGGCGGGCTTGCCTGAAGTCCAAGATTACTGTCTAGAAACAGGTCAAGGCTCCCAGGAGAAAGAAGTTGATGCCGCATTGAAGTATCACCACATATGAATGCTTATTGTGTAATTTAATCCCGTTGTCTCAATATCTCATCAAGAAGGTTTCATGGAAGTTTCATAAACCTATATGCCTAATCTGTCATTCTTTGACTTCCAGAAATAAACTCGTCATGTCACCATGGCCATGGAATTTTTTCAACAGTTCTATTTCAATCAAAGGGCTTGAGATATCAGCTTCCATAAATATGTAAGGGAAAATCCTTCCTAGAAATATCCATTAACAACATCTTATTCCTGACACACCCAACGTACCCTACATCCCACCAACTCTCTTCATGACGGTTTTCGTCAGCAAATCTATGTGCGTGAGTCATGACATGAGTTAATGATAATCTTCTAGTCTAAGGACTATTACACACGCTCATAGATAGTAATGTCCAATGACACCAAAACATGTGGAATTACTACTGGCGGGTCTGTTCTCATAATCTCCCATCTTGGAGATTACCAAGTGTGAACTCCATGAGGGAGAGTCTCATCTTCTTATGAGTACTCACACATGACAGTCTGTATACTATGTGTCCTATCATAGTATGTCATCCAACTGCAGAACTTTATTTAAGAATATTTGTTATTGCATTTCAAGGTTCTCATCATAGTGGGGATCTACCCTGACCTTATCAATGAAACAAATATTTCATGACATTATTATATTATAGTCATGTAGAACAATGAAAAATATATAATAAGTGAAAATTTGTGTAATCAAAGTACAAAATAGTTGGTTATCAGGACACCAACCCTAACACCATGCCCGACAGCCGCTGGTCTCCCAGCCCCCCGAGCCGGCCCGAGGCGTCCCTCAAGGTGTCGCTGGCCAAACCGGCTTGGCCTTCCAGGCTGAAGCGCCCGGGCCGTGCCCCACGGGGTGCTAGCCGAACCAGCCCCAACCTCTGGACCGAGCCTCCTACGTGGAGATCTCTGGGATGAACTTCCCTCGCTGTCCACTAGGTCGGGCCTAGTGGGCCGGGCTGAGCCAAACAGGATAACCCGTCCAATGGGTCAGGCCAGACCCAATAGGTCTGACCAGGTCGACCCAGACCGGGTCAGCCAAGACTGGGGTTGGGCCGAGTCGGTCTGACCAGGTCGGACCAGACCTGGACCCACTACCGACCCTTTACTTTCTCTAGCCATATCATTGGCACCGGGCGACCATTTGATGAACCGTCACTGGCGCTGGTATTCTTGGAGTGCAATGGTCCCCATTGAGTATACCCCCCTAGAGTTCGGGGTAATGTTGAGATACGGTCAAGTTGGATCATACACGAATCCTACCGGGTCCCCAGGACTAAAAGGATTATAACTCACAGACCGGGCATCCGATTGATGCGTTGTCTGTTGCGTTGAGTCCCCTAGGACAAGGCGGAACATTGAGAGACTTCAATGTGGTACATCGCGATAGTTGGAGTATCAACTTGTAGCTCATTGAGCGGACCCTCCCAGAGATGAGTGAGCGGCGTGCGGAGACCTAGTAGATGGCTGAGACCTGATGACTACATGACCGATTCAACTCAGAGTAATTCGACTAGCCTAGTGGGGAGCACTTGGTTGTGGTGGTAGACCCATGGCAGAGGAGCACCTGTTAGTTGGCGGCAGACCCACAGTACTCGACAGGAGTAGTACCTCTACAGGCTATTAGGGGGAGTGCCTGGTAGTTGGCAGCAAACCCACAGTGGGGAGCTCCTATGTGTGAGCACGGCAGACCCCCGATACTAGATAGGAGGAGTACCTCAGTAGTCCAAGGTTAGTGGGAAGTGTCTGGTTGTGGCAGAAGGACCATTGTACTTGATAGAGGAGGACCTCTCCAACAGCTGTGGTTTCGACAATGTGAATAAAAATCCTAGATGAGCTGAGTCAGTAACTTTTGCGTTTACCTCATGATTGAGATGAATTAGTTGATAAATTAGGTATATGTATTGGCATATACCTAAGAGAGGTTATCTGTTGATTTCATACTTTATGGTTTATCATTGTTGGATTTTGTGAGACCTTGAGGGTCTCTGGGTCCCTACTGAGTATCGTTATACTCACCCCTACACGGGCTATGCCCGCACCTCATTGTGTTGGTTGCAGAAGATGCACAATGCTGATCAAGGATGAGTGGACTAGGACTGGACAGTACCCAGAGGTGGACCACATGGCGTGATGGTACATGGAGGAGACGAACATATGTGGAGTGCTGTGGAGGCCATCTCTACCTACACTTTAGGTAGGATCCATGGAAGATGATCCAAAAGCTTCTCTACACCTTTCAGCTATTTTTTTTCTTTTCAATTGTACTTGTACTTTACAGTTGGGCTTGTACTTCTGAACCCTTTACTTTTGAGCACTCATTTTTGTGTACAGTTTTACATAGTGTTTTGCTTGTGTTTATAATTTATAAAGGAAATTCCTTCCTAATTTTAAGGATTTATTCCTCTAGTGCTAGTCGAAATCCCTTTGCCTATGGAAGGCAGGCTTGGGATTGTAACAACATGGATCCCGAGGACGGGTCATGGCAAATTGGTATTAGAGAAGTCGGTTTTACTGCAGATCATAGGACTCTGATCTTTCTTTTATGTGAAGAAATAATGTTAAGGGTACAAAGTGTGGTTTTCAGTTTAATGAGTCTATTGTTGGTGTGACAACCGACGTATCCATACACCAGTATCCTGACTTCTGATTTCTGACTCAGTGCATGAAAACACTGATTGTGTGTGTGTTTTCAAAATTTTTCTCTAAGTCAGCTCAACCAGGTCATCTCACCAGTTATAATCTTTATACTGTGTCGCATATGTTTCTTTTAGGATGCCTCCCCATATATGACCAGTTAGAGGCCCGATATTTATTCGCGCAAATAGAACACTGAGAGATGAGGCCTCGGTGCAGGGCCCTTTTCCAGTGGAGGCACCAGTGGTACCTCTACCCATTAGGCCACCGATGCCACTAGCCCCAGCAGCAGATGATGCACGTCTCTTTAGCACGTTGCATGAGTTCTAGCGCTAGAGGCCACCCAGGTTTAGGGGAGAGACAGACCCACAGGCGGGTGAGGATTAACTAGAGGTTGTGGTGAGAGTCTTCAGACTGGTAGGGACACTAGCAGACCTTATGGTGATGCTTTTTCGCGAGTCTCCTTTAGGCATCAACAGGAAGATGGAAGAGCCTGATGCTCCAGGTGCCTAATGAGATAACAATACTCTAGACTGACATCACGAGCCTATTTAGGGCGGAGTTTGTCCTATCCACCCTATGAGTGGTGCCGATACAGGTGCTACTGCATCAACAGCCAGGTAGCATGACTGTAGCTTATTACTCAGTGAGGTTCACAGACCTCTCGTGCTACACCACTGATATTGTACGAGACCCATTCTTCAGGGCATGTACCTTAGAGTAGGGACTCAAGAGAGAGATCAGGGATTCAGTGATCTCCCTCAGCATCCCTACATAGGCAAGGGTGTTGGAGTGAGCCCTCTTAGTGGAGAGTTTCCTTGCTGAGCAGTCTCCATCAGTGAGACCCACCACTAGTAGATATGCAGTGGAGTATTTTTCATCTGATAGTAAACAGATTTTTCAAAGGTCCAAGAGGACCATACCTATAGGTGGACGACCGTACGACTCAGAATCGGTTTTGTGGGGCACCCAGAGTGGAGACAGAGCCATACATTCCAGGAGCGGACAAAGTTACACATTCGGTGGGCATGGTCACATGGCTCGTGACTATCTGACCCGCCTTTTGGATGATCATAAAATGGTCGAAAGACCGCCCAGGTAGAGATAGCGATTCAATCGAGGTGGTCCTTAGGGAGCAGGCGGACGTGGCAGAGGAACTGGCCATGCAGCTAGTGGTGAATGGTGAATCGAGGTGTTACCGCCACCACCACCTGGATGTCCACCCCGACCATAGGGAGTAGGTGGACAGGCGAGAGCTCAGCTCTAGGTAGCTGAGGCTTACGACCATGGAAATACGAAGATGATTCGAGGTATGATCTGTGTCTAATCCACCATAGCTACAATTCTTATAGACACAGGTTCCAGTCACTCTTTCATTTCCACTGCCCTCATTCAGAGCTAGGAGATTCCGATGGTGTCATTGGCTTGATCCTTATGGATAGAGACTCCTATGGGAGCAGACTCGATGATTACGCACTGGTGCTGGAAGTGTGAGCTTACTCTAGGAGGTGAGAGCTTCGGCTAGGATCTCCTCGTAGCAGCATCGAGGCCTTACAACATCATCTTGGGTATGGACTGGCTATCTATAGTCCATGCTCAGATTGACTGTATTAGGCGCAAAGTGCAGTGTGTCCACATGGATGGGACCAGGTTTACCATCCCCAGTGAGAAGGGAGCCTTTACAGCACATGAAGGACTTACTCGGAGGAGGGTGTCTCCGATCACTCATCAGCTGGCTTGCCTTACCCTCGGAGTAGTTGATGTGGAGAGTCGAACATATCCTCTAGTGGTGGACCAATATACAGATGTTTTACCTGATGATGTCCTGGTCTACCTACTCGTAGAGAAGTGGAATTCTATATTGACCTTTACCCCGTGATGACACCGATATGTACTCCAGTATATCGGATGGCTCTCGTGGAGCTTCGCGATTTGCAGGTATAGCTAGAGGACTTACAGGGGAAGGGATTCATTCATACCAATGTTTCTCCCTAGTCAGCCCTGATTCCGTTCTCCAAGACAGTGGATGTGAGCTTGATGCTTTGTGTCGACTACCGTCGTCGGAACCAATTGACCATGAAGAACAAGTACCCACTTCTGAGGATTGACGACCTCTTTGATCACCTGAAGGGAGCACGATGGTTTTCAAAGATATACCTCAGATCATGTTATCAACAGCTCAGAGTTCAAGATGAGTATGTTTTGAAGACGAAATTCAGATGTAGGTTAGTCCACTATGAGTTCTTGGTTATTCCTTTCAGCATAACCAACGCTCTAGTAGTGTTCATGGGACTCATGAACAAGATCTTCCAGCCATACCTCGATCGCCTTGTTGTAGTATTCATCGATGACATTCTGATCTACTCGACTACTAAAGAGAAGCATGCCTACCATTTTTGGTTAGTACTGGACACACTCTAAGAGCACCAGTGTTCTAGATATGAGAGGTTTACTTTTTGGGACATGTCATCTCGGATGCTGAAGTTGTAGTGGATCCAGTGAAGTTTGAGGCAATACTTGGTTGGGAGGCACCCAGGAGTGTGATAGAGGTACGAAGTTTCTTGTGTTTGGATGGGTACTACCAGAGATTCATCCCAGACTTCTCTAGAGTTCCAAAACCACAATCAGCCTAAACGAAGAAGGGGAAAACCTTCGTGTGGTCGGATAGCTGTCAGCTGAGCTTTTAAGAGCTAAGGAAGAGGTTGACTAGTGCCCTTATCTTGAGGATTATAGATTAAGGTGTAGGGTACGTTGTCTACTACAACACATCAGGGACCGGGCTTGGGTGTGTCCCGATGCAGGAGCGAGCAGTGATCACTTATGGTTCTAGTTAGCTGAGATAGCATGAGTAGAACTACGCTTCCCATGACCTGAAGTTAGCAGCAGTGGTCTTAGCCTTGAAGATGTGGAGACACTATCTGATGGGAGAGCATTTTAGAATGTAATCTAATCACAACAGTCTCAGGTATAGCTTCTCTCAGAAGGACCTGAAATTGAGATGGGGATGTTGGCTTGAGTTACTCCAGGACTATGACTTCGAGATAATCGATAATCCTGGGAAGGGGAACGTTGTTGCAGATGCACTCAGCAGGATAAATGGTATAAAACTTCTAGGAAAGACGACAGAGTAGCTAGCTGCTTTATAGATATCTTTTATGGATAGAGATGGAGCATCCTTTCTAGAGTCCCTTACAGTCACTCCCCCACTTCTTCAGCGAATCAGGGAGGCCTACTGTGGAGATAGTGACAGTGAGGCATGGCATGCTCAAATATCCACAGGGAATGCACCTGATGGACTTTTTGATGGTGGGGAGCACGTCATCCTCTTTAAAGAACGTACTATAGTTCCAGTGTCACTTCAGGAGGAAGTATTGAGGGAGTTCCACACATCGCATCTAACAGTATATCCAGGAGTGGCAAAGATGTACCAGGAACTTCGACAACAACACTAGTAGCCGGGTATGAATAAGTCAGTAGCAGAGTTTGTCTCATGATGCCTCACTTGTTATCAAGTGAAGGTGGAGCACTAGGTACCAGCAGAATTGGTCTAGCCTTTAGAGGTCCTAGAGTGGAAGTGGGATGGGATATCTGTGGAATTTTTGATGGGTCTTCCACATACATCCAGGGGACATGACTCAATTTGGGTGATCGTCGACCGACTCTGCAAGTCTGCCCACTTCATACCGATCAGAGAGCAGGGTTCAGTAGAGAGATTGGGACGCCTCTATGTATAGGATATTGTGCGACTACATGGAGTAACTTATTCTATTGTCTTCGATTGTGACACACGCTTTACTTCCTGGATATGTAAGGGGTTTCAAGAATCTTTCGGGATGCAGCTTCGTCTAAGCACCACCAACCATCCTCAGACAGATAGCCAGACTGAGAGGACCATTCAAACCCTCGAGGACATGTTGGGTGCTTGTGTCCTTGAATTCTGTCACAGCTGGGAGGATCACTTATCTTTGGTGGAGTTTTCCTACAACAACATCTATCACTCCACCATAGGGATGGCCCCTTTTGATGCGTTGTACGAGCGAACTTGCAGATCACCCTTGTGCTAGACAGACCCATGGGATTCAGCACTGGTGGGACCAAAGATGGTACAAGATACCACAGAGAAGGTTCAGATCATCCAGGAGATGATAAAGACTGCACAGAGTAGGCAGAAGTCATATGCTGACAGGATACAGAGACCTCTAGAGTTTGAGGATGAAGACCACGTCTTTCTATAGGTCTCACCTTGACGAGGTCTACGAAGATTTGGCCGAGGAAACAAGTTATCTCCAAGATTCATTAGTCATTTACAGGTCCTCAGCAGAGTCGGTGAGGTGGCATACCACTTGGCTCTTCTACCTCAGTTGCATCGGGTGCACGAGGGCTTCCAAGTATCTCATCTGAGGAGATACGTGCACAAACCTTCCCCCATCATCAACCATGGAGAGATGGACATCGATGATGGGACAACATTCATGGAGGTTCCAGTGGAGATTGAGGATTGACATGAGTGGGTCCTTCATGGATGGTGTGTATCTCTTGTACACATACGTTGGCAGAACGAGAACCTCCAGGAGAGCACATGGGAGCAGGAGGATGAGATGCATGCTCATCTCCACCATTTTTCCCCTTAGTTCGAGTTGTAGCTTATGGGGACATAAAGACCTGAGGTGGAGAGAATGTAAAGACCCAGAATTTCCATGTAAATATTTCTCTTAAATACACTGGAATTTTTCAAATCTGTGATTTTTATGGCGTGTGATTTAGAGGCCCGGTGTGCCCGGAATCATTTTCTGAAGTTTTGTTCGGGTACTTTTAGTAAATGTACGGGCGAGATTTTATAACTTTTGAACTGGTGCTCGGAATTATAATAATAGGGCACCGTTGAACTCGTAATGCCGATATTCAGTTAAGAGGACTTTCACTTCTACAGAAGTGAGTCGAGGGTAGAAGTTAGTTTTTTGTTTTTCTTTAAAAAATAATAATAAAATAAAGTGAGATACACTTTATTTTATTGAGCCACCATGTGAGTGTTGGTGGTTAAAAAATCCTCATTGGAGTTGTCGGTGGGGACACCACACCTTAACCTCCGATGAGAGGTTATGGTGGAGGGGCCCACCCAAACTCAACCTCCCATGTGAGGATAAATGAGGTGGGGACCACCTAGGATCTTAACCCCTTAAACTACCCATTAAAGTGGAGAAACTCATAAGCTTCACATTAATTTAGGGGAGCCTCTTCATCTCCCCTTTCATTTAATTTTTCCAATCGTCAACAATTATGGGGGAGAATACCTAATTAATTACTCCTTTTTGAATTGGTGCCAACTCCCCAATTAATAAGTGCCAACACACGTGAATTAATGAGGAGGGGGATTTTAATTTTAATTCACCCTTTTGAATTTGTTCCAAAGAAATGATAGATTAAGTAATCTATTATTTGGAAAAACGAATTCACTCGGGTGATTGAAGGGGAAGCTCTAAATGAGGAACCTCATCCTCCAATGAAGAACTCTCTCTAACAAAGAATGAAAAGCACCGACGAAGATCCTTCTCTGACTTCTTCCCCAGACACCTACCGATGTGGAGCATCTTCCATGAGCCGACGCAACCTGAGATTGGAAGTGTGCATGGAGGATGTAAGGAACGACAATTCTACTTCGTCTTCTTCCCACAACTTCACTGACAATGACTGACCATTAAAAGTAAGGGGTTTACCTTTGTGTTTTATTCCTTTTATTTTCTCATCATCATTTGAAATGAAATCGTTGTGTGGTTGTAAATAATTTTTGTTCATATTTCCTACTTTGATGAACCAATTGATACCACCCTAAACGTGGAGGGTGTGGGCCAAACCAAAGTGGCCATACCCCGCCGTTGATCTTGTTTATGTTGAAATTTTGGTGAAGAAGCGGCAACGAGGCGACGAAGGTGGCAACGACAAAGGCTGCACTAACTGTGGCCTCCACGAATCGTGCCATCCTCGCGGTGCACCGGTGCTCCTGGACAAAAACCGCCGACCCGCATTGGCCCAAGCTGCACCGAACCGGCCTCCCAGTCGCAACCCGGCCGCCGGCCTGACTGCTTGAGACCACCCATGCGGCCTTACCGGCACCCCACGTAGCCTGCCCGACACCCCACACGGTTTTCCCGACACCCCGCACGACATGCCCGTGGACTACCCCCTCCCCGCGCGTCCTACCGCGCTATGTCGCGCCCAGTCTGCCTTGCTCACGAACTCCTGTGCACCCAGCCTGGATGCCGCTGTCCTCCCGGAATCACGAGCCGGCCCGTGACATCCCTCATAGCGTCACTGGACGAACTAGCTCGACCTTCCATGCCAAGCCTCCCGAGCCGCACCCCACGTGGTGCCGAAAAAACCGGCCCCGACCTCTGGGCCGAGTCGCCTATGTGGCGAGCTCCGGGCCGAACCGCCCTCACAGTCCACTGGGTCGGGGCCAGCGGACCGAGCCGAACCTAATAGGCTGGCCTGCCCAATGGGATGCGCCAGACCCAACAAGTCTGACTGGGTCTACCTAGACTGGGTAGGCCTAGACTGGGGTTGGGCCGAGTCGGTTCGACCGGACCCGGGCCCACTACCGACCCTTTACATTGTTTGGACATATCTTTGGTAGCTAACGATTGTTTGAAGAACTGTCAACGACACTGTTATTCATGGAGTGCGACAGTCCCCTTTGAGTATACCCCACTGGAGTTTTGGGTAATGTTGAGATATGGTTAGGTTGGATCATACACGAATCCAACTGGGTCCTTGGGACTGAAAAGCTTATAACTCACATATCGAGCGTCCAATTGACATGTTTTCTTTTGCGTTGAGACCCCTATAACAAGGAAGACCTTTGAGATACTTCTATGAGGGACTTCGTGAGAGTTTGAGTATCAACATGTAGCTCATGGAGCAGACCCTCCCAGAGATGAGGGAGCGGAGTGCGGAGACCTAGTAGCTGGATGAGACCTGACAATTGATTGAACAATTTGACTCGAAGTGATTTGACTAGCCCAGTGGGGAGCACCTAGTTGCGGAGGCAGACCCACGGAGGAGGAGCACCCGGTAGTTGGCGGCAGACCCGCAGTACACGACAGGAGGAGTACCTCTGCAGGCTATTAGGGTGAGCGCCTGGTAGTTGGCGGCAAACCCACATTGGGGAGCGCCTCTGTGTGAGCGTGGCAGACCCACAATACTCCACATGAGGAGTACCTCAGCAGTCCAAGGTTAGTGGGAAGTGCCCAGTTGTGGCTGCAGGCCCACTATACTCGACAGAGGATGAGTTCTCTAGCAGGTGTGGTTTCAACAATGTGAATAAAAATCATGGTTGAGCAGAGTCTATAGCTTTTGTGTTTACCTCATTATTTAGATGGATTACTTGATAACTTAGGTATATGTATGAACATATACCTAAGTGAGGTTATCTATTGATTTCATACCTTATTGTTTATCCTTGTTGGATTTTGTGAGACCTTGAGTATGGAATCCCACCTTTTTGTAACATAAACTTTCATTTAATTACACAAAACTGAGGATCTTTCAGGTTTAGTGTCTTGGAAACCATGAACATAATACATGTAAACAACATAAAAAATTCTTCTTAAACACTTGAAAGGCTTCTCTTTAAGTTCATCCTAGGTTCATTACTGCATCTCATAACCTGGGGACAAACATCAAAAGAAAGGGTGAGCATAAGGCCCAATAAAGGGAAAAAGAGAAACATTTAACATGTGAACTTGATATACATCAACTATGTTATGAAAAAGAACTTTAAGGCATGAGAAATAAATCATGTGGCATATTATAATAAAAATAACATTTTTCATAACTTTAAAATGTGGCTACATAATTTAACATAGACAATCATGAACATATCACCAAGGTCCATCCCCAAGGTTTCATTTTAAAATTACCAAGGTTATTCAACAAGATATCGTGAAAATTGTAATCTCTAGTGGTTACATCATTACCCAATGCATTGGAGCGCTATTAGGGCTCACCCTTAAATTTGCCTTTATTATCATGTGAGCCACATATATCATCATAAAACATTTCATAAATAACCCATATAACATAAAATTAATGGGTTTCATTTCATAATCATAACGTTTTAAGAAAAACTGTTTTAAAGACTTGATCTTTACGTCACTTTAAACCCACAGAAGGGGAGAGCGGGTCTCATGTATGTAAATCCCAGAATTTAAAATAGAAAATTTGATATATATGTAAATACACCTGTATAAATAAGAGCTTTGAGTATTCACTTTGTAATATAAAATAATTTTGAGAAAATAGAGAGACATTTTGAGACGAAAATTCTGCAGCATAACGACTATGTTTCGGGTTTTTAGAAAACATTGAAAAGAGAGGGGACATGGGTCAAACATTCATAAATGAGCCATAAAACAGTATAGGGACAGAATAAGAAGGATATATGAACATGCTAATGAAATTTATGGGACATATCATTTGAAATGAACAACATGGAAGGAAGACAAAAATTAGATTTCTCTTATAAATGTTCGGCAGCCTAACGACGTTACTTAAAATTCAACAAAAATGACTTGAAAAGATCAAATAGGGTCTCTCATCATCTAAAAATAAGAGTTCATTATGATAGATATAGATACCATTCCCCAACATGATTAAAAAGGAACTTGAAATACATTACATGAATGTTTAACTTTGAAAAGAATGAGAAGGGTGAAAGAATCCCCTTAAAAATTAGGCAGCCTAACGACGCCACTTAAAACTACAAAATAATGAATTGAAGAGATAAAATGGGGTCTCTAATAATATGATCATAAAAGAACAGTATGATAGATGTAGATATCATACCCCAACATAATAAAAAGGAACTTGAAAGGCTTGACATGAAAGTAGGACTTTGAAAAATGAGAAAGGTGAAAGAATCTGTTACAAAAATTTCAGCAGCCTAACGTCGCCACTTAAACTTTCAAAAAATGAAATGATTAGAGTAAGAGGGGGTACCTCATCATATTATCATAAAAAGGACAGTATAATGAATATAGAAGAACATCCTCCAACATATGAACATGGATCATAAAATAAATGACATAAAGGAGATCACTTGAAAAGAAAGAGAGGGGGTCAGATCCCTTACCTTAAAACGTAACTCTTAAAAATCAAAGTTTTGGACCTTGAGGGCTTGGGGGAAACTTGGGAGGACTCCTTGGGAGGTAAGGAGACCCTAAATTCGTTGAGAATGATTTTTGAGTCCAAAAGATGGGAGAATGGCCTGGTATTTATAGGGAATTTGAGGGGACAAGGCATTAATGGCCAAGGGACACCTCATAAGTGGGTTTCTCAAAACCATGTGCTCTCCCAAGATATTTCCCATGAAGTTAGGCCACATGGGGCCCCCAATACAATAATTCATCACTTTTGGTCGGCCAACCCATATAATATCTCATGACATCATCATGACACAGTTATGATGTCATTAAACATATCGAAACCCAAAAACTGTATTTTTACTATTCACTAAAAAATTAACTTTCTCAGAAAAATCCCAAAATTTCACCATAACCAAATATCAATGCTCTGATTTCAAAAATGTACACCATTTTATAAAAATAATTTTCTAAATATTTTTAATTTATTTTTTAAATAAATGCACTATTCACCGAAAATTCATTTTTTCAGAAAAAACCCCAAAATTTACCTAAACATAATATCAGTGCTCTGAGTTCAAAAATGAAATCCATTTTAATAAAATAATTTTCTAAATATTTTTAATTTAATTTTTAATCAAAAAACACTATTCATCTGAAAAAACTAATACTTGAATACTAATTTATGAAACCGTTATTTAACCATTTTATTGAATCACATTACTTAATCAAGGTGCCTAGATTATATTAATACATTCTTTAAATGAGATTACTAATCCATTTTGTCACATTACTAATCCCAAGCATAAAATCACTATTCATAATTTATTATTCATCAAAAATTATGTTGATCTTATTTGACTCTAAATTTCATACTGAAGATAATTGTGGAAGACCATTTTTTGAAAATCATTACACATTTTTAATTATTTAAGGTTTACATAAATTTTTTAAAATATCCTTTCTCTAAAATTCACCAAAAATATGCATACTATATTTATCTGGACATTTGAAAAGTCATAAAAATCATCATAAGAAGAAATCCTAATTTTTTTTAAAAACAAAGGATTACACAAGGATGTTATGGTCTCCTAACATAGCCCCTTATCACACCTGCATAGGACCCAAGTGTAAGGTGTGCTAAGGTGAGAGAATCCGAGGGAGACTCGGCCAACATCGCACGAGTAGTAATTTCTATCAGTTTGAACTTCTCGCGAAGGCGATCCTGTTCTAGCTTCACACGATGAAGTTTAGCTTGGGTTTGGTCCAGAGCAAAGCCCAGTGGTGCTAACTCCTTCCCAAGTTCTGTTATATGGGCTTCGATCGGTCCAAGACTACTGGGTGAGGCCATCGAATCTTATTTATATATTAATTAACCAAGATTACTTGTATTTAGAGACAATAATCAAAACATTTAGTTTCCATCGGTCATATTGACCAATGGTCATATAACAGTCAAAACCCAACTGTATCATTTTAATTATACTCATGTTATCAAATGAAGCATTTTTGTTGAGTATAAAAATAAAATAAAATAATACACAAAATTAGGAAACAAGATTTATTCAAAATTTCGGGTCGTTACAATCTTCCCCCCTTAAGAAATTGTGTCATCGCAATTTTTAAAATTGGGTTTTAAAATTTCATTGAAAGTCCCACATCGGAAAAGGATTTAGTAACACTATTACTTTAAAAGAATGAAAGGGAAGTACAAAGGTCACCCGAGTTAACCCATACTAGGATTCCATGGGGGAAAACATAGATATGGAAGAAAAAAAAAGGGTCATGTTCTGGGGGAGACTGATCGAAAACATGATTAGGAGAAAGTTGACCATGAGAAAATCCCAAACTTATGATGTGTGTAAATGGTCATTGATTACCTAGTAGGAAAAGTAAAACAAAAACATTTTTGTTTTACGTTTCTTTTCATAATTTTGAGGAATTCATTTACTACATAGAACAAAAATATAAGGAAATATACCTAACTTCATGTAGAGTATCATCCTTTGATAAGTTTCTAACAAAACTAATCTTTTCTCCAAACGATGAGCATTCAAAACTACTTGGTCTCATCAAAATACAAGAATCATCTTCTAGAGAATCACATAATCCACAAAATATTAACTATCTATTTCATCTTTCTTTAAACATTATCCCAAAATAGAATGGTTGAGGTAAAACAACTCTTCAGAAAGAAATAATCCCATAAGAATGGAAACTAATTTTAAATCTTCAAAGTTCCATGGTACTACTCAATGTTCATCATAGACCATTCTATAATTAACGATCCTTAAAATTCCTCAAAATAAACCAAACTAAGATTGAAACCAAAATACAAGAAGGATTTGATAACATAGTCTTCCAAAATAAACTTCATTTTTCATCTCCAAACAACATCAACTACTCCTAACATCTTATAACTAAAGTAGATAACCTAAACATATTTTACCCAAGATAGGTTAATCATTCCCACAAGTAACCTAAATTACTATAAGTCCACCTTAAATTCATCTATTCTTCAAAATTTAAGTCAACCTTACTCTTCAATGAAAATAACGTAGTAATCTATTTACCTCAATAATATCGGGTCCCCAAAATAGTGAACGTCTTCCAAAATAATAAAAATCATTTAATCCCCTAATCATCTCTGTCATATTAATACGGAAATCATTACATTTCTTATCACATTGGTTGTTGGGACATGTTCTTCAATTTCCCACCATTAACTAAGAAGAGAAAGTATAATTAGGGGCATAAATACTTAGCCAATAATCATGAAAAGGAACTTAAAGCATATAAGGATAACTTTTAGAAGAATAGTATACCCTATCTTGTGATACCCTAGGTTCCCATCTAGGTTATCCATGATCATATATTCTTATGCGAATCATTATTTTATTTTATCTTTGTTCCTTTAACAATGGTTCATACTAATCTTATGAATTTACCAAAGCATATCCCCCAGGAGTGTCGTAACCAAGAGTGCAGCAAGGCCCGTTGTCGTGGACCAGTTCCCGTTTGAGTCTAGATCAAAGTAGTGTTTTCGAGTTTTACCCCATTGTATATCTATGCTAGAGGCACCTCTACCTGCTCGTATCCAGACAGGGATGTATTTTCTTGGCAACCCATTACTCAATACTCACTAAAATACCAGGGAGATTTCCTATATATAAACTTTTCTATAGGCTTATTCCTAAAGTTTTCATATCCTAATTTCCTCAAATAACTAAACAATCCTTTGATACCAACTATAGCATCCTGCCTTTTTATAACATAAACTTTGATTACATTACACAAAACTGAGGATCTTTAAGGTTTAGTGTCTTGTAAACCAGGAACATAATACATGAAAACAACATAAAACATTCTTCTTAATCACTTGAAAGGCTTCTCCTTAAGTTCATCCTAGGTTCATTACTGCATCTCATAAACTGGGGATATACATCAAAAGAAAGGGTGAGCAGAAGGCCCAGTAAGGGAACAAGAGAAACATTTAACAAGTGAACTTGAGATACATCAACTATGTCAGGAAAAAGAACTTTAAGGAATGAGAAAGAAATCATGTGGAATATCATAATAAAAATAACATTTTTTATAACTTTAAGATGTGGTTACATAATTTAACATAGACAATCATGAACATATCACCAAGGTCCATCCCCAAGGTGTCATTTGAAAATTACCAAGGCTATTCACCAAGATATCGTGAAAATTGTAATCTCTAGTGGTTACATCATTACCCAATGCATTGGAGCGCTATCAGGGCATAACCTTAAATTTGACATTATTATCATGTGTTACACATATAGCATCACCAAAAAATTCATAAATAACCCATATATCATAAAATAGATGGGTTTCATTTCATAATCATACCATTTTAAGAAAAACTATTTTAAAGACATGATCTTTACGTCAATTTAAACCCACAGAAGGGGAGAGCAGGTCTCATGTATGTAAATCCCCGAATTTAAAATAGAAAATTTTGATATATATGTGAATACCCCTATAGAAATAAGAGCTTTGGGTATTCAATTTATAACATAAAAATATTTTGATAAAAGAGAGAGGCATTTTGAGATGAAAATTCTGCAGCATAACAGCTATGTTTCAGGTTTTTAGAAAACATTGAAAAGAGAGGGGATATGGGTCAAACATTCATAAATGACCCATAAAATAGTAGAGGGACAGAATAAGAAGGATATATGATCATGGTAATTAAATTTAAAGGATATACCATTTGAAATGAAAAACATGGAAGGAAGACAAAAATTAGATTTCTCTTATGAAAGTTCGGCAGCCTAACGACGTTACTTAAACTTTAACAAAAATGACTTGAAAAGATCAAATTGGGTATCTCATAATGTGAAAATAAGAGTTCAGTATGATATATATAGAGATCACGCCCCAACATAATTAAAAAGGAACTTGAAAGACTTGACATGAAAGTAGAACCTTTGAAAAGAATGAGAAGGGTGAAAGAATCCCCTTAAAAATTTGGTAGCCTAACGACGCCGCTTAAAACGTGAAAATACTGAATTGAAGAGATCAAAATGGATCTCTCATCATATGATCATAAAAGATAATTATGATAGATATAGATATCATACCCCAACATAATAAAAAGGAACATGAAAGACTTTATATGAAAGTAGGACTTTGAAAAATGAGAAAGGTGAAGGAATCCGTTACAAAGATTTCGGCAGCCTAACAGCGCCACTTAAACTTTCATAAAATGAAATGATGTGAGTAAGAGGGGGTCTCTCATCATATGATAATAAAAATTACAGTATAATGAATATAAAATAACATCCTCTAACATAAGAACATGGATCATAAAATAAATTACATAAAAGAGATCACTTGAAAAGAAAGAGAGGGGGTCAGATCCCTTACCTTAAAACGTAACTCTTAAAACTCAATGTTTTGGAACTTGAGGGCTTGGGGGAACCTTGGGAGGACTACTTGGGAGGTAAGGAGACCAGAAATTCGTTGAGAATGATTTTGGAGTCCAAAGTATGAGAGAATGGCTTGGTATTTATAGGGAAAGTGAGGGGACAAGGCATTAATGGCCAAGGGACACCTCATAAGTGTGTTTCTCAAAACCATTTTCTCTCCCAAGATATTTCCCATGAAGTTAGGCCAAATGGGGCCCCCAATACAGTACTTCATCACCTTTGGTCGGCCAACCCATAAAATATCTCATGACATCATCATGACACAATTATGATGTCATTAAACATACCGAAACCCTAAAACTGTATTTTTACTGTTCACTGAAAATTCAACTTTCTCAGAAAAATCCCAAAATTTCACCTTAATCAAATATCAATGCTCTGATTTCAAAAATTAACACCATTTTATAAAAATAATTTTCTAAATATTTTTAATTTATTTTTTAAATAAATACACTATTCACCAAAAATTCATTTTTTTCAGAAAAAAAACCCAAAATTTACCTTAACATAATATTGATGCTCTAAGATCAAAAATGAAATCCATTTTATAAAAATAATTTTCTAAAAATTTTTAATTTAATTTTTAATTAAAAAACACTATTCACACGAAAAAACTGATACTTGAATAATTATTTATGAAACCGTTATTTAACCATTTTATTGAATCACATTACTTAATCAAGGTTCCTAGATTATATTAATACTTTCTTTAACTGAGATTACTAATTAATTTGGTCACATTACTAATCCTAAGCATAAAATCACTATTCCTAATTTACTATTCATCAAAAATTAAGTTGATCTTATTAGAATCTAAATTTCGTACTGAACATAATTGCAGAAGACCATTTTTTGAAAATCATTACACATTTTTAATTATTTAAGGTTTGCATAAACATTTTTTAAAATATAATTTCTCTAAAATTCACCAAATATATGCATACTATATTTATCCGGACATTTGAAAAGTCATAAACATCATCATAAGAAGAAATCCCATTTTTTTTAAAAACAAAGGATTACACAAGGCAGTTACGGTCTCCTTATATATCCCCTTATCACACCAGCATAGGACCTAAGTGTAAGGTGTGCTAAAGTGAGATAATCTGAGGCAGGCTCGGCCAACATCGCACGAGTAGTAATTTCTATCATTTTGAAGTTCTCGCGAAGGTGATCCTGTTCTTTCTTCACACGATGATGTTCAGCTTGGGTTTGGCCTAGAGCAAAGCCCAGTGGTGCTACCTCCTTCCCAAGTTCTGTTAGATGGGCTTCGATCGGTCCAATACTACTGGGTGAGGCCATCAGTTCTTCTTTCTATATTAATTAACCAAGATTATTTGTATTTAGAGACAATAATCAAAACATTTAGTTTCTAGCGGTCATATTGACCAATGGTAATAGAACAGTCAAAACCCAACGGTGTCATTTTAATTATACTCATGTTATCAAATGAAAAATTTTTGTTGAGTATAAAAATAAAATAAAATAACACAAAAAATTAGGAAACAAGATTTATTCAAAATTTCAGGTCGTTACATTGAGGGTCTCGGGGTCCCTACTGAGTATCATTATACTCACCCCTGCATGGGCTATGCTCGCACCTCATTGTGTTGGTTGCAGACGATGGACAACGCTGACCGAGGCTGAGTGGACCAGGACTAGATAGTACCTGGAGGTGGACCACACGACGTGACAGTACACGGAGGAGACGGACGGACGTGGAGTTCTATAGAGGGTATCTATACCTACACTTCAGGTAGGATCCGTGGCGGATGATCCAGGAGTTTCTCTACAACCTTCATATCTTTTTTCCCTTTTCATTTATACCTGTACTTTACAGTAGGGCTTGTATTTACAACACCTTTACTTTTCTACACTCCTTTTTGTATACAGTTTTACTTAGTGTTTTGCTTCTAGCCTATACTCTGTTGTGTGTGTTTATAATTTATTAAGGCAATGCCTTCCTAGTTTTAGTGATTTACGCATTTGGTGCTAGTCGTCATCCCCTAGCCTATGGAAGGCCGACTTGGGGTAGTCACGACACAGGTCCCGAGGATGGGTCATGACATTAATTACTAAAAAAACATAGAAGATAGATATTGAGTCTCAAGGACATCAGGTGAAAATTTGATAAGGGAAATGATGTTAAATTTTCTACATATCAAAAAAGTGGAAAAAAGAATCAAGGAAAATGTCTTGAAGGAACTAAGAGATGTTTTATGTATAGAAAATGAGGATATAGAGAAAATAATTTTCTAGAAAAAGTAAGAAATTTGTTCGACATAGTAAAAGGAAATATAGTTCATCATAATGTTTCAATAATAGATTAATGTCTTTAATGTGGGGAACATTGGAATTATCCATGTAAATTTTATAATCCAATGGCTTACATGGATGTCAAGAACCATAAAATTTCAATAAAAATGAATTCATGTGAATCAAAAACTATGAATGTAGGTTTTAAAATTGTCATATAATTATAAACACTAATCACCCACTCAAGTACTATTAGTGTTGTATTCATATCATGTTCAACATACTACTCTATACAACAAATGGTATAAAAAACATAAAATTTCCACCCCTGTGACTAGATGCTGACATGTAAATAAAAAAATAGTGTTAAAATTATTTTATCCAAAGTATATAACTCCTCTCTAATGATTTTTATAGTAATCTACTTCCTATAAAATCCTATTCTCCTTCCTTTAGTCAAATTTTATGTGATATTAGGCATTGATTGGGTATCTTGACAAAGAGGCCATGATAATTTCTGAGATAGGAAAATAAAATATAAATATAAATATATGACCAATTATTATTACAATGATGACTATAAACTCCCCATAAAAAATAATCCCACTATATTGGGCATTATAAAAAATCTTTAAAGGAAGAAACTCAACTTTAGTTAAATTCTTATTATGTGGGAAAAGAGGATTCACTAGTCATGCCAAGGATAATGAGGATGAATCCTAATTATAAATTAAATACAGAGTCATGTATAACTTATGTACACCCATACATATTTAATTAGATATTAATAATTAAAATATCAGTGGCATAATTTATTTATGGGGGAGTATGTAACACCATAATATTTTGGAATATATTTTAATATAAATTAATACATTGTTTGATTTCTTGTTTTTTAGGAAACACTGAAATAAAATGATCTCAGACATTTTATAGAATAATAATATAATAATAATAATAATAATAATAAAACCTATGGTTTCTAAAAATATTGAAATCAATTATAAATTCAAGAAAATAGGTTTAAGAAAATTTAAAGGTTAAACAGTTCATTTTTCAATATTTTTTATCAAATTTTATTTTTATTATGAAAATAAATGTATAAAATATTTAATTATAATTTTTTTAAAATTAATTTCATTATTTGAATCATAACTCTAAAATTTCCTTAGGATGAATTTTTTGGTCTTCTAAAAAATAATTAATTTTTAGTTGAGTAGTGAAAAATATAGGTTTAGCAATAAAATACATATTATGAAATTATTATAATATATGTATGGTCTGAAATATTATTAAACATGTTAATTGATCAAATATTTACTTAAGGAGTAAAATTATTTATTTTAACATAATATTGTAATACTACAAAACCTATCTTCAATATTTTAGAAGACAAGTAACATTTCATTATAATTTAAAAACAGTTTTATATCCTTTATTTTAATTATGTATTTTAATAGTGATATTTAGTTTTGGAATGATTTGGAATAAAAATAATTTATATTTGAAATAAAATAAACCAATTTATGTAATCAAAGTCATAATCATTTTTAAATTTATACTACATATAAATTTTATTCTTAAAAATACACTTTTTCTAAAAACGATTTTTACGTGTTAAGTACACTAATATTAAAATTAAATTTTCTTAATTTTATAAATTTAAATTATGGTGTTATTTAAATATTTTAAATTAAAATTTAAAAATTATTTTAAAGCTTAATTTTAATTTTATTTATTCAAATTAATGTCCATCATTAAAAAATGAGTTACTATGGTAAAAGTAAAAATGTTAAAAAGCGTTATACTATATCTAAAATAAAAAAAAACAATTAAATATCATTAATATAAGATTTTTCATGATATAAGGATCATCCAACCCTCCTTTTAACCATTATTTTAAAAACAAAATTGATACTTTGATCCTCGAATTCAGACACCCCATTATTGATAAGTAATGGGTACTTTCAAAACTACCATTATTATCACTTATGAAGGAGAATCACTTCCACCACATAATAATTCACATATAACATATAATTGCATCCATAAAATATTATATTTTCCCATAATAGAGTAATATATCATTTTCATAATCCAAGGGTCTCAGTTAGTAATCCTAAGGCCTCCATTTCTCAGGGGATTTATAGTATAAATGTCAGGTTCTCAACGTGTGTATTTTATACTCCTTAGTCTTTTCATATTAGTATTATTCATCCAATATTTCTCTAGCCACTCAAATGTAATGATAGTTTTGTTATTAATATAATTATTGTTTATTAAATATACGGATCCTCCATTTTTCAATAATTTAAATCCACTATGAAAAACAAAATAACATCGATAATGCGTACGTGTAAACTAAATCCTCTATAAAGTGATGTGGTTTTTTTCATCACCACCTCTCTTGGATGGAAAAAGGATGGATTTGATTAATTATTATGTCTAATATTCCAAAAATATTATTTTTAAATGATTATTTATCATATACTATAATTTAATCTATTTCTTTGAGAAATGGAAATGGTAATTGTGTGTACATGCAGGCTACCGCCTCCATGAATAAAAGATTTCATTTTCCATAACCACTCTTAATGTATGGTTGTAGTAATGAACTTAATGAATATATATGATATTTATTACATGTTTAAGATTTTATAAAATTTATATTATAATTAATATATAAAAATTCAATAATCACTAATTCATTATAACACACTCTCATTTGGGTTGGTTTTACTACCTACATGAATGATTTTATTATATTTATGTCATGATTGATTAAAAAATGTTATATAATTATAATATGATTTAATAATAATTTATTTTATATTTTTACTAATTATATAAAGGTGCAATTGATATTTAATATATTTATTATTATATCATTGGAAACATACACGACTTTTCTAAAGGTATTTTCCCTGAAATTTCGATTCTAGATTTGGGGGGGGGGGTTCCCTTGCATTTTTTGAGGAAATGGTGGGTTTTCAAGATTTGGGCCAAACTATAATCCCATTTATAGATTTAAAAATAAATGTTGTTTCTTTTATAAATCGTTTATTTTCAACATTTTTCACCCATTCCTATACCCAATTGGCCTCTAATGACCTATTAAAACTACCATATCCATTTGGACTCATTAGGAACTCATTATCGTGGTGTATTTGGGAGATTAATTCAAGATTTGGGCCAACCCATGAGCCAATTTCTTGTTTTTTTAAAATCATTTCTTTAATATCTCATTCAATTTAAAATGTTTTTTAGTAATTCAACCTCTCCCTCAAGCCCATGGACCCTAGGCGCACCCCCATGTTCATTTCTCCCTCTTTGGATATCATCTTCATCGCAGATAAGGGAAATATTTCTTATGCTTTCTCAAACCGTCCATATTTAAAAAGGGGATTTATTTCTTTCATAAATCCTTCATTTTTACACTTTTCCCCCCATTTTAGTTCACACATTACCTTATCAGATTTATTAAAACTTTAATATCATTTTTTACTACTTGGAGATTCAGCTATTGGTTTATATGGGGATATTTATTCAAGATCTCTCAAGTAAGTGGATTTCCTTTCTTCCATCTCCCATTCACTTATGGTTTCTTACATTTTTTGAAGTTACTAATGTCCAGAAAGATGGTATTCGAAACTGGGGTCTGATATTGGGTTTTTTGTCAAATATTGTAGTTTTAGGTTTTTTTAACACTCTTGTGACACAACGGTGGTGTGGTTTCACATTGGCACACAGATTTTATGTTTTCGACACTTCTGGTAGGTGATTACATGTGTAAGCACTTCTAGATGAGTTATCCTTGCTTTATTTATATTTTTATAACATTTCAAATTCATTTTTATTTCTTATAAAATTATTTTTTGTGGAATTATTTAAACAATTGATTTTTAAATTTCATTTTTATGTGAAAATGGGTGTTTTACATGTGTGTTCTATGTTGTACAACATGGGGTTGTTTTATAATTCATGTAAGGGTCTTAATAAAAAAAATTCTGCTGAAAATTCTAGTTTGGGGTAATATTGGTTGGAATTGGGTTTTTAATGATGGATTTTAGATGAATTTTATATGAAATGTTTGGTTTCATTCTTTGAAAATTTCTATGGAAATTATAAGTGGTTTATTGAGTTAAATAAAGGGTGAAAATAAAGTATAAATTCTATTTTAAATGTGTGTGAATAAAATTGGTGTTTTTACATGAAAATGTGTTTTAGTATCATTTGAAAATTGTTTGAGCACAATAGGGGTATCTCGAGTATCTAGGTTGGAAGACATGTACTAGTATGCTAGTGATTCAGAGTGGTTTTGTCCCTATTTCACATGGCAAGTTGGACATTGAAAAATATATCAAAACTATAATGATGATTATTTTGTACCAATAGGTTATGGATATTTTCTCTACTAATGGCTCATTTATAGGAACAAATATGGTTTTGGTTACTTTACACTGAGATACATGATACATGGGGTCCAAAAACAAACCAGTTCCTAAGGGTGTTCCCAAGAGTAATGCTAATTAACTATTGGGTATTTATAGTTGGATTATGGTGTTTTTGGCTGGAAAATTCAGAATAATACATTTTCTATTTAAAGGTTTTAATTCTTTGAAATTTATCTTTGAAAACTATTTACTTTAAAAAGTTTAGTTCTTTAGAAATTATTTCCACCATTTCTTGTTAATTAAAAGCTGCAAGATTTTTATATTGTTTTGCTTACTATATGGAATCATTGGTTGGTATCCTATTGGGATTAGGATTTCACTTTACTTACACCTTTGGGTTTTAGTATACTTGATCATGTTTGACACAATTAAAGGCAAGGTATTGGGTGATGGCTGTTCAGGTTGTTAGTTTTTTCCATGGTGTGGTGTTGTAGAGACTTCTCATGGGTGATGACCCATAGTCATGTAAGGTTCCTTGGGATATTTTTCTGCTAATTTTATATATCATTGGACCTCTTTTGTCATGTTTAATACTATGTATTCAGTTCATAATTTTATTTAAGGCTGGTTTGGTTGATAATTCTCAGATGTAGTTTATTGATTGTATTTGGCTGTTAAATGATTCTAAACTTGGGTAAATCATTCCCAAAAAAATATTTAATATACACAAGAACATGTTCCAGCCTGTGGGGATAGATAATTCCCTTCTGGTCTTTCTATGGGCCAGTTTTGGTTCTGGTTTTGATAACGACCGAATTTGGTTCGTGAAAAAATGGTTTCAAAGTATGTTAATGTTTTTGGGTTATATTATTATTTTGGGTTGAGTTAGGATAGAAAAGAGATAGGATTGTTAGGGCATGAAGTTTTGGTAACATGTTGGGTTCCTGGATTTCACCTCTCGTGAAGGACCCCAAGTCACCATGGGACATTGTAATTTTTTGTTTGACATCAATTCTTGGTGAGACGTGTGGGCTATAAACGTCATGTGGACATCGAGTGGGGGTAAATTAGTTGTTTATTTTTTGGTTTAAATGTGTGTTAGATAATTTACATTTGATGTTATTGATGAAATTTTTCTTAACTATTGTACTAATTTTTTTTTCTTCTGACTATTGCCTTTTGTACCAACATGCCTCCCTGGAAGACTCCCATGCACCCACAGGAGGAAGACGAAGAGAGTTCTCCCTCACCGCTTGATCCGAGGCTAGTAGAGGCTATGATTTGGGATATCCAAACAATAGTATAGAGAAAGTCTCCAATAAAATCTCCTTTTAGAGAAGAATACACCATTACTAGGAAAGAAAAAATCCCCAGTGTTTCTGAAGAACAAGCCCCAACATTCCGATGTATCAGAGAACCACAGGAAGCAGAGGAGTGGATCCAAAAGATAAATCACATGTTTGAGTTCCTGGACACACCAAAGGAAGTCTTGTTGAAATGTTCCTCTTTTCACTTAGAGGGTCTGAATCATTGGTGGTGGGAATTATTTATTCAAGCTGGGAAGCACGAGCATATGATTTGTAAGGACTCCAAGGTTATCTTCAATGAATAGTAATACCCTGAAGTTTTAGTATATGATTGATCTTGAGAGTTTATGGAACTTGTTCAGGGGGATCTTTTAGTGATGGAGTATGCCAACCATTTTTCTGAGTTGGTATGGTATGCTTTGAAAATGGTCTCCAATGACCAGATGAAGGCCCAGAAGTTCCAGAGGGTTTTGCGGCTGGAGTTCTATTTCTGAGTCTTCCTCTTCAACATAAAAACATATGCATAATTGGTTGATAGATATTGAATTATAGAGATAGATTAAAATGGGGGTGGATGGTTTATATTGGAAAATATCAATAATGGGATGTGGTAGTTCTCCTAAAAAGAAAATAAAGTGAGATGAGAAGGGGAAGAAGGGAGGTGGTAGCTCAGGCCACCCTTCTATGAAGTTTTCTATGGTGTATTCTGATGCATGGTCTATCATGTGACACAAATATAGGAGGCTAGGAAACATCTGACCAACATTCACATATTATCCAAATCCATGTTATCAGGGTGGAGGTATCAGACACTTGCTGTGCTTTTGCATGATGGAACGTCCACTCCAAAGTGGGGTAGGATTTCTGGGTTCTAGAGGGGTATCAGTTCAGTCAGAGCCATATAGAACAATGAGATCTTGGTTTGGTGTCTGTGGTGAGAAGTTTGGATCATTTTATTGGCAGAGCTAGTTCAGGTAAGATACACAAGAAATCTTCCATTCTTAGGTAGAGATCAGACATTTTCATGTAGTGGATTAGACACTAGTGGGATCTGAGGTAGGACCGTCGACTGTTTGAGGTACCATTTTGATTGAACCTTCTATAGATATAGTTTTTTCTAATACTATTGCCTTTTTTTCATACATATATTCCAATTTTCTCAACACAGTGAATTTTTGAACCAAGATTTTGTCTTCTAAAATGGAATTGGTGATGCCACTGGGAAAGAAGATGGAGTAGGGTCTCAAGTGCTCGTTGTGTGCACCTTATGTGTTTGGGGCTGAGATGGAGTGGGACCTCCTAGTCTTAGATATTGATATATTTGAATCTATACTTGGCATGTATTGAATGGTACTCTTTCCAGAACACATTTATTGCTACAAAAAACTGGTCAGTTTCACGGAACCTAATGGGAGTCGTCGGGTTTTCCGTGGGGGTTGGGATCCTCGGTCGGATCGCGTAGGACCTCCAATCCCAGAGATGGGGAATATTGTCTTCTTGTTATAGTCTCTTGTGCTAGAGTATGATTTTCATTCTTCTAAAGGTTGAATACCTCATCTATTTGATGAGTTTCTGGTGGTATTCCAAGATGAGTTTTTATGATTTCATCCAGAGCGGGACGTGGAGTTCTTGATAGATGTGGATATGGGAACACAAATGATATCTCTTCCCTCAAATAGTATGTCCCCCACCGAGCTAAGGGAATTAAAGATGAAACTATATTACTTAGAATACAAAGGAATCATCTGACCAAGAATCACTCCTTGGGTCACTCCTGTTCTTTTTGCGAAGAAGGCTGATAAATCCCTCTGGTTGTGTATTGATTAACGGAAGCTGCACATGGCAACTATAAAGAATTAATATCCTTTTCCCAGAATAGAAAAAAAAATTTAACACTTGAAGGTGGAAATGTGGGTTTCAAAAATGGACTTGTATTCAGTTTACCACTAACTCAGGGTAAAAGAGGAAGATATTTCGAAGACAACATTTTAATGCAGGTACGACCACTTTGAGTACCTGATCATGCCCATTAGATTAACCAATGATCTGGAGGTCTTTACAGCAATCAGAAATGGGTTGTTCCACCATTATCTTGACTATTTTTTTTATTTTATTCATGTATGAAATCCTGGATTACTCTGTATCCACAGAAGAACATGAACATCATTTTAGGATTGTGTTGGTCACCTTGTGATAGAATCGTCATTATGAAAAGAAGTCCAATTACATTTTATGGATCAGGTTGGTGATGTTTCTAGGGAATGTGATCGTAGAGTAGGGGTTTTAGTGGAACCTAAGAAGATTAGTGAGGTTGTGTCATGGGAGAAGCTGAAGAATGTGTTTTAGCTCAGAATTTTTCTTTTCCTGGATGGTTACTACATGTTGTTTGTTTGGGATTTCTCTTAGATTGATTTTCCCAGGACCATGCTCACCCAGAAAGGGGATAAGTTTATATGGACCCTAGAGTGTTTGGAATCCTTTGAGAAACTAATTTGGCGGTTTAATACCATCCCGTTCTAATTTTTACAGAGTCTAAAAAGGGGTATGTGGTGTATTGTGACACTTTAGGTAAAGGTCTTGGGTGCGTGCTTATACCGGATGACCAAATTGTGGTATATGGCTCCCGTGAACTACGAACACACTAAAAGAATTACCAAACCCATGACTTGAATCTAGAAGTTATGATGCATTCTTGGAAAACATGGTGCCAGTACCTATTTGGGGGGAAGTTTTTGGTCTATTCTGATCACAAAATATTTGCCAACATTTTCCCATATAAGGAAAGTAATCAATGGTAGTGGTTTTGGATCGAGTTCATTTAGGGGTTTGAATTCAATATCATCTAAATGCGGAGAATTGGAAATGTGGTGGCAGATTCCTTGACGAGAATATTACCCATGAAATCATTGAGGAATTCCAGCGATGAGTGGAATCTTATGGGGCTCTTTTCTAAGATACACATGGAGAACTAGGAGCACAGTGGAGTTGTGTTCATGGAGAGAATTCAGTTGACCCCTTCTCTTATAGAAATAATTCAAATAGAATAACCTAGTGATGAGCTATATCAGAAATCGAGGAATCTTATTCATTTTGGGGAGATGTCTTTTGATTGGTCTTCACCCCCGAGGTTATCTTGTGCTTCAAGGGCTCCTTAGTGGTGACTTTGTCTCTGTGGAAGGTGGTGATGCTGGATGGCCACTATTCTTAATGGGATTTCCATCCCAGTTCCAGAAAGTTGTTTTATGATATGCGTCAAAAGTTTTTGTGGCTAGGTATGAGATGAGACGAAGATGACTTCGTGTCGAGATGCTATATATATCAAAAGGTGAAAGAGGTGCACCAAACGCCCTTTGGTTTTCTCCAGCCATTAACCATTCCTATTTGGAAGTGGTAAGATGTCACCATGGACTTCATTATTGTCTTTCCTCGTACACTTAGGGGTATGAATTTGATATGGGTAGTGATTAATCATCTAACCAAATCATCCCACATCATTCGGATCAAATATATAGCTAATGTGGATGAGTTGGGCCATTTCATCTTCAAGAGGAAGTAAAGATTCAGGGTTTTCAATTATCATTTGTCTTGGATAGATACCCCCCATTTTACTACCTAATTTTGGGAAGTCCTTAATAAGGACTTCAAGTCATAGATTAATATGAGCACAACATACCATTCTCAAACAGGATGTTCAGATAGAGTGGGAAAATCACATACTGAAGGACATGCTCCGTGCATGTGTTTTGGAATTTGGAGGTTCTTGGGATAGCCATTTGGGATTAATTTAATTTTCCTATAATAATAGTTACCAATCCGTGATTCTAGTAACTCATTTAGAGGCACTCTATTGTTTGATTTGTCAATACCCCCTATGTTGGGATGAGATAGGTGAGACTTCGCTATTGGTGCTGAGCCTTGTTCAAGAGATGTCTGAGATGTTAAAGTTGATTAGGAAACACTTATTGATAGCTAAGAGTCAACATAAATCATATTTGGACTAGATATGACTAGAACTAGAGTTTTTTGTTGGTGAAAAGGTATCCTTGAATGTGGACCTTCATCTGGGCTATCATCCTTTGGGAATGTAAGGGAAGCTGATGTCGCGATATTTCTGACATTTTGAAATCACCAAGCATATTTGGAAGGTGGGATATAGGTTGGAGTTTCATTCTTTGTTGGCATCCATTACAGCGACCCTGCATTTTATTACATTACTATTACATCATTTTAAAGATAAACAACATAATAGTATTACACATTAAGGATCCAAAGGTTTAGTGTCTTGGGTAAACTAGGACCATACATAATAATTACAACATCAAGCATAAACATTTATTTAATTTCTTCTTCGCTAGCTTCTTATTGAAACTTGTCCTCTCCTTAGTGCATGCAGCCACAAGCGGATATACATCAAAAGGGGTGAGATAGAATCCCAATAATAGGATAGATAAGAACAATATAGAATGGGGTGGGAATAATCATAACATGGGAAAAAGATCATGAATATGAGAGGAAGCATAAATATAAGACTTGAAATGTAGTAATGCATAAAAATAAAACATCATGTCTTAGTGGTTAAGTACCACGCATACTTGTGAACCAATCTAAATTATTTTTCACACAACATTTCACATTTAGTCATGAGATTCATCACTTTAACCAATGCATTGGAGCGCTGTATAATTCTGAGCGCACCCGTCACATCATAACGTTATATTTTATCATGCATGCCACAATAAAAATATAGCATAAATGAACATAACTAACCCATGAAAAGGAATGGGTCTCATCTCTTAAGAACACATTCATAAACTTTGGGCTCCCAAAAGAAAGAGGGAATGACATAGTTGATACAAGAACCATAAATCTTGAATGAGAAGTAAAAGGTGTGTTCTTGAAAGAAGAGTTCTTTTGGAAAACGTTTTGTTTGACAAAAAAAAATCCTGGTAAACATTTATATCCCCAAAAACTAAAGAAAATGATTAAAAAATTATTTTTTATGTGTAACCATATCAAAAATGGAGTGAAAGAGGGAGAACTCGAAGGAAGAAATTTGGGTTCGAGGATTTCCCCTTACATTGTATCTGAATGCTTCCTTCTCTTTAATGTCTGGTATAATGAAATTATATTCATTAATTAGAAATCCAGAACATCTTTTACATTAATAAGGTTCATTATGGTTTTATTAAGTGATTTTATGTGCCTTTGGATGATTTATAGGGTATAAAAAAGCAATGTTTGAGAATGTTTGTTTTTATGGTTTTCTTGAGTGGTTCACTTGTATTCTTAAATTGATGTTCGGGTAGAACATGGGTAAACATACAAAACTAATATTTCATGTTATTAATGATATTAAATGAGTTTTAATGTTATTATAATAAATTATATTAGATCCATGTGGATGTATCATTAGATAAGAATTAAATGACGATTGTTTGGGTTAATTTGAGCGATTTTTCGATCATAATGAACTTGTTTTATTTTATCACTAGAAATATGGCCATAAGTTAGTTACAGAACATAAAATAAGAGAAAATACATATGAAATATTCTGGTTCAACTATAAAAATGATTTCATGATCTGATCTAACGTTATAAATGGAAGAAGAAAACATGTCGTTCTTGAAGGTGATAAATTAACACCTCACGAAGAACGTTCTCATTAATAAAATAAAAGGAAGAGGGAAAGGGAAATGGATGATATAATATCCCATTAGCATCATAAAATTAAATAAAAGTTTTAATACTAGAGTTAAAATATCATTTGGATGAAGATAGGTGGGGATAGATCAAGAAATGAATCTGAACATGAAAGGAAATTAAAGGAGATGAGGGAGGGAAATTACCTCTTAAATCTTCTTATTGAGATCCTCCTTAAGGATGTTAGGATTTGTATTTTTAAGAGACTATAAACTCTTGAAAATGGGGGGGGGGGTATAGGGAGGATGTTTTTTCAGAGTTTATAGAATGCTTGGAGCTTGAGAGGTGTGAGGAAATGAGGGTGTGAAGGGTGGTTTTTATAGTGGAGGGGAGAGAGGTTTCCTTAATATAAAATTAATTAGTTTATTAATTTCCCCTAAGACAAGGATTAGTGAGTCTTAAATGAAAAAGAATAGTAATTTTATCATGTTATACCGAAAAAAGTGAGATTACATTAGCAGAACATCACACATGACTCTATAATTAGCTTATTTAGCTTATTTTGTAAATTATGGTATTTCACTAATCATCAAAAATTCAAGTATCCCAGAAAAATCCCAAAACTTTAACCCTATAATTTTTCGATGTGTAGAATCGAAAAATGAATTCCATTTTTCAAAAATAATTTTCTAAATATTATTAATTTAATATTAAATTAAAATCATAATTTACTTAAAAAAACAGTTTTGAAAATTAAAATTGATTTTATAGTGCTTTCAAAAATTACGTAGTGTCTTATAAAATTATTTTAAGAACTATAAGACATTTATTTGATTATTAATGAACAAATTTTAAGAAAAATACATTTTCTATTAAATTAATTAATTAATTACAATTAATTATTTATGACTTACAAAATACCAAAACATTTATAAAGGTTAAATTGTCACTTTCTAAGATGTCTAAATTTTATTTAATTGTTCATGGGTAAGGTTACTCTTATGTCTGATGATTTACCATTCATAAAAGTTATATTACTATTCATAAGGGTATGTTACTATTCACATGGGTAGGTTATTATTCACAGAAAATTATTTTTTTATTAGACTCTAAAAAACATCTTGAACACAACTGTGTATGTTGGATTTTCAAAATTCCCAATACAGAAGTGACAAACATATGTTTAGAGGTCACTTAGCACTTAGTAGTTCATTATGTTGTGTTTTCATATGATTTTATGACATAATTATATTAATGTAATTTTCATTGAAAAACATTGGGTCATTACATTCTTCCCCCTGAAGAAATTTCACCCCCTAAATTTCACTTTACACAAACAGGTGAGGGTACTTCTCCTACCTCAATGTCGCCAATACAAGTCTTAGATGTTCATCATGTTCCTACTTTCTCTTCGAGTAGATGATAATATCATCAATAAACACTACCAAATTTTTTTTGAGGTAATGTCTAAAGACTCTATTCATAAAATGCATGAAGATTTCGGGGCATTAGTAAGTCTGAAGGGCATCACTAGAAACTCATAGTGCCTATACCTTGTACGGAGAGTAGTCTTCTGAATATATTTCTTCATCACTTTTACCTGATGATATCCTAAATTACGATCCACCTTTTGAGAATTACCAAGCTCCTATTAACTTGTCGAAAAAGTCATAAATACTAGGGAGAGGATACTTATTCTTTATGGTGATCTTGTTGAGTTCCCAATAATAGATACACATCTGCATTGTTCCATCTTCTTCTTCACAACGAGCACCGGCGCACCCCAAGGTGATGCACTATAGTGTATGAACCCTTTGTCCAGATGATCTTGCATTTTCTTCTTTAACTCCTCCAGTTAGATAGGATCCATCCTATAAGGAAACTTCGATATAGGAGTAGCTCTGGGTACGAGTTCAATTGATAACTCAACCTCACGATCCGGGGGAATTCCGGGCAACTCTTTGGAAAATACGTCTTCAAATTCCCTTACTATGGGCATTTCGACAAGGTTGTAACTATCCTTTGACTCAACTATTTGGGAGAGGTATGTTTCTTCATAGGGAATCAACATCCACACAGATGGAGGACTTTTCAAAGAAGATTTATGATCTTCCTTGCATTTGTTGAGGTGCATGGGATGGTTCAGAATATGAAAAGATATTTCCTTTTCCTGATAGTTGATATGTGCTCTATATAATGAGAGCCAATCCATTACCATTATATCATCAAATTCCACCAAGGGAAGTATTACTATATTCGTTGGAATAATCTTCCACACATACGCTAATAGGATAAGAGTCAAACACTTGGGTTGCAATGATTTCACCACTTTGTCTTTTTAAAGATATCTCTACTTCAAGGTTTCGGGACATTGATTCTATAGTTCTAGCAATATTTCAAAACACAAAGGAATTCATAGAACCTGAATCAAATAATACTTTTTCCATTCTTGAGTGAATAGGAAGTGTACCTTGTACGACTTCATTATCTTGCTCCACTTCCCTAGTAGTGATAGCACAAGTCTTCCCTTGTTCCTTTGGCTTTGGTGGCTACTGACGCTGATTACCCTTGAGAACTAGAGGTTTAGTACACTAGCTTCCATAGTGCCCTAGCCCCCAACAGTTGTGTCATTGAACCATGAGTGGTTATCTCCTTTCATCAGCTATATTATCCTTCTTTTTCATGTCTTTTCGACACTCTTGAGCATGATTTCCTTCTTTCCCACACTTAAAGAATTTCTCTGTCCCTTTGAGGCAGTTCCCATGGTGGAACTTTCCACATTTTTTGCATGTGGGTCGTTGATTTTTCTTCCCACCTTTATCATTAGATCCACAGGCTTGAAACTCCATCTTTCATTTCTTATCAACATATCCATTGGACTATTCTACAAACTCCATCTCCACTTTGAGAGAACACCGAACAAATTTTTCATAAATCCCAAAGTCTTTAATTGAAAGAGCCTTTCAACGGTGTGGTTTTAATCCACTAAAGAATATATCAATTTAGCTATCATTGTTGATAACAAAACCCGAAGCATACCTTGTAATCCTTGTAAAATTCGCTTCTTAGGTTGTGATAGATTCTCCTTCTTTTTTCTTGAGCTCTATGGATTCTCTCTTCATCTTCATGTGAAGAGTTCTTGAGTAATACTTGTTAATAAACATAATCTTAAAGTCTTTCCATCCCATCTCTTCAATTTCCTCCATTGGCTTGGTGTTCTTATTCAAATCCCACCATTGATCGACTTCTCCATCTAGATGATAAATGGATAAGGTAACCTTCTTCATCTTAGAACAATGAAGAATAGAAAAGATATTCTCCATGGAGTTGACCCACTGTTCCTCGGCTAATGGATCAGAAGATCCATTAAACGTCGGTGGTTGTTGCTACATAAACCATTCGATAGGAAGTTGCTACCTCTTTGGTGAAGTAGGACGTTCCCCATTATTATGGTAATTGTTCAAAACCTAATATAATTGGGTAAGCATCCCCATGAAGTTTTTAACTCCACCTCCCAAATCATTAGGGATGTCGTTCGGGCAATCATTGCATTGTCCCTCTCCAGAGTTGTTGGCCTGATTTCTCCTACTTCCCACCATTTTCTAAAATAGAAAATGTTAGAACAAAACATAAGTCAACAATTCATGAATAAATAAATTATTTATTTGCATAATTTATACTAAAAGCATAATATATGGGATCCCTAGGTATATAATCTTGTGTGTATAATTGTACTTAGTCTCATGCTAGAGGGTTTCTCTAGTGTTCACTAATATTAATTCCCAAATTAACAAAACCTTTACTTTGTTACCGATTATAGTGACCTTGACTGTTCATAAATTTCTTTTACATCATTTTAAATATAAAAAACATTATATTATTACTCATAGAGGATCCAATGTCATAGTTTCATTGGTTAAACTAGGACCATACATAATTACTGTAACATCAAACATAAACATCTATTTAATTTCTTCTTCTCAAGATTCTTATTGGCACCTATCCTCTCCTTAGTTCACGTAGCCAAATGAGGATATACATAAAAAGGGGTGATATAGAATCCCAATATGTGGATAGATAAGAAAAATATATCATGGGGTGGTCATCATCATAACATGGGAAAAAGATCATGAATATGAGAGGAAACATAAATATAAGACTTGAAATGTGCCAATGAATAAAAATGAAACATCATGTATTAGTGGTTAAGTACCACACTAACTTGTGAACCAAGATAAAATATTGTTCACACATCATTTCAAATTTAATCATGAGATTAATCACTTTACCCAATGCATTGGAGCACTGTATAATTCCGGGTGCACCCGTCACATTTAAACATTCATATAGCGCTATATAATTCCAGGCGCACCTGTCACATCATAATATTATCATTTCTCATTCATTAAACAATGAAAATATAGCATAAATAAAAATAAATAACCCATGAAAAGGAATGGGTTTCATATCATAAGAACACATTCATAATCTTCGGGCTCCCAAAAGAAAGAGGGAATAACATACTTGATACATGAACCGTAAATCTTGAATGAAAAGTAAAATGTGTGTTTTTGAAAGAAGAGTTCTTTTGGGAAACATTTGGTTTGACACAAACAATAGTGGTAAACAGTTATATACCATAAAATAAAATAAAATCATGAAAAAATGACTTTTTATGAGTAACCATATCAAAAATAGAGTGAAAGAGGGAGAACCCAAAGGACGAAATTTGTGTTCGAGAATTTTCCCTAACATTGTATCTGAATTCTTCCTTCTCTTTAATGTCTTGTATAATGAAATTATATTCATTAATTATAAATAATGAATCATTATTACTTTAAAATGTTTCATTATGGTTTTATTAAGTGATTTTATGTGCCTTTGGATGAGTTATAGGGATTAAAAAAACAATGTTTGGGAATGTTTTTTTATGGTTTTCTTGGGTGGTTCACTTATATTCATAAATTAAAGTTCGGGTAGAACATGGATAAACATACAGAACTGATATTTCGTGCTATTAATGATACTAAATGAGTTTTAATGATCTTATAATGAATTATATTAGATCCATGTGGATGTATCATTAGATAATAATTAAATGATGATTGTTTGGGTTAGTTTGAGCGATTTTTCGATCATAATGAACTTGTTTTAGTTTATCACTAGAAATACGTTCAGAAGTTAGGTCTAGAAATTCAAATAGGAGACAATGAATATGAAATAATCTGGTTCAACCATAAAAATGGTTTCATGACCAGATCTGAATTTAGAAATGGAAGCAGAAAACAAGTCGTTCTTGAAGGTAATAAATTAACACCTCACGAACAACGTTCTCTTTAATAAAATAAAAGGAAGAGGGAAATGGGGTTGGATGATATAATATCCCATTATCATCATAACATTCCATTAAATTTATAATAATGGAGTTACAATACCATTTGGATGAAGATAGTTGGGGAGAGATCAAGAAATGAGTGTGAACTTGAAACGAAATTAAAGGAGAAGAGGGAGAGAAATTACCTCTTAAATTGTCCTTTTGAGATCATTCTTAAGGAAGCTAGGCTTTGTATTTTGATGAGACCAGAAACTCTTGAATGTGGGATAGGGGATAGGTAGGATGTTTGGGTAGAGTTTAGAGAAGTTTTGTAGCTTGAGAGGTGTGAGGAAATGAGAGTGTGAAGGGTGGTTTTTATACTGGAGGGGAGAGAGGTTTCCTTAATATAAAATTCATTAGTTTATTGATTTCCCCTAAGACAAGGAATAGTGTTTCTTCAATGAACAATAATAGTAATTTTATCATGTGATCCTAAACCAAGTGGGATTACATCTGCAGAACATCACACATGACTCTATAATTAGCTTATTTGGCTTATTTTGTAAATTATGGTATTTCACTATTCATCAAAACTTCAAGTATCCCAGAAAATCCCAAACATTTACCCCTAAAATTTTTAGATTTTTATAATCCTAAAATGAATTCCATTTTTCAAAAATAATTATCTAAATATTATTAATTTAATATTTAATTAAAATCATAATTTACTTAAAAAAGAGTTCTTAAAATTAAAACTGATTTTATAGTGCTTTGAAAAATTACGTAGGGTCTTATAAAATTATCTAAAAACTATAAGAAGATGATTTGATATTTAATGAACACATTTTAATAAAAACTACTTTTCTTTTAAATTAATTAATTAATTAAAATTAATTATTTATGACTTACAAAATACCAAAACTTTTACTAAGGTCAAATTCTCACTTTCTAAGATGTCTAAATTTTGTTTAATTATTCCTGGGTAAGGTTACTCTTATGTTGTATGATTTACTATTAATAAGGGTCATATTACTATTCATAAGGGTATGATACTATTCATAAGGGTAGGTTACTATTTACCAAAAATTATTATTGTTCTTTAGACTCCAAAAAACATCTTGAACACAACCGTGTATGTAGGATTTTCAAAATTCTCAATAATGAAGTGAAAAACTTATGTTTAGAGTCACTTAGCAATTATTAGTTCATTATGTTGTGTGTTCATGTGATTTTATGACATAATTATAAGAAGGGAATTTACATTGGAAAACATTGGGTCGTTACATCCATTCCTGATGTCTTTCACATATCCCAGTTGAAAAAGTACAACCTGGATCCATCCCATTTGCTGAATTTGGAGGAGTTGGATATAGAGCCCAATTTATCTATTTTTGAGAAGTTGGTGTGAATAGTTTGTTCCCAAGAAAAGGTTATTTTTGAAAATTCTATTCCACTGGTTCAAGTCCTCTAGAAGCATGGGAACAATGTCCACGAAACTTCGGAGCAGAAGTTGTGGGTTGAGAAAGAGTACCCATTAATGTTTTCTGATCAAGGTTCTAGTTGACATTTTTGGGAAGAAAGTCTGTTATGGTGGGGAGAATTTCCACATAAATGAATTATTTTAATGGTATTTTTAATTTAATTTAAATTAATTCTTTTTTTGAGGGCTTCTCAATCATTTTTGGGGGAAAGGACTAGTTTTCAAGATTTGAACCAAACTGTGAGCCCATTTCAAGATTTAAAAATAAATTTTGTTTCTTTTATTACTACTCTATTTTTCAACATTTTGAACCATTATAATTCCCACATGGACTACACCAACCTTTTAAAACTACCATATCAATTATGACAGCTTACTAATTCATTATCATGGCTTATTTGGGATATTTATTCAGGATTTGGTCCAAACCGTTATCTCATTTCATGTTTTAAAAAAATAATTCATTTCTTTCATATCCCATTCATGTTTTGATTTTTTCAGTGATTCCACCTACCACTCGAGCACAATGACCCTAGTCACACCCCCATGGTCCTTTATCCCTCTTTGGATCTCATATTCATCGCAGATTAGAGAAACATTTCTCACGATTTCCCAAACCATCCATATTTGAAAAGGTAATTTGATTCTTTCATAACTACATCTTTTTTTACTCTTTTCCCACAATTCCGTTCCCACATGACCTAATCAGTATTATTCAAACCTTAATATTAGTTTTGGATGCTTGGATATTCACCTATTGGTTTATTTGGGTGGATTTGTTCAATATATCTCAAGTAAGTGGCTTTCCTTTCTTCCTCCTCCCATTTGATCAGTGTTTCAACCATTTTTCTTGAAATTCTTAATTTCCGGCAAGTAGGGATTCGAACATAGGGTTTGATATTGGGTTTATTGATAAAATATTGCGGTTTTATGTTTAATTTAACACCCTTGTGGTGTGAAGGTGTTGTGGTTGATCTTTCGCACAAGGATTTGGTGTTTTTGATTCTTATTGTAGTTAATTCCATGTGTAAGAAATACTATATGAGTTAGCCTTTCTTAATTTATATCTTCAGAATACTCCTACTTCATTGTTCTTATTGCTAAATTTTTTTTGGATCAATTTTTTAAACAAGTGGTTTTTAAATTCCATTTTCATGTAAA
Source organism: Viscum album (assembly GCA_963277665.1). NCBI lineage: Eukaryota > Viridiplantae > Streptophyta > Magnoliopsida > Santalales > Viscaceae > Viscum > Viscum album. Next base: position 1,324,562,363 of record OY728160.1, read on the forward strand.
AATTTGTGCTTTACAAGTGTGTTCCATGTTGTACCACTTAGGGATGTTTTATAATTCATGGAAGGGTTTTATATAAATAATATGCTTCCAATTCTAGTTTGGGGTAATATTGGTGGGAATTGGGTTTTCAAAGAGGGATTTTAGATGAATTTTATGTTCAATGTTTGGTTACATTCCTTGAATTTAATTTACAGAAATTCTAAGTGGTTTATTGAGTTTAATAAAGGGTGAAAATCATGCGTAGCAACTATTTTGAATGTGTGTGACCAGAACTGATTTTTTATCTGAAAACTAATTTGGTTAACTTGTGGAAATTTTTTTAGCACAAAGGGGGAATCCCACGTATATATGAGGGCAGACGTGAACTAGTACGCTAATGAAATGGAGTGGTTTTGTCCCTATTTCACCTAGCAAGTTGGACATTGAACGAACCAAACAAACTGTAATGATGATGATTGGGGACCACTAGGTTATAGTCATGTTATATAATAGTGTCTCATGCATGGGAACATATATGTTTATGGTTTCCTTAAAACGAAATACGAGGTACATGGGCCCAAAAATTAACTAGTTCTTATGGGTGTTCCCGAGATTAGTGATTGTTGACTATTTGGTATTTATCTTTATATGATTGTATTTTTCCTGGAATATTCAGAAGCATACATGTTTCATTGAAAATTTTTCCACTCTTTAAATTTCCCTTTGAAAACTATTTACTTTAAAAGGTTTGGTTCTTTAGAAATTATTTCCACCATTTCTTGTTTATTAATACTTGCATGCTTTTTATCATGTATTGCATACTACATGGAATATTTGGGTGCTATCCTCTTGGGATTAGAGTCACAACCTTATTACACATTTTTGTCTTTGTATACTTGATCACGTTTGATATAGGTAAAGGAAAGGTCTTGGGTGATGGCAGTTAGGGTTGTTACTTTCCTTCCATGGTGCGGTGTTGTGGTGACAGCTCGTGGGTGATGACCCCTTGTCATTTGGTACTACATGGGATTTTTTTCTACTAATTTTATATATCTTTAAGCCTATTTTTTAATGTTTAAGACCATATATTTAGTTGTGAATTTTATTTAAGTCTTGTTTGGTTGGTAATTTTTAGATTTAGTTTATTGATTTTCTTTGGCTGTTAAAATATTCTAAACTTAGGTAAATCATTCCCATACCAATATTTAAGATACCCAGGAACTTGTGGCCGCCAATGGTTATTGGGAATGCCCTTTGGGACTTTCCATGGGATGGATTTGGTTCCAATTTTTATGGAGGCCATATTTGGTTCGTCACATCATTTTTTAATCATTAAACACACAAAAAATTATTCCTCACAATTTAAATTTTCACAAATCACACCATTATAATAAAAAAATTAAATATAATTTGATGAATCATTGAAAAAATTTATTATATCATCCTTAATAATTTTGTAAGGATGAGATTTTTGTTAATAAAAAAATCTACGATTCCAAAAAAACTAGTATGAGAAATTCAATCATACATTCTAGAATTTGAGGATGAAAATAAGACATTACTGAAAAAATATATTTCTAATAAACAGTTATAAATGATTTTTATATTAATAATGTTGTGTAGTAAGTGATTAATATAGTTATTTTTATTTTATATGGTGTAGAATTTGGTCATATTATGTGACTTCAATAATTTGTGAAGACCTAAAGAAATGGCTGGAAGTAATTATTGTAGGATAGTAGATCATGTGTTCTCTTCTAGAATTGATAAGTGTTGTATGGTTGATGTTTTTATAGTTGGATCTGATTATACTTGTAGTAGATAAAATATTAATGGGATGAGATCCTAGAAAATGAATATATGTTTTGTACAAGTGGATGAATGGAATGATGCTATTGATATATATTGTCACACCATATATATGATTCACTCTGATCAACACCCTTTATAAATGGAAGTTTTAATCAATAAACAATGTGAACCCCAATTCTTTTAATGTTAAAAAATTATTGGCCTCTTGTGCCTAGTTTCGGGGTAATTATCATGAATGTTTGGAAGTTTGAATACAATATAATCCCCTTACAAATCTTTCACACTAAGCTGAAAATGAAAAATCAAGGCTCATGGATGGGAGAAAAAATTCCTTATCCAAAGTAGATATTGATATTTTAGATGATGAAAATCATCTGGTTCAGCATCAATATATCAATTAAAATCAAGAGGTTCCCTCTAGGGTTGAGATGAAAACCCTCTCAAATCATGATGATATGCTAGATCTCAAGAAGAATCTTTCCTGAATACAATATCAACGAAAGTGATTGAAAGTGGGAGACATAAATTCAATTCTATTTCATTTCATGCATGGGGATAAGAAGGCTAGTATAGGGATCACTATAATAAATATAAATAGAAAATTGTTTAGATCTAAAAATTAAATATCTAATGTTGTGAATTGATATTTTTAAGATCAATATATGGAAAACGTGGATGTGAAAACAAAAAAAAAGGATCATCAATATCAGTCCTAGTATTGATGATACTCAAAATATATTCCATGTTTAAGAACCTAATGAAAAATAAATCATGGAATCCATATCATATCAAAAATTGATAGAGTTTCAGGATCTGATAGTTTTTATAATAAAATTTTTATGTTCAATGTGGAAATATTTCACATTGAGGTCACTAATTTCATGAGATAATTTTTTAATCATGAATCTATTCCATATGGGGAGAATGATATATTCATTTATTTGATTCCAAATAAGGATAATGATTTGCATATTAAGTATTTTAGACCTAATGAAATTGGGAACTCAATCCCAATGTTGATGAGAAATATCATGGACCTTTGATTGGGATATATTTCCAAGGGTTTTATTAAAACTAACTAGTTTAGGTATATCCCTAGATGTAACGTTCATAAATATCATTAAACTTCATCATAATGACTTAACATTATGATGAAAAAGGTAAAGTATGGGAATATGGATATTAAAATTATTATCAATAATGACTTTGATAAAATAAAATGGAAATTCATATTTTATATTATGAGAAATAATTGGTTTTGTAAAAATGTTATCCACTTGGTCGATAGAATCCTCAAGAGTAAAATGGCTTCCATTATTGTTAATAGCCCATAGGGGTTTCTTTTTATGCTCTAGAGGTGTGAGGTAAGGAGATCCACACATTAGGATTATTTTTATGTTTCTGATGTTTATTTTATTCCTTGTATTACTGATATTATCCACAATGGTCTTTACTAGTAAATAATGGTTTGAAGATGAATCCTTGCACCCCTACATATTTCTCATACTGTCGACATTGTTCTTTTTCATAAAGCTGAAAGAACCAGCATCTCTTATATTAAATCTATATTTGGACAATGTGAAGATTTTTTTGGTGAGGCAATTAGCTGGAATAAGTCCTCTGTTATCCATGGAGAATGGTTTTAAATTTATATAAAAAATATATTGGTTTGGGATCTTGGTGTTAAGAGATGATATCTCCCCTTTATCTACCTTGCCCCATACTGGCACCTTTTTCTCAAAGGTAATGAAACAATTTATCACTTATTTGTATTTTATTGTTTTTCATGTTGTTTTTGGACTTATATTTATGATATAAAAGATATGATTTGATAATTTAAAGCACATGAGGATCTATATTGAAAAGGTTGGATGCAATGATCAGGTTCAGGTGTTTCTAATCATTGTTGCAACTGATTTTATATCATTTATATGGAAGGAAAAGAATAGGAAGGACTTTGAGAATTAGGATCCCTCATTTCATGATATAATTTTTGAAATCTATTGGGTAATCACGATTTGATCTAATATCCAAACTGGATTAATGAATAATGAGTATTCTAACCTAGTTTTCTTGAGATCTTTTGGTGTTAATGGCAGGGTCATGAAACCATTTGGGAAAAAGTCTATTATATGGATCACATTGATCCACCAATTGTTTTATTATAACATGTATGGGATGGATTCAGGTGTGATGGGGCCAATATGTTGTAGTGGCATCTTCCGCACCCATCAAGGCCTTATTAAAGGATATTTTTATCATTTCACAAGTAATGGGTGATCAATTGAAGATAAATTGTGGGCTATGATCAAGGAAGTTAGGTATATTTTTTATCATGGTTGATGGGATATACAGATGGAATCTGATTCATGTATTGTATTATAAATTCTTAGAGACCATTCCAAACATGTCACATGAATGGTGTTACAACCTTGGATGGATTGCATTTTAATTCTAGATCATCTCTGCTAAGATGTTAGACAGATTATAGGGAATAACATTAGTTGGGTGATGATCCTTCTAATAGAGAAATTATGGAGGCCTTCTTGAGATGGTCTTATGTGGTCTTGGATTTTTTTTCTTTTCTGGTTTAAGCGGATGCACGTGGTAATGTGTATACCTTCCATTATAAACCCTTCTTGTAATGATCATGTTGATAATTATATTTTTTTAATAATTATTTTAGGAGTAGGTATGTCTACATTCAGAATCTTCTAACAAAATATATTCTCATTGATAGCCTCTGGTACACAGAACCACGGTATTTTTTTGTTTGATACTGTATTCAATATGCAACACTGAGCTTAAATGACCCATGATATACGTAACTAGTATAACATAGTCGTTAAATGGGTGGTCTGAATAGTATTTTATACATTATATATATATATATATATATTTCAAAATAAATATAAATTATTTATAAATTTTTAGTAAATAATACATAATTTTTTGGTAAAGTAATTTTATTCTTCCAAAATATGACTTATTCAAAAATGTTTTTTATTTATTTTCCTGAAAAAGTCATTTAATTAATTTTTGAAACAATTAAAAACTTTATTTTATAAACATTAAATCATTTTTGAAATTATAATTTCAAATTTTATTTTGGGTTAAATTTTTTTATTTTTTGAAAAATATTGATTTTCTGTGAAGAGTAAAAATACCCATTTTTTGTAAAAATGTCATTTATTTTCAATAAAAATTAAGTAATATAAAAGACACATTATGTTTTGAATGTGATTTAAATTATAATATGTATTATTTAGTTATATTTATTCTACATAATTACATTTTAATCAACATTATGTTGTATTTTAGTATAACTTTGTTTCAAGATTTTAAAACGGGTCTTTTGAAAACTTTTTTTAAGTGAAATATGTTTTACCATTTTAATTTATTAAAACAATACCTAATGATAATTGTTTCAAATTAAATTTATGGATTATATAATTATAAATTTTAATTTATATGCATATAATGATTATTATTAGCCATATTTTTTATATAAAACCATATTGTACTTAAAACAATATCAAAAACCCACTTTTTTATCACGTCTACGGGATTTGTTTTAAATTAAGTTTTTTACAATTTCATAAAATTTATTTTATAAAACAAATATCATGTTTGAAATCAGAACATAAAAATTATATTAGTGTTACTATTGGAGAATTTTATGAAAGGAATAATGTTTTTGATGAATTTTGAAAAATATTGAATTTTAATTTAAAACAACATTTTCCATTATATTATTTATAAAATGAAATTAAATTATAAATTCATTTAAAAATAAAATTAGATCAATTATATATATATAATCCAAATATGGTCATTTTAAAAAAATTCATATTGAAAGTGGATAAAAAGTCTTTGTAAGCATTTGATCAATTTCTATTTGAAAACCATCTTACTCATCTCCTCTGTGGTATTAATTTTTAATTAATAATTTCCACTTATGGGAAATGAATTTGAAAAAATTGATTCCATATTTTGAATAAAAACAATTTATATTATTTCAAATGGTTAAATTAATTTTTTATGAAATTAATATTGAAGACATTAAAAATTAATTACAACGTTTATAGTAAAAAAGGGTTTACCAGGGGGATTAAACTAAAAGTATAAGGGTTAAAATGACCTAAAAAATTGTTTAAAATATATTTTATGGAAATATTTAGAACATATAACTTATATTATATAGAATATTCTATTATTGGATCTTTGTGACATGAAAAAAACATTGGTGGAAATCATTGTTTTTCAAGATTATAAGTGGGACACTCGCCACACTTATAAAAGGACACCCCTCTGCTCCACTTTTCACAGACTCAAAATCCATTTTTCATCCATTAATTGACAAAATAACCCATTTAATTTACCTATATCATCCTACAATTCATAGTATGGGTATAATGAAAATTATGGAAGGCATTTGATGAAAACCCAAATAAGTTACCTGAAGAAGAGGTAACATTCTTCAACGAGTGTTTTTATTTTATTTCTTCATCCACATCAATCAATTATTCTCAAAACATGATTATATTATAAGATAAAAATAATAAAAATAAAAATATTTTATTATGTTAATTTTATAACTAAAATCCACCTCCTGTTCCATAAAATGGGTTACAAAATCCCCATTTATCTGTACGTCAGACTACCGCATCACGAACCGATGTCATTCTTTTTTCCATTACCACCTCCCACAACTGGGTATTATGAAGTATATAAATTATATATATGATTTTTATAACATAATATCAATTTTTTATCCTATATATTCAATATTTCGTTTTAAATTTCTATTTCCTAGGGGATACGATAACATCACTCATGTGTATGGCAGATCACGCTTCACGAAGCGATGTGATTTGTTTTTCACTAATGATTTACATGGAAGGTAGTAAGGATAATGTTAGTAGATATATGTGATATAAATGAAATATTTATTATATTCATGAAATATTTTTTATTCCAAAAATATCATATATCATAAACTTTTTCGCTCCCCTTTTTATGAACACACCACATGAATGATATATATATAAGTATATTTTACAAAATAATTTGTTTTCAGGATATTATTATCACTATTTAAACATAATGTAAAACTTACAACTTTTTCATAATGATCATTAAAAAATGGAAACATTACTAATGCGTATGTATGACGTACTGTCTCAAAGATCGTAACATACTTCAATTTTCAAAACCATATTTCCTAATTTTTATTAAAAGGTAAATTTAATATATAAATATTATATTAGGTCATTATAATTATTTTTTAGATTATAAAAATATATTATATGAACAAGAATAAGAACTGACATAAGAAATCACAGATGAGAAAACAAGGTAATTAAAACCTGAAAGAATGAAAATAAAGTATAACAATGAAAAGGATATAAGATGTTATAAAAGGATAATATATTATAATATAAATATTAATATGGTTCTTTAATAATTTTATAATATTTTTCGGACATCTATATATGAGTCTAAAGCATGTTCAACCAAAAGGAAGCGCGAGGTAGGGTATTTCTTAACACAATTTCCATTCATTGGGTTAAACTAATATTTCCCTAATCATGTCATGCTAGGATTATTTTTCTAATGAACATTATTATTTAATGTTTTATTTAAATGGTTTTATGTGTATTAAAATTTTATACACATAATCAATTATTTTATTAATCACCACTTCAATGATATGATCTTTATAATGGATTTTTTCTCAAATTAACTTCTTTGAGACTTATGTCATGTTATTCATCTATATTCTTTTATGAGTTGTAAATAAAACCCATTTGAAATATTATTTCTTTTTTAAAACCCCGACCCTCGTTACCTAGAGTCGGTGCATTACTTCGTAGCATTGGCATGATCACAAAAGATCAAGTCTCAAAAGACCGATTAGTTTAGTAGCCTTGGAGACACTAGATACATTCATAAACGTTACATTACATCATAAAGTGAAAAACTAAAATAACAAAGTCTCCATAGTACACACTAATATCCTCTTCTGACTATCCATGCAGGTCATTCATAAAATAATTCTTCACATCCTGGAAAATATTAAAACATTGAAAGGGGTGAGATCAGATGCTCAGTAAGGATAACAATATTGTGAAAGCTTTAATAAATAAACATTAACATTTAAGGCAATGTATAACTAAAACAAAAGACTTTTTAAACTTGAACTTCAGCATAATATGGAAAAAATAAAATTAAATAATTCCATTTACTTACTCACATGGATATTCGACTAGTCGAATAATCACATGCAATATCAATAACCACCTTCATAATGATGGAATGCATAATGACAGACTATCATAACCACGTAGCCAAGGTCTCGTGCCAAGACCACAAATAATATTTTTTAAAGGCCTTGTGCCAAGACACTAGTTTGTCTCAAGAGACCTGCCGATGCATCAAGGAGCTATAGTGGGCTCCACCCGTCACTTATAAAGTCCAATTCATTCCTCATATGAATAGGTTTAAACATATCATAAACCATAACATAATCATATCACATAAAATATGCATAAAAAACGTAACATTTCCACATTTCAATCACAAGATATAAATACAACAAATTGATATAATAAAAAGACTTTTAAAACCATTTTCAATAAAAAAATAAAAGAAAATTAAAACTTGATATTTATTTTTCATTTAAACAAAAGTTTTGGCTTATAGAGGAAGCCGAAACCCAAATAATGGCCATGGCAGCGGAGAATTCATTGTTGCCGCATACGTATGACAAGAAAAACATTCCTTTTTATCATTTAGTAAAACACTTCGTATAAAAAGATTCCTTTTGAATAAACATAAAAGTCAAAGGGGTTTATACACCGTATAAAGGAAAGTTGTGTATAAAACCAAATATGGATCAATGAAAGGAGATTGAGACGAAGTCCCTCACAAAGATCATTTTTTAAATAAAATAGATCTATTATGTGTATTAACTATAAGTACACATAAAGAAAGTACAAATACAAGATAGGACATAATAATATAATGACATAATTTGAAAGTAGGAGATTAACCCAAAGAATGGAAATTGGGTTAAGAAGTTCCCTTACCTTGCGTCCTGTCTTGACTTGACCGTTATTTAACCTCCGGAATAATAAACTAGAGTTGATTTATATTTTCTTAAGAACCTTTTCATGTTAATTATTCCTTTTATATCACTTATTACCATGTTATGAACATTATGTAATTATTTAAGTTAATAACGGTCATTTTGTCGATCTTTGGTACTTCAGTCAAAAATAAACTTCTTATAATTACAAGTTGTTCATGTGGTGAAATATCCATTATATCCAGAATTATATTCATGTTGTAGATATCATATATATCATATATATCCAGTATATACATGAATTTATAATATTACATAACATTTAGAGGTAAGAAATGAAATGCACCGTTCATGGAGACGGTAAGCCGTACGTACGCTTGAACACTACTTTCATTTCTATTTCATATTTAATGGAATGAAATTATAATTATATAAGGGTATACTATACTTCCAGTATAATATAATGTATAATACCATTTACTCCATCTTTTATACATCCCACATATGGCATTAACGATTCAAATCTCTTTGAGGGGGCGGTAGTCCGCACTTCCTAAAATGAAATTATCGCGTTTACCCAGAATGGAAATCATAAAGGTATGCCAAAAATGAAAAATAAAGAAGCATAAGGAAAACATAAAAATAATATATATCATGTATGAAAATAGTGTCATCATAATGGCCACCATTAGAGGTGTTAAAAGAAGATTGAACAATCATCGTTTCGTGAGGCAGTAATTCGCCACCCACAGAAATAGTATGTTCTTTAACCATTTGACGAAGGTATGTGTAAGTGTAAATAAAATAATTCTTATAACAACATCCTAGTATATTGAAGACACTGGTTTTTTACAAAATAAAATAATAAAAAGATTTTAAGGGGTTGGAGAAGTAAAATAAATTAAAATAACATAAGAGAAGACATTACCTTAAAATCGGGTAACTCTTTTGATTTGAGCCAAAGGCTTCCTTGAGAAGAATTCGGCCCCAAGTGAGGCTTCTAGGAGTAAGGGAGGGAAGTTGGGAGAGTATTTGGGCAGAGGTTGGCCGAGCCAAAAGGCTTTCAATGTGTGAGTAAGGTGGTAGTGGTGGGGGACTTTTATAATTGGAGAGGAGGGGCACTCTTGGAATGTCATGAAATGTTACTTTATTAAGAAATGATTTTCAGATTATACAGGTCCCAAAATGATATATTTCTAGGCTAAGGTGATAAGGGTTCTAAATCTCCTAATCCAATAGGTTTTTGACAAGTGTAAGCCTTAGATTTTACATTATCCTTTCATTTTATTTAAATCGTTAATTAATGAGCTAATCACGGCATCATCATGGTGTCATAAATAATTTAATTTATTTAATGTCTAAAAATTATAAAAAAAATATCATGATGTATTAAATATTTTTATATTTCTAATGAATATTTATAGTAAAAAAATATGACTTGTATAACCCCACTTAAAAATTGTTTTTGTAAAACAACTTATGTTTGTGACATTTTTATTTTAACATTAAATAAAAGTTATTTATCTCATTTTACTACCAAAGTGGCTCCATGGGGTCCCCAAGATGACCCATGTATTGTCTTGGTCGGCCATGACTCATCCAATAGGTTTAGGACAAGTGTCAAGGTCATTTCATGTTTTTATAATATCATTTTTACCTTAAATTTCACTAGTTATCTTTAATCGCGATTATTTAAACTTTAAAGTTACTATTCACCAAAAAATTATTTTAATCCCATTGAACCACATTTTACTTCCTAATGACAACCATGTATGTCGGATTTTTGAAAATCAAATAACATAAGTGGTAATAATTCATTTAAATGAAAAAATCAGTTATTTAACTACCACTTAGTGGTTTCACTATTCATCAAAAATTGAAGTTTTTCTGAACAATGCCAAAATTTCACCCAAAGATATAATTGATATTCCAAATTCAAAAATGATGTATATTTTAAAAAATTCCAAACATATAAGTTTCATTAATTAATTTCATAATTAATTCCCGCTGTCACAATGGATAGCGTATTTTTTAGAAACAATATATATCAAATGATTGACAATGGTTTATGTCCAATTTCAAAGTGAAATTAATTATAATGACCACCATTGGATATAATGGTAAAAATTTATTCTAATTATACTTTAAAACCACTCAATAGTATAATTTATCACTATAAATTATATTTATTAAAAAAGTTGTTTTTAAGTATTTTTCACTATTCATAAAAAAATTGAAAGTTCTCAGAAAATTACAAAAAATTCAACATACGATAATTTCGATATTACGAATACAAAAATGAAATCTATTTTGAAATATAAAATTTATATACTTTTAAAAATATGTTATTACTATTCATAACAGCTACTTTGATTAGTCGCAGTGTTTTAGAACTCGATCTTTCGTACAATGCAAGCTATTGCATTATTGAAAGAGAGGCGTATCATGAAAGCTTGGGGTGTTACATTCTCCCACCCATCAATAAATTGCGTCCTCACAATTTGAAATTTTTCTTTGAAAGTAAGAGGTTGAAAATAGAAAATACCTCTGTGGAAAACTCACATCGGAACTAGGGTTAATAAGAATATAACATTAAAATAAAGAAAGATAAATACAAAGGTCACTCGAGATAGCCCATACTAGGATTATATGAAAATATGGATATGGAAGAAAAACAAACCATCAAGGTCTGATGGAGAGTTATAGAAATCTGGATTAGGAGAAAGTTAACCATAAGAAAATCACAAATTTGTGATTGGTTAAACGGTCATTGAATCCCCAGTTTGAAAAGTTATCCGGCAACATTTTTTCTTTAAGTGACCTTTTATAAAGTTGAGGAATTTATTTAAGAGATTTACTAAGAATGTAAGGGAATATACATACTTGTCATGTAGACTTTCATTCTTTAATAATTTTTTTTACCACAAACCCATCTTTCACTCTAAAAGGTAATAGAACTCAATAATATTCTATTTATCCTAATTGTATAAGGTTCCAAATATTAACAAATACCATTTATATTAGTTAAACTATTTTTTAATAACCAGGGACTTCCTGTAGGCTAGTGGTAGGTAATAAAGGCTTGTCGCACTATGGTTGTGGGTTCGATTCCTGCAGCTTTGTCCGACGTGACGGGTTATACCCCACCCTGCAGGTTGTACTTTTCCAAAAACTATAGTATTATAATATTCCAAAAATAATCTTCAGAAATGTTTTAACCTTAAACAATACTATCCAAGGTTCAACTTAATCCATTCCAACCTTTATAGTTATCCAAAATACCTCTATCCAGACTTTCTCTAAAAGTTCTCTAAATTCCAAAATCAATTATATCATCAGATTCCTCAGACAAGGTAAAGTTTCCCTTATTTTTAAATAAAAAAATATGATTACCTTCATCATATTAAAACCTTAATGAAATAAACATGTACTGCAGTACAATCCTTATATATATATCACATTATTCTAATAACCAGAATATAATCCATGAGTCCAAAAGCACCAATACATTAGTTATTCCGCTTCAACTATAGTCACAACATAAGATTGGCATTGATCCCTTGGCCTTTTCTGAGGTAAGTTTCCCTGACGCTTAGGACATTCATTTGAAAAATTCCCCATTTCTATACAATTGTAGCATTCAACATTGATAGACTCTTTCTTTCCCTTACAATCATGCGCCTGGTGACCTTTTTCTCCACATTTATAACAAACTCCCATTTCATTTAGGCAAGTACCAGGGTGATTCTTCCCACAATTATCACATAATGGAAAATCCTTCTTTACCTTTTTCCCTTTATCCGTCTCTTGTTCCACCGTTCTCTTCTTCTCTTGCTTTACTTTGTTGTCATAAGACTTAGAGAATTCCTTTTCTGTCTTGATAGCACACGAGACAATATCTTCGTACAATGAGAAGTATTGTGATACTAATGCTCGACGGAGAAATGGTTTTAACCCATAAATGAAACGATTGATCTTACTTCTTGGGTTATGTATATAATCTGTAGCATTCCTCGCTAACCTTGTAAAGTTGGCCTCATACTTTGCGACATTCTCATCCTCCTTTTTTCTCAGACTCAAAAATTGTCTTTCCATATCTGCTCGATGGTCATGTGGAAGGTTTTTTCCGAAGAAAAGATCTTTGAACTCTCTCCATTCCATATTTGACACTTCTTCATCTTCCTTTGTGTTTTGAATCTGCGACCACCATTGATCGGCATCTCCAGTGAGGCGGTAGACTGCCATGACAACCTTCTCCCTTTCGCTACTCCCCAAGGTGTGGAATATTTTCTCTAAGGAGTTTATCCATTTCTCAGATACTAATGGATTTGTACCCCCATTAAATTTTGTTGGTTGTTTCCTCATGAAGCGGTCTAACATTGATCCTCCACGTTGCGGATCAGAGTGATCCATACGAGTAAGGTTATTATTCATAACCTGAGTGAGTTGTCCCAGTATGGTAATAAGTTGATCAGAACCAGTTGTATCTCTAGCTCCACAATAATTATCTTGAGCAGGAGGGAAATCCCTACACAGAGTGCGTGCATTGATACGGTTTCCATTCCTTCCACTAGGCACCATTTCTAAATAATGGCATAAACTAGATTAGTTTACGATTCAAAATACATAATTCCATACTTGTAAAATACTTAACATAAATTGAACTATTTATGGATATAATCCATAAAAATGTTTTCTTCGAGGAAGTATATACTAATAACCCTTCATAGTGGTTTGTAAAGAAAATGAGAATTATCCTAAGAATATCCCCTGAGAGTGTCGTAACCAAGAGTGCAACAAGGCCCGTTGTCGTGCACCAGTTCCCGTTCGAGTCTATCTCAAAGCGGTGTTTTCCGGTTTTACCCCTAGGTACATCTGTGCCAGATCCGTCTCTACCTGCTCATATCCAGACATGGATGTATTGCTCAGAAAACTCACAACATCTCTCTAATACCAAAATTCTAGGAAGTTTTTCTATACTAATCCTAAAAGTCTATCTTTGGGGTATGTCCTCTAATCAGAGTTTATCTAAATCTAGCTTCCAAGGTTAGTACTAAACTGCCTTTGATACCAACTGTAACGCCCCGACCCCAGTTACCCAGAGTCAGTGCATTACATCATAGCATTAGGATGATCAGAAAAGATCAAGTCTCGAAGGACCGATTAGTTTAGTTGCCTTGGAGACACTAGATACATTCCTAAATGTTACATTACATCATAAAGTGAAAAAATACAATAACAAAGTCTCCGTAGTCCACACTCATACCCTATTCTGACTATCCCTGCAGGTCATTCATAAAATACTTCTTCACATCCTGGAAAATATTAAAACATGGAAAGTGGTGAGCTCAGATGCTCAGTAAGGATAACAATATTGCTGAAGCTTTCATAAATAAACATTAACATTTAAAGAAATGTATAACTAAAACAAAAGCCTTTTTAAACTTGAACTTCAGCATAATATGGAAAAAATAAAATTAAATAATGCCATTTACTTACTCACATGGATATTCTACTAGTCGAATAATCACATGCAATATCAATAACCACTTTCATAATGATGGAATGCATAATTCCAGACTATCATAACCACGTAGCCAAGGCCTCGTACCAAGACCACAAATAAGATTTTGTCAATGCCTCGTGCCAAGACACTAGTTTGTCTCATGAGACTTGTCGATGCATCGAGGAGCTATAGTGGGCTCCACCCGTCACTTATTAAGTCAAATTCATTCCTTATATTAATAGGTTTAAACATATCATAAACCATAACATAATCATATCACATAAAATATGCATAAAGGAAACATAAAATTTCCAAATTTCAATCACAAGATATAAATACAACACATTGATATTATAAAAAGACTTTTAAAACCATTTTCAGTACCAAAATAAAAGAAAATTAAAACTTGATATTTATTTTTCATTTAAAAAAAAGTTATGGCTTGTAGAGGAAGCCGAAACCCAAATAATGGCCATGGTGGCAGAGAAGTCGTGGTCACCGCATACGTACGATAAGAAAAACATTCCTTTTTTTCATTTAGTAAAACAATTCGTATAAAAAGATTCCTTTTGAATAAATGTAAAAGTCAAAGGGGTTTATACGCCGTAAAAAAGAATGTTGTGTATAAAACCAAATATTCCTCAATGAAAGGAGATTGAGACGAAGTCCCTCACAAAGATCATTTTTTTAAAATAAAATAGATCTATTATGTGTATTCAATATAAGTACACATAAAGAAAGTAAAAATACAATATAGGACATAATAATATCATGACATAATTTTAAAGTAGGAGATTAACCCAAAGAATGGAAATTGGGTTATGAAGTTCCCTTACCTTGCGTCCTGTTTTGAATCGACCGTTCTTTAACCTCCTGAATAATAAACTAGAGTTAATTTATATTTGCTTAAGAACCTTTTTCATGTTCATTATTCCTTTTATATCACTTATTACCATGTTATGAACATTATGTAGTTATTTAAGTTAATAACGGTCACTTTGTCGATCTTTGGTACTTGAGTGAAAAATAAACTTCTTATAATTACAAGTTGTTCATGTCGTAAAATATCCATTATATCCAGAATTATATTCATGTTTTAGATATCATATATATCATATATATCCAGTATATACATGAATCTATAATATTACATAACATTTAGAGGTAAGAAATGAAATGCACCGTTCATGGAGACAGTAAGCCGTACGTACGCATGAACACTACTTTCATTTCTATTTCATATTTAATATAATGAAATTATAATTATATAAAGGTATACTATAATTACAGTATAATATAATGTATAATACCATTCACTCCATCCTTTATACATCCCACATATGGCATTAACGATTCAAATCACTTTGAGGGGGTGGTAGTCCGCACTTCCTAATATGAAATTATCGTGTTTACCCATAATGGAAATCGTAAAGGTATGCCATAAATGAAAAATGTAGAAGCATAAGGAGAAAATAAACATAATATATATCATATATGAAAATAGTGTTATCATAATGGACACCATTAGAGGTGTTAAAATAATATTGAACAATCATCGTTTCGTGAGGCAGTAATTCGCCACCCACAGAAACAGTATGTTCTTTAACCATTTGACGAAGCTGTGTGTAAGTGTAAATAAAATAATTCTTATAAAAACATCCTAGTATATTTAATATACTGGTGTTGTTACAAAATAAAAGAATAAAAAGATTTTAAGGGGTTGGAGAATTAAAATAAAACAAAATAACATAAGAGAAGACATTACCTTAAAATCGAGTAACTCTTTTGATTTGAGCCAAAGGATTCCTTGGGAATAATTCTGCCCAAAGTGAGTCTTCTAGGTGTAAGGTAGGGAAGTTGGGAGAGTATCTGGGCAGAGGTTGGCTGAGCCAAAAGGCTTTGAAAGTGTGATTAAGGTGGTAGTGGTGGGGGCCTTTTATAAGTGGAGAGGAGGGGCACTCTTGGAATGTCATGAAATGTTACATTATTAAGAAATGATTTTCGGATTATAAAGGACCCACAATGATATATTTATAGAATAAGGTGATAAGGGTTCGAAATATCCTCATCCAATAGGTTTTTGACAAGTGTAAGCATTATATTTTACATTATCCTTTCATTTTATTTAAATCGTTAATTAATGAGGTAATCGCGACATCATCATGGTGTCATAAATAATTTAATCTAGTTAATTTATAAAAATTATAAAAAAATTATCATGATGTATTAAATATTTTTAGTTCTCTAATGAATATTTATAGTAAAAAAGATGACTTGTATAACCCCATTTAAAAATTGTTTTAGTAAAATAACTTATGTTTGTGACATTTTTATTTTAACTTTAAATAAAGGTTATTTATGTCATTTTCCTACAAAAGTGGCTCCATGGGGTCCCCAAGTTGACCCATGTATTTTCGTGGTCGGACATGACTCATCCAATAGGTTTAGGACAAGTGTAAAGGTCATTTCATATTTTTATAATATCATTTTTACCTTAAATTTCACTAATTACCTTTAATCGCGATTAATTAAACTTAAAAGTTACTATTCACCAAAAAATTATTTTAATCCCATTGAACCACATTTTACTTCCTAATGACAACCATGTATGTCTGATTTTTGATAATCAAATCACAAAAGTGGTAATATTTTATTTAAATAAAAAAATCAGTTATTTAACTACCACTTAGTGGTTTCACTATTCATCAAAAATTGAAGTTTTTCAGAACAATGCCAAAATTTCACCCTAAGGTATAATTGATAATCTGAATTCAAAAATAATTTCTATTTTAAAAAATTCCAAACATATAAGTTGCATTAATTAATTTCATAATTAATTCCCGCTGTCACAACAAATAGCGTGTTTTTAAGAAACAATATATATCTAATGATTGACAATTGTTTATGTCCAATTTCAAAGTGAAATTAATTCTAATGAACACCATTGTATATAATGGTAAAAATATATTCTAATTATACTTTAAAACCAATCAATAGTATAATTTATCACTATAAATTATTTTGATTAAAAAAGTTGTTTTTAAGTATTTTTCACTATTCATAAAAAAATTGAAAGTTCTCAGAAAATTACAAAAAATTCAACTTAGGATAATATCGATATTACGAATACAAAAATAAAATCCATTTTGAAATATAAAATTTATATACTTTTAAAAAGCGGTTATTACTATTCATAACGGCTACTTTGATTAGTCGCTGTGTTTTAGAACTCGAACTTGCATACAATGCAAGCTATTGCATTATTGAAAGAGAGGCGTATCGTGAAAGCTTGGGGTGTTACATCTTTAATTTATTTATTCTCATGATATATTAGGTTTAAATTATTATCATCCTTTCATGATTATTACAATTCGAATTTACCAATGTTGTAACAGTTTTATGTAACAATATCATCGATTATCAGGATTGTTTATGATTAAGTCTCCAATTTTAATATATTATTATATAACTATAAATTATTCTATTTATTTTTCTAATTATATGGTAATTGATGTTATTTCCAAGTAATATTACCATTTTTACACTCATTGGTACGTACAATAACTGAGAATACGTTTTTAAGAAAAACCATCTTTATATATCTCTTTGGTCGAAAAGCCATTTTCTTCCAAAATCAATTTTTTCTAAAAATGAATTTATTTTTTTAGAATTATTAAAATGATTTATTATATAAATTTTTAATCATTTTTGGTTTATTATATGAAAATTTAAATGATATATTCATGTTGTTTTCCAAAAAATACTTGTTCGGATTTTATCAAAAATGTTGAAGGAATATTTTTCTTAATATGTACAACATGAAAAAAAAATTCTACCATTATTACCATTATTTAATTTTAATATTCCTTTATACTTTTTCGAGATTATATTGAAATAAAATTATTTTAAAAATATTTAAATATTGTTTTTCAAAATGGATGGAATATTTTCCCCAAAAATGTTTTAAATTATTTTTAAATAATCCTTTTTATGTATCTACTATTTTTTTCGAAGATAAATATTTTAAAAAGATTTTGGGTATTTTTAGTATTTAAAAGTGCTTTTTTTAAATTAGAAGGTTATTTTCTTCCAATTTTTTTAATTGGAATTTAATGGTATTCCCATTCATCAATTTAATCCACCCTTATTTTTACTTATTTATCAATAGGGATATTTGGTAATTTTATCTTCCTCATTAATTCAATGGATTGATTAAAACTGTTTCAAATATTTTATTATGGAATATATTTATTTCCCACAGATTAATCATATTTCAATGATATTGTTATGGAACTATTTTATTTTCTATATATTAACCATTTTTCAACGATATTGTTATGTAAACCATTTATTTTCAATAGGATAACCATTTTTATAGTGTTTTTATGGAACCCATTTATTTCGATGAGTTAATCATGTTTCAAATAGATTTAAATGAATAAAAATTTCATTTACATGGGTTGATCAAGTTATAAAAGGAATAATTATTATTTATATTAGTTTTATGAATAAATGAATATGTACATTATTAATTTTGTGGTTCTTGGAAATTATAAATGACGGATATTCCCAGATTTTATTAGGTAAGCCCATTATCGCTCATATGTTGGGTGCACCTAGTGAGATCAATATTTTTTTACTGATGGGTGCACCAAGATAGAGCTCCAATATATTGGGTAATGATTATTATTTTTATATAATTATTATACTGTATGGTTATTCCATTTGTAATGGTTCTGTAAGTGTTCTATGAAGTTGATGTTCCATGATACCAATATGTTTTATATATGCTTTCTATGAGATTATATTGAATCCTTTGATAAATATTAATATCACGTGGATCATGAATATTAATTCTATTGTATATTTCTTTTTTTAAGTAATAATTCTAGGTTTCATGATTTGTGATTTAGTTATTGATGACTATGTGTTCTTTTATGATTCAATAATTCACTTTGAGTATGTCGTCATACCCCTATGCATTTCGAATGATCATTGCTGGAATTCAATTGTTAATGCTAATGTTTACCCTTACTATGAATTTTTTCTAACCCTTATTATGTTCCCATTTCCCCAAGTTATCATGAAATTATATTTATTGAATTATTTATAAATGGGAATTTATATGTATGGTCATGATTACCTAATTAGAAATAATAAACTCTAGGTTAAGTGGGAGAACTACTCATTTAATGACATTGTTATTGTTTATATAGGACTTCATCCTAACTATATAAAACTCTTAACCCAAAAGGTCCTTTAGAATGTCAGTGATCTAATTAAAACATTTGGTTTTGTAAGGTTTGATGGAAAAAAATTGGGACAAAATTATCAGTATCAAAGACAAAAATTTAAATTATATGATTTCAACACTAGATCTAGGAGTGTAGGATCTGTGATGTTATAGTTGGTAGTAGAAGAAGTTTTTTGATAACTATGGATATTAGGATGTTATAATGTGAGGTTATATTAAAATTAATGGATACCATCATAGCTATAGAAGAATAATGATGATAATGAGGTGAAAGTATTAGACACCCCTTTTATGTTTTGAAGTGATGATATCTTAATGTAATTAATAAAACATTAAGAGATATTTTTTTAGCTTGAGTTACATGTAATGATTTGGATTAATGTGAATTATTCAATTAAATATTTTGGAAATAAAATTTATGATATTTATAACCTTTTGGTTTTATATTATCTTGGATATTGATGTAATTATGGGAACCCAAGTTTTATCGTACAGATAACCATAGGTTTAAAAATTTATTTAGTGAATAAGTGTTTAATGTTACTTCAAAAAATCAATAAATTATGGACTTGAAAGATGAAAGGCAGGAGATATAATTTCAGATTAAAACATTCTTTAATTTTTTAATTTTTTGTAATTATTTAGTTTGAACATTGGGTATTACTATTGAATTTTCGAGATTAATGTATTATTTCATCATATGAAGGTTTAATCAATTTGAGAATTATCGTACCATGTGCTAAGAGTTTCAGTTTTAGTTAATTTTTAGAGATAGTTGGAATATATTCATATCCCATTTATAGTTAAATGATAATTTAAAATTTTATTTTTAGTGCATCATGCATGACAAATTCATCTTGAATACTCATCATTTCGAGAAAAAGAATTTTTTATGGAAATTGGTTAAAGGATTAAATTATACATATCATATGTGGATATTTCACTACGTTTTCAGTATATATGGTGAAATAATTGACCAAATATAAGATAACCATCTTTAAAAAAAACATTTATCCTATTACATTCATATCCAATTAATCGGATTGATTATTATGTAATGACTCCGACCTTAGTTTCGCAGAGACGGTGTCTTACTTAATTACATTAGAATAGAAAAAATGATATAAATTATAATAGAACGACTAGATTTGTAGTTTTATAAAACTATATACATAAAAGATACCATTTTTAACATTGTAAAAAAATAAAACATAACAAAAATCTCTCAACATCCTTGAAACTCATTCAGAGGATTCATCTTCATAACCTATGAAAATGAAACAAAATACGAGTGATCTCAAATGATTAATAAATTTTAAGTCTAATAGTACCTATCATGAATCCATAAATATAACCAATATGTTATAGATAATAACTTAACACACATTCCACTTAAATTAATGGATAAAACATAATCAATATGTAAGGTAAATAACCAAAAATAGAAGTCATTTATTCTATAAACAGAGAATGAAATACATCCTCAGATAATATCATTTTAAAAATAACATGGATTATAATATATGAATTTTGAATAAAGTAAATGATTAATTATTGGATGTTTGTTTTCCCAAACACATGATATATTTACAGTCACGATCTTTCACAAGATGGTTTAAAACACACTAGGTGAAAACCCATCAGATTTGGCCAACTGATTAGTCTCATGAGACTATCAATGAATCGGGTGGCTTCAATTATCCTATTACTAAATTTTTTATTTAATTTAAAAATAATTAATAATATATTAAAAAATATATTAAATTCATAAACAATTTTCCTTTTCAAATATATATATTGACTAAATGATACAGATTTTTCAGTATTTTCCTCAGTTAATGAAATAAAATTCATTGTATACAACACATATAAAAATGGAATAAGGTTCAGTAAATAATCAGACCCATCACACATGATAATGGATATTTATTAAATGTTAATATCTAAAGAAATTTCATTACAAGAAATTGTTTGTTTCGAGAGAATGTTATCAATCACAAAAGAAAGTGAGATTGCACAATAGATTTTACCACTTCGTAATTTTAAATTCAACTCAACTTTGTTGAAATAATTAAAGTAAAAACATAAAATACCATGAATCATGAATTAATCATGATATTATATATAAAATGGGCTATATATACACCACATAATAGTTAATTGGTAAATAAAAACAAATAAGGCTCATTGGAATGTAATTTGAGATAAAACCACTTACCTCATGTTTCCTTTTGGGTGAACATGCTTCAACATCCTGTATAGTGGTTTTAAACATTATATTATCTTAATATATAATCATATCACTATTTATGATATCATATATGATACTTTTATAACATATCATCACCTATTCATTAATAGTATGTTATTATTTTCTTTTTTCAGGTGTTAATTTCATGTTTATCTTATTTGTGCATTATTATGAATATTATACTTATTGATCACATTATATATTTTTATAAAATAATATATATAAATAATAAAATAATTATCATATTTATAAATAAATTATACCTCTAATAACAATCATTAAGGATGGTTATCAAAAATTAAGTATGTTATGAGCATAAAGACAGTAGGTTGTACGTATGCATGAGTAACATTTCCATTTTTCAATTATCATTATTGAAAAAAGATAATTAATATGTTATATTTAATTAATGATAATAATATCACATATTCCATATTATATACTTATATATATCATCTATGTGATGTGGTGATGAAAAGTGAGTCACATCGCTTCATGAAGGTGCTAGTCCACAAATACACGAACGATGTTATCATCTATAAATGTGTGAAAAGGAATGAAATAAAATTATATATATAATCATTAAATAATAATATTTATATCATTAATATCAATATTATTTCATTTATATCATATATTATCAGTTAATTTATATTTATCTGCTTCCATGTGAAGTGTTAGTGAAATACGAATCACATCGCTTCGTGAGGAAGTAATCTGCCGTACACACAAGTGACCACATCATATCTCATATAGATTAAAATATAACAATAAATATATGATATATATAATATATAGGTATATATATGTTATAAATATCATATATATTCTTTAGATACATCGTCATACTCCACCATGAGAGGTGGAAATGGAAGAACAAACACATTAGTTCGTGAAACGGTAATCGACTTTACACATAAACGATTGTTTCATAAACCATTTGATGGAATTGAATTGAAAAAACCATGTTATTAAAATGAAATAATTTGTTCAATATAATATATTATATGAAACATTGAGCTTAAATGAACAACTAAATATTATTTTTTAAATGTTATCATTATAACGTAACGGTTAGAATAAAGGGTATAAAGAGGATTAACTGGATTATGAAAAATGGTTTACACATGTATATGTATATTAATAAAAGATATATTTAATATATTTAATATAATTTATAAAATTAATCTGATTTTTTTCAATAATTGATATAAAAAAAATCCACTTTTACATATAAGATGTTTTATTTTTTGAAAAGGTAGCTTTGTCACCTTTTGATGGTGAATTTATTGTTAATGTAAATATTGACAAATTTATAAATTTTATATGAAAAAAGAATCTTAATTTCTGAAGGTATAATTTGAAAATTTTATTAGGATGAATATTTGGTACTTTTATGATAATTTTCATTTTTTAATGAATAGTGAAAAATACTACATTTTAATTGAAATTAGACTTCTTATTAGAACAATTTATAATGATAAATTATATTATATATTAATATTAATGTAAAATTAATTAATTATACATCTATTAATCCAATTAATGTCATTTGAATTTTTTATAATGAATTTGGATATAAAAACGTTTCAAACTTTTGAACATTTTTACTTTAAAAACCCCCTTTCACGCCCTGTCTATGGGATTATTTATAAATTAATTTTAGCCACTAATTAATTTTAATTTCAAAAAAATGATTCCATTTTTAGAATCATATGTTAAAAATTTATTAAGTAGGCATCTTTTAGTTTTTGACAATATGAATAATAATCTTAGTAATTTTAATTACCACAATTAGGGGTTGATCGAGTAATTAAGGGTAAAAATAATATTATAAAATACCCCTAAACTTTCCCAAATTTTATTTGATGAGTATTTTCATCCATAATAATTAAAGTATCCATTTTATTACCATTTATGGCAAATTTTATGAGAATATAACATTTATAATATTTTTTCTATGAAATACCAATCATTTTATACTTTTGTTTTAATGAGTTAAATATTTTTAAAATGGGATAAACTAGAGGATATATTAGTCTGAAAATATTCTTTTGAATGAGAAAATATTTATATTCATCATGATCATTTATTTTTAAATTTTATGTAAGAATTAATTACCTTAATGTCTTACACAATGATGATATAGTAATTTTTAATTAATATAAACATCAAATAAATGATATTAAAAATTTCTAAATAAATATAATTTGAGATAATTAATGTCATAAAAAAAATTTATAAATGATATTTACATGTTATAGAAGTATTAAAAGTGTTTTTTGAAGATATATTTTTTTATTTATATTTCTAATAGTCTATGTAATGAATAAAATCAAAATATAAATTATTGATATTTTAAAAGAAATAACATTTTCTTAAATGATAAAAAATTAATTTAAATATTAAATTCAAAAAAATTATTTTAATTATTTTTAAAATGTCATAAATGATCCATTTATAGGAATTTTGGTATTTTATTGTAACTAAATTAACCCTGAAAATAAAAATCCATGTTGTCACGGTAAGAATTAAATGGGATAAAAGGTTTAAAACCAAAAGATATGTGTATAAACGTGAACAAAAATTTTGAAAAAAATATCATACGAATAATATTTTATCCTTATCACCTGAGGCTAAAATTTGAGTTAATTAGTGGATACTTGTCCATGAAAGTAACATAGATATTATTTAAAACAATGATAGTTACAAAATGTTACTCTCTTTTGTATTTAATTTCTTCTATGTGTGAACATAGGAAAAAATCATGATATGGATGAACCTAAATCTATATTTTTAATTTAATTAAATTATTTTCATATAATTTTTTTTTCAGTTTTTTTAAATTATATAATTACAATTTTTTTCAAATACTAATATTGTATTTAATTTTTTAATAAAAAAGAAAATTAAGGATTTTAAAAATATTAATTTTAATATAATTTGAATGATAAAATGTGTGAAAATAATTTCATAGATCTATATGATATATTAGAGTTCTTTTAAAGAATTATATTTTAAGTACCACTTTTTTATGATGTATTCAAAGTCAAATTAAATTAATAGTTTCAAAATTAACAATAATGATATTTTATTGAATTACTATTTTATTTAATTATTTTAAAAAATAAAAATATTTTTTAAACACAAATAGGATAATATATGGTCTAAAATTTCATCCCATATTAATTTATAATCAATTTATAATCTTTTTTTCTATTGAGTAGTATTATTATATTTTAATATTTTGAGAGTTTCCCAAAGCGCCCCTCGCCTCAATCATAAAAGGGAACCTCCACCCTTACATCTTAACACCACATTGAGCCTTATAGTAAGAAAAAAACCCACCTGTTTATCTTTTAAAAATATTTACCGATGTTCTGGAGGACCTTATCTTCTAAAAAGACCACCACAGATCCCCTAACAAGAGATACAATGGAAGTTCACCGATGAAGATGTAATCATTTTTACCAACACATTGATGTTTATTTCATATTATACTTCCTATTAATGCGTTTTTTCTCAATAATAATAATAACTCAAGTATCATATAAATAATTAGATGTTATTATTATTATGATACAACCATATTACAACTTTTATCCATCATATGAAAAATGAATGTACTGTGCATACATATGTACGACTTACCATCTCCATATTGTGGCGTAATTTGGTTTCTTCACCATTTAACTACTATTGATATAATTATTAAAATAATAGTTATATATAATAACTATTAAATGATTTTTTTTTAAAATTAACATACTATACACTTCCGTACACTATCATCAATATAGATATGACATCATCACTCGTGTGTATATACGACTTACCATCTCCACGATACGATGTGATTCATTTTCCATGATCACCGTTAAAGAATGATTATAAAAATAAATATAATAAATAAATATGATATATATGGCCTTAATTTAATTCTGGATATGAAAGAAATATATCTTATGGACATAAACCAAGACATATATGACAAAACATGAATAGGAAAATAAAGTAGTTAAAACCTGAAACAAGGGTAAGAATGAAATATTATTAACAAAAAAAGAGATAAGATCATATAATCAGATCATATATGATATAATAAATATGGATATGATTATATTATAAATTAATAACATGATTTAAACCATTATACAAGAGTTTAAAGAACGTTCAAAAAAATGAAAGTGCATGGTAAATGATTTTTGTCTCACATGTATGTTCGTGGGATACATGCCTTATTCAACATTTATTTCTTTTCCATGGTCAATATACTACCCATTTAATATAATATCATGAATATCCATATATTAATGTTATTTAAAGTTTAATTTTTATGATAATGTGAATTAGATTCAATTTATTAGAAAGTGGTAAGTGTTTATTTCATAAACTCATCAAAATTCATGATTGTTTATGTTTATGTATCTGATGGGGAATATTTCTATTCGACGATTAGGTTTTCCCAAAAAATTCAAAAGTTTTTTATATTATCCTAAAATTAGTTAAATTCATTTATACCCATGTTTTACTTTTAAAAAAATTTCTTTGATGTAATTTTTATGTTGTTCTCAAAATATTTCCCTTTTGGATTTTATTGAAAAAGTGAACGGAAAATTTATTTTAACATGTACGACATGAGTAGAATTTCCAGCCTTCATGACCACTAAAATGTTCTAAGTGATCTTATATTTTTTATGTGGGTTATTTTTATTGACATTTATTTTCTATTTTTTTAATATTTTGTGAATTTTAATGTGAAAAAAGATATTTTCCTCATAAGATGTTTTTAAATATATTTTTATTCATCAATTTCATCAAAACAAAAATGTAATTATGATACATTTGGGATATTTTATATCAATATCATCCTTATTATTTATATGGATGGTTTTTGAATTGTTTGACAATGGATATTCTATTTTGATACCATTTTCCTTATTATTCTGAATGGTTTATGGTCATGTATACTGATGGGGGAATGTATTCACATTTCATATGATATTTTTTCAATAAGAATATTTATGTTTATAATGTTTCACCATTTTCATGTGTGTAATGGATTGTACATAGTATGTGGTGGGTGGGACCGTCTATAGATCCTCGATGCATCGGTAGGTCTCTGGATAAAAACTAAACCGTGTTTTGACCGAGGTCTTACCCATTTGTGTATAATTCTTGGATGATTCCATGAGAATATGTTTTATATAGATAAAATTATGATTTCTATAATTATTAGATTATTTATGGTTATTACATGGAATTATTCAACTAATAGTATATTCGTTGTTATGTTTCATTATCCTGTAATTATTTATATGGTATTATTTGATCATCTTTTATTCCTACCATATTATGGTCATGTTCTAGATTAAATGGATTGTGTTTTAGTTAGTCGCCATGACAAAATTGATTATTCTCAATAATGATATATTTCATTGTATGTATACCCTTAATGATCATTTTCACTCACCCCTTTAATATGTTTTATTTTTCCCCCAGATGAAAAGAAGTTTTTTATGACTGATATGTAGTGTTAAGCTATGAGAATAATGGTGTTCTTAAAGTATTCAATTTATTGAATTGTATATTTTAAATTTTATTGTATGAATCAAGTATGTATCTAGTTTACCAAAAATAAAAAACTGATCGGTCCTTTAGGATTCAAATCTTGTATCTATACAAATGTAATAATGTAAGGCACCAACAAAAGGATACTAGAGTTGGGGTCATTATAGTTGGTAACATAATATTTTTAGTATAAACCTTGTGTGATAGATTTCAGAAAACATAGATTAAAAAATGAAACCCCATTAATGATTTTCGAAATATATTCAAATAAAATAATATTATGATTTAGAGATTATTTATAACTAAATTTTAAATTCATGCTATGTGAACCATCAGTTCTAATGTTATATATTCTATTTCATAATATTATGATCTAATCTAGTGTATACCATTTTTTATGAAATGAATCCTAGTATAAGGAATGGAAACTGTATCAAGTAATGTCAGGATTATCCACCAATGAATGATATTAAATATGGAATTGAAGTTATAGCAAGATCTAAACAAATTATAACTATGTTGCAACAGTTGACTTAGGTTATGATAATATCCTTTCCCATATCACTACAAAAAAGATGCCTTTAATAGTGCTAGAATTTATCATCACTAAAAAACAATGCTAAACGGTACCGTTTATCAGTGAAAAGAAAACACTAATAAAGGGTACCCACTATTAGAGCATTTTTATCACTTATAATGTTTAACCTTTATCAATACTTTCATTTAGCAATGATAAAAGGGACCTTTTATCAGAACATTATTTTAGTGTTGATTAAGTGTAGCCTTTATCGGTGCTTTATTTTTTCCATGGATAAAGGGTAGCCTTTATCAGCAATCTTTTAGCATTGATAATGGTCCAAAATAAAATGAAATAATTAAACAATAAAACTAATTCATTTAAACAGCTTTAATAACTTTTTAAATTATTGATGAAATTGAATAAATTGAATAAAGATATGTATAAATTAAAAAAAATCTAATAAATATTGTTAATTAAATAGATATATATTTAAAATGAATAAAATAAAATAATCAAACAAATAAAAATTAAAAACGTGTAAAATAAGTAAAATATTAAACATTTTATTAAGTAAATATTTATTGATAAAAATGAATAAATTTAATATACGCATATATAGATTATTAATATTAATAAATAGTATATATTAAATAAAGATATATAAAATGAGTAAATTTTAATAATTTAAAAAGAATAAAAAACGCATAAATTATAATAATTAAAAAAAATATAATAAATTAAAATAATTATTTAATTATTTATTAATTAAACAACTCTTAATAAAAATAAACATGTATAATATATATTAATTATATGTAGTAAAAATTAATTTATATTAGACATAAATATGTAGAAAATAAATGAAATGTAATAAATAAAAACATATTAATGCCTTATTCAACTTTAATATTATTTGATTTTTTAATTTAACATATATCAAATGTCGTGTGTTGCATTGATTTCACATACATATACATAATTAATTCATTTTTATAAACAATGCACATAAAAAATATTTACGCAATTAATGTGATCATATATAGATACATAAACACCTAGTATTTATATAATTTATTCAAATTTTAGTATATTTTTTAATTTAATTATAACATGATAAATTTAATATATTATTTTTTAGACAGTGAATTTTAAATATTTTATTTTTAAATTATTATAGTTAGGTATTATTTATTCAATTTTAATATTTTTTAATTTTTTTTGAATTTAATCATTTTCTATTATTTATTTATATATATTTATATACTATGTTTTGGTATTTTCAATATGAATTAATCTTTACTTAAATATATATATATATACATATTTTTTCAGTAATTTATATGTAATTAATAAAACTTATCCATTTTTACAACATTTTAAATGTGTACTCATTTTTAATTATTCGATTTGAGTCGTTTATAAAATGCATGTATTTAAGATTATTATTCATTAATAATGTTAAAAATTTATTTCTCAATAAATATTTATAAATAAATATATTTGTAAATGTATAATTATTATATTTATAACGTTATATATTTATACTTATTAAGAATATGTAAATAATATATTTTTTTAAATTGTTTATATAAATATAAATAAATAATTATATTAATTTTAAAAATTATAAAAGTATAATAAATTTATTTAACAAATGAATATAAAATATATACATGTACAAATGTTGAGGCAAAATCCCCATTTTATTTGAGAGAAAGAGGCTATATTACAAAGAAAAGAAGACACCATACAATGCAGGGACGTACTCGACGAGACTCAAACTCGAGACCTCACCGAGACCACAAGAGCATCTACCATAGAGCTGCAACATGGGGGATGTATATATATATTAAATATAAAAAATTATAAAAATATATATAATAATTTATATATATTTATAATTATTTATAACTAATTATAAATATATTTATAAATGTATATTTACTATATATAGAAAATTATATATTTATAATTATAAAGGAAAAGTATGATTTCTTTAAAAAGTATTAAGGTAGTTATAAACAAATATATATATATTTAAATAATTATAAAATTATAATTTAAATATATATAATTATATAAATCTAATTACTTTTTATTTATAAATATTATTATAAATAATTTATCAGCGCTATCAATTTTGCACAGATAAAAATGATCTTTATTAGTGATTTTTTCGAAGAACTAATTAAGGTATCTCTAATCTATTTTAATGAACCATAACCATGACTCATTGAGTCATGATTCTAAATCTCTTGTGGAACTCCCCTGCTGTCTATACTACTGCTACACATTCTCTTAGATGAATCAATGATATAATCCAAGTTATGTTATTTTCTCAATTTCTACTCTTATTGATTACTTGTTTTAGTTCCACGGTTTTCATTTTTTAAATGTTATAAACTATCAATAACCCTATATCTAATCTCTATCTATCTCTCTCACTTACCTATACCTAAAAAACACCACCCCTACTCTGTATACTTAAACCAGCTTCATATGAGATCCCTATGAACTGCATCTCCATCCGATATAGTAATTAATAGTTATTTTCATGATGTTTCCATTATTATTTCTTGTTATCCTTTATATATTATGGGTTTTAATTGTTCGAATCTTGTTTATAGAGAATGGAATGCACATGAAGTTGAAAAAATCATAACATTATAAAAAGAATTATGAATATGTGTGTGCCTATTGAGAAAATAAAATTCCTAAAATTTTGTAGAATGATAGGTGAAGATTTTACACTTAATTAATAATTGATTATTCATGTCTCATGGGTGATGTAGTTGAATTAATAAATGGGGTTTGTTTTTATATCATAAATGATATAATTTTATGTCGGTTCCTGTATAATTTCTTTCATTGGATTATTTTTTTAGATCATACAAAATTTGAATATAAATAAGAATATAATCTCACATTATGAATATATTATTGAACAATGGGTTCATGATATACCACATAAAATAATTATTAAAGGTATCAATATAAACATGTGTGAAATATTAGAAAATTTAGTGCTAAATAACACCATTATATTATATTTACTATTGTGGCAATTTTTAACATAAATGAATTGATAAATTTGTGTTGGTTAAATGGAAAAGTGTTTCATAGGATTACTTTATGTTTGGTGGTATATTGTGAAGGAAAGTGAATTATATTTTTTAAATTTAATATATTAGAATCCATAATTAAAATTTCATTTAGGTTATTTTTTAAAATTAGTAGGTTTAAAGTATATGTCAGATAATCATATTTCTTAAAAATATTACGTGCTAGGTTTTAATTATGTTATATTTGAGAAAACATGGGTTATAAATAATCTTGATCAATTATTATATTTTACACATGGTATAATAGAAATAATTAAGTGATTATCATGTTTTATTATTCAATTATGGAATTTGATGTTTACGATACAAGAATAGTTATTGTTTTTATATATGTATTTGATTTTTTATTTTTTAAATGAAATGGTTCATCATATATGTATATATATGGATAAGATATGTATATTATTAAAATTATTTTAATATAATAAGACCAAAATATTAGTTTAATAATATATATATATATACTGTAAAATGAACCAATACACATTTATAAATAATTTTTTTCTAGAGATTATAATTTTTTGAAATGGAAAAATTATGAGATTGTTATTTAGTTTTTCTTTATTTTTATCTTTTCAAACTTTGATTACTAATTTTTTATCTATTTTTTTGTTCACATCTTTAATAATTTGTTCTCCAGATTAATCTTTTCAAATATTATTATATTAAATTCAATATGTAACTTAACTTTTTATTTAAATTTTGATAAATATTTTCTTATAATATTTTCTTCGAATAAGAAATTGATATTATTTGAAATGATTTTTAATATACCAGTCAGTGTATGATTACAATATTTTTCTACAAGAAATACATGTTTAGATGTGATTTTTTTATCATATATTAGAATATGAAGGGTATTATATTAGGTATATGTATGGTATGACAGAATGTGAGTTACTATAGATATATTAGTGATTTATTGAGGGTTTAGTTGAGGGTGATATGAAATTTCTCTTATGTTTTGTTCTTCATTAATGTTTTTTCAGATGTTAGTTTTAACTAATGTATCTTTTAACCCATTTTATGGTTCTTTCCAAAGGGAACTAATTATGTCAAGACAAACCAATATTTCAAATGCACTTCCTAAATAAATGGCCATGTTATACCAATTTCATGATTTGGATGACATAAGTTCATGTGATGGTTACTTGTGAGGGATAGTCTAGGATAATAGGGGTCTAAGGTCAAATCTCATGGTATTTGTGATATGGTTATTCCTAGAGGGAGATTAATAATTTTTTCTCCTCCAATGATTCAAATGTTAATCTCTTGTTAGTGAAATGATTTGAATGTCAGGGAATAAAAATTATATAAACTTTTGGTATTATTATTATAATTCCCTGAAATTAAATGAAGTATGAACATTTGATCATCAAGGTGTCCAAGTTAGTACACAATGAGTTGACTTACATGTGTATTTGTAGTGTTAATTTATTGAAAATATACTAAAATATATGCATTTTTATATATTTTGGGGGCCTTGTTAGTATTCAGTTTAATATTTTTCCACTCACACCCTACACATAATCCTAAGTGGATATAAAGAACATTTATTTAAGATATAGGTGAAGGAAAAGTACTAATAACATAGATTAGAGTCGATGTGGCTCAGTAGGGATGAGTTGATTTCACATGGTAGTGTCAGATACCTTTTAACATTTTGAGATGAGATTTGAAATAGAAAACAAAGATGTGGTAATTTAAAAAGTTTTAAGGAGACAATTTTCATCCTCACTAGCTTCAAATCAAGAACAATTATAATTTCATTTTGTTTCTTGAGACTCATCCCCCATATATTAGTTGTTTATTGAACTGCTATAATCATTTTTCATAAAAAATGATGACTAATACCCATTATGGGATGAAAAAATTTCAAAGTAGTTCAATAAACATAGGTTCAGATAGAGTTAAATATTATAAATATGGAGTTAAATTTAATTACCAATATCCTTCAAAATGGATGCATGCTAATAATTATTAAAAATAGTATGAAGATAGAGTTAAAGAGTTCATCAATTTTTCAATAGGTCATGCATTATACCCTTCTAAAAACCTTTCCATTTGTTTATGTTTTTATTAAATACAAATTAAATGTTTGAATAATCTTTTAGAAAATGTATTCTACACATTTTGATGTAACCATACCTATGGAAGAACATACTCTTGATGATGAAACAATATAATTATTAGGGGAACAACAACATGTTGATAAAAAAAAGAAATAATGATGCAACATCAGATTGTTGAATAAAATTATCAATGCAAGAAGTAAGGTTATAAAATTTGTGGTTGGTTAGAATCAACTAAGATAACCTATTAACCCCAACAAGTTAATATTCAATAGTTATCTTGGGGGTCACAATGAGGATTTATATTCCAATTGATACTGATTCATAGAGCCAAAACCAGCCTATAATGATGGAAATCCTTTAGAAAGATATAATGAAAATGTTATGATACACCTTCTAAATTTTACCAAAAAATTATGTAATGAAATAATAATTTAATTTTAATTATCCCATGAAGAGTTAGTTTATTTTAAAATATTTCCCTATTATGTTTTTCTTAATGGCCTCTAGAAAACCCATAGAGTCATTAGGACTCCTCTTATGATGTAACATCTTAGATATGTTTAGGGTTATGTAGAGCCCCACCCACAAGTTATTTATGTACACATTATAAATCCAGAAATATTGACTTCATACATCAGTAATCACAGTGAGAAATCATTTAGGCTCGTTATAGTTCATAATATATTATTTGACATTATTTATTTTATTTAACTTGATTCAAAATTGTAATGTTATGAAATTGAAAAATAGTTTTAGAAATAAAGAACATGCCTCAAAACCAATATAGACTTATCATAAACTAAAGATGGGGTACACTTCATTAGATAAGAAATTAGTATTTATTTTAAATACATAATTAATTTTTAATTTTGTTATATGAAAAAAATATGTTCTTTTGTTTATATACAGATTGATGAATCAAAATATGAAGCCACTTCCGTCGTACACCATTTTCTATAGAAGGAGGCTCGTGTAAATAAAAACGGTAAACTAGTTGATGAAAACACCAAAACATTATGATAAATAAGTTTAATAATGAAAAAATTGTAAATTTTTGTGATTTGTAATAGAATTGCATAAAAATATATGTTTATGTTCATATTTTTTTATATGGTTTATATACAATAATCAACACTGACCATAAAAGAAGAAAAGGAACATTCAGTAGGTTTGATGTGACCTAAACAATATGGTCGTGTTAGAGGATTATGGTTTGGAATCTCTACTCGAATAAATTTCATGAAGGTAAAACCACAACAAAATACATATAATACAAATAGACTCACTGTAAGATTTTTTCCATTTGGTTTGGTTTGGAAGACCGATGTTGCAGAAAGGATCAAAGAGAACTGGCTGGGGGACAGTGATCCACACATGAACTAAATGATCCCACTATATTTTAGTATAGTTAATACCACCAACCCCATAACTTTCATGAGGTAATTAATTTTTTCATTAATATTTACCCTAAATTTGAATAAAAAAACATCTAATATCATTATATTACTTAAATTTTATAGGGTATAGTTTTATGTGATTTTTTTCCTTAAATACCCACACACCAACATTTTTTAATGGGTACAATATATAATATTATGGGAGAAAATCTACACCATAAATTCCACCCAAAATATCACATGATAGTGGGTATTGATCATTGTCATGTGCCAACTGCTATGTTTCAGGTTTCAATTGATGATCCTGTTATTAAAATAGTCAATGATGTTATTGGAGCTTTCATAGAATGGTTGTATAATATTATAAAGGTACATGAGTTATGTAATTAAAAAAATCATATGAAAAAAATATAATAGTTGGCCAAAAAATATCTGAAGCGAGTTATGATATTTTATATGGATAAAGCATTGGGGAAATGAATGGTCAGATTAAGGAAATATAGTGAATTGACCATGAAATCAAAACATCCTTCTGAGAGTACCTTCTCCCCACCAGTTCTAGAGAATCATTTATTATCATTAAAAAATCATTGAGAGAATAAATTTAATGATTCAAATATGTCTCATATTCCATCTAAAAAATAAATATATGGAACATTAATTGGAAATATAATTGATCTCAAGACTATAAATTATATTCTCAAAAATAAATAGTTGGCCACCTCAGTTTTGATTATATTCATAAGGAATGTTTTCACAATACGTCTGTCAAAATAGTGAGCTAATATGGTTATTAATTTTAATAATTGTTCATATTTTTTAGGCATTTATACTAATCTTATATAAAATGAAAATCATGTGAAATAGGAATTGTATTTATTAATCACAGTATATATTATATGAAATAAATTACATTGGATAATAATGAAATTGGGAAGATAAGAGATGAGTCACTTGAACAGTTTGATAAAAACATATTAGATGATATACTTTTTTATGCATAAAATCAATCAATAAGTCTCAAAAATATAATCATATAAAATTTATTTTTATTTTTTCATTACTTATTAGATTTTGTTTATTAGTAAGCACTGGATACTAATCATAGTAAATCTTGGTACATCGAATATATATTTTTTATATCCATTTCATGGATATCCAACCAAAATACCACACATGATGTGTACTATGAATTATTAATACACCATAATCAGAATTTTGAAGATAAAATTAAAATTATATATTATAGTATGTGTTTTAACAAGAAATTTGTTATTATAGGGGTGTCACTAAATATAGGAAAAAACATTTCATGAAGTCTACGTCTGAAGGGGGAAATCCTGTGGATTACTTAAAATGGAAAAAAATTAGGGTATATACAAAAATATTTACTAATAAAACCATTTAAAAATAATTTACTTATTTTGGTCAATGTTTTTTGTGTTCAAAGAAAGATAATGGAATTGATATTAGATATTATGTTTCTAAAACTATGAGATAGATTATAAAGAATGAAAAGACCAGCATCCCCTAACAGGTAATTTTTAAAGTTAATTACAATTTCATTATTCAAATTTCATAATCATTTGTTATTCAATATTTTCTCAATTCTATCAAGATTGAAAATAAACTTTTACACAAAACAATAAGTATATTTGTTTTGAGACGAGTGGTTATACTACTAGTATTCAGAATATTTAAAAAAAAATTAGGTGATTACCCAATCTTTTTGTGATCCAGTGTTATATATAACCATAAAAATATATTTGGGGTGTGAATCATTAGTTTCAGAAATATTATATATTATTTTATATATATTTATCAAGCACAAGTATAGTGGGTGAAATAAATTTGTTTATAATCAGTGATATAAAAATAATAAAATTCTAATGAAATGGTGGATGTAGAGGCAAAGACAGAAGTTGAGAAAAGATGGAGGTAGAGTCAGAGAATGATGGGAAGGAAGAGGAAGAGTCAGAGACCAAGGAAGAGGAAGAGATGAAGTATTATATTTAAAATAATAAATTTGTTGGTAAATAGAGTATAATGATAATGATTCTAATATTGTGTTTCATAAAAATTGTTGAAAAGTTCACACAACTCTTTTCACATAAGATAAGATACATTTTGAAATTGTTTTAGGTGGCTTATCAATGAAATATTTTCACCACATGTTTAAGTGATTTTATACATGAATTTAAGTTGATTAATTTTTTTTCGGAAAAAAACATCCCATTTTTTTACAAACTGATTACCCTAGGCTAGAATTTCTATTTTCACATTTTATTTTCTATATAATATTACTATGTTTTTAAAGAAAACCCTCAATAAGGGAAAAATGAACAAAAACAAACAAATAGATGTATCTTAGTATCCCTGACTTATCTACACTACAAATAAAGGGTCTTAATATTAGAACTAGTAGTCACTTGGGAGTCATAAAACACAAATACAATCATATAACAAATATATAATCCAACATAAATGTTTTAATATAAATTTTAGTAATCAATAATTGAATCTAGTAGGTTTATGAGAGAACTATTGGAGGATAACTAACATTGACAGATTGTGGTCATTGAGGAGGGTTGGTGTGAAAGGCTGCATGACATAAAATAAAAACAAATATCCTTATGAATAAATCCCTGAAAAATAACACTTCAAATGAAATTATGAAGCACCAAAAATCCAAAAAGACTCCCCTATAAAAGAGAAGTTGGTAGCCTGACCCAAAACCTCTAAAAACAATGAGATACAAAATTCTATTGGCCGAATAATTAATTTTTAGAAAATAAAATATAGTGGTTTTACTTTGGTACTTTAGGGGGAAAACTAAAAAAGTATTGTGTGACATATAGGAATCATCCACACCATAATATGATACATGATGTGCCCAATATGACTCAAAGTGTCTGTTATCAGTTTAAAATTGACATTTTAATAATGAAAACATCCTCATAGAAAATGAGAAAAATCACTAATTTTGTATTGATGATTTAAGATAATGATTAATAATTCATTTTTTATATATAATAATTATTATCAGATAAAAACAAAAAATATGTGACCTATATGACTCAAAGTGCAGGTTTTTAGTTTAAAATGACATTTTAGTAAAAAAACCTAAGTGACTTACTCAAAACTGAGGAAAAAAATTCATATTTTTATGATACATTCTAAAGACAATCCATAATTTATTTATGACGAGTAGGAATCAAAGTTACCTCAATTCAATACATGGAGTGATTGGTATGAATCCAAGTGCATCTTTCAATTTAAAATTGACATCTATTTTCATAAAAAAACTAACATAATAAAAACTGAGAAAAAACATTCAGGTTTTTTTGGTTCTTTAAGAAATATATAAACAAATAAATTTTAACATTTTGGAATCAACAGTACCTCAATTTGATACATGATGTGCTTATTATGAATCAAAGTGTATGTTATGAGTTTAAAATTGACATTTTCATACAAAAAGTATCACTGACTAAGAACTAATAAAAACCAATATTATTATATTGATAATTTAGTAAAATGATTTATAATTTATTTATGAAATTTAGGAATTAGTCTCACATCAACCCCACATAAAATGTGACATATATGACTTAAAGTGTATGTTTCTAGTTTAAAATTAAATTTTAGTAAAGAACACACGAAACATTCTCAAATAAAAGGAAACATTTTCGAATTTTTTTTATACTTTTTAAAATTTCCCATAGTTCAGTTGGTATATTTATGATTTATCTACCCCTCAATACATTAAATGGTGTGACCCATATGACTCCAAGTGCATATTTTTATTCAAAATTCACATTTTGTTTTGTAAAAAAGACATCTGACATACTCAAAACTGAGAAACTTCATTTGCATTATTTTTGTAATTTAGTAAAATGATCAATAAATAATTTATGATGTATATGAATCATCCTCAAAACAATAGGTAACACTATCTGACTGTTATGACTCAACATGTCCGCTATTGGTTTAAAATCGACATTTTAGTACAAAAAAGTATCACTTATTGAAAAAAAGATAAAAAAACAATTAGATTTTATTGAAAATTTAGGAAAGTGATTCCCAAATCCTTTTTTAAGTATAGGAATAATCCTCATATAAAAACCACGTACGATGCGACCTATATGACTCAGAGTGTGTGTTTCTTGTTTAAAATTACATTTTAGAAAAAACACATGAGACATACTAGAAATAGAAAAAACATGATTGTTTTCATTCTTTTGGAAAAAATTCATAATTCATTTGGGATGTATAAGAATTATCCAAACCTGAATCTGATGCATGGTGTGACCGGTATGACTATAACTATATCGTTTCATTCAAAATTTGAATTAATTTTACTAAAAAAGATAACAGACATACTCAAAAATAAGAAAAAACATAAAGATTGTTTTGGTAATTTATGAAAATGATCAATTAGTAATTTTTTATGTGTAGGTATAATCATCACCTTAATCTAATATAGTATGTTTCTGATATGACTTAAAGTGTCCGTTATCAGATTAAAATTGATATTTTAATAAAAAAGTGTCACTTACAGAAATATTAGAAACATATCTCATATTGTCTTCATAATTTTGGGGAA
This sequence comes from Viscum album, assembly GCA_963277665.1. Lineage (NCBI taxonomy): Eukaryota > Viridiplantae > Streptophyta > Magnoliopsida > Santalales > Viscaceae > Viscum > Viscum album. The sequence continues at coordinate 1,324,601,546 of OY728160.1, forward strand.
TGATCTATAATTAATTTGTGAAATGTTGGAATTATTCTCTTTTTAATACCAAACATGATGTGGATTGTTTGTTTCAATGTGAATGTTTCAATATTAAAATGATATTTTATAAAAAAAATAGATCAGGAATACTAAAATCTAAGGAAATGCATTCATATTATTTTAATACTTTAGTAAAATGATCCATAAAACATTTGGGACAATTAAAAATTATCCTTATCTCAATATAATGGGCAATGTGACTGGTATGAATCTATGTGCGCCTTTTTATTCAAAATTCAGATTAATTTTAGTAAAAAAGACAACTGATATTCTCAAAACCACGAAATAACATTATTATTGTCTTATTATATTTGGGAAATTATCCATAAGTCATTTTTGACATGTATTCATCAGCCAAACCTCAATATGAAACTTTGTTTTCCCAGTACGACTCAAAGTGTCTGTTTTCATTTTAAAATTGACATTTTAATGAAAAAAGTACCACTCACTTAAAACTGATCGAAAGAACAATAATTTTATTTAATTTTTATAAAATTGATTGATATTTCATTTTTTAACTATTGTAATTAGTCTCATCTAAAACCTACAAAATATGAGACCTCTATGACTAAAAGTGTGTGTTTCTAGTTTAAAATGACATTTAGTACAAAAAAGTAGCATTATCAAAACCAAGGAAACAAATTCAAATTGTTTTTATAATTTAGGAAAATTATACATATGTAATTTGGTATTTTTAGGAATCATCCTCACCTTAATCTGATGCACTGTGTGGCCGGTATGACTCTAAGTGCATATTTTTATTCAAAATTGACATTAATTTTAGTGAAAAATGAAACTAACATACTCAAACTAATAAGAAGCATTAATATTGTTTTGGTACCATAATAAAATGATACATAAGTTATTTTTTATGTGTAATAATTATCCTCTAATTAATCAGATACACAATGTTCCTGATATAACTCAATTTATATGTAATCATTTTAAAATTTAAAATTTAATACAAAAAAATTACTCTCACTGAAAAATAAGAAAACATAATTGAATTGACATGAAAATTTAGGAAATTGATTCATAATTCGTTTTTATGTGTTGGAATCAGTCTCACATCAAACCCAAACATTATGTGACATGTATTACTCAAAGAGTTTTTTTCTAGTTTAAAATTACATTTTTGTAAAAAAAACTAATGGCGTAATAAAAAAATGAGTAAACAATTTCAGAATATTTTAATACTTTAAGAAAATTGTCCTTAAGTCATTTGGGATTTTTAGAAATAATCCAAACCTCAATCTGATTCATGGTGTAAATATTAAGACTCTAAGTGCATCTTTTCAATATATAAGTGTCATTTTAGTTTAAAACGCACATCTCATCACTAAAACTGGTTAAATGAGCCTATATTGTTTTCTCATCATTCTATCTTCTATTAATTAACTAATTTACTCATCATTTTTTTCTTATACTTATTTTTTTATTTTCATAGGTAAAATTCATGAAGATGAATAATTAATGGCATCTAACATGAAAAAATCAAATGCAACACAATCTGATACACAATGTTCCTTATATGACTCAATGTTTAGTTTAAAATTAAAACATTAAATTTAATTTATTTATTTATATTATTACTTACACAATATTGTTTTCTAATATAAGGGAATTCTGTTTCATCAGTAGGGGTGAATTTTTCTTTTATATAGGTGCATTCTTTTTATATATAAAATTGTCTTTTCTAATATTTGTGTTGGAAATTTTATTTCATCTAAATTAAATATTTTTATCAACTTTTAATAATTTTTTATTCTATTTAGGTTTCTATAGTGTTATATTACATCACAATGTAATATGCCATTTTTTGGGTGATGTAGTGTGGTAGAACATCACACTGCATTATTCCCCTTTATTTGTTCATTTAGAAAAGATGATAAATTATTCCTTTATCTGAAAATTTTATTGCAATGATAATGTAATGAATTATAAGTGAAATTACTAGAAATGTTACAGAATTCCTTTATTAGTGATAAATAAAAGTAATGATAAATGGTTTCTTTTTTCAGTGATATTAAAATAATTGATAAAAAATGTTTTATCAATACTTTTTTAGTGATGATAAATCACGTCTTTATCATTGTTTTTCTAGAAATGATAATATCATTGGACATTTAACCATGCTATGGAATTGAGTAATTATTTAGAGATAATAATGGCATATTATTTCATTGTAAATGGACTCTTTCGTAGTAGTGTATAGAGAATCCTTCTGATCCACAATCTGGTGTAACATTGTTTGACTGTTTTATGCATATGAAAACTCAATCATTCAATGAAACTATGAATACATTTGTAGTTTAGTTATGTATAATTTATTTAGAGAGGATATTTTTTCTCTTTCTCATATATTTAAAGGGAAAATAATTTCATGGAACTAATATTCTCTCAGGGGATACAGATCAATGGTTGTCATCGATTCAAAACACTAAGAACATATAAGAAATAACAATTATGGAAGAAAATTATTTTAAGGATATTTTCTTGGAAAAATATTTTCATTAGGAATAATGGGAAGATATAGTGAACAAGTATTTTAGTTTGGGGCATAAGGAGGATGAGAATGTTTCTATGTATGAAGTCATTTTTACAAAGTGAGAAAGTATTTTAAGGAACTTTTTAATATTTAATTTGGATATAAAAGCATTTCAAACTTTTGAACATTTCCAATATAAAAACCAGCTTTCACACCCTATATACGAAGTTAATTTTAAATTAATTTTATCGAATTATGTGTTTTGAACTTTGAAAATTAAATTTCATATTTATAATATGAAGTTACAAATTTATTAAATAGGTCCCATTTATTTTTGGACAATATGAATAGTAAACATAGTAATTTTTATTAACATAGCCAAGGGTAAATTATGTATTTAATAGTAAATATAATATTATAAATATTATAAAATGACCTTAAAACTGGATCAAAATTTTATTATATGAGTTTTTTGGTCAATAAGAATTTAATTACCAGTTATGTGACCATTTATATACATTAATATTAGAGTAAAACATTATAATATTTTATTCAATGAAAAGTCATAATTTTCATAATTTAGTTTTTAAAAAGTTAAATATATTTATTATAGAATTATTTTTGAGATATAATCTACTAAAAATAATATTTTGAAATAAAAAAATATTTATCTTTATTAGGGTGATTTATTTGTAATTTTTGGGGAAGAATTGATTACCTTAAAGTCTCGAACAATGACGATACAACAATTGTTTAATTAATGGAAATATCTAATAAATGATTTTGAAAAAAATATTAAAATAAATATAATTTGAGATAATTAATGTCATCCATGAATTTAATGGATGGAATTGGGATGTTACGAATGTATTAAAAGAGTTTGTTTGAATATAACATGTTTTATTGATATTTTTAATAATCAATTTAATAAATATTTTCAAAATAGACGTTAATGATATTTTAGAATAAATAATATTTTATAAAATTATATTAGATTCCTAAAAATATAAAACTAATCAAAATTTATTTAATAATATTTCAAATATCCTAAATTTTCCATTTATGGGCATTTTTCATTTTATAGTAACTATATTATCCCTCAAAGAGTAAAAATCAGTGTTTTCATGATAAGAGTTAATCGGGTTAAATAATGGTTAAAACCAAAATATAAGGGTATAACCATGACCTCAACCTATCCAAAAATTATTTGATGAATAATATACATCCCTTATCACATGATTCTAAAATTCTATTTTTTAATGGAAACTTTTCTATGAAAAAAATTAAATATAATACAAAATCAATGATGGTTACAAAATTTCCTTCTCTTTAAAATTAATATCTTTTATGTGTCCACATAATAAAAAAATCTAGATATAACAGAAAATAAATTTATATTTTATTATTAATGATATTATTTTCATTATAGATTTTTTCTAAAGTATATAAATACCATAATTGTTTGGGAAATACTAATATAATTTTTATTTCTTTAATAAAAAATAAAATAAATTATATTAAGAATATTAATTATGATGTAATTTATAAGGACCAAACCTTAAAAATTTCATAATATTGAGTTTTATTAAAGAATTCACATTGAAGATATATTCAGGTTTAGAAGTTCTGAATAATTTGGGAAAAACTATTATACAAAAAAAACATGGAATTACAAAGTGGAAACTTCCAACAGTATCCATTTCATTCATAATACACAAAATATTAAAAATAAACATTTTTTCAATTCACTTTTAATCATCATAACTTTTAATTGATCGCATAATTGATTATATTCTCACTTAAATCATCTAAAAAATATTTAAAAACATTCAATGAGCACAAAATGCTCAGTAAGGGATACTCGAAGAAGGAAAATTGTTAGCCTTGAGAAAACATGTAAACTTTGAATACTTTATCATAAATTAATACTTTTCACCTTTAAGAAGTAGTGAATAATATTCACTAAAAATAATCTCATTTATTACATCTTTTGTAATAATTTTTTTTCATAAAACCCATAGAAATTACAAATAACATATAACGGTAACTTGGGAAATAATTGTACATAAATGGAATAACCATACGGTCAACTTCTATACATATCACTAAATAGAATAATTATACTACTGATATACATACTCAATGTATTGGAGGATAAAATGTAACCAAATGTCCTTGAATTATCCTGGAACCAACCATATTTGGTTTACCATGCAACCAACCATATTTTGTTTATAACATAACCACCCATAAAATTTCCAAGTACCATTAAATATTTATAATATATAAAATATTGAAACTGTCAACATTTCACTAAAAAAATTTATTTGTTGTCACAAACAATAATTTTAAGATATTCTAATAGTCAATCCGATTTCAAAACCATTTTCAATTCCAAAATACCTAAAAATTTAACAAGGGATTTCTATTTCATTTTTTAAAAACATTATGTCTTATTGGAGAAACCAAATATCAAATAATGGTAATGGTCGATGAGGATGTTGTTGTTGCCATATACAATAAAAAAACATTCCTTTTTTCATTTTTTTAAAGAACATCAAATAATAAGTATAAAAAGATTCCTTTTTAATGCCTCATAATTAATAAAAAATCAAAGGGGTAGATTATATACCTTATAAAATAAGGTGGCGTATAACATCAATATACGCCTCAATGAAAGGAGATTGAGACGAAGTACCTTACATGAAGTTTGATTGTTCATGATTGTTTCTTATTATTCATGAATAATAAACATTGGATAATTTATAATTTCATGGGAACCTTTTTAATGTTAATTATTACATTAATTTCACTTATTTCAAATGTGATAGAAATTACTTAATTATTTATGTTCAAGTGAGACGTTTTATCATTATTTTGTACTTGAGTCGAAAATAAACTTGGTTAGATGTTAATAATCAATGTATCCATAAGTCCATCATCTAAAGAATAATATTCAAGTCATTATTATCATTTTTATTCATCAATTATACTTTAAAATCAAACCATTATTCATTGGTATGAAAAAATAACAACGTTATATTCAGGAAGATGGTAAGTCATACACACGCATGAGTAACATTTTATATTTTTCTTTGATCGACATAGAAAGAATTTACATATTATTTTAACATTAAATAATGGTAATATAATCATTAATATCATGTTAATAATTTAAATATAATTATATATACCATACAAGTGATATAATGAATAAAACTTAGTCACATCACTTCATGGAGGAGACAATTCACATGTTTTCATGAACGACGTTATAATTTTTATTCACATGGAACATAGAAATTTAAATAATATATTATTTTCTTATAATGATTAATATTTCATGAATATCACAAATTAAACATAACTCTATTTTTATGACCAGTCATAAGAGAAGGTTGGGGAAAATAAATTAGATCAATTTGTGGTGGTGATAGTTCACAGGTACACATGAACGATTAATTACTTTCAAATTTAATGGAACTGGAGATGGATTTAAGTGATGATATGAAAAAATAAATCTCATTATATTTATGATACTTTAGTTAGTATTTCATATTTGAAGAATAATATTTTATGGATCTGGAAGAAGAAATGAAATTGAAATACTTAAATAAAAACATTATATTTCCTTAGGATGAACACCTTTCATAACACCATAACACCTATAAAAAGGTTTTTATGACTAAAACAAGGATTATATAATATAGGGAGGGATTATAGGAAGTGTTTTTGTCCTATAATGTATGAATAAAAACGATTTGGAAGTGTGATTAATAAGGAGGAATGAGTTCCCTTTTATAGGAGAGGGGAGGGGCATTCTTTGAAATATCAAAATTATTAAATTAATATAAACTCATTTTCTATTTCAATATTTAGAAAGATTATTTATTTATAATATATGATTAATTTTGGTAAAATAATAATAATAAAATTAAAATTATACACATTTCGGATATTTTTAATCCTTATCTTTTTGTTTTAAACCCTTTTAACTCTTACAGATTTATCAAGTAATTTACTCTTTAAGGGGTATAATTATTACCAAATCATGCCAAAAGACCAATTCTAATGACATATTTAGACATATATAAAATATTTTTCTGAATAATATATTTTCAGAAATTTTATTTCATTTAATTAAATATTTTATATTTTAAAATTTTGAATTATGTCAATTTTGACAGCATTCATTACATGACCTTTTCAAATTATTATAAAAAACATATTTCGTCAAAAAATGTAAATTAAATCCATATTAACATGTTATATTCATCCATAATATTTGTTCATGGCATCAAAAATTTTATATATATATTTATTTCAATATTATTAATATCATTTATTTGATTATTTTTTTAATAAATCTATTACTGCATCATCATTGTTTCATAATTACATTTCATTATTTATTTCCTAAAAATTAAAAATAAATTCCCATTATATAGGTAGCCCTTTTTGTATTTGTAATTAATTTTCATAGTCAAATATATCACTCATATAATCCAATATTAAAATTATTATAGTTATGAGAGATATGATTATGACATCTTTATCTATACATTAAATAAAATGTTATACGTGTTATAATCACACTCAAATGGATTTAAAATTCCACCATTTTTCCCCACGTATTTTTTGTTCAATAATAACTAATAATATAATATTATTATAAATGTTAGGGTATTTTTATAATATTTATATTATTATTTTTACCTTTAATTACTTGATTAATCCTTAATTATGGTAGAAATAATAATTACTAAAGTAACTATTCATAATGTCCACAAACGAAACTATTTGCATAATTTGGACATTATGATTCAAAATATGGAATCCATTTTTCCTAATTTGAAACAAATAATAGAAAATATTTATTTATAAATTAATCCCATCGATGGAATGAGAAAATGAGTTTTTAAAGTAAAATGTCCAAAAGTACACAAAGTATATAAATATAATTTAAATTGGAAAAATAATCCAATGTAATAAATTTTATTAACCCATAAAAACATCATCTAATTAGACCTTAAAAACATTTAAAATAGTAATCTATTAATATTAATAAATTAGACAAAAAGGCCTTTTTGAATTAAAATGAAGTATTTTTGGTTTTTTATTAAAATATGAAAGTTATCATAAAAATACCAAATATTTATCCAAACTAAATTTTTATAACCCTCTAACCAAAAATAATATTATTTTTTCAACTAGAATACATAAAATATTCATAAACTATATTTTAAAATGATTCTCTATTTAAAGGATGAAAACTTGATTTCGTTGAAAAATACTTCTTATGTTCAAAAAATTTAATTTGTTCAAATATCATGTATAGAAAACATATAACATGAATTTTAAACATTAAATTGAAAATATAAAATATATATTTCATTAATAAATCCATCATGGGTGATTTAATTATTTTATAAACTCACTTAGTATCATTTAAATAGTCTTTAAGAAAATCATATCGTTTATATACAATTGGTTTTTATTTAAGTTCAAACATAATTTGGTAACCAATGAATCATTTTATAAACATGTGTAAATAATATTTTCATAATTTATGTAATCTGTTTCATTACAACCATTATATTGGTTATATGATAACTATAATATTAAATAATAAAATTATATTTTTTATTTAATCTAACTATGGAATATCATGTATGCTATGGAATATAGTGTTTAGTTCTAAAAACTAGGTATGTTACATTTTCCCTCATTTTTGAAATTATGTCCCCACAATTTTAATTTGGGGTTGGTAACTAATTTATGAATTTTCAAAATAACTTTATTGCAATCCAACATAAGAATAACGATTCACAAAACATCCACTTTAAATTATTGAAAGGAATGTATGATAGTTACTTGAGATAAAACAAACTAGGGTTCAATGTAAGAAAACATGGATCTAGAATAAAAATATAATTATCAGGTTTTTTTGGAGAATAATAGAAAGAAAATTTAATAAGAATTTAAAAATCACTAAGATATAAATTTTTGACGGGTTAAATTGTCTTTGACTTCGTAGTGGGAAACATAAATAGAAAAAATTTTGGTTTTAAGATCATTTTCATAATGTTATGGAATTAATTTAAGACTTCGAATAAGAACAGAAGGAAGAATAATAACATTTCAAGTAGGTTTTCATCCTTTATTCAATTTCCACTAGAAACTCATCCCTTTCTCCGAACAATGAGTTTTCAAGATGATTTTTTTCACACCTAAAACACTAGAATAAACTTCTATAGAATCAGATATTCCACATAAGATTAACTATCTATTCATCCTGTCTTGAAAAATTATCCAAAACAAATTAGGTTAGTATAATATTGGAAAATTCCCCCAAAACAATAAACAATTGTATAATGATAAATACATTTAATATCTAAAAATCAAAAGTAATACCTAAAGATGAGCATAGACTATTTGATAAATAATTGTCCTTAAAATTATTCAAAATAATACAAACTAATATTGAAACCCAAAAATTAAAAGGATTTGGTTACACACACTTCCGAGAAAAATTTTAACATTAGTCTTCAAATAACATCAATCACTCTTAATGTCTCATACCAAAAATATAATTTCAAAAATCATATATTTTCCAAGTGAGGTTAATCATTTCTATAAATAAACAAAATCACCATATGTTCACAATAAAAATATAGATTCTTCCAAAATAAAATTCAACCATTACTCCTTAAATAAAATTCCATAGTATTCCATGTTCCTTAGAAATAGCAGGTTCCTAAAATAGTGAACATCTTCTAAATAACATTTATCACTTAATTCCCAAAAAAATTTCTAATTCCAAGGATATCTTTTTGATAAAACAAATGTTCCTAAAATAAACTTATTCTTATTTGAACAAATCATTTAAAAAGAAAAAGGTGTACTTACTAGGGACTTCCCGTTGGTCAATGGAAGGTAGCACACCCTTTTATCCCTTCAGTTATAGGTTTGATTATCGTTCCCTTTCCATATATGACAGGTTGTCACCCATCCTGCAAATTGTCATTCTTTAAACTATATAATTATTATTACTTTCTCAAAATAGGATAAAATATAAAATAATAACCATAACAAATTTTCATTCGCAAGGATTATCTAATGCCTTTAATTTTTCATCTCAAAATGAAATGTCCCATAATTTTCTCAAAATAAAATATCACATAAAACCTAAAGGCATTTCATACATTTATTTGTATGTCCACACAAGAAAAGATAATTCTTACTTGAATAAATTTTCATATAAAAAACATTAGGGTTATACAGTCGAGAAAATGTATTCCAAAGTAATTCTATCATCAAAATATCATTAATAATTTTAAATAGTTCTTCTTCCATAGATCTATCATAGCTCTAAAAAACCATATATATAGACCTCTTAATCATTTAGAATTCATTATTTTCCCCAATCCAATGTTTTTTATCTTATTCAATAATAAATTTTTCCTAGAAACAAAAACATGAATCATGTTTTAGTATTCAATAATGTCAAAACATGAGTCAAGAAATAATCCATACCTTTCATATTTCTTTTTTAGTTTCCTCATCTTCTATTGGAATAAAATTTGATATTGCTAAATAAGTATTTGTATGATACTAATGATCCCATTCATGAAGCTTCCTTGTAGGATGGTTTGTTTTATAATGACCATACTCTCCAAATTTAAAATATTCAATTGTTAACTAAGAAAGAGCTTCTTTGCCTTTCCTAGAGTCAAATGAATGATTACATTTTTCCGTGGCTGGTCATCGCTTTGTGACCTCCATTACAACATATATAACACCTTATTTTACCTATAAATAATTTTCCTAGGTGGTTATTTCCACATCCTTGACACAAATGTTGATGAATATGTTTACCTTTATGATCATTATTACTTGAACTTCCTCATGGATTCATTTATCCAATATATGATTCCCCAGAAACATCAACAAGGTTCAATTGGCTAATCATTACTCCTGGTAGTTTGTTTAAAATAACCATGAGAGATCTAATTGAAGCTCACATTTCATTTGACTGGTTATTTAGAGAACCACCACATTTTTGATCCAATCCATGGTAAATTTGGTGTTTGATAGATCCTTCCATTTACTGAAACCAAAAATGTTTGTGTGGGGATATTAATAAAATCACCATATACTATGATATCTGGAAGATATCCACAAAGGGATATTTACTCATGTTATCTCAAAATCATTCAATTTATCTAAAAACAATAACTATTTCTATTATTCTAAAATTTTTGGTTATATATAACCTGTAAGTTATGCTTAAATATCATTATATCCTCTAAAGTTGTCAAAACCATCCTCTAATACCAACTATAAGACCCCAACCTTAAAATTTTCTTAATCATGAGTATTAGTCAAGAATTAAAAGTGAGGATAATTTATGGTTTATATTTTTAGATAATTAGACCATAAATATTACGCAACAAAACCATAGAAACACAAAGTGGACACTTCCAATAGTATATATTTATTTGATAAATTAAATCTTTTTAAAAGAACATGATTTCTTTTCATGTTTAATCATCATAACTTTTCCTTGATTCTATACTAGAATCTATTATCCCTTAAATAATGTGAAAAACATATAAAAACATGATATGATCACAAAAATATCAGTAAGTGATACACAAATAAGGAAAACTATTATCCTTTAGAAAACATGTAAACCACGACTAGTTTATCATAAAGTAATAATTTTCACCATTAATAAGTGGCGAATAATCTTCAATAAATATGAGAACATTTCTTACCATTTGTGTAATCAAAATATTACCAAAAAACCTTTATAAATCACATATAACACATAAAGGTGACTCAAGACATAATCATACTTAAATAGAATAACCATACAGCTGACTTCAATACATATCACTAAATGGAATAGCCATATGGCGGAGTTGTGTAACCAATGTATTGGAGGTTATAATGTGACCACCATTCATTGGTTTATGAAGGAACTAACCATATTTGGTTTATCACCAAACCAACCATCTTTGAGTTATCATTTAACCACCTATCAAATGTCCAAGTACCATTATATAATCACAACACATAAAATATTACAATTTTAAACATTTCACTCATAAAATTTCATTTTCAATTAGAGGAATTCATTTCAAGATATTGTAATAGTCAATACAGTTAAAAAAAATTTCAATACCAAAATACACAAAAAGGGAATAAGGTATTTCTTTTTCAATTAAAAAAAATTAAGGCTTATAGAGGAATATGAATATGAAATACCGGCTACGGTCAACAGAGAAGTCATTGTTTCCGCATACATTTAAAAAATTTGTTTTTTCCTTTTGTAAAGTAATTAAAATGTTTCAAATAAAAATAGTACTTATAAAAAACCATGGAATTAAATAAAATTAAAAGGTTTTGATTATACACCATATAAAATAAGGTGTCATATAATATCAAAATATGCTTCAATGAAAGGATATTGAGACAAAGTCCCTTACCTTAAGTTTGATTTGTCACGTATTTTCCTTGTTATTGCTAAATAATAATATTTGGTTAATTTATACTATATTTAGAACCTTTTTAATGATTATTATTCTCTTTATTTCACTTATTTAAAATTTTATAACAATTACATAATTATTTATGTTTATGTTAGACGTTTTTTTGATCTTCAGTATATAGGTCAAAAATGGACTTAGTACGATATGAATAGTCAACGTGGTCATAAGTTAATCATCTATAGAATAATACTCATGAAATTATTATCATTTTCATACACCAATTATACTTTAATATAAAATAATTAAGTATTATTATGAAAATTGAACAACTTTGTATTCATGGAGATAGTAAGCCATACATACGCATGACTAACATTTTCAAATTTTTATTGACCATTATAAAAATAAGGTAAGTATTATTTTACATTTATATATTTATCATAACATAATTAATATAATATTAATCATTTAAATATAGTTATATATATATCATATGTGTGATGTAATGAATACAAATGAGTCACATCGATTCATGGAGGTGATAGTTCACACGTACGCACAAACAACATTATCATTTTAAGGAACAATGAAAGTAAGAATGTAATTAATATTTTATTATATTATATTTATTAATATTATGTTAATATAACATATTAACCTTCAATCCTTTATTATAAAAAGTCATGAGAGATGGTTATGGAAAACGAATTATACTGGTTCGTAGAGGTGATAGTTCACACGTACACACCAATAATTAATTCCTTTCCCATTTAATAGAAGTGGAGATAGATTTAGGGGATGATATAAAAATAATAACATCTCATTATACTAATGATACTGGAGTTTTTATTTCATCTTGGAAGAATATTATTTGAAGAAAGTTGAAGAAGAAATAAAATAGAAATACCTAAACGAAAACATTTCCTTTCCTTCAAATGTGCACCTTTCTTAGAACCTTACAACCTTTAAAGAGGGCGTCCGGAATAAACTAAGGCTTCATGAATGTGTTTTGGGATTCTAGGAAAGTATTTTTTATGATATTTTCAGATCAAAAAGGTTTTCAAAGTTTGATTAATAGAGAGGAACGAGTGACCTTTTATAGGAGAGGGAAGGGAACTCTTGAAATTTTTAAAAGTATTAAATTAATATAAATTCATATTCGATTCAAAAATACTACCAAAATGATTTATTTAGAATATATGATTGTTTTATGTCGAATAATAATTATATAATTAAAATTATACATGTTTAAAATATTTTATAATCCTTATATTTTTGTTTTAACCCCTTTTAAATCTTACCATTTTATCATGTAATTTAAACTTTAGTGGTAAAAATAATTACCAAATCATGACAAAGTAAAAAACAATGAATCATTAATTAAATATTTAGACTTATATAAATTTTTTGCTAGAGTATTATATTTTTTATGAATTTTATATCATTTAATTAAATATTTTATATTTAAAAAAGATGAATTATATCAATTTTAACACTATTTATTATATAACGTTTTTAAAATAACATAAAAACTTAATTAATTAGAAGAAACTACATTTATTCAATCCTAACATGTCATAATAATCCATAAAACTAATATACTACATACAATATTAAAAATTATATTTGTTTTATTATCATTAATATCATTTATTTGATTCTTTCTTTAATAAATCTATTACTAAATAATCTTTATGACATAATTAAATTTAATTATTTAATTTCAAAAAATTATAAATAAATTTCCATTATATATATAATTTTTTATTATTATAATAACTATTAATAGTCAATTATATCACTCATATAACCCTATATTAAATTTTTTTTATTTATGAGAGACATTATTATGATATCATTCTATATACCTTAAATGAAATGTTATAAGTTTCATAATCGTGCCTAAGTGGATTCCAAAGGCCACAATTTTTTCCCAAGAATTGTGTTAGTATAAAATAACTCATAAAATATGATTAGGAAAAGTGTTAGGATATTTTTAAAATATTTATAAAATTAATTTAACCTTGAATTACCAGATTTACCCTTAACGGTGGTAATAAAATATAATTAATAAACTTACTATTAATAATTTTCAAAAAATAAAAGGGAACTATTTTCATAATTTTTACCCTTTAATTATAAATATGGAATCCATCTTTCCTAATTCAAAAAAATTAATTGGAATAAATTAAATAAAAATTAACCCTGTTGACACAATGATAAAATGTGTTTTTAAAGTAAAACATTCAAACATTCAAATAGTTTTATATCCAATTTAATTTTGGAAAATAATATAATGAAATAAATTTTATTAAAAGATAAAAAAATTCATATAATTATACCATTAAAACATAAAAAATTGATAATCTAGATATTTGAATAAATTAGATGAAAATATAGTTTTGAATGAAAATGCATAATTTTTCACTATTCATTACAATATGAAAGTTATCAAATTATTACAAAAAAAACTATCAATTTTCTTTATTCACCGATTGAAAATAATAAATATATTTTTTCAACTAGAACATATAAAAGTTTCAAAAACTATATTTTAAATGGGTTCACCATCAAAAGGAGGAAAACATGCATTTTTTAAAATAATTCTTTCATCCAAGAAATTGAATTTGATCTTATATCATGTTTAGAAAAAATATGAGATGAATTTTAAATATTAAATTGAATATATTAAATATATTTTTCATTAATAAAATAAATAATGATTGATTTTATAACTTTATGAACTCAATTTTTTCATTTGAATAGTTTTTCAGAAAAACACAATCTTTATATTCATTGGGTTTTTATTTAATTTCTAATTAATCTGGTAACCAATGTTCCATATATAAATATGAGTAGACCATATTTTCATAATTCATTTAATTATTTTTCATTCCCACCAATATAATGGACGAGTGATAAATATCATATTTAATAATAATATTATGTTTTTCATTTAAGCTAAATGTGGTGTATCATATATTCTATCGAACATAGTGTTTCCTTTTAAAAACACAAGATACTGTATAATTTGAATGTCTAATTGTGTGAAAAGAATTTTATAGATATATAGTATATATTATATAATTTTATAGTAATTATATCATAATTAATAGTTTTTTATGATGTATTTAAATTCAAATTAAATGAATAGTATCAAAATGTACAATAATGATATTTTATTGAATTAATATTTTATTTTTTTTAAATAATAAAATATTAAATAAACCACAAGGGGATAATATATGGTGTAAAATATCATCCCCTAATCATTTATCATCTATTTGTTTTTCTTTGGATCTAGAATATCCGTACTATATTTTAATATTTTGTGAGTTTCCAAAAAGTGCCCTTCACCTCAATTATAAAAGTACACCTACTCCCTCACTAACTCAAACCACATTGAGACCTCTAGATCAAGCATACCCTTTAAATGTATCTTCCGAACACCTTTTTACATGTTCTTGAGGTCCTTACCGTCCAAAAAGACAAAACCTAGAACCCATGACAGGATATCTAAAGGAAGTTCCTCGAAGAATTTGTAATCAATTTTACCAATGCGTTCATGTTAATTTATTCCTATAATCAATATTAATATATCATTTATGTAATAAAAAACATCTCAATTATATATATATATATATATTATTTTTATACCATCATATTCCATCTTTTATTCATCCTATAATGAATGAAATTACAACACATGCATACACACACATTACTATATCCACACGGTATGTAATTCTCGAATAACCATTTTACCTGGATGGTAATAATGATGATAATAATGTATAAACAATAACTATGAATTGATTTTTATTTGTTCAAATTAATATACCATAAATTTCATTAATCTTTCAACCATATATAAATGATATTATTGCTCGTGCGTACGTACGACTTACCGTATCCATGATGCAGTTTGATTCATTTTCAGGTTCAACATAAGAATAATGATTCTAAAAATGTATAAAATTTATAAATATGATATATATTACCTTAATATAATTATATATAAAATGTCACTACATCCTTATCACAAGAACTAGGACTTACATGACCAAACATGGATAAAAATGAAGTTAACACCCGAAACAAGGGTAAAAATGAAATATTATTAACAAAAGGGTTATAAGATGATATAATAGGATCATATATGATATCATAAATATGGATATATTACTGGTATAAATTAATAACATTATTTTTATAATTATACATGAGGTTAAACCATGTTCAACTAAAGGAAATCACAATGTAAGTGATTTTCATCTCACTTTTATTTATGTGGTATAAAGGCCTTATTCAACACATATTTATTTTGTGTTGTTTATTTAATGTACCATTAATATAATTGAATTAGTAACCCTATATTTATGGTATTTAATGTTTCATTTGAATTTATGGGGAATATGATTGAACTAAGTACAAAGTGGTTAGTGTTAATTTCATAATCACATCACTATTTAGGATTTTTTATATTGAAGTCTCCACTGGGGAATATTTATCTTCCATGTTTATGTATTTCATAGAAAATGGTTTTTATTATTATCCTAAATTTGGTTGACATCATTTTTACACATTTTATAATTTTAGTGTTTTTAATGAAATTAAAATTTCCTTCAAAAAATAATGCATGTTTGGATTTTATTGAAAATATGAAAGGAATATTTGTTATAATGGTTTTGGAATGAATAGAATTTCTGAACATCATGAACAATGAATTTTTTAAATGATATTACATGTTTTAAAAATTTCATTTTTAGTGAAATGTATTTTCCAAATGATATGTAAAATTATAGTGAATTTCAAAATAAAAATGATATATTCCTAAAATAATGGTTTTAAAGATATATTAATTCATCAATGATATCAAAAAATTAGCGAAATTATGATCCAATGGGGATATTTTTGTATTATTTTCATAATTATTATTTAATTTTCATTTTTTATGTTTAGTTTGAATTTGGATGGACTATTTTTATAAAATTATCTTTATTAATATTAATAGTTTATGGTTATGTTTATTGATTTGAGAATGTATTCACATTTTGTGTCCTAGATTTTCAATATGAATGTTTATGTTGACTATGATTCACCAATATCATGTGTGGAATTAATTGGACATAATAAGTGATGCAAAAGGCCTTCTATATCCTCTCGATGCATTAGTAGGTCTCTTGAGGAAAACTAAACCAGGTTTTGGATGAGTCATTGATAATACGTTTTAGACATCTAGAATTATTAATTCCATCATTATGATAATATTTATAGATATTCCCTGTGATTATTAAACTAGTATAATATATATGGTTATGTTTCATTCTCATGTGATTACTTATATGTCATTATTTTATTATCTTTTATGACTTCTATATTATGCTCATGTTTCTTGATTAAATGGAATGAATTTTAGTAAATTAAATTACCATAACCATTTAATCTTATTTATGAGAACTTTCACTATATATATTACATTACTGAGCATTTGAGATCACCTCTTTCTTATGTTTTATTTTCCCCCAGAAGCCAAAAGTTTATTATGACTTATATTCAAGGTTAATCTAAGTGGATAATATAATTCTAAAATAATTTAGTATGTTGTATTTTATCTTTTATAATATATTTTATGATTAAATTATTTTTCTTGTTTACAAAAAAGTACATAACAGTTCAGTCCATTAGGATTCAAAGCATGTATAAAGTCCTGTGTAATAAAGTAAGGCACTAGCTTTGGGCTACTAGGTTTGGGGTTCTTATAGTGGAGATGTTTTTTGATAATTAACTTATTATAAAAATGTTACATTATATGGAAGATACAAATTTTATTATATAATAATTGTTGAATAAAAATTTAAGGAGGTGGAGAAACAAGGAAAAGAAATATGCTCAATAAATAAAATTACCTCTTCTTTTTATATCATCCATCAGTTTACAAAGAAGACATACTCATTTGGATTTATTCCCAACCTAAGGCTTATTATATTTTTTGAGTGAATTTGGGATGTCATTTGAGTATGAATTGTCCACACCAAAGAGGTTTGAAGGTGTAAAGAAGATATGCAAGTGATTTCCCTTTTACAGTTGAGTAGGAGTGTAATTCTTATAAATACTCAAAAGTTTTCACTATTGGGTTGTCAATATTACCAAATGTGTCTTAAGAACTGAAAATTAATGGTTTTGAGGGGGGTATAGTATTTAATCACTACAAACATAAATTAATCACATCTTTTAAAAATATTGTTCGTTAACTTCTATGTTTCCTTATTTTTACCATATTCTTTTTTCCACTATGATAACCTATATTTTTAACCTAGGTAATTTATACATTAAACACAAAATAAAATTATTATTAGTAGATTTTTTAGAACCACTAATTTTAAATTAAATTATATTTATATATAATATAAATCATTTGTTTTTTTGTAAATTAATTTTAACACAAGTTCATGTAACATGTAAAAACACCACATTAACAATAATTACAATAAAATGGTTTTTTTACTATTTATGGGTCAATATTATTATTATAAAAGAAAAATTGGTCCAAGAATGGAAAATAGTTGATATTTACTAACATTTAAAATTATATTAGATTAATATAGTATTTTTTAGTAATCTTAAATCATAAAATAAAATATAATTTATAATCAAATAGCATTAATGTCAATGTTGATATTTTTCAATAAAATTGAATTTAAAACCATTGAGATAATAATGGAACTAGAATATATTAATTTAAAAAAATTTAATCATTATATATTCATCTAAAAAAATTTAATACAGTAATTCATTCAATTTACTTCAATTTTAATTTGTTTAGTATCATTTATTGAATTTAATTGTTAGAAAAATAACTACTGTATTGTTGTTTCTTAAGCATTTAATGTAATTATTTAAGAAAAATAAATTTTAAATAAATTATCATGATACAAAAACACATTTATCATTCATAAGTATATATATAATCTAACATATATTGTTTTTTACACTATCCAAAGGCTTTATAGATAATAAAAGTATGAAAGGTATCTTTTTTGTCTTTTTCTTTTACATAACTTATTATATGGGACATATTTACAAGGAAGTGGAAATTAATTCTTGTATTTTAGATAATTTTATAGCCACTATTAAAATAAATTAATTAAATAAATTTAATTTAATATTTTATGTCATTTTCACTCTTATCATTCCAGTTTATTCCCTAGTAAACCCATTTTACCTAATCCACAATAATTAATATTTACTATATTCACTAATCATTTTATTCAAAAACAATGCTGAACATATTATAAATTATAAATTATTATGATTCAAAATATGGAATACATTCTTAAAAATGTGATTAACTGAATTGGAAAATTTTAATTTAAAATTAATCCCATAGATGTTATGAGAATATAAGTTTTTAAAGATAAAATTTTCAAAAGTTTACAATGTTTTTATATCAGCATTCAATATGAAAATGAATCCAAGGAGATAAATTGTATTAAATGATATATAATTGAAAATATTTTATTTTAAAACCAATATAAAATTTAATTTAACATTATAAATAATTTAAGCGAAAACGTTGTTTTCAATTAAAAATCAATATTTTTCAATATTTATCAAAAAATTAAATATTTTAATAAAAATAAAAAAATATCACCCTAAGACAATTTCTATATTCCAATTTTAAATATTCATTGTATTTTTTTCAAATAAAGTTTCTAAATTTTTTAAAATTAATTCTAAATTAAGTACACAAAGTGTGGCTAAACCATGATTTGTTTAAACCCAATATTGTATGCATTAAAAGTTATTGACAAAATTAGATTTATTATAAAATAATTATTTTTACTTCACGGGGTGTAAAATTATCCCCACCTTAAATAATATGAACCTATCAGTTTAAAATTATTCCCTGGAATCAATTGCTTGAAATTTAAAAATACCATTGTTGAAAAACCAACATCGTTAAGGGGGTTAATAAAATATCTTCTTAATAAGAGAGGAAAGGGAAGTGAAAAGTTAATATTTAATAAAACATGATTAGGATTATATGTAGAATATAATTAGTGTGACATGATTATATGGAAACAGAAGAAAAGTGTAAATAATTATGTAGAGTGATTGAGGCTATTGATCATAAGAAAGTGAATAATCAATGGAATGTTAAGGGCATAAAAACCCATAAATATGTGATGATTTAAAAGACCATAAAATTTATTTGATATGAATCTAATAGGATCAAATTTATGATTAAATATACATTTCCCATGTTTTAGGTATTATTTTACCATATAAAGAAATATACTTACTTTATACATTTCTATTTTATAAGAACAATTTCATTTTTAGTTAGGATTTGATCAATTTATAATTCACAAATTACTCCCTAAAATAAATATATAGAAAATATTTTTTCTGCATGCATCACTAAAACTAAATTTTAATAGATCTTAGGATCCACAAAATAGTGAAAAGTCTTTCCTTTGATCAGTACTAATAACAAAATGGATCACACATGTTATCCTATATGCAAAAATCTTTATATGGTGAAGTTATAAATTAATTTACAAAACCTCATCCAATGTTCAACATAATCCATTTAATAAGTGGTTAAACTTATGATCCTTTCAAAATATTGTGATCAAAACCAATATAATTAAAGTAAATTAATTTCCAAAACATGAGGTGTCTCTTAATCATCACATACCAAACATGTGAATACGTTCATCATGAATTATATCAAAACATGGTAATAAATTATATTACCACAAAATCATATTGGGAACATTCATGTTTCTTTATTCCTTATATAAAACATAAATTATTTTATCCATTAATTAAAACAAATTCCTTTTCATTATCCATCAATGATAGTAAAGAACACTTTGTCAAAAAATCATTAATTTGTTCCAAGGTAATAAGTTTTATCTAATTTATATTATCCATATATGTTATCTATTTATTAACACAACATTACCTAAACATCAATAAAATATTAAGGTTTATATTTACATCAATCATGTGTTTTACACGAATTTAAAATTGTCATTGAATCACTTTTTTTATACTATTTGAAACATGATTTCAAATCCTTTATAAAATAGTCATACAATATAGTCCTCAAAAATTTCATAATTATTATGTCAAGAATATAATAAAAAACTAAAATTAAAAATAATTTTAGGAATCCATATATATGTTAGAATTAATTATTCCATTTAGGTTGTATTCATAGAATAATCTTGGCCATGATCCCTTAGCTTCTTCTGAGGTGTATTCCCTTGATTCCTGGGGTATTCATTTTCATAGTTCCCCATATCCATACCATTAAAACATAGAATTACAATGTTTTCTTTTTTCCCATTTCATTATTTTTCTAGGTTAACCTTTTATCCACACTTATAAAAAGCATTAAATACATTCAATAATTTTCAAGGATGGTTATTTCCACAGTTATCACATATGGGAAAATCATTGTTTTCCATCTTCCCATTATCATTTTTAATATTTCACCCTACTATTCCCATTCTTCCCATTTAAGCCATAAGACATACGGAGTTATTTCTCTCTATATTGATATCACCTAAAAGAATTTCATCATATTATGTAAATGTTTTATAGACTAATTTATTTCAAAGATATTGGTCATTCCATTCAAATAAATAGTCAATATTTATCTCCATGGTTTCTATGTAATCTGTAGAATACATAGAAAACAATTAAATGTAGATTCACACATTACAACACATTTTTTTTCCTATTTATTTATGCTAATGAACTTTCTCTTCATCTCAGGTTTTTGTTCATGAGGGAAATATTATCCAATAAATGTCATATTAAAGTTTTCCGTTCCATGATTTTTTACCACTTTCACCTTATTATTCTGGATCATCTACCACCATTAATTAGAATTTCATTTGATACAATACATTGAATGCGTAAATGTTTCCTTTTCACCACATACTGACACCATAAATATATTTATAGAGACATAATACATTTCTCAACTATCATTAGTTCAGTATTCTCACAAAATAATGGGGGTCTCTATCGCATAATGTGATCCAACATAGGAGAATATCACTGATGAATCAGTTGTTCTACTTGAGAAGGATTGTTTATCACAACCTAAATATAGTTCATTTATATATTCATAATTTTATTAGTTCTAATACCATTCATATTGCTTCCTCGGAAG
This sequence comes from Viscum album, assembly GCA_963277665.1. Lineage (NCBI taxonomy): Eukaryota > Viridiplantae > Streptophyta > Magnoliopsida > Santalales > Viscaceae > Viscum > Viscum album. The sequence continues at coordinate 1,324,623,768 of OY728160.1, forward strand.
GGAAATATCTACATTTTCCATGAGTGTTGAGATCCTTCTTCCTTCAAATTATCATTTCTAAATAATGATAGATACTGGATTACATCATAAAATTATGAATTCTAAATTATAAATTATAATATAAAAACTTGTTAAATACATAAAATAAGCTAATAAATAATCATAATCATCGTTTCATTAGGGGTATCTCTATTTTCAAATCATTCATAATGGTTTGTAAAGGAAATGTGAATTATACAAAGCCCATATGCCAGAAGTTTAAAACGAGCTGTATAGTAAGGCATGTTTTCATGCACCATAATATTATTAGATCAAGTCACATGAACAATTTTTTGGGTTATTAATTCTATTTACATTTATTTCAAAACCATGTCCACATGTAGTATCTAAAAAATATTTATTTGAATGTAAAAAAACATAATATCAATATTAAAAAAACATTCAGATATTCTACTACACTTATAATCATTGTGCATCTTAGGGTTGTGATCCTTAATCTACCATAACCTAAATATAGTTTTCAAGGATTCTTTTAAAATTACACTTATACAAACTGTAACAACCTTTACAATAGTAGTTCGAAGCTCGTGTCTTTATTACACCACGAGATTAAAAAAGATAAAAATTATATTTGATAACATAAAGTAAATGAAACACTGATTTAACCATTAATTACATGTAACACTTATTTTATTATATGATACATGAAACAATTAGTTTATTCAATATATTGGGTTACATTCAACACCATGTTTTACCGAAAAAACTATATATTATTAATATTTTATTTGACATGAAAGTTATAACCTAACCATTTGGATAGATGGCATAAATAATATTATCTAAATTATGAAAATATTTTTTATCCATGTATATATGATGAATTATTTTGTGACCAATTAATTATAAATGAAAATAAAAACCTTTTGAAAATAAATGGAAATATGTTTCTAAAAAACTATTTAAATGCACACAAGTGTATTTTAGAGAAATAAAATAAAAAAATAACTGTTGTTGGATTATATTAATGAAATTCGTAGGCAATATATTAAATGTAATGTTTAACATTCATCCTATGTGTTTCTAGATAATAGATAAAAATAAATCAATTTTCCACTTAAAAACATGTTTTTTTTCTTCTAAAAAACGTTTCTTCACATTTTTAGGACAAACATATTTGAAATATAATTTTTGATAGTTTTATTAATTTTTATAACATAAATAATTTCTGAAATTAGAATAATAAAATTATCATAGGTTTAAATTATGTTATTTTTGTGAAAATTTTCAATTTTTAGAATAATTTTAAAAAATACAAATTTTTAATTCATAACTGTCTTTTCACCTAAATTATTTATAAAGATAAATTATATTTTGAAATAGTTTTAAAGTAAAATTATTTAATTTTTATATCAACTAAATCATTTTAGGTAATTTTAACCTTAAGTATATATATATAGATATAAAAACATAGTAGTCTATTAAACATTTTCTCTTTAAAAACATGACTTCTCATCGTGTCTACGTGATTTAATTTAAATTGTATTAGGACACTTTTGTGTGTTACATTTTTATAATTGGATTAAATAATGGGAATTAGTATAATATATATTTTATGATATTTTCCACATAATTTTTTACCAATGTTATTAGTGAAAACAATTAAAATAAATTACTACGATTAGGGTAAAAATAAGTTTACTTAGTGGTTAAACTTAAAATATAAGGTGTAAAAATGAACCAAAACATTCCATTACTTATTATATGGGAATATTAAATCCATTATGGTATTAATATCTAAATTAATGAGTTATTTGGAAAAATTTTCTGGAAATAGACACATATAAGAAGTTAATAATAGAAAAAGACAAAAAATGTACATTTCTTTATTTTAATTTCTATAAATATTTTAGGATTTGGAAATGCATACATAGGGTTGGTTATATATTTATATTAGAAGATAATTTTTTATTTTTATCATTAAAATTTAACTTTAATTTTTAGGGTTGATATAATTACATTAAATTCTTACGAAATGCCAATCTATTGACTATTTTGTTAGTAATAAAATAAAAAAAATGATATTGACAACATTAAAAATGAATTAAATACAATGAATTATTATTTTAAGTTATTTTCAAGTGAGTATATAATGTTAAATTTGTTATAAATTAATAGATTCAAATTCCATATTTGTCTTGATAATTTTAAATTGAAATTAAATAAATAATGTTAAGATTAAAATTAATACTAATGATATTATATTAAATGATTAAAAATTAATAAAAATGCTATATTATGCCAAATGATTTTTTAAGTGTTAATAAATATAAAATTTGGTATATTTATGGAAACTTTTATCTTTTATAATGAACATGTAGACAACTAAATATTAAACAAAAATTGTAGGCATAGTTAGGGTTAATGAAGTGTTTTTCATCACGTTACACACACTTGTGTTAAAATTAATTTCCAAAATACATGGGAATTTTATTTTATAAATTGGTTTTCAAATTTATAATCAGTGGGTATAAATTTTAAAATAAGTTTCACATTAATTTATTAATAATGTATAGATTAATTCGGTTAGAAAACTATTTACCTTAATGAAAAATGAAAACAAAAAACGAAGGAATCATATGAGTTAAGGAAACAAATGTTTAAAAAATGTATTTATTTTGTGTGGTAAAGGTTATTCTCGATTAGATACCCCCCTAAATTATTATTCAATTTTTGGGGTCAATTGATGTTTTAGATACATCCTAATAGTATATAGTTTTCAGTATTTACATGAATGTCACTCCTCAACTATAAAAGGGGACTCACTCAACTCACTTATTGACACCTATTAATCAATTAAGATCACCGAAAATATAACCAAATCAGTTCCAAAATTGCCTAAAATCCCTTTTTAATCCTTAATATGGTAATAAATAATTCCAATTAAGTCTTTTGGTTTAAATGAAATGACGTTACCCCAACATGAGTTAACATTTATCAATGAACATTCTTGTTTTATTTCTTCCTCAAACCCCTTCAATTACTTCTATATCAAGATTATATAATAAACTAAGTATAATATATAAACTAATATGTTTTATTATAATTTTATTACATATATCCACACCCACTTCCATCAAATGGGTTATGGAATCATCATTCGTGTGCACGATATACTACTTCCTCGCGAACTGACCTTGTTCATTTTCTCCACAACAACCATTCAAGGTTGGGAATAATAATAGAAATAATTTTTATGTAAAAAATATATTATATTTTAGAAAATTTTGTTATTATTTAATTTTTATATCACATATACCATGAATCACAATATTTTTTTGGAATAAGAAATCTTTGTTCATGTGCATGGTGGACTACCGCCTCGCGAAACGATGTGATTCATTTATTCTTTACATGGAATGTATTGAGGAAGCCTTTAAAAATAATTTTTGATATATATGAAATAAAAAAATAAATTTAGTGATAATATATATATATATTATTTCATTCGTTTACTTTCAACACAATATTAAAATGGAAACAATGATCGTGCATATATTCATCCTACCATCTCCATGAACGATGTATTTAATTTCCTATAACTAAATTTGATGCATTTATAAAAATAAATATATAATAAAAATATATGATATTTATTTCACAGTTTAAATTCTGGAGACTATGAAACAATGATTGATGTATGTGGTCCACAAATAGCTTGTCAAAACACATACGAACAACAAAGCGGTTATTTCCCAAGACATATCTTTAACATGAAAATGTTAAAAAAAGCATAATAAATGGTCATAAGAAAATAATATATTATTTTAGAAATATTAATATGGTTCTTTAATAAGATAATTTTTTTTAACCACTATGAATCTGTTTGAATCACTTCTGACCAAAAGGAAGCATGTGGTAAGGCTTTTTCTTATCTCACATTTATTTATGTGAGATATATGCCATATTCAGAACTTATTTTTGTTATGTGGTGAATATAATTACCGTTAATGTATTTTATGATTCCTATAATTGAATTTATGGTTATTTACAAGTCCATTTTAGGATTTATCTTTCATATGTATAACGGTTTAAATGTTACCAAAGAAATAATGGATTTTTGTCACAATTTTCCTTCTTTGAGACATATGGTTATGTTATAAACCAATTTTCCTTTACAACGTGTTTCTGTATCCAATTTGGATACGTAATATCATTATTTCATTCATACTCATGGTATTTTAAGTATCATTTAAATTATTTTTTTGGGTTTATATTTCATTGTTTCCAAAATGGTAAAGATTTTATGTTGCTATCTCATCTTTTGTTGGGATTGTTTATGATTACGTGTCTGATTAAGATGTCTTATGATCCTTATCTCATGAAACTCATAAATTTTATTTTTATATGTTTATTTAGGATATTTTAAATAATATTACCATTTTCCACTCTTTTTTAACATAAAATGAATCAAAAAATGTTTTTTAGAAAATTAAATTTCATTTCCTTTTTCAGTCAGAAATCTATTTTCTTCTAAAACCATGTTTCCTAAAAATGACTTCAAAAATGTTTTATAATAGTTTTTTTTCAAATAAAAATGGATATATTAATCAATAATTTTTTTAAATGTTTTTTAAAACACCCTTTATATGTTTACATGTTTTTTCAATGAAAATTATTTTCAGAATATTTTATGTTTTAAAAAGTGTTTCAAAATAAAGAGGATATTTTATGCATGATTGTTTCTAATGATATTTTAATTATATTACCTTTTATCAAAATAAAAAACCTTACCCTCCATTGGGGAAATTTTTTATTGATACCATCCTAATTTTTCTCTGGATGGATAATGATCATTTCAAAGAGATTGTTATAGAGAATATTTCTTTCCCACAAGTTAATCATGTTTCAAAGACATTGTTATTGAACCTGTTTGTCTTCCAATTGTTTTCCATTTTTCAATGAAATTTTTATGAAACCCATTTATCTTCAATAGTTTCATCATTTTTTCAAAGATACTGATATGCAACACATTTCATTCCCATGGGATAATAAAGTTATAAGTGGATTAATGATTCTCTCTATGAGTTTATGATTAAATCTGTACTTTATTAATGATGTGGTACATAGAAATTAATAATTAAAAAAGTGATAAGAAAGATAGTTCTGGGTAATACTGTTATAACTTATCATGTGTGTATGGGGGGGGGATAAAACTAGGTAATCCCATTAAACCTGTAAAGATCTGGAAATTTCAAGGAATGTTTTTAAATACATTGGAATTTTATGAGTCTTTGTCTTCTGACGGCACTCGATTACGAGGCATGGTGTGCCCAGAATCAATTTCTGAAGTTTATCTCGAGTACGTTCAGTGAACGAATGAGTGAGTTTTTCTATCTTTTGAACTGGTGCTCGGAATTGAAATCTGAGGGCACCGATATACTCGCATCTCCAGTAATTTCTTAAGGGTAAATTTACCACAGTTGCGTTTTATGTGGGTTTGAAGTTATAATTTGGGGTTTGATTAAGAGGTAAAAAAAATTGTTTATACAATTTTATTATATATCTAGGGAGGTTAATTCCTCCCATGGGTATTTACGGGTGGGACCTATAGCCACCTAACTACCCAATGGTGGATGTTAGAGAAGTGGGGCCCACACGAGCCCCAACCATTCAATTTTCCTCTAACTATTTAAAACCCCCTCATTAAATTGGAAAACCCTTTTTATTGCCAATGCATTTAATTAATGAGTTTCTTTCCTCTCCCTCCCTTTTAATTATTTTCCAATGCGTTTAATTAATGGGGTTCTTCCTCTCCCCTCCTTTAATCAATTGTCAACACATTTAATTAAATGTGGTGATTTGAATTTTTTAGGAAGTTACTTAGTATGTGTAATAAAATAATAGGAGGAGCCTATTATATTATTTTGTGGGGAGAGATTTTGTTGTGCTAAGGAAGATCGGGAAAGAACTTGAGATTTTGGAAGAATGCCAGCCTCCGATGAAGAACGACATATCCTTCGACGAAGAACGCCGGTTCCTCGAAGAATGACGACGCGCCACCCATTACCCTCTCTCCGACAAGAGAGGAGACACCACTTCTTCCTCGGCACACTCCGACATCACTTGTGATTCCTTTCCCCATGACGCTGTCTACCACGACACCGACGTACGACATCAATTGTTGAGGTAGGGATTTTTTTTATATTTTTCTTTTATGAGAATTATACCCTCGTACTTGGCGTTTAAATTGTTGGGTGACGATTTGAACCTCTAACACGGTGGGTGCAGGCTAACAAAAAAACCCGGACCCACCGCTATTTTTTGTTCTTGGTGCACGAGTTGATTAGCAACAACAAAACAGGACCGCAACGGATAATTGGAGCCTCCGCAGTGAAGCTCATGTCCCAAGATGACCAAACGCGTAGACGAGAGCAAAAACGAACCACCAGAATGACTCTAGTGGCCCGCGGAGTACTGCGACGGCCCTAGAGGCAAGCACCGGCCAGCCGCCTGGAGGCGACGGAGCGCCGCCGGCAGAAGCTGCCACAGCATTGGCTGCGGTGGCGAGGGCGGAAGATCCCAGGGCTACACAGGATCTAGGATGACTAGCGGCGCCACCCTGGCATTGCATCCGTGAAACAGGGGCATGTGCCCCCTACTCGGCTCGCTGGCCGAGCCAGCACACCCCCCCGGCCAGGCTGGGGCTGGTCACGCGGATCGGGCCGTGCCATCTGGCCCGAGCCACGTCCCGCCGGGCCGGACCCAGACTGGGGTCAGGTCGAACCGGTTCAGGCCGCCCGGGGTGGCGGGGGGGGGGGGGGGGGTGTTGGGCAAGTTCGGACCAGGCCCAGACCCCTACTTCAGACCATTTTTTCGGTCTTTTGCCCATAACATGAGCTATGAAACTCCGATAGAAAAACCATCAGTTGCATAGGATTCCTTCAATCGAGATGGTCGTTTCATTTTATTAAACTCAAGGATTAAGAAAAGTTTGGGTATGGCCGGGTTGGTTCAAACCTGAAACCAACCGGGCCATTGGAGCAGAAACACTTATAACTTAATGACCAGACATTTGATTGACGTGCCGTCAACTGCATTGAATTCCTTTTGTTGAGAAGGATATTTTGGAATACTCTAAATGAGCTTGGACATAACTGGAGTATGGTCGGGTTGGTTTTATCTTAAAACCCAACCAGGCCCATGGGATAGAAAATCCAATAACTCTCAGACCGGGCATCGGATTGACGAACCGTTTGTCACGTTGGGTTTCTTTTGACGAGATGGAACTTTGGGATACATAAACTCTGGACTTCGTGACAGTTGATGTATCAACTATTTTTCTTGAGGAGTGGACCCTCCCGGAATTGAGCATGCTGTGTGCGGGAACCCTAGAGCTGGCTATGACTGCATCGACTACTATACCGAAATCCTCCATGGGTTAGACAGAGACGACTACCAAACTGGGATCCTCCCTGGGTTCGACGACGATGACTACTGTTCTTGTATCCTGTGTGGGTTTGGCAGTTTTGACCTCTGTACTTGTATCCTTTGTGGGTCTGGCAGAGTAGCTAGTCTTGTATCCTGTGTAGGTCCGACAACTTAGCTGAACTTGTATCCTGTGTGGGTCTGACAACTTAGATGAATCAGTGTCTACATCTGATCATCTCTATCACTATACGAAATATGTATACCTATTTGAGCTGAGTCTTGTTCTTCAATCATTATCATTGATGTGATTGACTCGCTTTCTTGTGTGGATTCGGTTGTGCTTTCCTGTGTGGACTGGGTTGTGTTTTCCTGTGTGGACTGGGTTGTGCTTGGGCTTGAGAGTTGGAGTCGTTTTGTAATTGATGACTAAGGTATATGGATGGAAATATGCCTAAGTAAAGTTGGTTGATACTTCATGATTTTATCTTTATTTTGTGGTTTATCCTTCATGGATTCTGAGAGACCTTTGGGGGTCTCGGGGTCCCTACTGAGTATCATATACTCACCCCTGAACGGGCTATACCCACACTACGATGTGTTGGATGAAGACGACGGACAACATTGATCGAGGTGGAGTCTTGTGGATCTGGATATTACCCGGAGGTGGACCACTTGGTGGGACGTACATGGAGCGGACGACCAGACCCAAGGACCTTAGGAGACTATTTGTACCCACCCTTCAGGTGGGATTTTCAGAAGATGACTCAGTATTTGCATTTATACTGTTGTTGTACTTTCCTTTCAGTTGGGTTTGTATACTGGCCCATTTACTTTTCAACACTTACCTTGTACCCAGTTTTACTTAGTGATTACTTCACTTATGTACTATGTGGTGATTGTTTACTTTATAAAGGAAATGCCTTCCCTTTTATTGGAATTTATGTCTTTGGTACAAGTCACCAGCCCCTGGCCTATGGATGGCGGGCTTGGGGTAGTCACAGCATGGGCCCCGAGGACGGGTCATGACAAATTGGTATCGGAGGTGTCTGTTCTCCCACAAAACTCATGACTCTGATCTTTCCTTTCTATGAAGCAATAGTGTTAAGAGTATTGAGTGTGGTTTTCAGTCCAGGGAGTCCATTGTTGGTGCGGCGGCTGATGTATCCATATACCAGGACCCTGACATCTGATTTTCGACTCAGTGCATGAAAACACTGATTGCGTGTGTGTTTCCTTTCAAAAGTTTTCTTTGTGATTACTTTTTGTTAGCTCACTAAGAATACTATTTGACCTTGGCACACCAGTTTCTTTTTAGGATGGCCCCATAAAGGCAGCCATCCAGGGTTCCTAGTTATGTGCAGGATGGAATCCCACCGAGCGACGAGGCCTCGGTGTAGGGCCCCATTATAGTGGAGGCACCAGCGATACCACTACCTGCTGAGCCACAGATGCTACCAGCCCCAGCAGCGGAGAGTGCACGCCGCCAGAGCACGTTGGAAGAGTTTCAGAGACAGAGGCCGACCAGGTTCCGCGGAGAGACGGACCCTCAGGCAGCTGAGGATTGGTTAGAGGCTATCTTTAGAGTCTTTAGACTGGTAGAAACACTAGCAGACCTTATGGTGATCCTTACAGTGAGTCTCCTGCACACATCAGTAGGTAGATGGTGGATCCTGATGCTCCTGGTTCACAATGAGGCATCACTACTTTGGACGGACTTCGAGAGCCTCTTCCGCTCGAAGTTTGTTCCAGCCACCCTCCATGCGGGGCGCATCGAGGAGTTACTACAGCTACAATATGGCTGCTTGACAGTAGCCCAGTACTCGGCGAGATTTACCGACCTCTTGCGCTACTCCACAGACAAGGTACGAGACCCATTCGTTCGGGACCGGACCTTTGAGTAGGGACTGAGGCATGAGATCAGAGCTTCGACGATTCCCCTCAGTATCCTGACGCATGCGGGGGTGCTAGAGCGATCCCTTTTAGTGGATAGCTTTCTCTCCGAGCAGCCACCAGTAGTGAGACCCACCGCAGGACGACACAGAGCGGAGTCTTCTGTAGATGGAAGTCGACAGATGTCGCAGGGGTCCAAGTGGACCAGGCCATAAGGTGGGTGACCTCAGGATAGAGGTTCGGCTCTGCGTGTCACATGGCATAGAGGTCGCCTTACGAGGAGAAGGCAGTGTTTTGCATGCGGAGGCCAGAGCCACATGGATCATGACTGCCCGACCCGCCATGCAGACGAGCAGCAGATAGTGGAGGGTCATTCTAGGCAGAGGCAGAGGCTTGACCGTGGCAGTACACAGGTAGAAGGCAGATGAGGTAGAGGAGCAGGACGAGCAATGGGTGGCGGACGACGCTTCTAGGCTCTACCACCACCACCACCAAGAGGTCCACCCCGACCACAGGGAGCTGGCAGGAAGAGGCAGGCTCAGCTCCAGGCAGCGGAGTCTTACAACCACGGCGCACCTGAGATGATTCGAGGTACTATCTATGTCTACTCCACCCTTGCTGCAGCTTTTATAGATATAGATGCGAGTCATTATTTTATTGTCGCTACCCTTGTATGGAGCTCGGAGATTCTGATGGAGCTGCTGGCTCGATCCTTATGGATGGAGACTTCTACGGGAGTAGACTCGACGATCATGCACTGGTGCCGACAGTGTGAGCTTACTGTAGGAGGTGAGAGCTTCGGCTAGGATCTTCTTGTAGCGGCGTCGAGTCCTTACGATTTCATCTTGGGGATGGATTGGTTATCTATAGTCCATGCCCAGATCGACTGTATTAGGTGAAAAGTGTGGTGTGTCCACACAGATGAGACTAGGTTCTCCTTCACCAGTGAGAAGGTAACCTTCGTAGCACAGGATTGACTTACACAGAGGAGATGGCAGCCGATCACACATCAGTTGGCTAGTCTCATCCTCAGAGCAGTTGATGTGCGGAGTCCGAGTTTTCCTATTGTGGCGGATCAGTATGCGAACATTTTCCCTAAGGACATTCAAAGATTACCTCCTCATAGGGAGGTAGATTTCTATATAGACCTGTAGCATGTGACATCACCGATATCTAATCCAGCATATCGGATGGCTCCCGCCGAGCTTCGTGAGCTAAGGGTATAGCTGAAAGACTTACAGGGGAAATGCTTCATTCGACACAGTGTTTCACCCTAGGCTTCTCCGATTCTATTCACCAAGAAGGTAGATTGGGGCTTGAGACTGTGTGTCGACTACCGTCGCCTGAACCAGGTGACCGTGAGGAAAAAGCACCCTCTTCCAAGGATTGACGATCTCTTCGATCAGCTCAAGGGAGCATGATGGTTCTCGAAGATAGACCTCAGGCCAGGATATCACTAGCTCAGAGTTGGAGATGAGGATGTGCAAAATACAGCCTTTAGGTGTCGGTATGGCCACTAAGAGTTCTTGGTTATGCCCTTCGGCATGACCAACGCTCCAGCAGTGTTCATGAGTCTCATGAACAGGATCATCCATCCTTAAATTGATCGGTTTGTCATAGTCTTCATTGAGGACATACTGATTTACTCGACTACCGAGGAGGAGCACACCTACCACTTGCGGGTTGTACTGGATACACTTCGAGAGCACCAGATTTATTGTAAGCTCTCGAAGTGCCAGTTCTGGATTTGAGAGGTTCACTTCTTGGGGAACTTCATCTCAAAGGTGGGAGTTTCAGTGGATCCCGCGAAGATCGAGGTAGTACTTTCTTGGGAGCCACCCATGAGCCTGACGGAGGTGCGGAGTTTTCTAGGTCTGGCTGGGTACTATCAGATATTTGTGCCAGACTTCTCCAGAGTTGTAGCACCACTTACATCTTTGACAAAGAAGGGGAAACCCTTCGTGTGTTCAGACAGATGTCAGCAGAGCTTTCAGGAGCTGAGGTGGAGACTGACCAGTGCGCCCATCTTGAGGCTGTCGGAGGAGGGTGTAGGGTACATAGTTTACTGTGACACATTAGGTACTGGACTCAGGTGTGTCCTGATGTAGGAGAGAGCAGTGATCTCTTATGGTTCACAGAAGTTGAGGCAGCATTAGCAGAACTACGCTACCCATGACATGGATTTAGTAGTAGTGGTCTTCGCCCTGAAGATGTGGTGGCATTATCTAATGGGCAAGCGCTTTACAGTCTACTTTGACCACCAGAGTCTCAGGTAAATTTTCTCGCAGAAGGACCTGAACCTGAGACAGCGACGATGGCTCGAGTTCCTCTAGGATTATGAATTTGATATTCTCTATACTCCTAAGAAAGGGAATGTTGTGGCTGATGCTCTCAGCAGGAGATCGGGCATTCAGCTACTTGGAGAGGCGACAGAGCAGTTAGCTGCTTTGCAAATATCCTTCATGGATTGAGATAGGGCAGCCTACCTACAATCCCTCACAGTCACTCCTCCACTACTTTAGCGGGTCAGAGAGGCACAGCGTGGGGACGTTGACCGTGAGGCGCGACGTGCTTATATATCCTCTGGACTGGCACCCGATGGATTTTCTGAAGTCATGGAGCACGTCATCCTCTTCAGGGGTCATACCATGGTACCAATTGCACTATAGGAGGAGGTTCTGAGGGAGTTCCACAATTCCCCCAGGTGGTACATCTAGGAGTAGCGAAGATGTATCATGACCTCAGATGACAGCACTGGTGGTCGGGTATGAAGAAGGTTGTAGCAGAGTTTGTTTCTCAATGCCTCACTTGTGAACAAGTGAAGGCGGAGCACCAGGTACCGACGGGCTTGGTACAGCCCTTAGAGGTCTCGGAGTGGATGTGGGACGAAATATCCATGGATTTCATGATGGGGCTTCCACGTACTTCCAGAGGGCACGACTCTATATGAGTGATTGTCTACTGACTCACCAAGTCAGACCACTTCGTACTGATCAGGGAGAAGGGATCAGTAGAGATCTTGAGACACCTTTATGTCTAGGATATCGTACGAATTCATGGTGTTCCATTATCTATCGTCTCCGATCGAGACACTCGCTTTACTTCCGGGCTTCGGAAGGGGTTACAGGAGGCTTTTAGGACGCATCTATTCCTGAGCACTACCTTTCAACCTCAGATGAATGGCCAGACAGAGAGGACCATTCAGACACTCAAGGAAATGCTTCGTGCATGTGTCCATGACTTTGGTTGTAGTTGGGAGGATCACCTACCCTTGGTAGAGTTTGCGTACAACAACAACTACCACTCCACCATTAGGATGGAACCTTACGAGGCACTGTATGACTGACCATGCAGATCACCTCTATGCTGGATTGACTTGGGGGAGTCAGAACTCGCAGGACCATAGATGGTTTAGGCTCTGATGGAGATAGTGCATATCATCGAGGAGCGGATGTGGACTACATAGAGCATACAGAATTCCTATGCTGATAGGAGACATAGGCCACTGGAGTTCGAGGATAGAGACCACATTTTCTTACGGGTCTCACCTTAGCATGGATTGCAGATATTTGGACGGGGTGGAAAGTTATCTATGTGCTTCATTAGGACTTTTTAGGTCCTTAGTAGAGTATGAGAGGTTGCTTACAGCCTGGCCCTTCCACCTCAGTGGCACTGGGTGCACGACGTCTTCCACGTATCTCAGCTGAGGAGATACATACATGACCCGACTCACATTATCGACCACAGGGAGTTGGACATCGATGATGGGGCTACTTTCACAGAGGTCCCGGTGGAGATCGAGGATCGATAGTAGTGGGTCCTACATGGACGGTCTATTCCTCTTGTGCACTTTCGTTGATAGCACGAGAACCTCCAGGAGATCACATGGGAGCGGGAGGCTCAGATGTGTGCTCACTACCCTTTTTTGTTTCCGTAGTTTATGATTGTAGCTTTAAGGGGACATAAAGACCTGAGGTGGGAGTAATGTAAAGACCCGGATATTTGAAGGAAATTTTTTTAAATACTTTGGAACTTTAAGAGTTTGTGGCTTTTCCCAAAACTTGATTCCGAGGCTCGGTGTGCCCAGAATCAATTTCTGAAGTTTAGCTCAGGTAAGATCAGTGAATGAATGAACGGGTTGTTCTATGTTTTGAACCGGTGCTTAGAATTGAAATATGAGGGAACTGAAGAACTCGTAGCGTTGGTAATTTCTTAAGGGGACATTTACAGCAGTTGCGTTTTATCAGGGTTTGAAGTTTTAATTTGGGGTTTGATTAAGAGGTAAATAAAATTATTTGAACAATTTTATTATATATCTAGGGAGGTTAATTCCTCCCATGGATAGTTAAGAGTGGGACCAACACACCCTAACAACCCAAGGGTGGATTTTAGAGAAGTGGGGCCCACACAAGCCCCAACCATTAAATTTTCATCTAACTCTTTAAATCCCCCTTCATTAAATTGGCAACCACTTTTTATTTCCAACACATTTAATTAATGGCGATCCTCCTCCCCCTTTATTTAATCAATTGTCAACACGTTTAATTAAATTTGGTGATTTTAATTTTTTTGGAAGTTACTTTGCATGTGTAATAAAATAATATGGGGAGCCTATTATTTTATTTTGTGGGGAGAGATTTTGTTGTGATATGGAAGATCGAGAGAGCTCTTGAGTTTTTGGAAGAATTCCATCCTCCGAAGAAGAAAGACGTCTCCTTCAATGAAGAATGTCTGTTCCTCAAAGAACGAAGACGCGCCACCTATTCCCTTCTCTGCAACAAGAGAGGAGACATCGCTTCTTCCTCGGCGCACTCCGACGTCACCTCCAATCACTTTCCCCGCGATGCTGTCTACCGTGATGCCGATGTACGACATCAATTTTTGAGGTAGGGAAATTTTTTTATTTTTTTCTTTTATGAGAATTATACCCTCGTACATGGCGTTTAAATTGGTGGGTGAAGATTTGAACCTCTAACGCAGTGGGTGCGGGCTAACAAACAAAACTTGACCCACTGATATTTTTTGTTCTTGGTGCGCGGGGTGATTAGCGACGACAAAACGAGACCGCAATGGCAAATCAGAGCCTTCGCAGTGGAGCTCGGGTCCCGAGATGACCGCATGCGTAGACATGAGCAAAACGGACCACCAGAATGACTCTGGTGGCCCGTGGAGTACCGCGGCAGTGCGCTGCCGGTAGAAGCCGCCGCGACATCAGCCTCGGCGGTGAGGGAGGAGGATCCCATGGCCACACAGGATCCAGGATGACCTGCGGCACCACCCTGGCACCGCGTCCGTGGAACAGGGGGTCGTGCCCCACACTCAGCTCACTGGCCGAGCCAGCGCACCCCCCCCCTTCGGCCGGGCCGGGCCGGGCCGCACCTAGCCGGGAAGGACCCAGACCTGGTTCTAGTCGACCCAAGGGGGGGGGGGGGGGGGGTTGGGCCGGGTCGGACGAGGCCCACACACCCACTTTGGACCGTTTTTCGTTCTTTTGCCCATAACTTGAGATACGGACCTACGATCGATGCACTGTCAGTTGCATAGGAATCCATGGATCAAGACGGTAATTTAGGTATATTAAACTTGACGTTTTGGTAAATTTTGGGAATGTCCAGGTTGGTTCGAACCCGAAACCAACAGGGCCCCTAGAGCGGAAACACTTATAACATAAGGACTGGACGCCTGATTAATGTGTTGTCAACTGTGTTGAATTACTTTTATTGATATGGATCTTTTGGAATACTCAAAATGATGTTGGATGTATCTGGATTATGGTTGGGTTGTTTTTATCTTAAAAACTAATCGGGCCCCTGGGACGAAAAATCCAATAACTCTCAAACCGGGCGTCCGATTGGCGCACTATATGTCGCGTTGATTTTCTTTTGACGAGACAAAACTTTGGGATCCATCAAATATGTAATTCATTACAGTTGATGTATCTACTCTCTTTCTCAAAGATCGGACCCTCCCGGAATCGAGCATGTTGTGTGTGGGAACCCTAGAGCTGGCTTCGACTGCATCGAATACTGTACTGGAATCCTCCGTGGGTTCGACAACGATGACTACCGTACTGGGATCCTCCGTGGGTTCGACAGAGATGAATACTATTCTTTTATCTTCTGTGGGTCTGGTAGGTTTGGCCTCTATTCTTGTATCCTGTGTGGGTCCGACAGAGTAGCTGGTCTTATATCCTGTGTGTGTCTGACAGCTTAGCTAGACTTATATCCTATCTGGGTCTGACAGCTTAGATAAATCAGTTTCTAAATATGATCATCTCTATCTCTATATGAAAGATGTATACCTGTGTGAGCTGAGTCATTATTTTAAATCATTATCATCGAGGTGATTGACTTTCTTTCCTGTGTGGACTTTGTTGTTCCTTCCTATGTGGACTGGGTTGTGTTTTCCTGTGTGGAATGGGTTGTTCTTGGGCTCGAGAGTTGGAGCCATTTTGTAATTGATGACTTAGGTATATGTACGGGCATATACCTAAGTAATGTCAGTATAAACTTCGTGATTGTATATTTCTTTTGTGGATTATCCTTCGGGGATTCTGAGAGACCTTAGGGGGTCTTGGGGTACCTAATGAGTATTGTATGCTCACTCCTGCACGGGCTATGCCCGCACTACATTGTGTTTGATGCAGACGATGGACAACAATGATTGAGGTGGTGTCTTGTGGAGCTGGACGGTACCCGGAGGTGGACCACTTGGCGGGACGTACACGGAGGAGACGGTCGAACCCGAGGAGCTGAGGAGACTATCTGTACCCACCCTTCAGGTGGGATTTCCAGAGGATGAATCATTGTTGCTGTTTTACTTACTACTGTTGTACTTTCCTTTTAGTTGAGTTTTTATACTAGCCACTTTTCTTTTGAAAACTTACCTTGTACCCAGTTTTACTTAGTTCTTATTTCACTTATATACTTTTTTGTGATTGTCTACTTTATAAAGGAAATGCCTTCCCTTTTATCGGAATTTACGCCTTTGGTGCTAGTCACCAGCCCCTGGCCTATGGAAGGCGTGTTTGGGGTAATCACAACACGGGCCCCCAGCACGGGTCGTGTCAACACCTTAAACATGTAGTGGCCCA
Organism: Viscum album; assembly: GCA_963277665.1. Lineage (NCBI taxonomy): Eukaryota > Viridiplantae > Streptophyta > Magnoliopsida > Santalales > Viscaceae > Viscum > Viscum album. The sequence continues at coordinate 1,324,640,182 of OY728160.1, forward strand.
TATAGCATTGAGTGATCCCTGTATAGCTTATACAATGTGTGAACCCACATAGTAATCAAATTCATTGGATAATGATAATATTAGAAGTTAGTTTTATGGTTATTAAAATTAAATTTTTTTTGAAAGATTTTTATTAATATGATTCTCCATGTTACCAAAATGGGAGTTAATTTATTGATACGATTTTATAATGTATCTTGTGATTGAGATTGATTTCATGTAGATCATGATTTTTATCCTAATAAACATTTCCTTTTCTATGTTTTAAAAATTGATGATCTAGGTGTTGATGGGTATGAGTTATTTTATTGTTGTCTCATTCCCTTTAATTATTACATCAGACCCTTATTCACCTTTTATTCTCATTCATGTCCCTAAATTGATTATCCTTATGTTTAACCTTACTCATAATTCTATCTCACCCTTATAATGTTTCATTTTCCACAATTTTTAATGAATGATGTTGAATGAGTTTAGCCTCAAAGTTATTTTATATGGATAATGATGAAGTGTTAATGTGAAAAATAAAAGGTGGGTGAGGTGGGAGAAATTCTAATTTAAATTCATGTGAATTGTTTATGTAGGAGTTTACCCTAATTAATTCTAAATATACTACAAAAAGGTACTCCAAGTTATTAGTGATAAAATATTTATTTTTTATGTTTTAAGGGATAGAGGGAAAAAATTTCTTTCAATTTTCACCATCAAATCCATAAATCTAATGTTTACAATTTCAACACCAAATCTAGTAATACGGTTTCTGGGCTGTTATAGTTTGTATTAAAGGTCTATTTAAATAAATTTGGATACTATGATGTTTTTATGTAAGGTTATATTAAAAATTAGGGATACCATAATAGGTAAATAATATTAACTTTGATCATAATTTCAAAGTATTTGACACCCCGTTTTAGGGGCTTAAGTAGTAAAAATTATAAGGTTATTATTTACATTTATGGAGATTTTTTTTTGTGTTGACTTATTTGTAACCCCTAGGATGAACATGAAGTGTTTTTAGGGATTGTTTATTTTTTCTGGATTAATGGAAAAAGCGGAACAACCAATATAATATGTGACAACCTTTTGAATCCATCTAGGAAGTGGGGAATAAACCCATGACCAAAGGATAATAATGGTTTTCCAAATATGAATGGCTTACATGATGTATTAGATAATAAAACAATTTTATAGGTAAATATTAGGACTGTATCAGAAACATTTGATAATTTATTTGAGGAAAAATAATCAATATATCTTTGAAGAATATGTGATCAAATCCTTTTAATCAATGGGTACTAAATATAGTCAGGAAATGTTTGGTAAATTTTTAGTATAGTTTTTTATGGAATTATTTAGTTTAAACATTTGGTATTAATATTTAATTTTGATGATTAGTGTACTATATAATGGTTTATTCTTTATGGGACTTATCTAACCATGTGCTTACAATTTTGGTTTTTGGTAATGTTTAAAGACAAGAGGAATAAATTATTATCCCTTTTATTGTTATGTGGTTTTTATGTTTTGATTTTCATGCTTTAGGCATTAAAAAATCCTTTTAAAAGCAGAAAATTTGGAGAAAAACATGCTACTGTGGTGGTATTTTAAAAATGTATTAAATTATAAAAATAATATAAGAATATTTCAACATTCTCTTAGTATAAATGGTAAGATAATTCCTTAACTATATGGAAAAAATCTTGAAACAATATGAAATCCTATTATAATCATCTCTACTGATATCAATGAACATTTTCCTTACTCTTTGTCTTATGGTTTTTTGTTGTAAAAATTATCTTGAGAATTAAATTTATAGTTATTTATAATCTATTTCACTCTATATTATTATTTGGTATTTTTGTTTTTATTCCATCCCAATATATTTACATGCCACAAATGCTCTCCTATATAGAGACCTAGTTAAGTGTTATTTCAGATGGACCTCATACTTAAATTTAAATATTATCATGAATATGTTTTAGTAACACTTTTTACAATTTAATATTTCAAAAAAATATTTTCAAATATCCAACTATTGATTACCATGATGAAGGTCAAATTTCAAGAACACAATTTCTTATTAGGGGGGGGGGATGTAACACCATGATATTTTAAAAGAAGAAAATTATATTCAATAGAATAAAGGAAGTTCAATATCTGGTTTATGTTTCTTTAAACAAAACTCTTTTTTTATCTTACGATACATGAAACATTGAGTTTCATCAATATATTATGTTACCTGCAATAAAGTTTTACTGAACAACAATATACTATTAATATTATTTTTTAACATGATAGTTATCTCATACCTGTTGGAATGGATGGTATGGAAATGATGAACTAAATTATGAAAATATTTTTTACACATGTTTATATAATGATTTATTTTGTGGCTAGTTAATAATAAATGAAAGTAAAACTTTATTGAAAAAAGAAAATCATTTTCTGAAAAACAATTTAAATTCGCAGAAGTATTTTTTTATAATAATAAAATAAAGAAATTAGTATTTTTGGATTATATTAATGAACTTTATATTTAATATATTCAATATATATTTTCATTAACCATATTATTTTCTAGACAATAGATATAAATAAATCCATATTTAATCTTAAAAAAGCATGTTTTTCTGAAAAGATATTTTTCACCTTTTTGTGCTACAATTATTTAAAAACTAATTTTAGACAATTTTATGATTTTTATTTGAAAATATCAAATTAATTAGTGGGATAGGGATACAAAAATTTTCTTAGGGTTAATTTTTGATATTTTTCTAAAAAGTAACAATTTATGATGAATTGTGAAAATACTGAATTTTAATTGAAAACATTCTTTTCACTTAAATTATTTACTAATTTCAATTATTTTTTTATTCGGTTATAATGTAAAATTAGTAAATAAAATTATTAATTAATCTAATTTAGGTCTTAATAACCTTTCTCGATATAAATTAAGATATAAAAACATAGTAATCTTTTAGACATTTTCACTCTAGAAACCCATTCTCTCATCGTGTCAATAGGAATAATTTTAATTAAATTCTCAAACTTCTATGAGCTGAATTTGGATAAATAGATTTCATATATGGAATCATAATATTTTAAATTATATTATTAGTTCAACTTAATTTTTGGCCATATCGATTAGTGAAAATAATTATAATTAATTACAATGATTACAGAAAAACAAATTTATATAGTGGTTTGATATAGAATATAATGTGTTAAAATTGACAAAAAAATTTAGAACACAAATTTCATAGAGATTACCCTTATGAAAATAGGATAAAACCTTATGATATTTTGGGACACATTTCAATGAAAGTGACCCATATATTAACATAAATAATGAAAAATGAAAAAATGTACCTTTTTTCCTTTTTATTTCTATAATGCTTTGGTCATAGAGAGAAAAAATATAGTTTCAATTATAAATATTATTTTGGAATATGAATTAATTATTTTATCAAAATAATTTAGATGTAATTTTTATTTATGATATAATTACATTAACTTCTTAAGAAAATATAATGCATGAATTATTTATTTAATAAGTACATAAAATAAATGATACGAAAAACATTAATAGTGAATTAATTATAATTAATTATTATGTTTCATAATTTTTGTAGATGAATATATCAATTTAAATAAGTTTCAACTTAATATTTTATAATTCAATATTTTTATTCATATTTTTAAATATAAATTAAATAAGTATTTTCAAACATGACATTAATGTTTTCTATAATAAAGGATATTTAATGGCTGGACTTAAAATTTCTAAAAATAAAATATTTTCTTCTACGTGTTTTTTATTTTTTAATAGACATATAGTATTTTCAATTAAAGGACCAATTAAACTTTTATAATGAACATGTTCACTTATATATATTAAAAAAATCGTTGGTATGGTTAGGGTTAAAGTAATGTTTTTTACATTACTTGAACTTTTGTTAAAATTAACTTCCAAAACACATGGGTTTTTTATTGTATAGTTTTTATTTAATATTTATAATAAATAATATTGAATTTTATAATATGTTTCAAATTAATATATCCATAATAGATAGATCACTGAGGTTGGAAAATGAGTTACCTTATGGAAAAACAAAAATGAGAAAAATAAGGAAACATAGTAGTTAAAGAAGAAAATGATTAAAAAGTTTAATTATTTAGTGTGATTTATGTTTTTATAAGAAAAATAATTCCTCCCATCATTTATTATTCAATTATATAGGAAAATTTTGTAATAGAGACCACCTAATAGTAAATATTTTTTAGTATTTATAAGAATTCCAATTCCCCTCAACTATAAATGGTCACTCACTCCCCTCAATTATTCACTCCACTCAATCCATTTAGATCATCCAACCTATTAGAAAATATGTTTCAAAATTATCACTTCTTTTATTATAAGCCTCTATTATGTAAGAAAGAAAACCAAGGAATTCCTTTGGTTCAAACCATAAAGATATACCTGAAGAAGAGGAAATGATCATCAACAAACATTTTTATTTTATTTCTTTCTCAAACCCCTTCAATTATTTATATATCAGGATTATATAATAACAAAATTATCATTTATATATTCCAATTTATTTTATTGTAATTAAACTACCTACAACCCCACTAACTTATGTCAAATTGGTTACTAAATCATAGTTTGTGTGTGTGAGGAACAACCACCATCTGAACTGATGTCACTCGTTTTTGCATTAAAAACATTCATGGTCAAGAATAAAGATTTAAATACTATTTAAATATGATATTTATGATATTTATTATTTTATAACTTTTACATTACATGTACCTTCATTATTTCTATTTTTTTAGGAATATGATAACATCATACTAGTGTACAACAGACTACCACCTCACGAAGAGATGTGATTCCTTAACTCTTTAAATAGAATACATTAAGGATGTGTTTAAGAAAAATATGTTATATATATTACATAAAATTATAATTTAATAATAATATCTAAAAATAATTATATATATAATTTAGTTCTCATTCTTTTAATACGACGTGAAAATGGAAACATCATTCATGTGTATGTATGGCCTATCGTCTCTATGAACGTTGTATTTCATTTGAAACGACTAATTTTTATCAATTTAAATAATAAATATATACTTAATATATATGATATATATATCATCATTTAAATTCTTGATATTATGAAACAATATTCATGTTAGCAGACTAAAAATATTTTGTCAAAACATATATGAAAAACATAGTGGTTTTTACCCGAAATGTAACTTTAACATGGAATTGTTAATAAAACAGTTATAAAAGGTCATAATAAAATCATATAGGATGTTAAAAATATAAATATATTTTTTTGTAATAAGTTCTTAACATGTTTAAAATCACTACAAACAAGTTTAAATCATGTTCAACCAAAAGGAAGCATAAGGTAATATTTTTTCTTGTGTCACTTTTATTTTATTGTCATATATGCCATATTCACCATTTTTTGCGGTTCCCATGAAAGTATATAATGATAATTGTCCTTAATTTTATGTGGATTTACATATCCATCTTAGGATCTCTTTTTCATTGGGCTTATGGTTTCTATGTTTCCAAAGAGGCAATTGATTTTTGTCACAATTTTCCTTCATTAGGAACAATGGTTATGTTATAAACCTATATTCATTTATAAGGAAAATATGTATCCATATAGACATGTAATATCATGAATGAATTTATCCTCATTATATTTTATATTTGTTTTAAATTCATTCTTTGGTCTTACATTTTACTTTTACAAAAGCGGTAAATATTTTATGTTGCAATCTCATTGTTTATTAGGATCGTTTATTAAGATCGTTTATGATTATGTTTTTGATGATAATGTATTATGATCCATCTCTCAAGGAACTCATAAATTTTATTCTCCTATTTTTATTCAATATATTTCATGTAATTGTACCATTATCCAACACTTTGGTAAATAAAAGTTTTTATAATGTTTTTTATGAAAACCCGATTTCATTTCTCTCTTCAGTCAAAAATATTTTTCTTCCAAAAGAATGTTTTTAAAAAATGTTTTAAATTTTTCTAAAAATCAAAGGTTATTTTCACCAATATTTTTTTAAATTATTCATTAAAATTCCTTTATATATTTCCAGGTATGTTTTCAAGGAAAAATATTTCCCATATATTTTATGTATTAAGAAGTGTTTTTCAAATTGAAAAGAATATTTTACTCCAGAATGTTTTTAATGATATTTTAATGTTATTTCATATCATCAACTTCTACATCCATTGTTTTTACTTACCCTCCATCATGGATATTTTGTATTGATACCATACTTATTGTTTCTCTGGAAATATAATTATTTTTTCAAAAATATTGTTATGGAACCCATATCTTTTAAATGGGTTAATCTTGCTTCAAAGAGATTATTAGGAAACGTATTTGTTTTTAACAAGTTATTATTGTATAAAAGATATTAACATGAGTCATTTTTTTCATATGTTAATAATGTAATAAATGGAATTAATATTTTATCTATGAGTTTATGATGAAATATTTAGTATATTCATATTGTAGTTCTTAGAAATTATAGCTTAAACATGGTGTTTATTAGAAATTAATAGGTAATACCGTTATAGATTAATATTAAGTATCATAGATAGAACTGAGTAAGGTCATTATAAATTAAACATGGTCTGTCCCAAATATCCCTAGGTGAGCCCATTATACCTAATATGATGGGTGGGCTCAGATAGTCCTCCAATTCATTATGTAAATATTTTACTAGAAGTTGACCAAAAAGTTATTAAAATTTAAAGGATTTTGAAATGGTTTTATGAATATTATGATCCATGTTACCAAAAATGCTTTTAATTTTTTATGGGTTTATAATGTTTCTCATGATTGAGATTTATATCACATGGATCATTATTACTAATTATGATGACACTTTTCATTTCCATGTTTTCATAATTTATTATCTAGTTATCGATGGGTTTGACTTCTTTTATGGTTCTCTCATTTAATCTCATTATGTCATTATACACTTACGTAAATTTTATACCCATTGATAAAATTCAACTGTTTATCGCTATGTTTACCCTTACTGATAATTTGATCTCACCCTTTTTAATGTTTTTCCCCAAGTTTTAATGAATTATGTTGAAAACTTTATGTTTATATGGGATTTTATATGGACGATTATGATGTTTTAACGTGAGAAATAAAATATGGGTTGGGTGAAATAAATGATCATTTAAAGTTGTGTGAATATTTTATGTATGAGTATTTCATAATTGTTTAAAATTATAAACCAAGGTGGCAGTCCATTTTATAAGTTATATAATTTTTCCTTGTTATTCTATATGGTTTAGAATACAATATTTGGATCACAATTATTATCATCGAAGCCATAAATCTAATGTTTATGATTTCATCATCGAATTTTAGAGTGCGGGTTCTGGGATGTTAGTATAACATTATTAGATTATCATAGATACAATAGGTCAAATAATAAAGGACTAATTTGTTTAGTAGTATTTTAAAACTAGATACATACATGATACTCATTTTAAATATGGAAAAAAATAAAACATAACAAAATCAAATTCTCAGTATCCTTGCAAACCTTTTAAAGAATTTACCTTCATAACCAAGGGAATGGAAACAAAATAAGGGTGATCTAAAATAATCAGTAAGGGTTAATTACCCTAAAATCAATCATAAAACAATAAGAACAGCCTATATATAATGTTGAATAATTAAACACACATTACGCTTAAATTAATGGATATGACATGATCAATATGAAAAGGTAAATAAATGAAAACACATTCCATTTAATCCATAAAATAAAAATGAAATTCATCTGGAGATAATATCATTTTGAAAATATTATGGAAAATAATAAATTAATTTTTATTTAAAGAAATTCATAATTGTCAGATGCCATTTTTCCCTAGGACATGACACCTTTACCACAAAGTCCTTTCACAAGACATTTTAATAAATTCATGGTGAAAACCCACCGTATTTGGCCAAATGATTCATCTCATGAGATTATTGAAGCATAGATGGGATTGCATTAATTTATCTAAAAACCATATATTATATGTCCAAATCATTCCTCATATATTGAATAATCAGTTTAATTGATAAAAAATGTACCTTATAAAATATTTGTATTTATTAAAGGATAAATAATTACCAATATCTCACCAATTAGTCAATTAACATTAAATTTTCCAAATATATGTAAAAATGGTATATGTTTTTTGAAATAATCATACCCATCACACATGAATATTGATATTTTAATGAAATTTAATTTCCAATGATAATTCATTAAAATAAATTGATTGTCTCAAGAGAACGTTTACATTCAAAAAAGAACATTAGATTAAAAAATAACCTTTAAAATATAGTTATTTTTATTTCAAACCCCCGTGGTAGAAATAATTCAAATTAATACATAAAATACCATTAATAATGATTGAATCAATATATTAATTTTTAATGTTATATTATATACACCACATTGAAGTTATTTGGTGTATAATAACCAAAATCTCTAAATTGAATATATATTGAGATAAAATCCCTTACCTCACATTTCTTTCTGGGTGAATGTACTTTAAACTCATTTATAGTGGTCTTAAAAATATTTTTAAGTTTTAATGGAACTATATTAGTATTCATTATATCATATATGATAATTTTATAATCTCTCAATTCTATTTCTTTAATAATATATCATAATTTTCATTTTTTTGAGTGTTAATTTCATGGTTTTCTCATTCATTCCTTATTAAAAAAGTATTCATTATCTTGAATATAATATTCTATTATCATTTCCAAAATAAAAATAATTACATAATTATCATATTTATACACCAATTATACTTTTTAGATCAATTATTAATTATGGTCATGTAAAATTAAGTACATTAAGTGCATGGAGATGGTAGATTGTACAAATGCATGGGTAACCTTTCCAATTATCAATGATCATTATAGAAAATAAAAATTTAATATTTTACCATTAAATAACTATAATAATTTCATATATTACATGTTATATAATTATATATATATCATCAATGTGGTTTGGTGATGAATATATAGTCACATCACATCATGAAGGCAGTAGTGCACACGTACATGAAAAATTGTCATCATCTTAACATTGGTGAAAATAAAAGAAAGAAAATGATATATATATTATATTAATAAAATTATAATTATGACTTGAATATAATATTTATATCATGAATATCCGATATAATTATTATATTTATCTTTATCTCCTTCCATATAAAGTGTTACTTAAAGGCGAATCACATCCCTTCGCAAAGAGGTAGTCTCCTGCACACACGATCAACATTATCATATCTCATATGGAATAAAAAGTAAAAAAATAGTGACTGAATAGATAAAAATTAATTATAAATATCATATATTTACTATATTTCCACAATCAAACTCAGTCTTAATAGGTAGAAATTGAAACATGAATGGCATCGGTTCGTGAGGCGGTAGTCTGCTGAACACACAAATGATGATTTCATAACCCATTTGATATAAATGTAGATGGTTTTAGGTCATGAAATTATTATAAAAAGAATAAAAATTTAAGTAATATACTAATGAAATTATGGTATCATATTTTACATGAAATTTATGGTGGGGGAGAAAGAAGTAAAATAAAGACACTCATTGAAGAACATTACCTTTTCTTCGGGTATCCTCCTTAGGTTTTCACTGAAGCCTCCATAGGATATATTTCTACTATAAATATGGCTTCTTTAAGGAGGGGATGAAATTTTTTTATTTATTTTATCTTATATTGGATAATCCAAAAAGGTTTTACAGTGTGAATAAGGGTTGGGAGTGATTTCCCTTTTATAGTTGATGAGGAGTTATATTCTTGTAAATACATAAAATTATTCACTATGAGATGATGAATATTACAAAAATTGGCTGCAAAATTTATAATTAAAAGTTTGGATGCATTAAATTATTCATTATTTTTCAATAAATAATATTTCATAAGGATATTTATATCCTAAAATATGTTTTTTTTCTATCCCAAGGCTTTATAGATTTTAAAATCAATAAAGGTATATTTTTGGTGTTTTTGTTTACATTGCTTATTATATGGGTCATACTACAAGGAAATTTTCTATAAGTTTCCAAAATTTAGAATAATTTATGTAAAATGTTGAAATAAGTTATTTAAATAAAATTATCATAATATTTTATGTTATTTTCACTCATATTATTTTAGTTCAACCCCTTAGTAAACACATTTGTTCTATTACTGTAGTTATTATATTTTACAAAATTCACTATGAATTCTGGTAAAAAATTATGTTTAACATATTATAAATTATAAATTACGATGATTCCAAATATATAATAATTTTTTTAAAATAAAATTAAATGATATGGAAAATTTGAAATTAAAATTAATCATGACGATGCGTCTAAAAAACAGTGTTTTAAAGAGAAATTGTGGGATTGTTTTCATTGGTTTTATATCAAAATTAAATGTGAAAGTGATTCAACTGACCTAAATTTGACTAATTCATATATAAATGAACTAATGTTACTTTAAAACCAATTAAAAATATAATTTAACATTATAAATAATATAAATGAAAAGGTAGTTTTCAATTAATAATCATTATTTTTCAATATTCAATAAAAAATGAGCCTTTTTAGAAATATGCCAAAAAATCACCATAATATAATTTAGATATTTATATTTCAAAATTTTTGTTTATTTTTAAAATAAATTTTATAAAAGTTTTAAAAAATAATTCAAAATTAAGTGAGAAAATCGTGACTTAACCTAGCATTGTTTAAACTCAGAGTTACATCCATTACAAGGTATCAACCAAATAAAATTTATTCGAAAATATTAATATTTTAATCAATTAGCATGTTAAAATTTAAATCATCATATATTTATGAGTAAAATAAATTTCCATTTATCAGAAACTATTTTTGATCAGTGACCTCAATCACTCTCCATAATTATTTATTCTTTTATCCTATATCCAGATCTTCACTTCCCTCTTATTTTCTCCTATTTAGAAACCTTATATGTGTTATTATAGGTAAACCTCATACATTCCATTAAATTTTATCAATAATATGTTTTTTAATTATTTTTTATGATATAGGTTTATAAAAAATAATTCAAAAATATCAATCATTTTATTATCGATTTAATGTTTAAATTATGACGATGCAATTTATTAGAGGGGGGATATAACACCCTCTAATTTTAAAAGAATAAAATTATGTTTGATAGTGTATCAGATCTAAATAATTGACCATGGATGATAATGTAACTCTATAATAATTTATGAAATATTTATTTTTTTAATAACTTTATTCTATTTGATAGTTTATGGTACACACAACCCTGCAATTTTAATGTTCGATAACATATTCAAAACAAAACACCAAGCTTAAATGACCCATGACATATATAACTGTTATAACATGGCCATTAAGTTGGCGTATGTGTATAGTATTGAAGAATTTATTATATACATATATATATATTTCATACTCAATATAAAATATTGATAAATATTTAATAAAGAATACAATTTTTTTATGTAATGTAATTTTGTTATTCAAAAATTGGTTCTCATTAAAAATCATTTTTTCCTTTTCAAGGAAAAACTATTATAATTAGTTTTTTAAACATTTATAAAATTAATTTGATAAAAATGACTTCATTTTTTAAAAAATAATATACAAATTTATTTTTGTTGAAATATTTGGATTTTTTAGAAAATATTAATTTTGAGTGAGTAGTGAAATAATACTAATTTTTTTAAAAATATATTTTCTTTTCAATAAATTAAGTATGTTAAAAGTAAATTTATTTTCGTAAAATTACTTAAAATAAAAAATTATTCTTTAGTAATATTTAATCAACTTAATAACATTTTATTTATCCTTATATTTTATTTTCTTATATATGGGTTTACCAAGGGGGTTTTATGAAAACAATTTTAAAGTACATAATGTTTCTCCACTTTAATTAATTAAAATTATCCCAAGTGAGGAATGTTTTAAATTAAATTTATATATTTTATATCATTAAATTTTAATTAATATATATACTACGATTATTAGTATACCTAGTGTTCATAAATAAACATCTTGTTCTTGAAAAAAATTCATTTCTCACAAACCCACATTTTCGTCTCATCTATGAGAATTCTCTTAAATTTTACTTTTAAAAAACCTTTAAAATTTATTGTGAAAAATAAAATCCAGTTATCAAATCATCATGTATTAATTAGATTAGGTCAAAGTTTTGGCAATCTTCTAAAATAAATTATTTTTTTTATGAATAATGAAAAATACTAACATTTAATTGACAACTGCCTTATGGTTTATATTATTTTTTAATTTATAATATTTTTCAGATTGGTTTTATAGTAATTTTTTTAATTATATTTTTATTAATCTAATTCATTTCATTTTAATAAATTTTAATAGGAAATTGGATATAAAAACATTGGAAACATTTGAGCATTTTCTCCTTGAAAACAAGCTCTCTCGTCAGCTCGACAAGATTAATTTTAATTTAAATATTTTCAATTATGGGAATTTAATTTTTAAATATCGATAAAATATTTAGAATAATAATATTTTATTTTATCTAATAATATTAACTTAGGTTTTAAAAAATGATTAGTGAAAATTGAAATAATTAATTACTACGGTTGTGGTAAAAATGGGTTTACTGGGGGTTAACCTAAAAAGATAAGTGTTAAAATGAACTAAAAAATATCTAAAAACCTTTGGATATAAATTTTGATATTATACCTTCTATTATCTATAAATTTTAATTATTGGAGCCCAGTAAAATTAAAAAACGTGGGTGGAAATCATTCTTTTAAAAAATTACTGATATGCCACTCACCTCACTTCTAAAAGGGAACCTCCTTCACTCCTCAATTCAAACCTTAATAACCCATTAGTTACGGAAATAGCCAAAAAAATTAAATTATATAATTCATTAATTTCATCCTATAATCCTTATTTTGGTCATATTGGAAACCAAGTAAGGCCTTTTTTAAAGACCAAAAAAAGTTACCTAAAGAATAGGTAACGATCCTCAATGAGTGTTTTAATTTTATATCTTTATCCCCTCATTGTATTATTTTTAAACCACGATTATATAACAACCTAACTACATTAAATATAAATATAAATTATTATTTTAATTTCAGTACCAAAATCTATATCATATTCCATCAAATGGGTTACAAAATAATCATTCGTGTGCACGATAGACTACCGACCTGCAAACCGATGTCATTGTTTTCCATTACCACCTATAAAGGTTGTATATAATGATGGGTATAAATTATATATATAATATTTATAACATAATTATACCTATTTATTCATTATATCATATATTTATTTTTCACTTTCAATTCCATAGGGGATATGATAATGTTTCTCTCGTGTACAGCGGACTACCGCCTCACGAAGCGATGTGATTCATTTTCAATAACTTTTTTACAAGAGAGGTAATGAGGTTTAAGTTAATTGTTGGTCGAAGTAGATGAATCATTAGGGGGGTGGATTTAGTCCCTATAAAAATTATATTAAAAATGGTTATTTAAAATAAAATCCCCTATTAGTATAATAAAAAAAATTAGTTTGTAGTGAATTTATAAAAGTCCTAAAAGTTCAATTACTTTCTCAGAAGATTGATTAGTTCTCAGTTTTACCAATCTAAAATTAGTCAAACTTTTGAAACTAATTTACTAATTCAAAAAAAATATAAACACTTGATAAACTAACTATAAATGTTCATTTTATTTTAATGTGAGAAATACTTATCTGATTTAAAAAATAAGACAAACAACACATCAGATAAAACAAGAGGTTCAGTCTCAAGCTGAGACTTAGTCCTCTCCACTTGGTGATCACCTGCCACCAAGCAGTTTATATTAATAAACTTTTTATTCACAGCCTGGATCGGGGTTCACAATAGCACACAAGGCTTTCCAGGTCACACTTGACCTCTACCATAGTTATTCGTGGGAAAAACTATCAAACATATCACATAGTATCTCTTCCACAATTTTGTGTGGGATAAAATTGTTAAAAGGTATTTAGTGTTGAGGATATTTTGATATCCTCTAGTTAAGCTCATGAGATAGTGTGAGTGATATAAAAAGATACACACACTACTCAAAAAATAACTATAAGTTCAGAACATAGGTAATAAAGAAGAATAGGGTTGAGAAATCCTTATGTGTTGTGCAGTAAATCTCTAGACTCAATGGATGTAGAGAAAATGATATTTGAGTCCTCTTTTGAAATATGGCTTCAGAAAAAAAGTGTCACAGTTTCTGTAATCTTGCTTCCAAGTGTGAAAAGTTTCAGCTATTCTTTGTGAGAATGTTCATCAAGCTTCAGTAGGTTGTTTCTTGGAAACCTTCTTGTGAGCTCTATCTTCAAGTTCTTCTATTTGCAATATTGAGTATTCACTCGTTCTATTTTTCTGTGTGTTCTCTGAGCTCTCATTTTATTTCGAGGTTGAAGTCCTTTTATACATCAAGGTCCACTAGGAATAAAGATCTCCGCACATTCATGTACCTCATACTGTCTACAGATAGTTCTACATACAACATTAAAGAATTTCAAAAACATTAATTTGTCTAAATATTACTGTTAGAAATAAATTTGAATAAATAAATTCGAAACAGTTTTTTTGGACTATTAGTGAGTCATTTGCATCGGTCTGTTATCTTCGGATTATTAACATTGGCCTGTCATCTTTAGTGTGTCATCTTCGGTGTGTCATCTTTGGTGTGTCAAACATGACTCTTTCATCTTCAGTATGTCATCTTTGGTATATCATCTTCGGTGTGTGAAACATCAGTGTGTCATCTTCAATGTGTCAAACATTGGTGTATCATCTTCAGTCTATCATCTTCGGTGTGTCATCTTCGGTGTGTCATCTTCAGTGTGTCAAACATCTGTGTTTCTAACATCGATGTGTTGAAAATCAGTGTGTTGAACATCGATGTGTCAAACATTGGTCTGTTGAACATCGGTGTGTCAAACATCGTTGTGTCAAACAAACTATTAGTGCTAAGGACTCAAAATTTTTATGAAGATTCTATTTTACAAAAAACATTACAAGACTCGGTGATATCCAAACATACACGAACAGATACACTTGTAAAAATGTTTATTCAAAAAATATAGGTGATTAAGCTATTAATGTATATTGTTATATATAACATAATAGATTTACTGAGATATATTAAAATGGATGAAAGAGTAGAATCTATAGATTTACATTATTTTTGATTATGGAAACTAACATATCATAGAGATTCCAACAATATCCCCCCTTTTGATAATCACAATTTAGGGAACACATACAAATATAAGGAATCATCAATAAGTGAGCAGATCATACACCAATGAATGAGATTTTTCAATATAACTAAACCCTTCCCTTATTTGTGGTTTTAAAAACAAGGCACCCCCTCAATAAATGGATTATGATTATTAAATTCCAATTGTCCTATACCAGAAAGTTTCTCCCTTAGATAAATAATGTATGACTTATGCCTTTTCTCCCCCTTTTGGGATTAGCAAAAAAAGAAAAATCAGGTAGCATGAGGATAAATATCATAAATAAAAATATGCAATAAAGATTTTCATTAAATAAAAAATCCATATCAAAGATACAATCCATCAATAAGGGGTTTGATTCTAAGTGGATTATCCTTTATCTGAAGGATCCAAAGGAGGAGGAGAAGGTTTAGGAGTGGCAGAGGGTAGAGGTAGTATGAAGATAATAGTAGGCAAGGATACAACTGTAGAGACATTGGAGGAAAGGCTGAACCTTCTTTCTAACAACACACGACTGGAAGTTTACTCTATAATGACAGGTCAAATCTAAAAAAGAGGCTGACATATAGTTATTAGAGTAGGAGTTCGAGAGGTTGTACTAATATAAGTAGAAAGAGAGACCACAATGGCTTCAGTTTGGACATAAAGATACGACGTAAGGCGATATTCAAAATCATTATTGATTTCACCGCTATATTTCATAGCTTTCTAGAAGTCATCATTATTCTCCATGAATTTAATCAGCAAAGGGGTACAATCCTTCAATTGAGTAACTTCCTTCTTGAACGCTTCTATGACAGAAGGTATTCTGAGTTTCTCTCCTAGAAATTTAAAGCTATTTATGAGATCATGCTTGGTATAGATCATTGTAAAGTACTTATCCATCTTTTCTTGAAACTCTTTCTGAGCAACAGAGGCTTCTTTTGTGCACTGCCTTACCATATTGTACACGAGGTCCGTATTTCGATGCACCTTTTCAAGAGTTTATTTGTCTAAAAAACAATGAAGATGTTGGAGTTCCTCTCTCATCACAGCCTTGAGAGACTCCGAATCAGCAACAACACCTTTCAGACTCTGAGAACTGGATGGGCCAATTAACATTTTTCCAAGATCCTCTTTTAACTAATTTAGATCTACACTGAGGAGATGAGTCAAAAAATTCTTAATAACTTCCAGAACACCACTGAAGGAGGTCTTGAAGTCAAAGGAGAAAAAATTTAACTCATTTATCATATTTCTTACTACTTCTCCCAACAAAGTATTGTGACTAATATTAGTTTCTATTATGGTAATGAGATTCAGTTGAAACTCCTAGATCACTATCCATGCAATCTTCACTACATCAGCATCTGAAAAACCTGATAAATTGGAGGCTTCACTTATGGTTCCAACTAAGGCTATCACTAACTCACATATATCATTATTGAATTTCTAAAAATCTACCTTAGTGACATAGTGACCAGGTATTAGCTGTGCTACTGGCTCTATTGCTGGAGGTGAAGCTGGTGGAACATGTGAAAAGGGTTCTGGTTCAGCTTGGACTATTAGAGTAAGAGGAGGAGGCACCCTCTCTTTATCTGAGTCATACTCCAATCCAAAATAATGTACCCTGGATCATAATTCCACTCTCTAGTACATGTATAGTCCCTTGGCACAACAGTGTCAATTCTGATCTTTCTTCCCTTAGTCTTAGGAGCAAATTCATCTTCATTAGCTTCTTCATCCTGTCCATTAGAAATAACAACATTTTTGGGTACAGGAACCAACCAAAATTCAGGTTCTGCATGAGCTCCAGCAACTTCATCTTCTCCAGGAACTTCCTCAATTTGAGGCACTTGATCCTCAGCCTCTTCCTCATTACCACTAGCCATAAGTTCATTCAATTCCTAGTTGATTTCTTGATTTTCAAAATTAGGATTGGGTGATCTATCCTCATGATCAACATCTCTATGGTCATCAGCCTGTTGCTCAACAGGCTCAACACCATCACCATCTCCATGTACAGATTCCTCACTGGATATATCAACCACATGTTGTCCATCTTTTAAAGAATCACATACATGCTCATCATTTCCTCCTCCTTCATCATCATCATCATCATCATTAGGCTCCTCATCAGATTTCTTTACATATCCTTCAACTATAGTAACCTCAGTCTCTTCCTCATCTTCATCACCTAGTAGAGACTCTCTTAAGGGTAAGTCTAAAGGTGGACTAGCAGGTATGTTGGATATATATTTGGGACTTTTAGAAATATCAGGATCACTCATATTATCAAAGGGAGATCCCTTTTCCCTAGGAACATTAGGCTCAATTTACTCATCAGAATAAACATGTGATTCTCTTGGTTTGAGGCCTAGATCAACTTGATCCTTTGGTCTAATATGATGGTCAACTGGATTGAAATCCTCACACAGCCTTTCCATATCACCTATACAACATTTCTTCCATGGTTTTTATATGATTTTCATCCTTTTAAAAATATTCGTTGATGACAGAAACCACTACTATTATTTATCACTTCATCTCCACCTTCCACACAACCTAACTGCATCAACATTGTAGGGATCATGCTCAGATAGTATATAAATGTTTCTTTCTAGTATGGATTTTTCAAATCAGATACATTCACCATTAGATACCTCACATGTTCACTTTTATCCCATGTTTGAACATATAGATCTGGAATACATTCTGATACTTCATAGTAGAGAAGGAAACCATCGTCGGGCAAATTTGATGTTGAATAAACATAAACAATAATCTTACTTCTCCTTCAAACTCACTGGAAATATCCCACCAAGATTATCCATTTCCATTCAGATCTTTCATAGAATCTGTATAAGAGAAAAAATTAGAAGAACATTGAATATTACAAGAATAATCTACATAGAAACCTTCATGAGGCATCTCCAAGAACTCATCCCATTCCTTAGAAAAAAATATACTTACTTTACCTTAACCACTAACTTCATTCTTAGTTCCTTATCTTTATATAGATATATCTTCAAATTTTGAAATAATTATTGTAATATCTGGGGATAATAAGGTCTTTGATTTTTAGAAAACTAGCTCATCCACACTTGAGATTCGAATACTTTTAATAAAAATAACTTGTTTGAAAGAAGACTCTCAACATACACTTCTTTTTCAACCATAACCACTGGGCTTTACAAGATCAATTTTATAGTCCCATTAGACTAACCTTTCTAACATTTATTAGATGTATATTTTCTTAGCTCTTCCATAGCACACTTTTTCCTTACCATGTTGAGATTTTGAATTCCAAAAGAGTTGAGAATGAGGATCGAGATATAGAATGACACAGGGTAGAAGACTTTTACGGTAGTGGGAATGTGAATGGTTGGGATGGAATGAACTAAATATATCATTTAGGGATTGTAAAACATAAAACATAAAATTTAAACATTGAAAAAAATACAAAACATCGTCATTTTCTTTAAAAAAGACATAATTACAAAATAACTGTTAAATAAATTGGTGTAAATGAATCAGTTTTAGTGTTCAGTTTCATAAGACCGGTTTTGGAAAATTGGTTTCATAAGATCATTTTTTTGGAAATCAGTTTTATAAGATTAGTTTCAAGAGATTGGATTCAAGATGTTAGTTTCAGGAAATCGGTTTCATAAGATCAATTTTAGGAAATCAGTTTCATGTGATCAGTTTCAAGAGATCAATTTCAGGAGATCAGTTTCAAGGATCAGTGTCAGGAGATCAATTTCCAAGATCAGTTTCAAGAGATCAGATTCACAAAATCAGTTTCGTAAGATCACATTCATGAAATCAGTTTCATGAGATTGGTTTCAAGGATCAGTTTCAAGAGATTGGTTTCAAGGATCCGTTTCAGGAGAATAGTTCCAAGGATTGGTTTTAGGAGATTGGTTTCAAGAGATTGGTTTCAGGGATCCTACTAATTTATCATTCCTAGTTCATGTCTGATTTAATTTATTCTCCAAGAATTTAAGGGTGTAGTGATTATAGCAGCAAGCTGATGTTTAGTCCTAATAAATTCAAGAGTTATATCACCTTTTTGATAATGATCTCTCAATAAGTGATGTGTTACATCAATATGCTTTGTCCTAGAATGAAAAATTAGATTCTTATAAATTTTAATATCACATGTGTTGTCACAGTTTATGGGGATGTGTTTAAATTTAAACCCATAGTCTAATATGGTGTGTTTCATCCACAAAATTTGTGCAGAAAAACTACCAGCACTAATGTATTCTACTTCAGTGGTTAATAATGTAACTGAATTTTGATTTTTTTACTAAACCATAATATTAGTGACTTTCCCAATACTGACATGTACTGGAGGCACTCTTTCTATCCAACTAACATCCACCAAAATCAGCATCTGAATAGCCAAATAGATCAAAAGGTTGTCCTTTAGGATATAATAGCCGTAAGTTTGTTGTATATTTGAGGTATTTCAAAATTATTTTAACAACATTTAAATGTGATTATTTTGGGTTTTCTTGAAATCAACCACACATACGCACACTAAACATAATATCTGGCCTACTAACAGTTAAGTACATCAAAATCACTATCATTCCTCTCTAAGAAGTCTGATCAACTGATTTTCCATTTTCATCAAGATCTAACTGACATGTAGAACACATAGGGGTTTCACTAATCTTAATTCAATCACAACAATATCTTTTCAATAGATCTTTTGTGTACTTAATTTTATTTAAAATAATACCTTCTTTATTTTGAAATATTTGAAATCTAAGAAAATATTTATGTTTACCCATTAAACTCATTCCAAACTCTCTTTGCATTACGTTTGAAAAATGATTACATAAAGAGTTTTTAGAAGATCCAAATATAATATCATATAAATATATTTGGTCTATTAAAACCTATTTTGAAAATATTTTTATAAATAAATTAGGATCTGAAAGTCCTTTTGTAAAGCCTTTAGAAATAAGAAAATTACTCAACCCTTCATACCAAGGTCTTGGAGATTATTTCAAACCATATAAAGTTTTTGATAATTTGAACAGATGATTTAGAAAATGTGGATTTGTAAAACCTGGGGGTTGTTCAACAAAATCATCCTTAATTATATAACCATTTCAGAATGCACTTTTACATCCATTTGATAATGTTTAAAACCAAAGTGTACTGTATAGGAAAGTAAGATCCTAATTGCTTCAAGTCTAGCTACTAGTGCAAAGGACTCTTCAAAATCAATTCCATCTTCTTGATTATATCCTTGTGAAACTATTCTATCTTTATTTCGAACTATATTTCTAGATTCATCAACTTTATTTCTAATCACCGATTTGGTTCATATGGTCAAAGTGTCCTTTGATCTATCTACATGTTTCCAAACATTATTACATTCAAACGGATTATGTTCTTCTTTCATGTCCATTACCCAAAATTCATCATTGATCGGATAATTGATATTTTTAGGTTCAAGTTCTGACAAGAAAGCTTCATGTTCAACTTGGTTTCTGAATAAAGCTCTCATTTGTGTTCCTCTATCTGAATATTCAACAAAATTATCTAGGGGTTGATTATAAATGGTCATATTTGGTCTTGAGAATGTAGGACTTGATATTTCAGGCTAGTCATGTTGATCTGGTTCACTATGGTTAAGATCTGGAGAATTTCCAGAACTGGATGTTTTCACAGATTCCTTCACATGATGATTTGAGGTTTTATCACTAATGTCTACATGGGACATATCCTCTTCAATATTTTCTAGTGACATCTTAAGATTATGTAGATCTTATTCATCAAACTTTATGTATACAGATTCTTCCACAAATTTGGTTTTCTTATTAAAGAGTCTATAGGATTTTCTTGATATATAATATCCAAGAAATATTCCATCATAAAATTTAGAGGCAATTTTATATAAATTATGATTAATGTTCAGAATATAAACTTTACATCCAAACACTTTAAAATAACCTACATTGGGTTTCCTATTATTCCAAACCCATAAAGAGTTTTCTTAAGGATGGGTCTGATTAAGACTCTGTTTATTATGTTACAAGATGTATTAATAGCTTCATCCCATAAATAAATTTGTAGATCATATTCATTAAGCACAGTCCAAGAAATTTCCTATAAGGTTATATTTCTTCTTTCTACCACACCATTCTGTTGAGGTGTCCTAGGAGTAGAGAAGTTATGATTATATGAATTTTGTGAGAAAAAAGATACAAAATCTTGATTCTCAAACTCACAAACATGATAACTTCTTAAGGAGTTAATCTTAAGTCCACTAATATTTTCTGCAGTCCTATAATACATGGTAAAATGTGAACAAGATTCACTTTTGTGAGCTACGAAAAAGGTCCAAGTGTACCTAGAGAAATTATCTACAAGAACATAAACATAGTGCTTCCCATTGAGACTTGGAACTCTAGATGGTCCAAACAAGTCTATGTTATCCAAATTAAGAGGTTGATTAGTAGACACTTATTTCTTTGGATTTAAAGAGATTTTATGTTTCTTTCCTTTTTGACAAGGATTACATTCTTTGTTTGTCACAAACCAAACCGGGTCGACCCTAAACCGGTCAACCAAGCCGATCCACGACTTGGCTCGAGAGGCATTCCCAATCCTCCTGGGACAGTGACAAGTGCCAAGGCATCAATAAAGGACAATTGGGAATGATTTTTCCTAGTGAAAATAAATAAAGCAGTAGAAAATTTGAATACCATAAAGTAAATAAACAGCATGAAATGAAATAATGACCAACACCGACAACAATCTAACCTAACCATGACCAAAACTCCTTGTGACCCCATGATTTGCTCACCAATCGACAACCAACTCTCTCCCATGGGGAGAAATCTTGAGTTGAACCTACAACAGAAACTAATAAAATGAAAAAACCATATGTGTGAGTATTAAAACTCAGTAGGAATTCCCAACAAACTATTCCCAATCCACTACCTTTAAATAAAGAATTTATCAATTTCTGGTTTGAACTAAATTATATAAAATATTTTTTTCCCACAAACATTCATTTCTAAAACATATAATAGTATATTTTCCTCTTTTTAATTTAAAAATAAGTTTAACGTTTGAAAGGAACAGGTGCATTCCATTTTAATACATTTTTTTGAACAATTTATAAAGATGAATTTTAGTTGTTAGTAAAAAGGGAAACCATACACAACAGACAACACACACTAAGGGAAATGGAAAAAGTGGCACACAGGGGCCTGCAACCGAACTAGACCTCTCAACCATCCACTGCACACAAATAAACACTAAATAAAACATGGGTCAAACCAAGGATCTCTTGAGCAATCCAGAACATACTATACATGTGACTCATCCTGAAGGCATGCCTACTCTTGATGACGTCATAACGCCCTAAATCTCGGTGTTTCCCTACATGGCCTAAATGAGGGGCCCAATCCCCTAGTAGAGTATAATTCGTACTAAGGGCCACTAGCCCATGCATAATATAAACTAGTGCAACAATCGTTCTTAAAAGATTCACTTACTATACCAGGTTCCCATGTAAACACGTGTAATAAACTAGAAAGGGGTGAGTCAACAAAGTCAATCAATTAACACAAACATCACACAATAATCATGTTGTCAAATAACACCAAATATCACCTCTGAGTCATCCGAAAAATATTTTTCCAAAATAATTTATTTTATTAAAGTGCCATGGGCCTTCACCAATTTTAAAGAAAATCCACATTTCTCAAGAGATCCAAAACTCTTGATGATGCTTCAACAGAAATCATTTATCAATAAACCAGAACTACATTTTTAGTTCTGGGAATTATGTTTAAAGTCCAAATGGGAATTCTTTTACTACTAGGGGTCAGTTCATCAAGAAAATATTTAAAGTGTCGTGTATAAAATAAGTTGCTCTTTTTACACCAAATAATCAGTGAAAAATTAATTCTCTTAAATTATTTAGCATTTATTAAAATTACTAAAATATAAAGAAATCAATAAATTCGAAATTTAATAGCGAGTGCAGTGGGGGAGCTACCTTAACTTGCAGCTCGAAAACGACAACGTGACACGCCTCGCACAGGAAAACAAGAACGTGCAAGCCGATGATCACGGTAATGTGGGGCTACCATGCCAACAAACTATAATAAAAAAACAAAAAAGGTATATAAAAATGGAATTAAAACAATTAAAACGAACATATAACACAAACACCACCTCAACATGTTTTCAACACACAAACGCACCAAAAACACTATTTAATAAAGCCCTTTGAAAACCACAAAGAGTTTATAAGAAACCACACAATTCAAAAATAACTCCCTAAACATTTTAAAGAGCCAATAGTCCACTTCAAGAAAACACCTAGAGTGCACAACCTGACAAAATCACACGAAACGATGAGATCGTCATATTAAAAACACATGTGCCTAAACACATTTTCAATACTAGGCTCACCGCACCAACATCATTTTAAAAAACATTTAAAAAAATTATAAAACAATATTTTTGAAATACATATCGTTGATTTAATCACATGATACCAACTGAATAATCATTTAATTAATTCTAAAAACATTAAACTACGAACACGGGATAGCAGGTCTAATTAGGCCTTTGTATGAAAAACCCGTCAAATTTAGACCACACGTTTGAACAAAGTAATTGTGCACAAAACATCAATTCACATAAATAGGGTGAAGAATATCTAATTAAACTAATGTATTCTAAAAAATCAATTTACACCAACTAATTAATTTTATCATATACTAAACTAATAAATTAAAATTTAAGCACCAAAACAACACAAGAAAAAAAGAAGTCACTGAAAATATAAATTTAAAGGTGACACACAAAGGGTTCATACCTCAACTCCAATGCAAAATGAAAACAAATTCTTGGAACCAGTGAAAAGCACCATGAGCACCTCAAACGCACTCGCGGGAAGATGGATTTGACCCAAAACACTGAACTTGGGGACACCATTTAAGGGTTTTGGCATAAAAATTAAACCTTACCTATGGAATAACCTTAAAATAAAGGATGAGTAAAAAAATTACTTAAGGGGGAGAGTAGCAGCTCGCTGGAGAGGGTGATGAAGAGTGGACGGGGAAGAAATAGGGTCTCCAGTAGGGGGTCTTGCAGCGGTGTTGTTAATGGTCGGTGTGTGCGCTGCAAGTAGCCGGCAAGAGGCGCAGCTGGATTGGGGAAGAAAGGAGCGGATGTAGTCGGGGGTTGGGCATCTACAACAAGGGGTGCGAGCCTAGAGATGGAGAGACTGGATGAACAGTGCAGGGCATGGGTAGGGACGACGTCAAGGGAGGCACGATCGCATCAGGGAGAAGATGTTCAGAGCGGTGTTGGAGCACAGAGAAGGGGAGTCGTGCGGGGAGTTCATAGGAGGGTAGGATATCTACGAGGAAAGGGCAATAATAGAGGATCCGGGGGGTTCGCTAATTCTCACTAGACGAAGTGAAAACGGGGAGAGGTAGAATAGGGATGAGATGTCGGCTGGCTAGAAGGACAAGGGAGGTTTAGTGCATGAGGTTCTGCTGGGCATGGGGTGATGGAGCGGCGATCAGAGGCTTCAGCAGGTTGTAAAGGGTGTTGCGCGGGTATCATGTATGAGGAGGCAGAGACGACTAGCACGCTGGGAGGGAGAGAAGCATAGGGTTAGGGGAGAGGAAAATAAAGAGAGAAAAAAGAGAGAAAAATAAATAAATAAAAGAAAATAAAACAAATAAAAAATAATGAATCCTGTTAATAATAATAGTTATAACATTAATAATAATAATAATAATATGACAATGATAATAATAAAAAAAATTAGCAACACTCTTGATAAAAATAATTATTGACTTTAAAATCCATTATAATTTTTACCCATAGTAATAATAATAATAATAATAATAACAACAACAAAAACATTAATAATAATAATAGTAATAATAATAACAATAATAACAATAACAATAATAACAATAGAAATAATAATAATAATTCCTTAATTACAACATTAATAATAATCATATAGACAAAAATATAAATAATAATGATAAACAAATATTCATTTTATTTAATGATAATAATTAAAATTATTAGCAACCATGAAAAATTTAACTAATGTAATAAATTACAAAATTTATCCATTTTAATTTTCCGAAGATAGGTAGACTATCCCGTTGCATGGAAGAAGCCACACGGGGTTTCCAAAATGTGCTCCACCTAGGATCTCAGTGAAGTCAACTAAAAAAATGTGTTTTTTTAAAAAAAACTAAAAAATCATGTTCGCGATTCAACCCGAACCAGGACAAAGATTTTTAAAACCAAAGAAAATAATAAAATAAAAATACTAGTTAGGTCAGGGTTTGACATTGTTGTTTGGAAACTCTAATCTGGGTAAGACTCTAAATAATAATTTTATAGTTAACTTCCTAAGAGAGATAATTTTTCAATGTCCTAGTCTTCTATGTTAGAGCCAAGACTCTTTGTGAAAGGCATTCAGAAAAGATACATTCTGTGAGGCCAGTGTGTCTATATTTATAGCATATACATTGTCATTTCTAAAAGCAGTAAATACTAAATTATTCTTGGCATAAAAAAC
The DNA here is from genome assembly GCA_963277665.1 of Viscum album. NCBI lineage: Eukaryota > Viridiplantae > Streptophyta > Magnoliopsida > Santalales > Viscaceae > Viscum > Viscum album. The sequence goes on from OY728160.1 coordinate 1,324,666,165, forward strand.
ATGGAATGAATTATTTTTAAATTTAACATTAAAACCATCATCACACAATTGAGATATTTTGACCAGGTTATACTTTAATCCATTAACATACAATACTTTAGAAATTGAAATAGAGTTAGGGTTACCAATCTAGCCTATGTCGATGATTTTTTCTTTTACCATTGACACCAAATGTGAAATGTCCTCGATCAATCTTGATAATACTTTTAATTATTGAAAAATCCCATATTATGTGTCTAAAAAAGCCACTTTCCAAGTACCATAGCTTTTTACAGGAGCTCTTCAGGTAGTTTTCCTAGAAATCAGTTTATCCAAGAAATGATTTTGGTACCGATAATTTTTTGGGTCCACATATATTAGTGATATAAGTTTTAGTAACCCACAACTATATTATGGGTTTCTTATATTCAGAATATAATGTGTTTGAAAAGTAAACACTATTTGGTCTTGAATAATTGGATACAATAACAGAATTTATGGAACTGGATCTTACTGTAAAATTCTGGTTTTTGAAAAAAGTATTAGATTTTCTAGATTTGGTTAGAAAATGTGATTTGGATAAATTCATTTGACCAGGTTGATATCCTATCCTAGAAGTATACTTAGGAGCTATTTTTTACCAAGAATTTGAGTAAGAGTATTTCTCTCATTAGTAAATATTTCATAGTCCTTTTTTAATTTATCATTAGACTTTTTTGACTCATTGTTTTCTTTGATAAGTTTATCATTTTTCTATTTTTTGGTTGTATGTTCAGAATTAGCAGTCACAGTAATAGCATAATGTTTCTTCAATGATTTATACTTGTCTTTCAACTCATTACATGTTTCTTCCAACTTATTTCAATATTTGAATAATTCATCATTTTTCATATTCTCAGACTCACTTTCAGAATAATAAAAGTTATGTATATGAGAGTATATGATTACCTCAATTATGTTTGTCATAAAAGAAATATTATCTGTATCATCTTTATCATTCTGAGAATATCCAAATTCACTTGAGCGGTCCTCAGAGGCACTCCAGGTAGCCTTCATTGCTTTCTTTTACCTTCTATCCTTATTTTCATACTTTTTCTTGTATTTCATCTATGGATAGTCATTCATGAAATGTATTTTCCTTTTACATTCATAGAAAATAATCTCTTCATATTTCTCATTTTTCTTCAAATCCTTTATCCAATTTCCCTTGTTATCATAATTGCCTCTATAATTGGGATTTTTGATAAAATTATTTTTCCTATAAAATTTGCTGAATTTTCTAGCCAACTGGGTCATTTCTTCATCACTGTCTGAAGATAATTAATCACTACTTGATCGTTCAATATCATCTTGAAATCTCTCATTGTCTTTAAATTTAGATGTAGTTATCTTAAAAGCTACAGAATTTCATTTTGGTTCATCATCTTCTTGATTTACCTTCAATTATTCTTCAAACATCATTAATTATCCAATCAATTCCATCATATGCATCTTTTCAATATCACATTATTCTATAATATAGATAGAAATTCCACACCATCTTTCTGTTATGAATCGAAGAATCCGTATAATCTGATATTTGGAAGTTACATCTCTTCCTAAAGAAATCGTGGTATTAAAAATTTCATTGATGTTGAGATACATATCAGAAATTGACTCAACAATATTCATTATGAAGATGTTATATTTAATAGCATAAGTATTTAATCACATTTCTTTAACATTATATGTTCCTTTATGAGAAACAGGTAGAGTGTCCCAAATTTCATGTGTAGTTTTGTAAGCAGAGATACAGGTAAACTCTTCGTCTCCTAGTGAAGAATACAGAGAATTCATTGATTAATAATTATTGTTATATGTAGTCTTGGTAGGTTCATCCAAAGTGTTTCTATCAGTTTTAGTAATCACATATTTAATTTCAATAGAAGTCCAGATTTCAAATCCCATGATTTCTAGATGAATTTACCTTTTAATATTCAACTGTGCATAGTTAGTTCCACTGAAGAAAGGTGGTATATTGGTAGCATCCCCTTTTAATCAATTTTCCATGATACAAATTGTAAAATAATTTCAAAGAGATGAAAATTTAGAAATAACAAAAATTTTGAGATCTTTGAAAAACAACTATAATCACAGTTGACATGATTTTACAAACTAACAATAACTTTTAAATCCTCTAAAACCAAATGATGATTGGAATAGATGACTCTAGAGGGGGGGGGGTTAATTGTGTCTCTATAAAAATTTCTATAAAAAATGGTTCTTCAAAATAGCATCCCCTATTAAAATAATAAACAATGTGAGTTTGTAGTGATTTTATAAAATTCCTGAAAGTTCAATTAGTTTCTCATAAGATTGATTAGTTCTCAGTTTTAATAATCTAAAATTAGTCAATCTTTTGAAAATAATATACTGATTCAAAATAGATATAAACACTTGATTAACTAACTATCAGTTTATTTTAATGTGATAAATACTTATCAGATATAAAATATAAGAAAAATAGCAGAGTGGGTAAAACAATAGGGTCGGTCTCAAGATGAGACTTAGTCCTCTCCACTTAGTGATCACTTGCCACCAAGCAGTTTATATTAATAAAATTTTGATCCACACCTAGGATCGGGGTTCACAATAGGACACAAGGCTGTCCAGGTCACACTTGACCTCTACCACAGTTATTCATGGGAAAAGCTACCAAACAGATCACACATGATCTCTTCTACAGTTCTACGTGGGATACAAGGGTAAACAAATATTTAGTGTTGAGGATATTTTGATATCCTCTAGTTAAGGTCCATAGATAGTGTGAGTTATACAAACAGATACACACACTACTCAAAAATTAACTACAAAATCACAACAGAGTTAATAAATAAGAATAGGGTTTAGAAATCTTTGTGTGTTGTACAGTAAAGCTTTGCACTCAATGGATGTAGATAAAATGATATCTGAGTCCTCTTATGAATGTTATATTCAGAATAGAGTGTCACAGTTTCTGTAATCTTGCCTCTAGGTTTGAAAAGGTTCATCTATTCTTTGTGAGAATGTTCAGCAATCTTTAGTAGGTTGTTTCTTGGAAAACTTCTTGTGAGATCATGCTTCGAGTTCCTCAATTTGTAATTCTGAGTATTCGCTCAGTCTATTTTTCTGTGTGTTCTCCAAGCTCTCCTTTTAAGTTTAGGTTGAAGTCCTTTTATACTTCCCGGTCTACTAGGCAAGAAAATCTCTGAACGTGAATGTACGTCATACTGTCTATGGACAGCCCTACCGACAACATTAAATAATGTCAGAAGCATTAATTTTTCTAAATATAACCGATAGAAATAAATTTGAATTAATAAATTCTAATTAGTTATTTATGACTATCGATGAGTCATTTGAGTCGGTGTATCACCTTCGATTTGTTAACATCGGTATGTCATATTTAGTGTTTCATCTTCGGCGTGTCATCTTCGGTCCGTCAATCATCACTGTTTCATCTTCGGTTTGTCATCTTTAGTGTGTCATATTTGGTGTCACAAACATCGGTGTGTCATCTACAATGTGTCATACATCAGTGTGTCATCTTCGTTCTGTCATCCTCGGTGTGTCATCTTTGGTCTGTGATCTTCGGTGTGTCATATTTGGTCTGTCATCTTCGGTGTGTCATCTTTAGTGTGTCATCTTTGGTGTGTCAAACATTTGTGTGTCGAACATCGATGTGTGGAACATCTGTGTGTCGAACATTATTGTTTCCCACATCGGTGTGTTGAACATCGGTGTGTCGAACATCGGTGTGTCGAGCATCGGTGTGTCGTAAAATGGTGTGTCGAACAACGGTTTGTTGAACATCAGTGTGTCGAACAGACTATCAGTTCCAAGGACTCAAAAAGTTTATGAAGTGTCTGTTTTACAAAAAAACATTACAAGACTAATTGATATCCAAACATACACGTACAAATACACTTGTAAACATATTTATTAAAAAAATATAGGTTTTTGACTTATTAAAGTACATTTTTTTATAATATATTTGATTTACATGGATATATTAAATGGCATGAAAGTGTAGAATCTATAGAATGACATTTTTTTGTGATTATGAAAACTATAATATCATAGAGAGTCCAACATTAATGAATATATGTTATAAAAATTATATAATTATGACATTAAGGACATATTTATCTTTATTAGAAGATAATATATCATTTTTTCTTACCTATTCACTCACTAAAAGATGAAAACTTTGTTATTTTATATGTGGACTACGGCCCTCACGAAGTGATGTGACTCTATCTTTTATCAACACACAACAAGGATGATATATATAGGAATATTTAATGAAAAAATAAGTTATTTATGATATAATAATTATTTATAAAAGGTAAAATATTAATTATCTCATTTCCATAATGATCATTGAATAATGGACCTGTTACTCATGCGTACGTGTGGACTACCATCTTCATGATTGTAATTTACTTCATTCTTAAAAATATAATCTGATAATTGGTGTTAAAAAGTATAATTAAGGATAAAATATTATAATTATGTCATAATTATTAATCTTGATATAATAAAACTATATTATATTCACAAGAACAAAAACATTTATAAGAAAATAATGTTATTAACATGTTTAAAACCACTATACATGAAGTTAGATCCTGTTCAATAAAAAGAAAGTGTGAGGTATGGTACTTCATATCTCAAATTCCATTTATTAGGTTAAACATCTACATCACTGGTAATGTCATGCTATTATTATGTGTTTAATTAAATTTGATTATATTAAGTTTTATTTTCAATTATTTTATTTGGATTTTCATTTTATACCAATAACCAACTCATTGATTAATCCCCACTTTAATAATATGATCTTTTTAGTATATTTTTGTCTTAATTTTCCTTCTTTGTGACATATGTCATGTTATTCACCAAACAAATTTTTTGAGGTTTATATACATCCCCCACTATAAGTAATATCATGAGTTTATTTATTCTCATAAAATTTTAAGTTTAATTTAATGTTATACTTTATGGGTCTTACAATTAAAAGTTACAAAGGTATTGAGAGTATTACGTTACATTATCATAAATTATCAATATCATTTATGACTAATTCTCCAGTGTTGATATCTTATGATCTAAATCTGAATAATTCCATTTATATTTATTATCCATAGGTTATTTATTATATTTTAAAGTAATACTAATTTTTTTACACTCTTTAATACATAAAATAATTGAGAAAATATTTTTAAGAAAAATGACATTTATTTCTTTTTTCGGTAAAAAAATACATTTTCTTCCAAAACCATGTTTCCAAAAAATGTTTTCAGAAATGTTTTTATAATTATTAAAATGTTTTATGTATTATATTTTTACCCATTTTATGAATTTTTACAACAAGTTTCGAATGAAATATTCATTTCTTATTCCAAAAAAAATCTCATTTGCCTGTTACCAATAAATTTAAAAGAATCATTTTTTAACAAGTACGACATGGAAAAAAATTTACATTTGGAAAACATTATTTTCTCGGATGTTTCCTTTATAAGTTTTCAAAATTATTTTCATAGAAAAGGATTTAAATGTTTTTTTATTTTTTTTCAAAATTTAAATGATGTTTTCCTAATTAAATGTTTTAAATGATTTTAAATGTTACTTGATATATATTTTAAGGCTGTTTTAAATGAAAATGGGTTTTTTCAATATGCTGTGAGATTTTTATTTTCAAGAGGATTTTTTTTTCAAAATGAAATGTTTATTTTCATCTAAATGACTCTAATTATATTTTAATGATATATGCATTCATCAATGTCAACAACCCTTATCATTACTTATTCTCTAATGGGGGTATTTTATAATGATATCATCCTCATTCATTCTATGGATGGATTAAGATTAATTCAAAGATATTTTTTCGAATCTAATTCTTTCCCATGGGTTAACGATGTTTTAAAGAGACTATTCTATAATCTATTATTTTCAATTGGTTATCATTGTTTCAAGGATATTAATATGGAATCCATTTATTTTCTATATGTTAATCATGTTTCAAATATACTAACATGAAAAAATTCCTTTTATAGGGTTCAATAAAGTTATAGAAGGTATACTGATTGTTTATATGTGTTTTATAATAAAATCTCCATGTAAATTACTTATGTTGTGTTTCCTAGACATTATAAATGATGGTTTCACCCAGATAGAACTCGCTGACCCTATTATAGATTATATGATTACTATACCCAGATAACTCACAGTTTCCCGGATATAGATTAAATGTCAGGTGTGACCAGATAATGCTCCAATGCATTGGGTAATGATTATATTCTATATAGAATTATATTGAAATTGACCATATGTATCTTCCATTTTATAATTATTTTGTAAGGCCACTATAAGTGTTCCATAAAGATGATGCTCCAAGATACCAATACATTTTATCTGTATTTTTAATTTTTTTATAGTGTTTACTTTTATCAAGATTTTTATCACATGTCTTCGGATAATTTGTTCTCATGACTATATATTTTCTAAAATATTTATTCCATGTTTCATGATTGATGATTCATTCATTGATGTGGATGTGTTATTTTATGATTTTCTTATACACATTCATTATGTCATCATACCCTTATGCACTTGTTATGTTCCTTAATGAAATTTTATTATCAATGATTATTTTTACCATTAATGAATATTTTACCACACATTTATAATGCTTCCATTTCCCCAGGTTATCATGAAATAATTTTGAATGAATTATATCTAGAAGGGATTTAAAATGGATGATGTTCCTAACTTAATGTGAAATAAAAAATATGGGTTATGTGGGAGAAATTCTGATTTAATGACATGGGTATTATTTGTGTAGTATTTTTTCTTGATTTTAAAAATCTATTATCCTAGAAGGTCCTTGATAATTTATGTGATATAATTTTGTCTTTTTATGATGTAAGGTCTAGATGGAAAATAATTAGGCCACAACTACCAATATCAAATAAAAAGAAAATACTATTTTTGATTTCACCACTGGATCTAAGATTCTGGGTTCTGGGAAGTTATAATAACATTCTTATTAATCTTTATTATACCCACATACTTATCTTATTATCATTTATGATCATTTATTTTTTCCTATTATGTTTTACCTTACAAAGCCTTGAGCTCTCCCAATTCATATATTTATATTTCCACAATTTGTGATGAAAAGTATCATGTATGAGGTATCTAGATGTGTATCTTATTTTGATAATTTATATGGGTTTTTAAAGAATTTTTATGGAATAATTTTTTAATTTTTGGTCCATTAGATGAAAAATAAATATGTTTTTATAGTTCTTTTCTTTCTTAAATCCCTAAATATCTAATCCTAGAATATTAGTGGAATATATCATAATATAACATTTTCAAGTTGTGTAATCATGATACGGTCATGTCCATGGGCTGCCATATAGTGGCCCTTGGTATAGGTGACATTTAAACATCCTTATATAAGTGAGTGTTGGAATAAGAGTGGCTAGACTGTATAGGAAATGGTGAAATTTTGAGATATTTTATAGTTGTTTAGAAAGTTTACTATTGTAGTTGGGAACTTGTTTCTTCCACACTAGTATGTTAGTGGCTAGGTGGTAATACCCTAGGTAGAGTTGTTATGTTTTTAGTGATTGTACCAACCTAGAATGACTTAATATGTGAAATGAGATTTATGTTTTTTGTACAGTTTGATGCCGGTGTGGTGTTCTATACGAGGCTTTGGTATGATTATTGTAATATTGAGGGATTTATGCCCTCTCAGTGAAGGGTTTGAAAATGAGAGTTCGGAATGAGATTTTGGATCCCATTTAGGGTGTTTAGAATTTGACATGGACTAGGGGACTTTGCTGGGTACCCAAAACTTATGTTTACCCTAGATAAATGTAGTGAAGAGAAGCATGAATCATCGATTATAGATGGAACCTTATAACACAAGAATTGATAGAGATGGTCTAAGTTGTGTATTTGAGATTCCAAACTAAGATATGTATGATGGTCTGGAAAAATAGTCATCCCATGTGATTATTATTATTATCCATATCAGATATGAAATAGGTATATATTATTCTATGATAACAAACGTGGTGATATTATATCTGATGTATAGATTTCCTAGGATGTTGTGGTTACACCAGAAGATACGATATTCCTAGCATTCATGATATCTGGTGTTATGAATAAATACATATTATATAAGATTCCTAGTATGTATAGGATATATTAATTTAAATAGAATATATAAATATTAGATTACTAGGGTTATCCTAGGATCCAATCATTGCACTTGATGATATGAGATGGATAGAGTTTTTTCAAGGGCCATGTTGTTATAAATGATATTTTTTTAAATTGTTAGGGTTATAAGGATATGGTCATTTTACCTGATATAGAATGATACCCTAGATATTATTATGTCCTGGTGGTTATACCTAATGATATCATATGGCTAGGTTTCCTAAGATATAGTGGAAACACATGATGATGTGAGAAACCAAAGATTATTAGGATCTGGTCATTTCACATGATGAGATGATATGCCTAGGTTTCCAGGGATCTGGTGGATACACATGATGATGTAAGATAACTCGTGTACCTTGGGTATAGTGTTTACACCAAATGAGTTATGAGAGTACCTCCTAGTATGTGGAAATGTCTAATGAATTATAAGATGATTTGAATTACTTTGGGGGATTTGGATTTATTGTTAATAATTAGTTAATATAACAAAATGGGATGATTGCGAAGGTTGAATATCTGCATACAGAGTTGTGCATATGAAATTATTGATATGAGACTCTCTTCTATCAGAGTGATCATATATACTAATGATGATAACAAGGGTTGGAATTTAATCGAACCATCATATGGTTTTCCAAAAAATCATATTCATCTGGAACTAGTTAAAGTAGACACGATAAATCTAAAGTCTTAACTTTGAAAGAAATGATTTACAATGATTTTTTTATTACTCCTACACTTTTATTTTTTTATTTCCTTATCACATCAGTATAAATTTATTTATATATTATGTTTGGGACCCCGTTAGTGGTGGCTTCTGAGTTATACTCAAACCCTACTTAGGTGACCATGGTAGTTTGGTGGCCAATAAAACATAATTTTACATAGGGTTAGATAGTTTATTGGTCTAATACATCATAATTATGTGTGATAGCTCGAATGGAGTGTGTAGATTTAGATAAGTTGAGGCTTGGGGATAATAGTAGAACCTCTTGTATTTAATTTTTTTGTTTATTTTTTATATGGGTTCATCATAATGGGTGACCAATTATGATGTAGGAAAGAATAATTCGACATTGAATTTTTCATAACATAGTCATTTTTTCTTATTATATGTATTATGATCATTATTCTGATGGATAATATTTTGTAAATTCCATTTTTATTGCTCACTATGATATTAGGGTATAATATCCCTATAGTAAAACCATATTACTTCCCTTCTAATTGGTAACCTCTAGAATATATAGAGGTCACCTAGATGTAATGTTACACATTTTTCCAATTACTAGAGAGTGAATTATGGTGAATTTTTAAAAAGTGTTATCAGAGAGTATTTCTTTGTCTTACTATTTGGGGAGATGGTATATATGTGATACGATAATGTGTAAAATCTTGTGATGAAACTCATATTAGTGTGTTGTAAAATCTATTTAAAAAAAATTCCTATTTACCAAGGGGTTTTTTGTTCTTTTTTATTTCATTTGATAGATTTATTCAAGTAATAATATTCTATTTGAGATTGAAATTTATTGTTTTAGAGATCATCTGGTTGGAAAAGGCCAATGTACATGCATTATTTTTTATACATATGAATTTCATGAAATAAATATTATTTTATGTGATTAGTACCACTATTGATGGGAGTTAAAATATTTAATGTATTTACAAACTCCTGGTGGGGTTCCACTTAGCTAAACTGTATTATATATTCTTCGATTAAAGGTCATAATGATTTTAGAGAGGGATATTCCATGATAAATACTATATAATCCTTATGTGGAGGGATGTATAGTGACCCTTTGTGTGTCATTATAGGAAATTGATATCTTAGTGATAGTTCTATAAATAAAATGGTTTTGATAACTCATCTCACTGACAAAAAACTATATGGTATATTAGAATATAGATTCTTAGTGATACTCTACGTAACCGAGCTATAAGACTATGGATTACTCAAAACATATTGACAGGGGATAATGATGTTATATGATGTTGGATGATATTATCATTATTTAGGGGGATTTCTAATATGTAGATATCGTATGATAATAATTATATTATAGTGATGATGATTTGATATGTGATGTTTAATACATATATATTTGAGAACCCTAAAATGGGTGTTTTAGAACAAGATCTTCCTTGTGATGGTTGATACATAAGGATAGATGTTCCCCAAGAGATTTAACATATGTGTGGCCTGATTTTGGGGATATGTGCGAGATTCTATACCATTATTAATCTACTCCATATATTGATGAGTCAAGTTCTATGATTGTGTAACATGTAATTTTCCTACTTTTGTTGGGGTGGTTGTGATATATGAGTGAAAATCAATTGTGCAGTTAGCCAAAGATTGTGAGTTCCTTTGATATGGGATTCATTCGTTGATTCTTTGGTTATGTTATTGATCTATAAGAGGTGCTAATGGGTATATGGTATTGGCATGAATATGTATTGGCATTCCATGATTAAAATGACTATGGTCATTTTAGTATGAATGACTGGTTTTGATGATAAGGATCAATATGATTATTTTCCTTGCTGACTTTGAGTGTGGTTCCTGATGGGACGGTGGGTCATGATCGAGCTTTTTAAAGATAAATTAGATATATCATGGTTAGAACGTTATGATTTTTGAAAGACTATTAAGTGGTTGTTGATCATGTGATTTGTCATAGATTGAGTAATATTCCATATGATTGTTGGAAAAATAACTTTGGTGCTTCTAGAAAAATGAGAATAAAATACATTACGATCATGGTTTGTGATATATATTCTTGAGACTAGATTTTATGATGGGAGACTCCTGGGATCATAAGATTGGTTCTATAATCGAGTGTAACGATAGAATGCACCACTTGGCTTTTGATGAAATAGTGTTATTATGAACTAGTAACATGTAGAACCATTTGAGTTATGGATCAGTGCACATCCATGAATGGGACAAGAACTAATGATATTAATGAAATTATTCTGGGATCATCTTCCTGGGTTTTTAATAATGATGTAATTATCGGTGGATGGTGTTAGGGGTTTATAGATGGTGAGTATGGTTCAAGACGAGTGTCCCACATGTGATATGGTATCCTATTGAGTTAATTCATGACGGGTGATATAAGGGAATATATATGGTGGTGAGTGAACCATTGGACAAGGATGGAATGAACTTATTTATATATGAATTTCAGTTGATACCATGGATGATGTTCCTAGTTATTTGAGAATGGGTGGGTATTGATGCCTTATATCAGCACTTGAGTATGAGTGAGACAAACTTGATTAGGCATTACATATGAAAATGGATAGAGTGTGTGGAATATATATCCATGTTTGATTTATTAGTGTGATGATAAGGGAACCACTTTGGTAGGGAATATCTTGTTGGTCATAGAGGTGTGTTCCATGTATTGGTAGGTTTTTTTGGTGTGATGTACTAATTATTAAAGGGTTAATATTGTAGTAGGAAGATCATGTGTATATGGATATATTTTTATCTAGGTTATTGGTGAATACTAGATATGATATAAATGTTTTTTATCAGATGATGTTCATATGTTATTTTAGGTTTGGTAAGGATTTGATGTGATTGGAGAATGATATAGATTGGATGTTCCCCAGTTATTAGGGTGAGAGAATGACTGTTTTCTTGGTTTCCTGGAGATCCAACCATTAAGTATATTGAGTATCTGGTTCAGTCTTTAGTGTGGGTGTTTGGATGATATTTTCATGGTTTTAGAAGTTGAGGCATCAGAAACCGGAAATGTTATACAAAATTAGTAGGGGTGGCCAAGAATTTTTCATAATGGTTATTCATGGGATGTTAAATCATTTATATATATATATGTAATTGTGTTCAGTGAGAGGAAACAAAATTGTGTTTTTCATTGGATTATTAAGGATATGTTTTTAGTATATGATTACATTGGCTAGGACAACCATTGCTTTGAATAAGCCCTTATTAATGTCAAATTATGATGTGGATAACCATGATCCTCAGATTTAATCAGTATATAAAAACAGACTATCTTAGAATAGATGGGTTTTGTTGAGGGTTTTTTTGTATTGGTGATGATGATAGGTGGGTAGATCAGTTATTGCTGGATAGTGAACCATTGTGTTTGGTGATTCACATTAGAAACCTGCATGATGTATGGCGATATAAAATATTGAGTTGATTATTATTGAAAACTAGGATAGTTCATAGTTTATGGTTGGAAGATAACCATAGATTCTTTATTATAAAAAGTTTTATGATGGTGAGTTTTTAATTACTTATATCATTATGAGTTATGAAAATAAATGGTAGTCTAAATGTTGTATTCTAGTATATGTTTTATTTTTAGAATCAGGTTTCAGATCAAAATAAAGAGAGTTAAAAAATTTTGAGAATATTTTTTGGACATAGATTGTGGTTCAGGAGGTGTTATTAGTTCTTGGGAGAATATCATGAGAATTAGGTTTAATTTTGGATATTTGGAAAAAAATTCCCTTCTACATGGTTTCCAAATTATTATGGAAAATCATGGGAGTAAACCACATGGGGTAGTTTTTCTTTGGGTAATAAAACAAAATTTTCACATAGTGGTAGAGAAACCCAGAAAACACACTAATTTTATATTCATAGGGATGTATACAGTTGGCACATTATTTGAAAAATATGTAACAAAACTGTATGAGAGGGTGAAGGTTATGAATTACTAACCACATATTTTGGTAAACCATGTGACAAGTCTATGTTAAGTTTACAACCATGTTTACTAATGTTTACATGATTTTCATATGGTTTGGAAAATATATAGTATAATATTGTAACTACCAAAAATTCTATAATTTTTTTTAAAATATTCTTTCCCCCCATAAGATTTTAACTCCACCCTCTTCTTCTCCTCCCTCCCAATAATTCAAGTCGAGGGATCTCAGTCCCCTTATTCTCCTTCTTTTCCACCTTAGTATGAGTTATTTACATGTTAATTCAATAACATTAAATGTGAGTCATCCCTTATATCTTCCTACATTATTCTTTATTCTTTTTAATCATTAAGTTCATTTTCAACGATTACTGTTTCATTGAAAATTATACTAGAGCATGGTATAATTTCCTAGATATGATAGAAATTTATCTCAACATGTCTAGAAGATATCCCAAGATGACAAAAACATTTTGTTTGGATAAAGGAACAATTTTTAGTGAATTTTAATGTGGGTTTTTTCTTAAATTAGATAAAATTGTCTATTGAATAATGTGAGTAAATTGGGTATTTTTTGTGCCATAGTGTGCCTATCAGGAGTGTAATGTACCCCATTGGTTATGGTTTTATTAAGTGGATGTTACTAAATGTGATTTTATTAATTAATTTAAATTTAAATTAAATTAAAAAATTAATTTTAATTTTTGATAATTAATTGAATTTTATTTTATTGAATTGAGTTATAACCTTAAGAGGTGATGTGAGGCTTGTATAATCTTGGGCGAGAGTTTCCATGTATTGTTAAAGTGGGAATAACACTATATGAGGTATGTAGTCTCTATAAATTTCTATATGTTTATTGAATTTTATATAGACCTGTGATATGTGGTCTCTCCACCAGATAGTGATCATAATTCAATTACAGTTGAAATTTATTGTTTTATTAAACTCCGATGAAATGAATATAGTTTCATGAGTCATAATGGACCCCGGAACACACGATGGATTCCTTAACCATCTATTGCTAATGCTTGACTCAAAATTTGTGATAAAGAATACTTGAACTCCATGAGGGGTAGAAATGAAATGGGTAGAAAATATTTAACTTTGTTATTGGTTCCCTCAACACCTCCTTACAGAGGAGAGTATTATACTAAGAGTGGTTATCTTGAGCAGACATTGATAGAATTGTGAGATACAATATATCATTTTTTATAGTTATTTGAAATAGAGTTATGATAGTTTATGGGAGTGTACCAACCTAGGATTACATGGGAAGTAAGATGGGATTTGTTTCCATATATCTATAGTGATTATAGTGTGAAATTATTTATGATGCCTTGATATGATTATGGTGATTATGAGGAACTCTATTCCCTTTGAGTGATGGGTTTTAGCCTGAGAGTTTGGGAAGATACTGTAAAGATCATATAGACTTTTTGAACAGTGACAAGGCCTAGGGGACCTCAATGGGTGCCCCAACATTACATAGACCCTAGAGTAGGGTAGTGAAAAGGAGATTCAAACATTGATTACATGTAAGAGCTTAGAACTCAAGAATTTGCACTGTTGGTCTAGGTTATACATTTGAGAGGATAACCTAAGATATATGTTATGGAATATAATTACTAATTAATTTATGATTATTATTATTTCTATTATGAGATATCAATGAGGAGTATTTTGACAAATTATAATAAAATTGATCATATTATGTGATATATATAGGTTTATTAGGATCTTATGGCTACACATGATGATATTACATGGTAGGTATCTGGTGTTATTGTCAAATATATATTATATTAGATCCATAAAACTCCATAGATCCCATGATTACAAACGATTATATAAATATTTCATTCTAGAAGTGTTTCAAGGATATGGTCATTACACATGATTATATGAGATGCCTTGAGTGATTAATAAGATTTTTCCATTGTACATTATATTATATTATATGTCTAGGATTCCTAGGATTTTGTCATTATGCATGATATTATGAGATTAATAGGATGTGCCTTGGATCTGGTGGTAATACCTAAGGGTATTAGATTCCTAGGTTACCTATGATCTAGTGGATACACCTAGTGATATGAGATGCTTAGGATTCGTAGGACATGTTTGTCACATTTGATGAGATTATATTACTAGGATTCATATGACTTGTTGTATACACCCGATGATGTATGAATCTAATAATTATGAGGATTTAGAGGATATGCCTTATGATTTATGAGATACCCAAGATTACCAAATATAATCTTGAAATTCCTGATGATTTATGAGATTTTTTGGATTAAATCATAGGATATAAAGTTACACCTGATAAATAATGAATGTGATAAAACGAGATTCCAATATTAGACACACTACCCCCTAATGAGATGCATATAAGAAATGATCTAGATGGGATACTCTATTATATGTGTGATCACATATACTTATAATGATGTCATGGGAGTGAATTCAATCAACCATTGGTATGATATTCCATGTTATCAGAGAAATTTGGAATTCAATGAAGTAGGTATAGTTGATCCCGACTGTCACCTTAGAACCTTAGGATCGATTGTGATTATTTTTATTACACTTCTTAGTATTTATTTATTTTATAAGAATATAACATAATACATACATTAATTTTATGGTTATTTTTGGGACCCTATTGGTTGGGACTTATAATATTTTACTCACACCCATCTTAGATGGCTATGGAACTAGAATACCATAGCAGACTTCACTATTCATATGTTCAGGTAGGGTAGAGGCCTGATGTTATATGATCGACTGATATAGATCAGATGAATTCAAGATATTTGAAAAAGGTGAGGCTTTATAAAGAACATAGATCCTATTATATTTACTTCTTTTGTTTATTTTTCTTATACATTCAATCTATCTGGTGATCATTTGTGACATATGACTATATCCATCCAAATCTCATTTGTTACAACATTGGTGTTTTGTTTATTATGAGTCCTTTTATCTTTATTATGATGGATGATTGATATTTTTATGTCATTATTTCTCACAACTATATGAGGTTATAATCTCCCCATAATAAAATCATATACCTTCACAGCTATTCAGATTCTATTTTTATATGATGTTGTGTGATTGAGGTATTTTAATTCTTTAGTCATATTTAACAGATAGTGAAACGAGGTGAGGTTTTGCGTAATATGGTTTTATTTACAAGTTAATTTTAAATTATATGTAGTAATAAAGATATTTTATTTTATTTTCTTATAAATTAAAATTAAATTAATTTTAATTTAATTATTATAAATTGGTTATAAATTATAATTAAACATTTTAATTTTAAAAATCAATATTTTTAAAATAACATTTTTTATGTGTTATGTAGATTTATCTTAATAAATTAAATTGATAAATTTAGATGGTGAATATAATGTATCTATTTATTTTATAAATAAATATATGAACAACTTATTAATTATTAGTTGATATTAAATATGATAAACAACATTTAATGTTTAAAAATTATGTTTTTTTGAAAAACTATTTTTTCAACATATATTTTTTTTCTTTCAAAATATAAAAATATATTATTTATAAATTGAATAATATTTAATATATTTTAAATTTAACTCATCATGTAGAAAATTAATTATGAAGGATAATTTCATTTCTAAGCATAAAAAAAGTTATCGAGGTAAAATCTAAGTTTCCACAATAAAGGTAAAATAATGAAAATGGATAAAATAAGTGATAAGGACTAAAAATATCCTAAAATGTTATCAATAAATTGTATATATGAGGTTATAAATTACCCATATTCATTATTTTTGACCTTTTAACCACTTTCTTTTTAAAATTACAAACTTATACGTTAATGAATAAATGATTGCAGAAATGGAAGTCAAAACTCACCTATAAAAAGACCCATCATATACACTCCAAAACCAATATTTTCCTTCAGTTATATCATTAATAAATTCAATTTCTACTCTCATAAATAACTTATACATATTGGGTATCCATAAATCCCTTGAAGGAAGCCTTCAATCTTCATTATGAATGAAAACATTTCCAGAAGGTGATAATTCATCAAATTATGAACCTAGTTATCCACCATTTTATCAATTACCTTATCATATATACTCATTATAATTATACTTATATCGTTTAATACTGTTATATTAACATTATTATGCTCTTAATAAAAGTATATTAGTATTATATGACTATATAATTACTCATTTGTTTAGTGTTACATGGTTTTATTTGGGTCAGTTCAACCACCTGCATGAATGATGCTATACTATATCCATCATTTCAAGCAAATTTGAGTATCATGGAATTGATAATAGTTATATATAATATTAAATTTTAATATTTTTAATAAAATATTTCATTAAGGGTATCATAAAATAGTGAAATATCATTATAAAATTACTCATGGTTAAAATAAAATTACCCAAAACATATTCATCACAGATTTCACTCTCATGAACCGTACAAATACCTTTAATACAAAAAAATATTAGAATAATTATTTTAATTAAAAACCACTATTACACTACCATAAATAAATTTTAATGATGAAAATTCTATCAAATAATTAGGATCTATATCACTATTAAGATACTTGTAAGAAACAATCGAAATTAAAAACATCTGATGATGCAAAAATTCATTAACAAACTAATATACTGGTAAGTAAGGATTATAATTTAAGATTATAAAGCATAATAGATATTAATAATTAACTTAAATAAATTATAAATATTGGTATTCTCATTAAAAAATAAGATAAATAACTTTTTTGGATGTCATGAGTAAAGGAAAGGGTTTAATCAAATCAATTTTCTCTCATTAGGAAATGTTCAATATTTAAAAATATTGTTTACATAAATTTTGTACATAAAACACCAATAATTTATTCCAAAATATTTTTTATGTAATTAATTATATTTAAAAATCCATATCATGTTTTCTATTTCAATGTATTTTGATTCATTCATTAAATTTTTTTAAGGTTTCCCCCATCTACATATTCAGTCAATGTAACAACCTATGGTTTATGTAAAATTTTATTTCTTTAAAAAATATTTCTATAATTATAAAAAATAGATATTCATCTAAAAAATTATATATTAGAAAATAATTCATAAAATATATGAATCAAACTAAAAAACCTTATTCATTTACAACAAAACATTACAAAAAAAGTATATGAAAATAAAAATTAATAACCAAAAATCAATACAAACCATGGAGGATTACATCTTTTAAATGTGAATAAATTTAAAGTGGATAAAAAATAGAGAATAATAATATTTTTAAAACTATGAAGTCCCTTGGTTCATCATCACCCTCTATAATTATTGTTTGTTGATCAAAACCTAAAATGAGAAAATAAATCATGAAAAGATAAGCCATGTGGTAAAATCCAAAATAAAAACTATATAAATGAGATGTATGGTTTTGGATGTTTTAATGTTATGAATTTATAGGATGTAATTTGGGTAATATAACTATTGTATGAAAACTATACAAGGTTAATAATCTTTTGGTGTAATACCAAAAATCTTCTTACCAGTTTAGAATTACGAGTATATAGTTTATATAAATAAATATACCATCATCGAATATAGTAATCCTGAGAAGATGGTTACTATATTACATTGGAATAATATTAAATGTATTATATCACCATGTATCAATCATTTTATAATTATTTGAGAACTAGATATATATATTATTTCAATATCACATCAGAGAAACAAAAAAAGTGAGTAAAACATTCTCATGTCCTTGAAAATCAGTCAAACACATCTTCTTCTTGTCTTTGGGAAAGGATAACATAATAAAGGGTAATATAATATACTCAAAAATGGATGGAATAAAAAGGGATATATCATGTTCATATATGTAATAAATAAAATGTTATATTTTATAATCAATTTATATTCCATTTAATAAATTACTTGTGCATCAAACTACGCCCATGGAAAATATCAACATAAGAATAACATGGATAATAATAAATGAAAAAATAATGAATTAATGCATAACTTGAGATTTAATTATCATAATATCAATTAATCATCCTATGAAACTAGAATCCTTATCATCAATGATTTTTTAAAAGATATATCAATGAATGAGAATGTATATTCCAAATACTGCACTAGTTTTGTCAACATTTTATTTCCTGAGCTCTATCAATTCATCAAAGATAAATCTATAACTTGGATAAAACTCACATAAATATGTCCAATTCAATCATAATATATTTAATAATAAATATAACACATTATCAATATGCCTTACCAATCAATAAATATGCATATTGAATCAAGAATACAGAATATCAATATTTCCCTATAAAATCAAATAACCTTCATAAAAATATTCTTTCAGTAACACTATATGTAGAAATGGTATAAATTTAAGTTAATATTTAAATGATAAATATATCCATGATACAAAATAATATGGATATAATTTAAATTTAATAATGGATAATAATAGAGAACATAACTTTAATGAAATGAGATTATTCCCCCAAAAACAAAATGGGGTATAAACTATAAATCTATAACGGATGAAAGGAGACCATCAATTAATAAAAAATATTGATTTCTAAGTAATAAAATTGTTATTTTTTATAATATAATAAAGATTTTTTAATTAAAAAATAAATTTCCTTAAATATTTTTTTTATCATTTTTGAAAAATGATGTTATAAATCATTTTTAAAATTCCTGTCAACATTTTATAAATTAATCCCTTATTATTTTGATATAAAAAGAAAAATAAAAAAAATAATGGAATTTTTATAAAAATAATATAAAAATTTATTAAAATATAAAGATCAAATAACATTAATGGAAGTGGTATTAATCATTCATATTACATTCGTTATAAAAACATTCCCTTTAAATTTTTATAAAATATTCAAAGTGGATTATAAAAAATAGTATAGAGATTCCATTAAAAACACATCCAGATATTAAAATGTAATATAAAAATACATTTAAAAATTATTTAAATATATATAAAAAATCAATAAAATAATTTTATGAATATTGATATAGAATAGAAAGATTCCTAAATGAAAAATAAAAATAAGGTCTCTTTTTATTATAAACAATCCTTCAGTTGTTTATAGTGTTATAGAGATGAAATTTTAGATTAAAACAAATAAAACATATAAATAACTAGATTATAATAATATATATGGTATTAAAAAAGAAAATATTTTATACTTATTCGAACTTAAATATAAACATGAACAATCTAAATAAGAGTTAGATTGTAAAGTAAACCCTTATGAATTTAATTACATTGAATATATTCCCCATAAAATAGAAAACAAGAATTCAAAATTAAATAATATTTATATATATTAATTAATGATATAATATGTAATAGTTTTTGTATATACACAATATATAATAAATCGGGATCTTAATATAAAATATATCTCAATATAGTGGAATTGAGATGAAAAATCCTTAGCATAGATTCTTACTAAGTCAGAAATGTTATATATACATGAATTGTAAATTTAAATTTGTTAAATAGTTTATGATAAAATGAATCTAAATTACAATTATAAGGACTTTTTATAATTATTTTTCATCCATTAATAGTGTAGTTCTTGCATATGTCGACTACGTAAGGTTGTTTGGTTAGTTTCTCCAAAACTACTTCGGTATATTGACCATTATTGAAGGTGTTATGAAATGGTTACATAATATATAGAATATTAAAAAATTCATGAATATAATTTATATTAATTTAATATCTTTTTCGATATATTCCTGTAATTAGGAAATTTAAAAAAGAAATACATTGTTCACGGAGGTGGTATTTCACTTGTACTCATGATGACATTGTTAGTTTCCCAATGGATGGAAATGAAAAAATATATAAAATGATTAATGTTTAAATAATAATATATATATAATAAATATCATATATATTATAATTAAATATATCCTTATTAATATATATAAAAACTAGGAATAATAAATGAATTGCATCACTTTATAGAGGTAGTAGTCCACACGTGTATATGAGTAACATTATCATTTTACAATAGATGGGAGGGTAAGAAAGTGGATAGTTTTTATCTTTATCTAATCATAATTATATAATAAAAATAATATATATCAATAAAATCATTCTTTATAACCATGAATACTATGTGATGATGAAAAATGATACACATCGCTTCATGGTGCTGATAGTTCATATGTATGCCCGAGAGTGGTTTTAATTTTCAATTGGGTGAAGAAGAGGTAAATAATCATTACTAAAATAAGATAATAACTTTTAAATATATTTATTATAAAAATTTCAATATATTAAGATAGATAAAATTAATTTTAATGACATAAAAGAATAAATAAATTGAAAGGAGTCGGTTAATATGATTACCTCTTCGTAGGGAAACCTCCTTTTCCTTACACATTATGACTTGTGGAACTAGTACTTCTTGAAGAACAAAACCTATAGAAATTGGGTAAGGATTTTGTGAATATATATTTTTATGTATTGGTATATATAATTGGAAAATTAATTCTAGATATGTGAGGGGGGGGGAGGTGTCCTCCTACAAGTGAAGTTGGTGGAAAAATTGTAAATACTTGAAATTGTATTATATAATATACATATTAATCAAGAAAAATGGACCCAAATTGTAATTGTTTATGATATAATTAGGATAACTTATAAATATAACAAACCAATTATATTCAAGATTTTTTTTTGTTATAATGAGTCCTTATCCCTTTATTTAAACCCTTTAAACACATTTTACCATTAATCACGGTGATAAATGTTTACCATGGTTAACATTAATTATGGAAATAAATTCCTTATATATATTTTTAAAATTTATAATAATAAATATGGAAAAATATTTTAATGAATGAATTCCTTAATGATTGATAAATAAATATTAATTTAAACATGAAAAACATAATAATATTTTAGGAAAAATGAATTTTAAAGATAAAAAAATAATATTATTATATATTTACATGTAAACAATAATAGAGAAAATATAAATTTCATGATTGGGTATATTACAATATATTTAATTTTAGTCGGTTTTTAGTAGTGATTAATTTAATTTATTAATTATAGAAAAAAATTTAACCCATTGAAGTAGTTGTTTGAAAAATATTTATTTTTTCAACCAAATGGTTTTATCTACATTTATAACTAATTGATATTACATATAAGAATAATTATATTTATTTTTGTATAATATTGGTAATAATAGGTATTTAAAAAATTCTTTATTTCCATTATTTACAAAAAATAATTTTAATGAAAAAATATGAAAAATTCATCTTAAGCTAATCCCGACATATCGAAATAATAATAAATTTTCATTATTATTGATTTAGAAATTTTGTGGTATGAAATATAATAATTTTAATTATACTCAAATTAATTTTGAATAAAAATTATACTTTATATAATTTAAGCATAGGATTTTCATTCTTTCTCCCTTCAAATATTGTTCTCCAAATTTCTAAAAATAAAAGAAGAACTTTTATAACAATGCCTTTACAATAAATGTACCTACCACCATTAATTGTTTTACTAATATTTAATCTATAGTAGTCTCATAGGCTTGTACTTCCCCATTATCCCCTTCTATGATAGGTTCCCTTGAGGTCTTTGACATTGGTTTAATTAATTACCCATATTCTTATAGTTAAAGTGCTAGATATTTGTGGTTTCTTTCATTACCTTGCATTATTGATCCATATAGAAGTTATATTTTCACATGTAACACACACTAATTTCATTTATGAATTTTTAAATATGTTTATTCCCATAACTATAAAACTTTGGAAATACCATATTTCCTTTCGTATTTAATAACATGTATCTTCTTCTTTGGTGACAAGATAACCTCTTTATTTCTTGATTTCCCTTAAAGATATAACACCTAGAAAATTATTTCTCTATATTTGAGACACATAATACTATAACATATAATTATTAAATTTTATGTGAGCCTAGTTTCCTTTAGAGTTTTGGCCTAATACTATTATGAAAATAATGAATATTACTTTATTGATTACATTTACAGTCTATTTCATGCCTCTTTAATAATATGAAGCTAGCCTCATATTTAGAAACACTTTATGATTCCTTCTTTTTATGATGAGTAATGTTTCTCTATTTTATCTTGTTTCACTAGAAAAATATTTCTTGATGAATAAAACATTTAAAATTATATGTTCTATATGTTATATTTCTTTATATTCTATAGTATTCTATGCCAATAACCCCCATTTATAACCAAATTGATTTGAATAATATACTATTAGGGAAAAAATTTCCCTTTCATTACTTATCAATTATAGAAATAACTTTTTGAGGGATTTGATCCATTTTTTAACAACCAAAAGAATAGTATTTCTTTTAAGGGGTTTAATATTCTGTCTCATTAAGTGGTATAACATAGGTGAAAATTGTTGTGGAATAATTGGTTTCTTCATATAAGGATAGTTATTTTTCTTAACAAGGGTCAATGTTTCCAATATATTCATGATCCACTCTTCTCCAACACCCATTTTATATACATTCTACTATGGTCAATCCCTATATTGACTATGTGTATTGATGTGACTTTGTTTCTTCCATTAGGTTAAATCTATAAATAATGAAACACACATAAATTGCACATAACATAATGAAAATTGATACATAACATAAAATACCTAAAAGGTATTGATCATTATAAGGGTTTATTTTTAATAATCATTATAGCTTTCTTCTTATAAAATATAATTCCCAATGGTTCTATTAAAATTTCTCTAATTCCAATTTTAACAACCCTATCACTAAAAATACATTACCTATGTTTAACTTATTATATTGGTATAAAATATAAGGTATCACATCACCACTAATCGATCAGTTTAGTAGTGTTATAAAACTATATACATATATGATTTTAATATTACATTTGAAAAATATAATATATTGAAGTGCCCAGATCAGTGTGAATCACTGAGAGGGGGAGGGGGGTGAATCGGTGATCCTTTAAAACTTTTTACTAATTGATTCTTTATCAATTAAACCTCTATGGCTTGTTAAAGCCTCAATCCACTCTTCTTGTATCTCTCATCCTTTACTCGAGTGATGCAGTAAAAGTAAAGGCACATGACACAAGGATTTACAAGGTTCGGCACCAAAGGCCTGCGTCCTTGCCATGTTGGTTAAACACCCCAACATGGTTTCTTCCATTATAATCTGTTAGTATTACAACGGTCGGTACAGCATCCCACTGTATCTCTCCTGAGTCCCACAGGAGGGTCTTTATACTACGTCCCACAGTGTTACCAGACTCCCACTGGCGTGCTCCAGAATCCCACTGAAGACTTCTTCCACCCTGAGTCTCACAGGGGGCTTCTCATGGATCCTCGATTCGCACGAGTAGCTCTTCTTCACTTCATGTTCTTCAAGAATCTTCAGCAGTCTGGGATAAAGGCTGCTGGCCTTGATCTCTTCCTCTTATCACTTGAGTTGATCAGGACTTCTCGTCTTGCTCAGGATTTATCTCCTTTCTCTTAGGATAACCTGGCTTCTCTCTTCAATAATCTTCAACAGCCTCTGATAAGGTCTATTGGTCTTGATCATAGCTTCTGATTACTTCTGTTGATCAGGGTCTTCTCAATTACTGAAAACTCAGGCATCTAATGTCTTTAACTTCAGTCTGTCTTCAATCTCACTTCAGATCAACTTCATGCACTGAGTGCATGGAAACTCTTCTTCCTCATGCACTGACTGCATGGCTTCCCAATTAATCTTCAAGAAATTCCGGTCTTGGTCAACTCAAAATGCACACAAGCAGATTCAACTTGTTCACGTGTGCACGTGCATGCATGCATGCATGCACTCCCCTTCTTCTTCTCTTGGTGCAATAGACCCACAAAGGGTGTAACACTTTTAGCACACACCTTCTTCTTGTCCTTCACACATTTTATTCCTTTTTATTACACACTTAAATGTGTGTTGTACTTTGTGTGAGTGTCTTCTACTTCTTCTAAGTGTGTTCACTCCAAAGTGTGCACATCAACTTTGCACACACTAAGGTTCGGCCTTCCTTGATTTTGTTTGCACCCACTTTGTTCAATTTTCACACACACAAGGTGCAAGCCTTCCTTGCACTTAGCACACACACAAGGGGAAATGTGGCTACGAACTTCTTGGCTTCTTCATGCACACACCCGAACTCCCTTGTCCTTCAAAGGAGGCGCGCAAGGTCTCGGTGCAAGGGGCAACCGCGCAAGTGTGCCCTGGCCGCGGGGTGTGCAAGTGCAACACCCGTGCAAGCCCTCGAGTGTGAAAGGTGAAACACCGCGGGCTCCTTCCTCCTGCCGCGCAAGTGTGAAGGAAGAGAGGGAATCAACCACTGGCGCGCAAGAATGCGGAATCGGGTTCTTCCTGTCACTCAAGGGAGGCGCGTAGGGGACTCCTTCCTTCTTTCGCGCAAGTGTGCGCGAAAGGAACCAAACGGAGCTAGGAAAGCTTCGGGCTGCTGCCGCGCAAGTGATGCGCGCAGGATGTTCTTCGCGAGACTTTGAGAGCTCTCACGGGACTTCGAAGTTTCAGCAAGAGAACAGAGAGCCTCGTCCTCTCTTTTTATAGGCAGAGGGATGCCTCATATCTTCCGCGGGATATAAATCCGAATTCCAGAAATTCTTGGGTTTTCAAGATTCTTCAAATCTTGATTTTCTCCTCTGTTTCATGCGGGTTCTTTATTTTTCATCCTTCTCCACGTGCATGCATTTTAGAACATTTGCATGGCCTCCTTTAAGTCGATTCATGCAAAACATAAACCCCACATGGCCTCGGCACTTCGTTTTCCTCGGCCTTCTTCGAAACACTTGTCTCGTTGCATGCATTAGTATTTTTATGCATGTATGAGTTCCTCATGGCGAGACGAACTCGAAGGTGTCTTTGGCTTGATCAACAGTGGCCGGGAGCTCCAATTCTTCATTCGGGAGGCCTCTGGTTCTGCGGCGGCTTCGCGGGGTGGTCTTCGGCTGAGCTCGAGGAAGATGATGTGGCAGCCGTCGGATCAGCCGTTTAATAACATTTGGACGACCTCAATCAGATGATTGCGTGCGGGATGCGATGAGCGGCTGTGATCAGCCGCACGATTGGATGGGTGGCATGGATCTCTTCCGCGGCGAAATCCTGCGTCACACATCGAAACGACTCCCGGTTTTTCTGCAGTTTATCAAAATCGCACTCCCCTCTCCATGTCAATTGTATCTTCTCCCTCCATGGTGCCACCCCGCACCGTGTTCTCTTCGGGCGTGCTCTTGCGCCCACTGCTGCCACTCGGGCGCGCCACTGGCGCCCACTATGCAGACACGGGCACGCGCTCTGGCGCCCTGGCTGTGCGGGCTTCATCAACGCGTGGCCTACCGGCTTGTCCATGGCCGCGGCCTCTCGGGCTGTCCCCATGGGACCCCCCTTGGGCGTGGCGACCTCGAGTCCCACATGTGCCTTGGGGTTGAACCATAAAGGCTGGACCTTGGTGGATTCTTTTTCCTGAGTATAGAACAAGTCCTTTGTTTAAAAACAAAGTGTCCAAGTTCAAATTCCAAATGCCACATCTTCCTCTAATCCATTCTCCCTTCTTCATTTCTTCTCTTCTCTTCTTATTAAGAATTCCTCCATTCCTCTTAAACATTTAATCTTCACTTAGGAGTGAAATTCCCTACGGTTCATCTTCAACCGAAGCTCCTAAATCAAATAATTCTTCAACATTCTTCAATGATCCAATCAGAGATCAAGTTGGATCATCTTCAATTCATCACGCACTAAGTGATTGTTCATGGACTTCATTAATCCACATCATCCACTTAGTAGTTGTGGATGGATCAAATTTCATCTCCTCATGCATTGTGAAGATAATGCATGGACTTCTAACATTGTTGTGACATTGTATCCAGTTGATACAAGTTCTTTGAATTTAAAGACCAGCTCATCAATCGTCTGATGTAATGATGCTCCATCATCATTCATTCTTTAAGTGTTGTCACTTAGTATCACCTTGATACAAGCTCTTGGAACATTAAGATCAGTTCTACAATCGTCTGATATTCATGGAGAATGCTTTAACCATCATCTCCTATTCCACATAGTGAATCTCCAAAGTGACATGCCTCTATGTTCCATGGCCATTCTCCATTCCTCACCAACACCATCACATCCTTTGTCATTCACATATTGAAACTCCTTGACTTCCATTTATTCCATGAAAACAACATACCTCATTGACAACAAATGAAACATAGTTCACTTCAATATCCCCCTTTGTATTTGTTGTCAATATCACAACTTCAACACATATGAATGGGTCAATATGTGTGCCAATATTTTCTCCCCCTTATTGGTAATCAAATGCAAAGGTGTGGTGTGGTTCTCTTTCAATAATATCTTCCTCCCTTTGAAAAGTATTTTTCTTGAAAAACATTGAGAGAGGGATGATGTCACATGTTCTCTTTAGCAAATAATTTTTAGTGAATCAACTCTAAGTCTACTTGGGATAACCCGGTGTAGAAAACAAGAGTGATGTAACCAAGGTACTCAATGTTGTCCAACATTCACTATACGTGTGATATCATGCTTCACGGGGCTTGAAATTTTTCAGATATAACAACGAATTGCTAAATCTTGCACATACTTCACAAAACTCATTAGAAAGTTCAGGTGCAAAGATAAAGCTTCCCATTTCAACCATTTGTCTTCAATCAATACTCCCCCTTAACTGTAATGATGAATACAATTAAGAAACAAGAGATAAAATAATGATTGGAATACCATCACTTTTCTCAAGATGGTATTAAATCTCAGAATCCCATCTTCTACAGATTGGCTCCCCCTCAAGGGATGCACTCCATTCTGTCCAAACCACTCTCCAGATGAGAATGATCATCATCTTCAATTCCCTGAAATGTTAGCACATGTAAATACAAGTGGTTAGGGAATAAGATGGAACCTCCTTGGTTCATCAATGTGAACAACAAGGTTGAGAAGATTCTCTCAACCGAGATGTCCCATTTTCACCATTCTTCGCACATGCACATTTGATCTTCAATGATGTTTGTGCTAGTGTGGATCTCAACACCTCTTTAACTTCTTTGTGTGTGACTCCTCTATTTCTAGGTTCCTTCTGAGAACTAGAGTCTCCTGGTGCAATCTTCATTCTTTTGAAGAATCCCTTCTGAGCTGGAATGAATATCATGCATTTATCACAAGTATGTCCAGCATGATTGCACCTCACACACAGAACTTGATCTTCATGTGAAATATTTTTCTTTCCTTTTGCCTTAGCTATTTACAGTGCTTTATCTTCAGCTCTCTGTAGCTCTCTGGCAAGTTGAAACTGATTAGGCCATATGACTAACCAGTCATTTGGAAGTGAGGCCTCAGTTTTGGAAATTCCACATGGTTCTTTTGATGCTGTTTAGATACCTTTCATAGGAAACTTATTTTCAATCAATCCCTTCTGCTTCTTCTAGATTGATTGTCTTTTTGAGTCTAGTTTGCTTCTATTCAGTTCCATGGCTTGTTCACAAATATCCATGGTGTGTCCTTTCTTTCCATAGTAGAAGCATGGTTTCTTGGTGGTCGTTCTGGATGCATCACCGTTCTTGGATTTAGACTCCAAGGACTTCTTTTCCTTTTTCAAAACCTTCTTGGGAGAATATTCAACTTTCTTCTTGCTTCCCAAGGATTCCATTTTATCCAGGTTCAGTGATCTTCTCTTCTTTTTAGCTCTGGATATAGTTGGAGATTGACATGTATCTTTTTGACCACTTTTGCAAACATCCCAGATTTTGTCAAGAAATCCAAATATGTTAGCAGTAAACAGTTGTCTCTGGACCTGTGGATGCTGCTTCTTTCCTTCTAGCTTGATCCCCCTTGGAATGGGCTTCCTTTTTTTCTTTCACGTTGAGAGGATTGTACCAATAATCATTTCCACAATTCCCATACTTATTACAACACCAACACTGACCCACAAATCTTGACCTCTTCAGTCCTTCTGATTGTTGGGTACTTTTGTTGACTTGATGTGTTGTTTCAAGAGAGCATTCTTTCTTCACTATCTTCATCCATACTTGTTTGGATTCATTCTTCCATCCTTCACTTTTAGTAGAAAAACTTTTAGAAGAATGAGTACAAGATGGTATGGATGGTACCTTCTTTTTAGAAGATGTTTCCCTTTCATTAGAGTATGTCTTTCTTTTAGAATCATCCTTCTCAAAGCACACTTGTGTAGAAACATTTCTACTTTCAGCTGACTGGGAGGATTCAGCTGTGGGTGATTGTAGATTTTTCAATATCACCTCTAGTTCTAAGCATTTCATGTTAAGGGAGTTCTTATCATCCTCAACAGTTCTTAGCCTTCCCTCCCAATTTTCTTTCAGTTGTTCTTACTGGTCTTCATGCACCTTCTTCATTTCTTGTAATGAATTGTCAAGCCCCTTCACCCTGTTTACTTTGTCTTCAAGTTGAGAATCTCTGACATTCATTGAAACTTTGTGCCTCTTTTCCAGTGCATGGAAAACATCTTTGACCACAGTCTTAAAGAATTCTTTCTCAGAAAGGATTCTTTTCAATTCTTCAGTAGTGTCTTCATATCTTTCATTACAAAGAGATACTGTTTCATCTTTAGCCTTCAACAGATTTCTGAGAGTGTTGGTTATGCCAACCCTTTTAGCCAACTGATCTTCCATTGCATTGGCTTCTTCTTCTAGCTGTAATTTTTCTTCTTGAATATCAAGGGTGCCTGTAGTAATACCCATTTCTACTTCCCTGGGGACTGTCTTCTGAAGACATTCGATTGCATTTAGAAGATCATTGATTCTTCCATCATCATCACAGCTAGGACATGCTTCATCAGAAGAGTGATAAAAGGAATTGTCAGGTGTTTCTCTATCAGCAACAATCTTCTTCTTCATCTTCTTGGCCTGTTTCTTCATCCTGTTTTTCTGAGTCTTGGAAGATATCTCCATTTGAGGGTATTTGCTCACTTCCTCAAATCTGTACTTTATAAAGACTCCCTTGGATCTTTTAGAGGTATCCTCGCTCTGATACCAATTGAAGTGCCCAAATCAGTGTGAATCACTGAGAGGGTGAGTGGTTGAATCAGTGATCCTTTAAAACATTATACTAATTGACTCTTTATCAATTAAACCTATATGGCTTGTTAAGGCCTCGATCCACTCTTCTTGTATCTCTCAGCCTTTCCTCGAGTGATGTAGTAAATGTAATGGCACAGGACACAAGTATTTACAAGGTTTGGCACTAAAGGCCTACGTCTTTTCCATGTTGGTTAAACACCCCAACATGGTTTCTTCCATTATAATCTGTTAGTATTACAATGGTCGGTACAACATCCCACTGTATCTCTCCTGAGTCCCACTAGAGGGTCTTTATACTGCGTCCCACAGTGTTACCAGAGTCCCACTGGCCTACTCCAGAATCCCACTGAAGACTTATTCCACACTGAGTCTCACAGGGGGCTTCTCATGGCTCCTCGAGTCGCACGAGTAGCTCTTCTTCACTTCAAGTTCTTCAAGTATCTTCAGCAGTCTGGGATAAAGGCTGTTGGCCTTGCTCTCTTCCTCTGATCACTTGAGTTGATCATGACTTCTCGTCTTGCTCAGGATTTATCTCCTTTCTCTTAGGATAACCTGGCTTCTCTCTTCAAGAATCTTCAACAGCCTCTGATAAGGTCTATTGGTCTTTCTCACAGCTTCCGATCACTTCTGTTGATCAGGGTCTTCTCAATTACTGAAAACTCAGGCAGCTGATGTATTTAACTTCAGTCTGGCTTCAGTCTCACTTCAGATCAACTTCATGCACTGAGTGCATGGCAACTCTTCTTCCTCATGCACTGACTGCATGGCTTCTCAATTAATCTTCAAGAACTTCTGGTCTTGGTCAACTCAAAATGCACACAAGCAGATTCAACTTGTTCACGTGTGCACGTGCATGCATGCATGGATGTACTCCCCTTCTTCTTCTCTTGGTGCAATAGACCCACAAAGGGTGTAACACTTTTAGCACAGACCTTTTTCTTGTCCTTCACACATTTTATTCCTTTTGATTACACACTTAAATGTGTGTTTTACTTTGTGCGATTGTCTTCTACTTCTTCTAAGTGTGTTCACTCCAAAGTGTGCACATCAACTTTGCACACACTAAGGTTCGGCCTTATTTGATTTTGTTTTCACCCACTTTGTTCACTTTGCACACACACAAGGTGCAAGCCTTCTTTGCACTTAGCACACACACAAGGGGAAATGTGGCTACAATGTTCTTGGCTTCTTCTTGCACACACCCGAACTCCCTTGTCCTTCAAAGGAGGCGCGTAAGGTCTCGGTGCAAGGGGCATCCACGCAAGTGTGCCATGGCCGTGGGGTGCACAAGTGCAACACCCACACAAGCCCTTGAGTGTGCAAGGTGCAACACCGCAGGCTCCTTCCTCCTGCCGCGCAAGTGTGTAGGCAGAGAGGGAATCAACCACGAGCGCACAAGAATGTGGCATCGGGTTCTTCCTGTCGCGCAAGGGAGGCGCGTAGGGGAATCCTTCCTTATTTCGTGCAAGTGTGCGTGAAAGGAACCAAACGGAGCTAGGAAAGCTCCGGGCTGCTGCCGCGCAAGTGATGCGCGTAGGCTGTTCTTCGCGAGACTTTGAGAGCTCTCACGGGACTTCTAAGTTTCTGCAAGCGAACAGAGAGCCTCGACCTCTATTTTTATAGGTAGAGGGATGCCTCATATCTTCTGCGGGATATAAATCCGAATTCTCGAAATTCTCGGGTTTTCAAGATTCTTCAAATCTTTATTTTCTCCTCTGTTTCACGCGGGTTCTTTATTTTTCAGCCTTCTCCACGTGCATTCATTTTAGAACGTTTTCATGGCCTCCTTTAAGTCGATTCATGCAAAACATAAACCCCGCATGGCCTCGACACTTCGTTTGCCTCGGCCTTCTTCAAAAATCTTGTCTCATTGCATGCGTGAGTATTTTTACGCATGTATGAGTTCCTCATGGCGAGACGAACTCGAAGGTGTCTTTGGCTTGATCAACAGTGGCCGGGAGCTCGAATTCTTCATTCGGGAGGCCTCTAGTTCAGCGGCGGCTTCACGTGGTGGTCTTCGGCTGAGCTCGAGGAAGACGATGTGGCAGCCGTCGGATCAGCCATTTAATAACATTTGGATGGCCTCGGGCAGAAGATCGCGTGCGAGATGCGATGAGTGGCTGTGATTAGCCGCGCGATTGGATGGGCGGCCAGGATCTCTTCCGCGGCAAAATCTCGCATCCCACATCGAAACGGCTCCCTGTTTTTCCACGGTTTATCAAACTCGCACTCCCATCCCCATGTCAATTGTATCTTCTCCCTCCATGGTGCCGCCTCACACCGTGTTCTCTTCGGGTGCGCTCTTTCGCCCACTGCTGCCACTCGGGCGCGCCACTGGAGCCCACTATACACACACGGGCACGCGCTCTGGCGCCCCGGCTGCGCAGGGTTCATCAACGCGTGGCCTACGGGCTTGTACACGGCCGCGGCCTCTCGGGATGTCCCCATGGGATCCCCCTTTGGCGTGGTGACCTCGAGTCCCACATGTGCCTTGGGGTTGAACCCTAAAGGCTGGCCCTTGGTGGCTTATTTTTTCCTGAGTATAGAACAAGTCCTTTGTTTAAAAACAAAGTGTCCAAGTTCAAATGTCAAATGCCACATCTTCCTCTAATCCATTATCCCTTCTTCATTTCTTCTCTTCTCTTCTTATTAAGAATTCCTCCATTCCTCTTAAACATTTAATCTTCACTTAGGAGTGAAATTCCCGAAGTTTCATCTTCAACCGAAGCTCTTGAATCAAATAATTCTTCAACATTCTTCAATGATCCAATCAGAGATCAAGTTGGATCATCTTCAATTCATCATGCACTAAGTGATTGTTCATGGACTTCATTAATCCACATCATCCACTTAGTAGTTGTGGACGGATCAACTTTCATCTCCTCATGCATTGTGAAGACAATGCATGGACTTCTAACATTGTTGTGACATTGTATCCAGTTGATACATGTTCTTTGAACTTAAAGACCAGCTCATCAATCGTCTGATGTAATGATGCTCCATCATCATTCATTCTTTAAGTGTTGTCACTTAGTATCACCTTGATACAAGTTCTTGGAACATTAAGATCAGTTCTACAATCGTCTGATATTCATGGATAATGTTTCGACCATCAGCTCCTATGCCACACAGTGAATCTCCTAAGTGACATGCCTCTAAGTTCCATGGCCATTCTCCATTCCTCACCAACACCATCACATCCTTTGTCATTCACATATTGAAACTCCTTGACTTCCATTTATTCCATGAAAACAACATACCTCATTGACAACAAATGCAACATAGTGCACTTCATATATAATGAAAATATTTATTTTATCCTTAAAAATCAATGAAAGATGCATTTTCTTAGACTGGGGAAATGAAAACATAATAATGGTTGAGCTTAGAAGTTCTATATGGGAGGTCATATAAAAAAAGCTATCATGAGTAGATAGTGAATAAAAAATATATATTAATGTATGATAAACACATATGGAATTTAATCAATAACATGAGCTTCAAGATATATCCATAGAAAATATCAACATATTAACCACATAGATAATAATAATAAAATAATTATGAAAATTTATAATGTTGGATATCAGGATATTATCTATAAGGCCTATTACCAATTCACTATTAACCCTTTCATCAGAGCCTTATGTTATGTAATTTCAATGAATGGATAAGTATACACCTTAAAACCAACCAATTTTCCAACTATTTGTCTCCAAAGAATTGTAGTCGCATTGAGGGGTTATTTGTTACTATGGCCCACCATTCAGTTATTGATTTTCGATTAATTACTCATATATTTAATAAAAAATATAATAAATAATCATTTTTCCTTATCAATAAATAAATATATGTATTGAATCAAGAATAAAAAACATCAATCATTCCCCACAAAATAAAAAAACTTTGTTAACAATAATCCATCATCTAACATCATATGTAGCAATGGTATATGATTAAGTTAATATTGATATGATAAATTGATAAATTATACTAAGGAATATGGTTATATTGTCAAAACAATAATATAGAATGATATGAAACAAAACATCAAGGAACCAATTTTATTCCTTATGAACAAAATAATTTATTAACCATAAATTAACAATGGATTAAAGGTGACCATAAAGTCATTATAAAATAATGTTTCAAATTAAATTAAAATATTTTTTTGATATTTTTTTTGAAATTTCATGCATGAATTTAAAAATAAGTTACCTTAATGTCGTTTTAATTTTGTTGTAAACATGCAGTTATATATAATTACCAACATTCTTTTAAACCTTTTAAAAATTTATACAATTTTATTTATTATAAAAAAAATAAAAAAGTAAATATTATAAAATGTGACTGAAAAACCATAGATACTTTTTGAGGAAGCTAAATAGTGAATAATAATTGTAATGTTGGTAAAAGTTGTTCATGCTATATATATTAAAAATAAAATTCATTTCTCACTTTTGTAAAAAGTAGAAAATGAAATGTTTGAAAATATTTCAAATTATACCTTCTAAAACATTGTAAATAAAGTCAAAGTTAGTACAAAAAACATTCACCAATCATTTAAATTTTGAAAAAAACATCAATAAATGTATTTTAAGAATATGGGAGAAAAATAAAAATATGATTTATTTTTCTTATAAATAATCCTTTGGATGTTTCGAGTTTCAAAGAGATTAAAAGAAGGAAGAAAATATGGGAACCCAAGAAATAACTGTGTTATAAGAAAATATATGTTTCATAATAAGTTAATAGTATATAATTATTATAATATAAATTTAAGCATGAACAAATTGAATAAGAGTGATATTGTTAAATAAACCCTTTCAAATTTAATAACATTTAATCAAAACCCCTTAAAATATAGAACATGAATTTAAACATTAAATACCGTGAATAAATATTAATTCTTGATATAATATGCTAAATTATACATATATAAAATATATTAAATAAATTAGTTGAATAAAATAAAATACGTCTTAATGGAGTGAAATTAAGATTAAAACCCATTACCTTATGTCCTTATTTAATCATTCATGTTATACTCTCCCAAATAATCAATATAAAATTTTAAAATAATTTATTATGAATCTTTGTAATCTATATTTCATTTTTATGGTCCTTTTATAATCATTTTACATCCATTAATTATTTTGTTCTTTCTATCGTCGACCATATAATGTTGTTGGGTAAATTTATTCAAATCTACTATAGTGTATTGGACATTTTTCATGGTTTCATGAAATGATTATATCATATCCAAAATGTAAAAAATTTCATTAATATAATTGTTAATAATTTTATACCATTATTTAACCATACATGATAGTTAGAAATAAAAAAACGAAATACATTGTTCCGGAAGGTGGAAGTCCAAACATACGCATGATGATGTTTTCATTTTCATAATAATTAAAAAAGAATATAGATAATGATAAATTTTTAAAAATAATAATTATATCATAAATAGAGTATATATTCATTAAATATATCCTTATTATCATCCATTTAAATAGAAAATGAAAAATTAATCGCATCTCTTTATAGTGGTGGTAGTCCACATATACAAAATGGCGGCGTTATCATTTTCTAACGGATAAGAGGGTAAAAAGGTAGATAATATTTTATCTTTAAATAATAAAAATTATTTCATAAAAATAACACAAATACATTAAAACCATATTTATAACCATTAATGTTAGGTGGTGATGAAAAATGATACACGTAACTTTGTGTTGGTGGTAGTCCTCACATATAAAAGTGTGATGTTTTGGTTTTCCATCAGCTGTAGAAGAGGTAGATAAAAATAATAAAATTAAAATAATAAAATGCTAGTAAATTTATGATACTATTTTAATTATATTAATTTGGATAAAATTATTCTGAAGGTGGTCAAATAAAAATATTTAAAGAAGTTGGTTAATACGATTACCTCTTATTTGGGAAACCTCTATTGGCTTGCACATTAAGAATTAATGAAGTGGTATATTTCGAAGAAAAAATCTCTATAAAATATATATAAGTAATTTGGGAAGATATTTTATTAGTTATTATTAAATATAAGTATTTAAATATGAGTGGATAAGTGAGGGGAGGTGGTACGCTTCTATAAGTGATGTGGTTGGAAAAACATGTAAATACATGAAAATTTATTATATAATATATGTCTTAGTCTTGGAAAGTTGCTCCAAATTTCCATAGATTAAAAGATAAGATATATCACTACTAGAAAATTTCCCAATACCCATGGTTTCAAACCATGGGTATAGCTCATCAAACTGTGGGTATAGGCTATACCCACTGTTTGATGAATCATGCGTTCCCAAGGCATCAATATTGCCCTATTCCCAGGGTTTTGCCAAAACCGTGGGTATATCCTAATGAAATTTCAACTTACCCATGGTTCTAGAAAACCATGGGTATAAATCGATACATATGGTTTACCGAACGGTAGGTATAAATTTTTACAGCAGAAAATATATATCCACGGTTCAACAAACATTGGGTATAGAGGGTTCTTCAGTAGCATATATACCCACGGTTCTCAAACCATGTGTACAGAGGGCTCTATAGCAGCATATATATCCATGATTTTCAAACCATAGGTATAGAGGGTTCTCCAGGAACATATATACTCACGGTTCCAAAACCGTGGATTGAAATGGTTTTCCCAGAAATCACAGCTACCCCGCCTTGGTTTCACCTTTCTCCGACAAACCACTCCTGCAAACCATAATGAAAACCACACCCCTCCACCCTTTCATATCCCCACTCTCCCCCTGCAGACCCTCCCTTCCCCCTGGACAGACCCCCCACCAGCACACCTTTTCCCCCCTTCCACACCCCCACTCTCCCCCTAGACACGCCCTACATCCCCTCCCTTCCCCATGGGAAAGACCACCCACACCCCCCTACAAGCTCTCCCGTCCCCATTGGATAGACCACCGACACTCCCCATACAACCCCTCCCTTCCCCCCTAGACAGACCCCCCATTATACCCTTTCCCCCAGTTCACACCCACACTCTCCCAATGTTGCTCCTCCCTTCCCCACTGGACAGACCCTGGACACCCCCTGCAGCCCATCCCTTCCCCCTGGACAGACCCCCCCCCAGTACACCCCCTCCCCCTGCACATGCCCACTCTCCCTCTGGACACCCCCGATATCCCCTCCCACCCCATGAACAACCCTCTCCCCTAGCACCCTACACCCTACCCCCTCCCCGCACACTCTTGAACATCCCCTCTTACCCAACACCCCTGCACCCCCACACCCCTCCCCCTCCCCCATCACCCCGCACACAGTATCCCCCCTGCACACACCACTTCCCTCTTCCCTAGCACTAGCACCCCCTACCCCATGCACACTCCTGGACAACCCGCTCCCATGCACCCCCACACCCCTACCCCCTGCCCCCCACACCCCTTGCACACTGCCCCATGCACACACACATTTCCTTTTCCCCAGCACCCCCTTCCCTCTTACGAAGCACCGGCCCCCCTGAATACTTGTAACCCCCCCCCCTCCTCGACACACCCCTACCCTCTTTCCCAGCACCATTCCCCCCTCCCCAACATACTGGTAAAAACACCCCCACTGCCCCTTCCAATTATACACCCCCACTACCCCATACCCACGGCACACCCACTACCCTCTTCCACAACACCACCCCCTGAATACTTGTAGAAACACCCCCCCTACAGACACCCCTTCTTCCCCAGCACCATCCCCCTTGCACCCTGCCCCCTCCTCACACATCCTGGACTACCCCCTCCCTGCCCCTACACACTTCTGGACAGCACACCTCCCCCTACACCCTTTCACCCCCACACCTCTCCCCCCCCACAACCCTACACATTCCCCCCCCCCTGCACACACCCCTACCCTCTTCCCTTGCCCTCATTCCCTCTTCCCCATCACAAGCCCCCACACTCTCACCATGCACACCCCCCACTGCCCCCTTCCCACTGCACACCCCCTCACCCCTACCCTACACACACCCTCCCCTCTCCCCCAGCACCAGCCCCTAGCACACCCCCTTCCCTCTTCCCTAGCAGAAGCCCCCTCCCCTGAATAATTGTAAAAACACCCCCACTTCCCCCTTTGCATGGAACACCCCCTCCCCTTCACACCACTACCCTCTTCCCTCACACCATCCTCCCGGAATACTTGTAAAAACACCCCCTCACCCTTCACACCCCCTCTGTACCCTTCTGACTGCACACCCATCCCTCCTCCTCTGCCCTCTTCCTTAGCACCACCCCCTAAATACTAGAAGAAAACCCCCCTCTCCCTACACACCCCCCACTACCCCTTCCCACTACACACCCCTCCCCCTCACCATGCCCTCCCAACATCCCGTCTCTCTTCAGAGTTCATTCTAGTTGTCTATATCAATAAACAATTTGAATTATAATGGAAACTAACCTTCAATCCCCATATCTCTACAACAATTCTATTTTTCTATATCATCTAATATTTTTAATTATTTTGGTAAACTTAATGTAAATGGTTTTATTCATATGCTAAAAAATAATATTGAATGAGTAATAAAACATAGAACATGTTTTCAATAGCCTTGAGGTATCTAATTTGAATCATTTATCAATAATTAACATTGAATGAGTAATAAAACCATGCAAACATGTCCCAAACATATCTTTAAAAAGATGCATTTCATGGATAAACATCAACCTTATTCAATATACTTTAAATGAGCCCAGATTTTTGGAATCCAAGGAAAAAAATCAATAACAAATACATGCTTGTAAGGATGTATTTCAGGCATTCTTATTACATAATTAAAATACCATCTCATGTAGATTGTAATGTTTTTAAAAAAAAGGCACCAACTATAAAATTAAAATGTTTATAATCAGAATACTTACAAGTAAAGAAACACAAAATTATCTGCAACAAGGACAAGACCCTTATCCAATTTAATATCCAAACCATGTAGCATCTTCTAAGTTCTTCGGTCCTACAAAAAGGGAATCTATATGTCACAATTGAAAATTTATACGACCATAACTATTTATGGTCAGTTAAGAGGTTGTCCCAAACCATATAATGAATTAGATGTTGCTAATAAGTTATAAAATAGAATTTTTTTTGACCCATTGGAAAACACTACCTGCCATCCATTGGGGTTAAGGTCCATGAAAGATGTCATTATTCTAGTTTCCATGTCAGGGCAACAAAAATTTACATCTAAGGATGTGCTATATAGTGATCTATAATTTTTCCAATTAAAACTATCACAAATTTTGAAACCAATTTTTAAACAGGACATACATAGTTGAGGTGGGGGGAATATCATTAAGGCTTTTTTTGACAGCACTACTTATAGCACTTATCTATGATCACTTATGATACAGTCTAAAAAAATAAGTGGTATTTGTTCTTCTATATGGAAAGTGGTGATAATGTGTGTGTGTGAGCATCCACATTATTCTTTCTAGGAAGAAAAGTAAATTTTCATCTTATACAATCAAATATTGGTGGACCCAATATTTCAATAAACATATAACTCACATTATATTGTTTAGTATGTAATTGTGTATGTTTCTGTACATCGTCTTTTAATAAACCATATTGTAATCCCAATCACAAAGTTTTCATTTCTTTTCATAGGAACCAAGGAAAAACAAATATATAAATGAACATTATATAATACATACCTCTCAGAATATATACATCAAAAGGAAAATTAAATAACCAACCTTATCTCTAGATAGTAGAATGGTGTTATTTGTGGGATGGAATTCCAATCATGTCACCCACCTCTTGTGATACATTAGGACTCCACAGATAACTTCATCAGGGATAAAAAATGAACACTTAATCTGCACAAAAAGATCATTACAGATAACCCTATGAATAAAATGTCAAAGTCAATTCTGAACCTCAAACTTCCAAAGCCAATTCTTTCTAGGACGTATCCTTTTCTTGCTGAATGAAAGCTCAATTGCATTTCCATATTCATCATCAACCCATAGAAATTCCTTCTTGTTCTTTTGGAGCTCACTAATGTATTATTTTCCTTCCTTGGTTGTGCTTGTACCCAACCCCTAGTACATAGAAAATAAATTTCAGAAAAAAATAATTCGAAAACAAGGCATGATTGTGTTATTATAGAAATGAATATCGATTATATAACATTTAAGTGAATTGAATACAAATAAAATAATGCCTAAAACATCCAACATGTTTCCAAAAATCTTTAGCCTATTTTGTACATCCATACATTTTCACTCAATCAGATATTGCTATCACCCAATTATAATAAGCTTGGAACAAAAAAGAGCATATTAGCATTGAAAAAATTGCAGTTACAAATAATCAATTAATATAATTTATCGAAGCATATATATTTGTAAATAAGTCTATGACACCACTGTTTCACACTATAAAAAAATATACCGTAAGAGGTGCGCCCGAATGGGTTCACCTAAAAAATAAATTTAAAAAATAGAAAAATGAGCGAGAGAAAATAATAGTAAAAAGAAAAAAGAATCATCAAAAAGGGAAAATTGAAATACATACCGTCGGAGATTCCCTAGAAGAGATAGAGGGGTCACCTTGGAGCAGTGTTGGCGAGGAGGTACGATGGTCGAATCAGAGAAGGATTAAATTCAATATAATAATAATAAAATTTAACTACTACATAAGAAAACAGAAATCATAATAAAATAATTCAATATATGTAGAAATATACAGAAAAACCGCAATACAATAAAATATTCCAATAATAAAACTACACTGTATAATAAAATTCTGCTTATTAACAATCCCAAAATACAATTTACATCAATAATGATTCTCAATATCATTATCATCAGAATCATGATAACCCTCCTCCACGCCTCCTACAAAAACACCATCACCACCTCTCACACCACCAGCATCATCATCAACATTCTTACCGTTACTGGCACTGGTACTAGGTCCATCTCTAGCCCCTACAGACTGCCCCCTACCCTCTTCACCCCCACTACCACCTACAGACTGCCCCCCCCACTGCCCCCTTCCCAACCTTGACCCCCCACTACCCCCCCACCACCACCACCTGCACCCCATGGCTAAACTTCACCCCCACCTGCAGCCCCACTACCCCTGCCCCCTTCACCCCCACCAACACCTGCACACCGCCCCTAGCCCACTTCAACCCAACTACCCCCCCCCCCCCACTTCCCCCCCACCCACTACCCCCCAATGCCCCCAATAACCCCCACTTGCACTCCCCATGCCCCCATGCACCCAACCCCACCCCCTTCACCCACCCCTCCCCCCTACACCCACCCCCTCAACCCAGCCCCCTCCCCCCATCCCCTGAACCCAGACCCACCCTCTATAAAAATTTCAGATTTCACAAAATGAAAATTTTAGAAATAAGTAAGGAATATATTCCTTTTTTCCTACATTAATTTAGACTTTCATATTCAATAATTTATGAAAAATAAAGAGATAATAAATGGAATACAGTGTTACTATATGGGATATAATTTAGAGATAAGTATTATATGGTAATAAGGGCATCACTTCCCCATATGTATGACTAAGGATTATAATGTTAGCTTTATGTAAATGCATGTGAAAATTTATATAGAACTTTTCAGAAGAAAATAAATTATCAATTCTCATCCATAAAAAAATTAAATTCATGTTCATAAAGTATATACATAATTCTTCTTACTCAGTCAAAAATGGAGGGGATTAATATCCACCCCCCCCCCCATCACCAACATTCCCATCCCCATGCCCATGCCCATAATCATCAACATCATCATCATCAGCAGCAACATCATCAACAACGTCATCGCCAACAACAACATTATAAACATCCTCAACAACAACATCTCTATCGCCACAAACATTATCTCCACTACAACCATCATTGGAATCACCAGACACATCATTTAAAGAGATAATTGATTCCATATATGATTCAAAAGTAGAAACAACCTCTGATGGAAGCGACAGACTCAAAACTACCACAGATTTCATGAAATGTTTGAGCATCTACATACTTATTTAATGCTCCTATAAAGCTATTTTCATTGCATCAACTACTTCATCACGAGTGATTTCCTGCACAGAGGTCTGGGAGTCTTGGGTTTTTTACATTGTTACCATTTACGAATAGACATGTACCATGACTATAGACATTCCAGTGATGGAAAACTAGACACAAAATGATGTTGAGTACCATTGTAGAGATCATGCATCAGTTGTATTTTTATTACACTTTAACTTAAATTTTAAATTAGTCAAATATTAATATGTTAATAAATAATTTGTTATTAAATTATATATCAATGAGAAAAGCAATTGAATTTTAATTTTAGGGACACCATCTTTTGAGTCTTACCGAGTTATAATAAAACCATGCACTTTCTACTTAGAAGTCGGGCATATGAGTTATTATCAATACTATATTTTATATTTAGATTTGGGAAATCACATGATGTTTTGGTTGAATATTTTCTAAGAATAAGAATGGGTGATGGGTCCATGATGATACTCAGAACTATTTTTCATAATTTTCATAGTTTTATCTTCTGATATTCTAGTTATATTTTTTAATTACAATGGATATTTTTTTCAATGAAGAAACAATACACGGAATATACATGACCTGATTCAAAAAATGAGAGGAAAACAGCAAATAGAATCGAGGAAATTCATTATACAACTTATCCAAGCGTAGAAAAGCAAAAAGGTTTCTTGAAAAAAAATCTAAAAACAGTTGATGTATTGTCAACAAAAATATTTTCAAACAAATCATAACTAGTACAACCAGATCCATGCTTGCTACAACCTCATTCCACATTCATGGAGTTGAAAAATTATAGATTTATAATTGATAGGTTTAAAAGTTGGTGTAAAAAAACAATAAAATCCTATAACCAAAGCCCAGTTAAAAACAAAACCCAGTTAACAAATCCTGTAATTCCAACTATTAACCCTTGAACAAATAACTCCAGTTACCAAATCCCAGTTAAATCCCAACTAAAAAAGCCACAATTCCAACAATTAATCCCCGTAAAAAATCACATCGGGCGTGCTAGCATATTGAAACATGAATACAAGAAAAACACTCAAGTTTCAGAAAAGGGTTTAAGGTTTCAACCATTTGTGTATATTTTCAATTAAGTAAGAATAAAATGGTGCATACTTCTGTTGATCCAGATGATAATTACATTCAACCCTGAAACTTATTTTTGATTATCCAACCTCTTCCAACAATGCTCAAGGCCCTCAACTAAAATCTCCTAAAAGAGAGAAAGTTTCCATGCTTTAAAAGAAACAAACCATGATTAGATCTGTGAAATGAGAATCCAGCCAACCAATCCTTAAATAAAGATCAATTCCAGAAAATGTTAGTGTTTGAAGTTCAATTATAATCCAAAAAATTCAAAGGTGTGAACTGTTAATGTTCCCAAATATTTGAAACTTTCATACACCTACATGTTAATTTCATGGAACCTTCAAGAAGTTTTTGCATGCACCAAAGATCATGCAGTATTAAATGTATAAAAACCTTAACATGCGCCAAACATCATATCATATATCCTTCATTGATTTTGCAAGAGATTTTGCACGTTTATGTATAAAAATATACTAATTCATTTCCAAATGCCACCAAAACCTTGATCTTTGAATCGTAAAATAAAGATACAATAGCCTCCATTTTCCATTAGGATAGCTTTAACTTGGATAAATAAAAGATGAAGTCTATTTAGTATCATAGGCTAATAACTTCTTTCAAGATATAAATAACCTAGTTGTTTCCAAACAAAAATTTAACCAGAGATCCAAATCCATGGGCACCAATCCATTTTCAAACTCGAATCCTATCACCCCCTCAAACATGGACTATTATTGCTTTAAACCATCTTTTAAAGAGATACATTAATCCAAATTCCCAACCATAAAACGTCCACGTAGTACCTATCATAGCATCATCACCAAATTAGATCTATGCAAAAGAAAATCATGGATGACCAAACTATAGTGACAGCCACACTAGAAGCCTTGACCCAACAAGAACTAAGATTTCAACGAGAATGACTTAAAATTTTGAAATAGCATTGACTGACCTCTAATAATATGATCTGGAACCACCACATCCCATA
Source organism: Viscum album (assembly GCA_963277665.1). Lineage (NCBI taxonomy): Eukaryota > Viridiplantae > Streptophyta > Magnoliopsida > Santalales > Viscaceae > Viscum > Viscum album. Next base: position 1,324,710,415 of record OY728160.1, read on the forward strand.
TAACTTCTACCACCAATGCTACGAGATGAATATAAAGATAAATGTATTGCATAAAATTAATTTTTTATTGCGTGGATTATTTTCATTATTATTGAAACATTTCCTTGTGTCATTAAATGTATTATTTATATTTTTTATATTAATATTTTTATTTCTAATGGTTTTTTAATCAAACATGCGAGTATAGTCTCCCACCATACTACTTGACTCCCTCAATGTGTTGTGTCATAGAAAACCAAAATGGTAATAAATTGGTACATACTGACTATCCTAATCAACTAATGTGACTCACAATGTAGCCTAATGGGATTCATGATCACTAATGGATGAAAAAACGTTCTTGTGAATTTATGGAAAATCCTTGGGAAACATCACACCAGAAAATTATATGTAACATATTGTTGATCATTAAAAAAATATTTTATAGACCATCCATATATTATACATCTATACAATTTTCAAATAAATAGAATAACATAAGTAAGTAAAATAATGGATCCGAACAAGTCACAACCAATAATGACTTAAATAAATTACTAAAAAAACTATATATAAATAAAAAAACAAACATCAAGATTCAAATAATAACACGATAACTAATATAATAAAATGAAACTAAATTAAAAGGTAAGGATATCATTTCCAATCATACAAAATTACCAAAAAGCCTAAACCAATCCATTCCCACAATGATATCTCTATGAAAACCATGGTTTCCCTTTATGTCCCAACACATCATAGTTACCCCAAAAGAATTATAGGAAATATAAAATAGAATCTGTAACGCACATAAAATAACGGTGGAAACATACACACAAATAGATTTCTTTTATAGGGTGTGTGAAAAACATCCTTGGAGGATCTCACCCAAGTGTATATTCATTTATGTTAATAAAATAAGTTATTGATTAAAGTATGGAGTATAATTAGGAAAATAGGGTTTTACATTTTATAAATATACAATGATTTATAAACACACATCCATAACATATGTAAAAAATACATTCCTTTTTAGAAACCTTAAAATTTAAAATATCTTTTATAACCAACTCACTAACCACTTTATTTTTATAAAATTGATAAAAAATAACATTTTGTAAAATATTGTTCTTTTCAAGGTAATACAAACCAACTATTCCATTTAAATTTAATTAAATATCCAAAAGATACCTTTAATCCCATTTCAAAAAGCACAAACCCATATGGAATCATGAAATAATATAATAAGGAACACCATGATTAAAGAGAGGAATGGAAATAAATAATAACATAAATCGTGCCACACTAAAAAGTATAAGGTGACATAATAATAATTGAATGTAAATCGTCACCATATAAAAACTTATCATGGAATGATATTTATGGTCTAAAAAACTAGGAACCAAAGTAATATGATCCAAAACTGGAGACTAGATCCCTAGGTTGGAATACACAGGCCTGCTCATCTCAGTAGTCCCATCTCACTAGTCATCCCTTATAAGCCTACCTAGGAGCCTAAAGAAACCATATTTGACAACCATCCTAGTGAACATAGTTACACATTTCATACTTTAAATAAAAAGGGCTAATTAGTGTTTTCACTCATTCATGTCGCTGGTTAATTACATAACATTCAAATGAAAAAACAATGGAGTTGAGAAATAATTATGTGTAGTTACAAATGAGTATAGGAAATGTATCACATATCACCTCAAACACCAACAAATAGAACATACAATATTTATATCATACATAAATAATAAAAATGGAACATAAACATTAATAAATAAATTATTACAAAGGATAAATACGTAGGATCTTATGATGAATGAATATTATCCCTTAGTGGCAAACAAACAATATCTCAAAAACACTGTTATAATTCTGAGTTATATACATACCATTGAAATATAATAATTCCAAAACATTTGAAAGAACAAAAATACAACACTGAAAACAAAATAGTTTCATTGAAGCATAAAAACATTCCTTGAACCTGATGTTGAGGTGGAGGCAAAGGCTGGGAGGAGAGGGAGGTGAGGGGAGAAGTTTCCAGAAGAGAGGGAGTTGAGAGGGGGGACATCGTCGGAGCTGGGGGTGGGGAGGCGGAGGCTGGGACTTTGAGGCAGAGGTGAAGGTCAGGAGGTCAAGATCAGGAGTGGAGGTGGAGGATGAGGAGTGGAGGAGATGGACGAGACGCAGTGGTCAGATAGCGAACATAATGAGGTCGGCGAGGGGAGGAAAGGGCTGGGAGGCAGAGATCGGATGGCTGAGAGGTGATGGTTGGGGAGGGGAGGAGAGGGTCAGAAGTCAGGGAACAAAGAGAAGCACGGTGGAAGAGTAAAGGATCGTGATGGAAGAGGGAGGAGGAGTGTTATAAAATTTGGGAATTGGGGTTCGTTACCCAAAATTTTAATAAAACGGTTGGAATAGATAATAAAAAAAGATATCCCCAAAGTTTTTCATATCCTTGGGGAAAGATAGATGGGGAAGGACACCCTTTCCAGTATATATGGTTGAAATAAAACCCACAAATGAGATATAAGTACGTGTTTTTTGTTATCATGATCCTTTATCCCTTTATTGTATACTTTTAAACCATTTTTCCCTTAAGGGTGATGATGAATTTGAACCCTTCTTACAACTCAATATGAATAGAAATAAAATAATAGTTAAAAAATAATTGAACCTAAAAAGTAAAAATATATAAATAATTTTTCCAGATTCAATTCCTAAAAATTCTATAAATTTATTTTAATATAAATCTGAAAAACATGGAAAAAATAATTTTGAGGTGAAATACAATTTTCAATAATAAAATGAATTTATTCATATATATTTCTAAGTAACAACCATTATATGATTGTTAATTTTATTTTTAGGTTAAATTATCAATATATATCATTAAAAAAATTATTGACTGTGATTAATTAAATTTATTAACAAATGAAATACAATTAACCCATAAAAGTAATTTTTATGAAAAATATTGATTTTTACAATATAATTTTTGTATCATTATATATAACTAATTTAGAATAATTAAATGATTTATTATTCATCATTTAGTATATTATTAATAATTAAAAGAATTTTAGTAAATCCTAAATTTTCATTATTCATAATAAATTCTCTTTTAAAAAAATGATAAAAATTCATCATTGGTTAATTTTGGTATATCCAAACCAAAATTTATATTCATTTTCACATACTTATAAATTTGGATCTTTGAAATATTAAAATAGAAATTGTACTATAATTTCTTTAGAATAAATTTCTTACTATAATTAAATATTAATTGTTACAATAATCATTATTATGATGTTAAAAATTATATATATTAATTAAAAGAATTAGTTTATATCATATAAATTATTTTACAGTTGAATAAAAATATACTAATAATTTTTTGAAAATACATGTATTTTAAAAACTTCTTTTAAAAAAATTCATTTTTGTTAAATTTATTACTTTTAATGAATTATTTTAGTAAAATTGATTAATAAAAATGAATTATTAGTGAAGTAATTAAATAATATCCTTGAAATAATTGTGGAACTATAATAAATGCTAGTTTAATTATTTATAACCAGTAAATTATGATTAATATAAAAACATTAGTTTTATATATTATAATATTCTATTTAAATGTTAAATTTATCTTATTTAGTGTAATAAATGAAATGAAATGTATTTATCATATAAATATAAATGATTTAATAATGAAAGTATGATTATTAATTTTTTATAAATAATAATGAAATCATTTAATTTTAAAAAGTGATATTTTTTAGTGATCATTTTTTAGTATTCTATATTATTCATCTATATAAATTAAATTGATCATGTTTCAATGATGAATCTAATGGAATGTTAAATTTTTTAAACATTTATATTAAAAAATATGTAATTATTAATTCATATGAATTAAAATTAAGTACACATAATTTTAAAAAAAAAAAAATTTAATAAATTACAATATATATATATATATATTAGGTTTTCATTGAGAAGTTAAATATTTAATTTTTAAATATTTAATAATGTTAAATAGATTCCAAATTTCAAATAATAACATAAAATTATTGTTAAGTTCAATTTTGTTTTTATGTATATTAATAAGTCACTAATATAAAAATTGAGTTACCATAATGAAGGTAAAATAATAAACAATTCGTTAAACTGAGTAAAAGAAACAAAATATAATCTGAAACCATATCTAAAAATTGTGTGTATATGGATATCCATTACCCATATACATTAATTTACACTTTATATCTACTTTAATTTTAAATGGAAAACTTTTTTACATTAATGAATTAATATTTTTTAAAATGAAACTTAACACTATTATATAAATCAACCCATTCTCAAAGCCTTCAGAAACACTATTTATCTTTCATTATCTATTGATACTTAACCATTTTCCACCATTAAATAAAAATTACATTTTTGGGGCCCTCTGGTCCTAATAAGGATGCATAAACACTTTATTCTCAAGGAACCCTTTTTGAGTAGAAAAGAATTCATAAAATAGGGTAACCCAATTTCATGAAAGTTAAGAATAAATTTAAGGGTTTATCATTCAAATAACAATTTTAATCCAATATTTGTTATGACTAAATTACTATATGGAAAAATTCAATTTCATTTATCTCTTAAAAATCATATACTTTCTTCTACTTTTATCAATTTTGGGGTTTTCGTTCATGTTTACCATTTCAAGTCTATTTAATTCACAATTCAATTGAATGGTTTCCTATTAGAGGAACTGACGTTATCTATTTTCATAACATGTTGTATTGTCCTCTATGTTTATTTTTTTAATTATATATATTTATATATATATATATATCATTATATATACTTCAATGATTTAATAATACCATTTTCTATTTTCTTGACTTTACTTACACCAGTTTTAAAGAAATATTTTATTGCTTTCAACTTGTATGATTTTCTATTGATTTGAATTTCTTTACAAAAGTGTGAAAATAATATCCACTTTTATTATCTTCATATAAGATCATTTCCCACTATTATAAAAATATTTATTTTTTAAATTCACTGTTCATTGATTTACTGGTTTTCTAAAACTAACTATTGACCTCTATGTTTTAAAAATATTTTCATTTAAGTAAATGTTACCAAAAAGAGAAAAAAACATATATTTAAAAGAAAATTTTTGTGACTCTTAAAAGTTGTTTTTCATTTATGTTATAATCCTTCAATTCCTTCTGTGAACCAATTAATATATTCCTAAATGATACAATCCATCTTCTTCTTCTAGATTTCTTATGATAAATTTTTGAGGAACTTTTTATAGAACCTATATCAATGTTATGGGTTAAATATGCTATGAAAAATTTATAAATTTTTTCAATATATTATGGAATAATTTTGTATAGTTTATCATTATGTGATGTTTTTGTCCCTTATATCCTTATAATGAATTGGGTACATAATTTAATCACATGCGATAATGTTGAGGTACATGGTTGTTTAACCCATGTTAACAATGGTTATCACACACTGTAGGATAGACCAATCCAAAATAAATATGTGGTAAATGAGTGGTTGGAACAAACCCAAAAATGAATTGGTACATGGTTGGTTACCCTAGTCCCATAAAGGTTGTGGTACCTAAGTGGTTAGACCAATCCCAAAAGATCATGGTATATGGGTGGTTATCTCAACCCCAAAAGGTTGTGGTACATGGGTGGATAGCCCAAGACTAAAAAGGTATATGGGTGGTTAGCTAAAGCATAAAATATTATGGTAAATTTTATATCCTTGTCAAATATATGTTTAATTATTTAGTAATTATCTTTCAAACATGTTTTACGCATATATTTATGTAATATGTTTATGTTATGCATCATGTCTATGTAATCTTCACTTATTATTGACTCATGGTTCTACACTCCTATAACTCATGTCTCATGTTATAACTGAAGAAATATTCCATGGATAATGTTTTCTAATATATGTTTTATTAGGTATGATTCTCTTATGTTATTATCATGCACCTTGATTATGTTATCATAGTCACTAGATCACCTTATTACCACTTAGGATCTTTATTTATTCTATCTAATGATTACTTTTACTAATCATCTATGGTCAACATTTTCTTGTGCTTCTATTCCCTGGGTTATAAAGAAGCATATAATATATGATATGTAAAAAATGGGGTCATATGTGGTGGGACTATGTAAAACTATTAATTGTGTTTCAAAATAAATTGTAAATGTAACTGGTCTCCAATGACACTAAACATATTGGTTCTGGGTGTGTTTTATTATGATATATAACAATTTTTTTTATAAAATTACATATTATGTATATATTTTTTAAGGATTGGTAATCTTAATTAGAACCATATTTTGGTTTAGATATTTTTGAGGATTGGGTTATGAATAATAGTCTTATATAACTTAAAAAACATATGATGAACTAAATATGATATAAGATAAACCTAAAATTCCATAATTGTCATAATTTAGATTATAATATAATTTGCATCCCTTATAATATTATCATTAAATTTTATTATTATTTCTTAATAATCCCAGAAACATTTTTTTAGTAAGTGTTTATAACCAGGATTAATCTTTTTAATAAGAAGTGTAATGGCTAGTCCAATGATTGCTCAAATGTGAAAATGGGTTGTTAGAATGATTTAAAAACATCTGTGAAATTCCTTTTCGGTTATAAAAATTAATATTAAAACTATTGAGCTCATAAATTCACATAATAAAGAGAAGCACACTATTTAATATTTTATTTCAATGTCTACCCATTATTTGGGGGTATTTGAATCCACTGGTTTTCGAGTAATGGATAAATATAATAAAAAATTTATTTTTTATTCTCTAGTGAAAAGTGTAAGAAAAGGTTTTATTTTAATTTATTTTTTGAAATATATCATAAATTAATGGTAGGTTAGAATTATGAACATGATTTAAGAAGAATAAATTAACTCTATGAAATTGTGGAGTTTAATAAGATATTTTTTTTAAAATATTTTCACTAAACTCTTCACACTTAAATGCAGTGATTTTTTTTGGACATTAAACAAAAGGAGGCTTAATCCGTCAGAAACTATGAAGAAAAGTTCATAATTAATTTCTAGGTGTTCTTTTAGTTTAATCATTGACCATGAAAGTAACACTTACCATTTATTTTTTCCCATAAAATCAATTATCTAAAATAAATTATATATAGAAAAATTGTATTTCTATGTAAAAATTATTTGATGTGATCTCATGGAAAAACAGATATTTGAGTCTCACATTATTCTCATGATTTTAGCGATAAGAAGCAAAAATATATTTTTGAGGAAACAAGAATGATAATAACCATGGATGAAAAAAAATAGTCTTTGCCCATATTTAAGATGTGTCAATAATCAATAGGGAATTCATTAAAACTAATAAGTAAAAGTTTAATGTGTGGGAGAGAAGGAAATCAATCCCATTAAAGTGAAAAGGACATAAATAATGAAATTAATGACCAACATAATGCACCACCCACTATTTAATTCATTAATCATAGGGAATGTGTACCTTTTTTCTATAAGTTCATTAATATAAGTGTTAAGGATAACCATCGACATTGAAAACCTCTTAAGATAATTAAAAATGGGAAGGAATTTATAATCACAACTATTAATGTGGGTCACCAATGTGATATTTTTATGTTATAATCATCATCCACTGAAGAACTGTTAATACCATATTTTATTCTAGTTGTTGTAACGACCCAACGTTTCATTAATGGACAATCCCTCTTGATCCAGTTAAATGTCTCTTTATAAAAAAAATGTTTTTATAAAATGTCAACTTCTTTGGTTTTATGATAAGAGTTGTGACCGTTAATTTTATAGCTGTTGAACAGTGATCACATGATTAGTATAAATATAAGGCTTTAACGAAACCAATTTTACTCAGACAAAGGATGTGATGGCCTCATCTAGTAGAATTGCCCTATACGAAGCCCATTTGTCGGAGCTCGGAAAAGAGGTGGCATCATTGGGCTTCGCCCTTGACCAAGCCCAAGCTAAGCTTCACCATATCAAGCTCGAACGGGACCGTCTACAGGAAAGCTTGAAGTTGATAGAGATTACCACTCAAGCGATGTTATCCGAGCCACCCCAAGAGTCTATCACCATCGCTCACCTTACCCTTAAGTCTTATGTGGCTGTTTTAAGGGGTTATGTAACAAACAAGTAGTACTATTTTCATGAACATTTGATTATATAATAATGAATATAATTTCTAGTAATTTTTGATACATTGTAAATAGTTTTTAAAGTACAAATGGTGTTTTTAGTTATTATTTAATTAAGAAATCTATTTTATTAAATTAAGGGATTTTTGAATTAAATAATATTTTAATAATATAATAATATTATTATTAAATTAATTTTTATTAAATATAATTGATCTTATAATTTTATAAATGCAATTAAATTTTTTATTAAGGTTTGAAATCCATTTCTGTCAAAACTCGTGAATTTTAGATAAATGTAAGTTTTTATTTTAAAATTAAAAATTCACATTTTTAAAAAATTATTTAGATAAAATAAATGTTATTTTTGGAATCAGGATGTCAAAATTATCCAACGGTGAATTTTTCATAATTTTCTGAGACAGTCAAATTTTTGGGTAAAAATTAAATACCTTTTAAATATATAATGTGTTTTATGACATCATAATGACCCAATGGTGATGTAATAAAGTACCATAATCCTTAAGATCGGCCAATATATGTTTTATCATTAAAATAATGAGGTTTTGGGTTTGTTTGACTTACTTTTCAAAGCATTAATGAACCCCTCAAGACATATTCAACACTTTGCCTTTTTAAATTAATTTTCATGGGAGTGTGACTCACCTCCACATAAGCAACCCTAATATTTTAATAAGTTTGGACTTGGGCCTTATAAAATATTTTTTTCCTCTTTCCTTTTCCAGAAAACATGGGCAAAAACCATTGGATGGATTGTGGTTTGGATTAGTTTAATATAAGGGTTCCCAAACCTAAATAATAAAGAATTCTCTCACCATTCCTATATAAACTCACCCAAGATCCCACTTCCTCCTCACTAAAATCCTTTGGAGTTCGTCCAACCTCTGCCCTACTCTCTCTAGAATCCTCCCAAGGTTCCCCAAGCTCCCAAAAATCCTCTCTCAATCCTCTCTCTAGCCTTTGGAAGCACACTTCCAAGTAAGGGTTTTTTCTTCCTTTCTCATTTTTGTCAATTTTCTTTAAGTTGTATTTCCCTTTTTAATTTCAATTATGAATGTTGGGGTATGGTTTCTCACTTCCCCCATACTTCCCTCTTATTGTTTGAATTATGGGAGACCCCTTTCTCTCTCGTTAAATGCCTCCCATGTACACCTGTTACTATGCCGAAATTCCGAAAGGAACTTCTCTCTCTTCTTTCACATTCAAGAAATACTTTTGTATCATGAATCTAAATTCATTTTCAATTATTGGGACATGTGTCTATAGGACCTCCTTACTATCCGTTACATTTAAATATTATTAGGAACCCCTTTATCTCTCATCAACCATTTTTTATGAATTCTTATGTCACACCGTTACGCTGCCGAAATCGCACCGATTTTCTAAGCCAATGTCATTGTGTAGTGAATACCATGCCCATTTCTCCATCAAGGGTATCCGCCTTTATGAACATTTACTTATTGATTGTAAAGATTCATGTATGAATTTTACATTCCTTTATCATGGAATAAATGATTATGTTTTATGAATCAATGTTTTATGATCCATGTGGCACACTTATGCATGAAATGAAATGTTTAAGAAGGGTGCACCCTTATAGCACTCCAATGCATTGGGTAAAGTATAGTATCATGATACATCATGTGCAACAAGTGTTGACTCATGCTAATTCAAGTGCAACGAGGGTTTACTCATGCTTCATGTGCAATGAGGGATTACTCATACTCCATGTGCAATGAGCCTTGGCTCATGCTAATTCAATGTTAAGTGTTGTTGCCACATTTCCATGTTATGATTATCATGCTTTATCATGACTTTATGTTCATGTTTCTATTATGATCTAAGGATATGCCTATTGTCTACCATGTATTTTACTCCTCATGTTATTCCATGTGTACTCCCTTACTGGGATTTATAGCTCACCCTTTTCTTATGCATGTCCTCATGTTATCCCATGCAATGCTAAGTACGAGGGAATATAGTGGTCATGTAAAGGAAGTTTTCAATAAAGATACATTATTTCATGTTTAATGTTTTTATGTAATGATCCTAAGCCCCAATGACACTAAACCTCTCGATCTTCTTTGTTGTATCAAGTGATGCTTTATGTAATAAATCATGTTTAAGTTTTAATAAAAAGCAGGGTTGTCATAGTTGGTATCAGAGGATAGGTTTAGTTATTTTTGGGATTAGGAAATGCTAGTAAATCCTTAGATACAAGACTAAGTATAATAAAAACATCCCTAAGTTTTGGTAAGTGTTGAGTAAGTGGTTTATCAAACAAATACATCCATGTCTGGATACGAGCAGGTAGAGGCGGCTCTGGCACAGATGTATCCTAGGGGTAAAACCCGAAAACACCGCTTTGAGCTAGAATCAAATGGGAACTAGTGAACGACAACGGGCCTTGCTGCACTCTTGGTTATGACACTCCCGGGGGATATGTTTTGATAAATTCACAATCTTGGTATGAACCCTTATTAAGGGAAAAATGTCCCTAAGAATATATGTTTGAAAGTAGATCATGAAAAGCCTAGATTGAAGCCTATAGACTCATGAGTTGAGGAAATAAAAGTTTATTTTTGAGTCATCAACTTTTGTCTTTTGATTACCCTTTATGTGTTACCCCTAAATTTCCTTTTATTCTAGCCAATGGCCGGTAATAGGAGGACTCGGGCTAACAACCGTTGTGAAGATCTGTGTGATGACTGTACTACTGAGATGCCCAATCCAATGGGAGCGGGAATCGCGAACTTTGTCACACTTCTCTCACAGATAACTCAAGTTTTGAATAGAAACACGGGTCAAGAAGAATGTCCAAACCCCCCTAAGAAAGAACAAGTCACTATAGAGAGCTTCATGAGGCAAAGGCCTCCTACTTTTAGTGGATCATCCGATCCCACGATCGCTGAAAAATGGATCAACTCCATTGAAAAGATCATCTTTATCCTTCAATGTTCTGAACAGGAGAAGGTTCTCCTGGCTGCTTATCGTATGGAGGGTGAAGCTGATCAATGGTGGACATTGATAAAAAATACTAAGCCTGAGGAGGAGATCGAGGCTTTGGAATGGAAGGAATTCCAGAAGATGTTTTTCGATAAATATTTTCCTCACACCCTTTGGCTTAAGATGGAAAGGGACTTCCTTTCCCTCATGAAAAAAGATGAGGAATCTGTTTGAGGGTATGAGGCAAACGTCACAAGGCTTGCATGATACGCTTCCGGCTTTGTTGTTACCCCTGAATGCAAGGTTGACCACTTCTTTGGTGGGGTGAAGCCTAGATTACAAAAAGCATTAGCGATTCGTGACTTCGATAGCTATGAAGAAATTGTCTGATGTGCCCTCAAGGATGAAATGGAGATCGGGGAATCACAGGGGTATCATGGGGACAAGAAGCGTAAGGTGGACTTCAATACTGGTGGGCCGATGGATAAATCCAACGGTGCTATGAAGTTCCAGCACCCCACTTGCCAAATGTGTGGGAAGAAGCACCTTGGAAATTGCCTTAAGGGGACGAGAAAATGCTTCAGGTGAGGAAGAGAAGGGAACTTAGCTATTAACTGTCAGCAAGAAGGAACCACGGCTGTGACAGAGGAGAGGAACGCTCCGTTCGAACCTCAACGCGTTGTGCAATGCTATAAATGCAAAGAACTGGGTCATTTTTCAAATTACTTCCCTAATCCAAGGGTTATCGAAGGCAACCAACAACCTCCAAGACAGCAAGGAAGAGCTTCTTCAATCACTTCTGCCGAAGTGAACCCCATAAACTAAGTGGTGATAGGTATGCTAGTTATTCATTCAAGAATAGCGAACGTACTTTTTGATTTAGGTTCTACGCATTCTTTTATATCTCGAATGTTTAGTAGAACAATCCCAGCACCACCACAAATCATGGAAGTAAAGATGTCGGTGAGTACGGAAAATGGGGAAATCATTTCATCCCATGAATATAATTCCTCCCCTGTTATAATATGTGGATTTAATTTCCCGGAGAACCTCATCATACTCCCTCTGGTGGAATTTGATGCAATTCTTGGCATGGATTGGCTTTCCTTATATAGAGCCAACATAAATTTTCGGGAGAGGGAAATCACACTCCATATGAAGAATCGACCCCCGATTCTTTACAAGTGTCAGGAGGAAGATGAATCTCATTTATCTCCATCATCTCAAGCATGTATATTACTGCCCTATGAGCATGCGTATCTGGCTCAGATGATTGAGTCCATGGAAGAAACCATCCTTGAAGAAATGCCTATTGTGAGGGAATTCACGGAAGTGTTTCCCGAGGAGCTTCCTGGTCTTCCTCCTAGAAGAGATTTTGAGTTCTCAATTGAAATTATACCTGGGGAATTACCAATATCCAAGGCTCCATATAGAATGGCTATTGTTGAGCTTGAAGATCTAAAGAAACAACTACAGGAGAATCTGGATAAAGGGTTTATACGCCCAAGTGCTTCACCATGGGGTGCACCAGTCCTCTTCGTCAAGAAAAAGGATAGTTCAATGCGGCTTTGCATCGATTATTGTGAACTTAACAAAATCACGATAAGAACAATTATCCTCTCCCAAGAATCGATGAATTGTTTGATCAGCTGTGTGGAGCACAATACTTCTCCAGGGTAGATTTGCGGTCGGGATATTATCAAGTAAGGGTGAAGAAGTAAGATGTCCCCAAGAATTCTTTTCGTACAAGGTACGAGCACTATGAATTCATAGTAATTCCTTTTGGACTAGCCAATTATCCAGCAATATTCATGGACTTGATGAAGAGATTCTTTAAGAATTACCTTGAAAAAATTTTGGTAGTCTTTATAGATGATATTCTAATATACTCCAAAACCAAGGAGGATCATGAGGAGTATTTAAGAACTGTACTAGAGAATTTTCACAACGATAAGATCTATGAAAAGTACAGAAAGTGTGAGTTCTGGTTGAAGGAGGTCTCATTCTTGGGCCATATCATCACAAGCAATGGGATATCTGTGGATCCCTCCAAAGCAAATGCAATTGAGGGATGGCTAAGGCCAACATCGGTAACCAATATCCGTAGCTTCTTGGGGTTAGCTGGATATTATCGATGATTTGTGAAGAATTTCTCACGATTTTCCAACCCTCTTACCAAGCTAACTCAAAAGGGAGTAATGTTTACTTGGAGTGATGAATGCGAAGAAAGCTTCAAGGAGTTGAAAAGGAGGCTTATCACTGCACCCGTGCTCACTTTACCCACAAGTGGGGAGCTTTTTGTGGTATTCAGTGATGCAACAAAAAAGGGCGTAGGATGTGTGCTGATGCAGAATGATAAAGTGATATCCCATGCCTCAAGGCAGTTGAAAATCCATGAGCGAAACTATCCAACGCATGATCTAGAGTTGGCAGCTGTGATCTTTGCCTTCAAAATCTGGCGGCATTATCTCTATGGAGATAAATGTGAGATATATACTGACCACAAGAGTCTAAAATTTATATTCACATAGAAAGAGATTAATATGCACTATAGAAGATAGATAGAGCTCATCAAGGATTATGATTGCTCAATACATTACCACCCTGGGAAAGCGAACAAGGTGGCAGATGACCTAAGTAGAAAGGATCCAGCGATTCTATCAATGTTGATAATTGAGAAGGATCCAATCTTCTTAGACTTGATGAAGATGGACGTGGGAATCATAAAGAAGGGAACATCATCAATCCTTTCACAAATGATTGCTCAACCATCTCTTTTGGAAAGGATAAAGGATGCTCAAAAGGATGATGTGGGAACTCAAGGAAAATTGGAAGCTATCAAAAAGGTAAAATCCTCGGAGATTAATGTTAATAAGGAAGGAATTGTGCGTTTTGGGAAAAGACTATGTGTTCCATCAAGTTCGGAGCTGAAGAAGGAACTTTTGGATGACGCACATAGTTCTAATTTCCCTATTCACCCAGGGACCACAAAGATGTATCAAGATCTCTGAGAAAACTTTTTGTGGGATAATATGAAGAAGGAGATCGCCGAATATACATAAAATTGCCTGGTGTGTCAGCAAGTGAAGGAAGAGAGGCAGAAGTCTAAGGGGATGATGCAACCATTGCCCATACCAGAATGGAAATGGGAAAACATCACCATGGACTTTGTCACCGGACTTCCAAGGACATCCAAAGGCAACAATGAAATCTGGGTTTTTGTGGATCATCTTACAAAGACTGCACACTTCATTGCTATTCGGGAGGATTTCTCTTTGGATCAAATGGAACGGATATATATCAGGGAAGTGGTAAGGTTGCATGGAGTACCACTATCTATTGTGTCTGACTGAGATCCAAGATTCACCACTATGTTTTTGAAGAGTCTTCAACATGATCTGAATACTGAACTGAACTTTAGTACGGCCTATCATCCTCAAACTGATATCCAATCAGAGAGGACAATCCAAACACTTGAGGATATGTTGAGAGCATGCTCAATGGACTTTAAAGGAGGATGGGATCAACATCTTCCTCTAGTTGAGTTCTCTTATAATAACAGTTTCCACTCGAGCATCCAAATGGCACCATATTAAGCCCTTTATGGGAAAAGGTGCATAACACCGACATGTTGGGATGAGGTCGGTGAACGTAAGCTGCTTGGACTAGAAATGGTCGAAGAAATGATGGAGAAGGTGAAAACCAATCAGCAGCATATCAAGGCAGCCCAGATTCGACAGAAGAGTTATGCAGATAATCATCGACGATACCTTGAGTTTAAAGTTGGAGACATGGTGTTTTTACACATATCTCAATGGAAGAAGGTCATGAGGTTTGGAAAGAAAGGGAAGTTAAGTCCAAGGTACATCGGCCCCTTCGAGATTCTTGATCGTGTTGGGGCGGTGGCCTATCAACTAGCACTTCCACCTACTATGGCCAAGGTGCATGATGTCTCTCATGTATCCCTCTTAAGGAAGTACATACCGGACCCTTCACATGTACTCTCTTCCGAGGTGGTACAATTGGAAGATGATCTTTCTTATGAGGAGCAACCAGTGAAGCTCTTAGATCATAGAGAAAATTTTCTACGAAATAAGACAATGCCCCTCATCAAGGTGTTGTGGAGAAACCACAAGTTTGAAGAAGCTACTTGGGAATCAGAGGATATGATGAAGCTAAGTTACCCACATCTGTTTTAGTGTGGGAAAAGGAAAATTTTGAGGGTGAAATTTCTTAAGGGGGGAATATTTTAATGACCCAAAGTTTCATTAATAGAAAATCCCTCTGGATCTAGTTAAATGTCTCTTTATAAAAAAATGTTTTTATAAGATGTCAACTTCTTTGGTTTTATGATAAGAGTTGTGACCGTTACTTTTATAGCCATTGAACAGTGATCACATGATTAGTATAAATATAAGGCTTTAACGAACCCAATTTTACTCAGAAAAAGGATGTGATGGCCTTATCCAGTAGAATTTCCCCATACAAAGCCCATTTGTTGGAGCTTGGAAAAGAGGTGGCATCCTTGGGCTTCTCCCATGACCAAGCCCAAGCTGACCTTCACCATGTCAAGCTCGAACGGGACCGTCTACGGGAAAAGTAGAAGTTGATAGAGATTACCACTCAAGCGATGTTATCCGAGCCACCCCAAGAGTCTGTCACCATCACTCCCCTTACCCTTAGGTCTTATGCGGCTGTTTTAAGGGGTTATGTAACAAACAAGAAGTACTATGTTCATGAACATTATTTTTTTGTATATAATAATGAATATAATTTCTATTCATTTTTGATATATTGTAAATAGTTTTTAATGTACAAATGGTGTTTTTAGTTATTATTTAATTAAGAATTCTATTTTATTAAATTAAGGGATTTTTGAATTAAATAATATTTTAATAATATAATATTATTATTATTATTAAACTAATTTTTATTAAATATAATTGATCTTATTATTTTATGAATGCAATTAAAATTTCTATTAAGGTTTGAAAGCCATTTTTGTCAAAACTCATGAATTTTCGATAAATGTCGGTTTTTATTTTAAAACTGAAAATCCATATTTTTAGAAAATTATTTAGATAAAATAAATGTTATTTTTGGAATCAGGACGTCGAAATTATCCAACGGTGAATGTTTCATAATTTTCTGAGACATTCAAATTTTTGGGTAAAAATTAAATACCTTTTAAATATATAATGTGTTTTATGACATCATAATGACCCAATGGTGATGTAATAAAGTACCATAATCCTTAAGTTCGGCCAATATATGTTTTATCATTAAAATAATGAGGTTTTGGGTTTGTTTGACTTACTTTTCAAAGCATTAATGAACCCCTCAAGACATATTCATCACTTTTCCTTTTTAAATTAATTTCCATGGGAGTGTGACTCAACTCCAGATAAGCAACCCTAATATTTTAATAAGTTCGGACTCGGGACTTATAAAATATTGTTTTACTCTTTACTTTTCCAGAAACCATGGGCAAAAACCATGGTATGGTTTGTGGTTTGGATTAGTTTAATATAAGGGTTCCCAAACCTAAATAATAAAGAATTCTCTCACCTTTCCTATATAAACCCACCCAAGCTCCAACTTCCTCCTCACTAAAATCCATTGGAGTTCATCCAACCTTTGCAATACCCTCTCTAGAATCCTCCCAAGTTGCCCCAATCTCCCAAGAAGCCTCTCTCAAGCCTCTCTTTAGCCTTTGGAAGCACACTTCCAAGTAAGGGTTTTTTTCTTCCTTTCTCATTTTTGTCAATTTTCTTTAAGTTGTATTTCCCTTTTAATTTCAATTATGAATGTTGTGGTATGGTTTAGAACCTCCCCCATACTTCCCTATTATTGATTGAATGATGGTAGACCCCTTTATCTCTCATTAAATTCCTCTCATGTACACCCGTTACTATGCTGAAATTCCGAAAGGAACTTCTATCTCTTCTTTCACATTGAAGAAATACTTTTGTATCATGAATCTAAATTCCTTTTCAATTGTTGGGACATATATCTATATGACCTACATACTGTCCATTACATGTAAATATGATTAAGAACCCCTTTCTCTCTCATCAACCATTTTTTATGAATTCTTATGTCACGTTGTTACGCTGCAGAAATCGCACCGATTTTCTAAGCCAATGTCATGTGTAGTGAATACCGTGCCCATTTCTCCATCAAGGGTATTCACCTTTATGAAAATTTACATATTGATTTTAAATATTCATGTATGAATTCCACATTCCTTTATCATGGAATAAATTATTATGTTTTATGAATCCATGTTTTATGATCCATGTGGCACACTTATGCATGAAATGAAATGTTTAAGAAGGGTGCGCCCTTATAGCGCTCCAATGCATTGGTTAAAGTACAGTATCATGATATGTCATGTGAAATTAGTGTTGACTCATACTAATTCAAGTGCAATGAGGTTTTACTCATGCTTCATGTGCAATGAGTGTTTACTCATGCTCCATGTGCAATGATCCTTAGCTCATGCTTATTCAATGTTATGTGTTGTTTCCACATTTCCATGTTATGATTATCATGCTTTATCATGCCTTTATGTTAATGTTTCTTTTATCCTCTATTGATATGCCTATTGTCTAACATTTATTGTACTCCTCATGTTATTCCATGTGTACTCCCTTACTGGGCTTTATAGATCACCCTTTTCTTATGCATTTTCTCAGGTTATCCCATGCAATGGTAAGTACGAGGGAATGTAGTGGTCATGTAAAGGAAGTTTTCAATAAAGATGTTGTATTTCATGTTTAAAGTTTTTATGTAAGGATACGAAGCCCCAAATACACTAAACCTCTTGATCTTCTTTTTTGTATCAGGTGAAGCTTTATGTATTAAATCATGTTTAAGTTGTAATAAAAAGCAGGGTTGTCATAGTTGTACCCACTTATTAATATTTTGAAATTTTTATATGGGGATAAAATATCCCCCAATGAATTAATTTTTAACTATTGGTGAAAACTATTAGTGGTAAAATGATTGAATCCTAAGTCTATATCCCCTGTTTTCTTTTTTAAGAAACTTACTTCTATAAATATTATTATTCACCCAATCGTGGAATATGATGTGATATCAGGCATGGATTGTCTCTATTTACATATACCCTATACAAATTTAAAAGACTAATAATGCACATTTCATATAATGAATCAACATGTGATCATCTATCATTTCAAGGATGAATATTTAATCCCAATGAGAATTATATCCATTACATAGATATTAATATCCAATTAAGAGGGATATTTTTTCAAATTTTTGGGGAGAAATTTGTTTTTGTGATATTCATATTATGATGAAAAAGATGTGTTACTATTGTTTCCTATGATAGTGAGGTTGATATCTCATTAAAAATTATATCTTGATTTTTTTCTAACATATAGATACTGTTAATTATTTTTATTACCATGAGATAATTGAAATTATAAGGGAATAATCTATAAAAGGGGGAGAATATAAAACCCCATGTTTTGTGAAATATTTTCCTTACATAAACTATATTTAAACCATTCATAAATATATTTTATATTAATTTTAAATAATTTAAGTGAATCCCACACTTATTTTTAATATATCATATTATATTATTTGGTATTATTTTCAAAATATTTAGAATCTACCTTATATCAGAGCTAATTTATAAGTCTGAATGTGCTACAATTATGGACATTAGAAGCTCTCATTATATCGGGGTAACCACACTCTGACCAACCATTTTTTATTTTGTGAAATTTAGGTTTAGAGGTACATTACACCATGATTAAGTAGTTTTGTTCCCTAAAACAACTCATGGAATGGAGTTAGTTTCTAGAGCAGATGTTTCATCACACATATAGGGTAGGTCTTTCCGTAATTCTCATTCTAGGTTGGTGGTCACACCATGATGAATACATCAAAACAATTATCTTCTCTTGAATGATTTTTAGTTTTATGTTATTATAGCTTTTCCCTTATTGAGTTTAACCACATTTGGGGTATTTATTAATAAAAATCATTTGAGATAATCATGAAGGTAAAATTATGTGATGTCCCCTCACTTATAATTTTATTTTGAACCCCTAATACTGATCTTTATGGGACTTTCAAGATAAATCTTCCTTTTACCTTGTCCTTCCCTTCTACACTTCTCTACACCCATATTTTTTAGTTAGGTCTTCTCCATATACACCAGGGAGTTTTTTGAATGAATGTTTGTTTTGGGGTGATTTTAATTTGGGTTTTGGATATTTTGGTCTTATAGAGTGTGTCTATTTTAATGGTTTGGCCTACATCATCAAATACAACTTATTTTAACTTGACTTTCGATTGATTTATGCTTGATTAAGGTAGGTATTTTGGTGTATTTTCTATAATTGGAATTTCATTGAATGATTAATTCTTTCAAGTTTTTTTCAAATAACACATACAAGTGACAATTTTATGTATTTAATAAGTGTTTTAAGAATTTTCCACAATTAACATAAAGAACTTTCAATGGTTTTTTTATTTCTAAAGTAAATTTTTTTGTACTAAGAATTGGGGAAGATGATTTAGATGATTTCATTAAATAAATCCGATGATAAATGGTATTTGATCCTATTTGGGCATTTTAAAGGGTAAAATAGTGGTTTTTATGAAATTGTTCAGAAATGATGTGGTGTATGGGATTTTTTAATTATATCAAATAGAATAATCCATTGATTTAATTAGAAAGGGGTTTATGATTTAAAATATTCAACATTCAGTTTTCTATGGCTTGGTTTTTAAATGATATTTTAAGTTATTATTTAAAATGGTGAAAGATTACATGATGTAATGGGTTTTTTTTAAAAGGATTTTTTAGAACATTATTAAATAGTTTTCATGATGAGTATGATACCCTAAATTATGACCATTTGTTTTGTTTATGATTAATATAGATTATATACCATGAGAGACATGTTTTATGTCACTATTATAAGAGTGATGTTAAAGTGTCAGTTTCATGGAAGGGAAATGGAATTGATATAAGATTTATGTTAATGTTGTTATTTATGATTATTGTGTTGATTATGTAATGTATTATTATATCACCTACTTTTTTCCATTTATGGGAACCCTAAGAACTATGAGAGATATCAATATTTGTGTTACACTAGTCTAGCTAACCCATTAGCATAGACCACTAGTTATATACTAAACCCTACAAAGGGGAGATCAACTGAGTAAGTTAGTATGAGAGAATAGAGTTTATTATGTTATTTTTAGGTACAACATAAAGTTGATATATGTCTCTTACTAAAGTATTTTCTTGGAACATCTCATTATAGGACATAGTGAGTTACTCATGATACAAAGTTATTATTGATGACACTCTATTGGATATTTATGTATTTTATTTCTGTGTATCCCCTAGAACTACTGGCTTTCATAGCACCGTTATGATTTGTTATGTATTCCTTTTTTACTTTTGTTTCATTGATGATATGGCGAATTATTGAATATATTTTAATTAAATTGTATTATAATGATCCTACAAAGTGATTTCAATGGTGAATTTGAAAATGGATAATTTAATGGAGATGAAGGGTTTGTTTTATGTGTTTTTATTTTGATATAAAATTAAAATGTGGAAAAGTATTGGTTTAGTTTTGAAAATTTTAAATGTTAACTTATAATGGATGTAAAATTTATATTTCTAAACGGTCGGTTCCTCCCTTGGTATATTTGAAAAAGGGGGTAAATGTTTTATAAAATGATTATATATAGATACTTGTTTTTTATACTTATGAAAATAAAACATGTTTTTCCAAATATTGTTCAAACTATTATTAATTAATTTTATTTTCAAATTATTTATAGAAACCATTTAGTTAATTTATTTGGACACATTATTCTTACACCCTACATTCAAACTGATGTGTGTGTATATTTTTTATGTTTTTTTTCAGATGCCTACATTTTGATATTTTGAGTTTTATTCTTGTTTTAGTCTGTTAAAGGATTTGTTTGGTTGTCTTAAGCGACCAAGGGCTACATGGAGTTTGTTTAGAGATATCATTTACATTTTGATTATACTTATTTCTCAGTATGATTATGTATCATCCATGTGAGTATAAACCATACTTTTAATTAATAATTTATAAGGGATATTTATTATCAATTTGTATTAAACTTATTTGATAATTTTTCTTATCAGTTGTTTTTATTAATTCTATTGTGTTATAATATGTTAGGTTGTTTCATTATTAATGAAATAGTTCACTTTTATTAATGAGTTTTTAATATATGATGGGCTCATTCCATATTTTTTACTAGAGTCTATGATATGATTATTTTGATTTTGATGTTGTAATATTTCCCAATTGGTCATATTTTGATACCATGGTGATTTTTTGTAGCGTGTAGTGATAAAAAAATTGATTTAGGAATTATGTTGAGTAGGATCGAGTGACATATTTAGTCAAACTAGGTAGGTTCATCACAAAATGTAGTTGAGTTCCCCTCTTGTTATATAGTTGAATCATTGGTAGAATGGAGACTAGGATTTGATGGAACTTGAGAGGTGGATGGAGAATTATTTCATGACCACCAAATTTCATGAAGTGACATGAAATTTTGTGGGTAGTCTCGGTTGAGTCTTCAATTTGATTTTTTTACTCGTGTCGATGAATTTTGATATTATATAGTTGTATTTTGATCTCCATAGTGTATTATTGATTGGGGCTAGGGGTATTTTAACTGATTTTTAATGAAAATAGATGAAAAATAAGAGATTCATATTTAACAATAATGTCATCTGAACCATACAGATTGTTCTAAGATCTTCATAGAGGTTGTTTCATGGTTGAAACATGTATATATAAACTATGTTTCAATATTTGTATATATGTTCACCCCTATGAAATTTATTACATAAATATATAATGATTTATAATTTCTCCTAAATTATTTCACACATTCCAGAGAGGAATCAATTTGGGTTTTATAATTTTATGATGCTGACTGAGATAGAATTCTTTTTATGTTTAGATCTATGTATCTACTTATGAATGTGTTATAACATTTGGATTTGTGTGGAAATAAGGATGCGTGAATTTTCTCTATAAATTGGTTTTATGGAGTATTTGTAAAATAAATTTGTATTATTATGCAATGTTTTCAAAATATGAAATGAATTTTTTGGATTATTATAAAATGAAGAGGAATGTTTTCAATTTTTTTTCACTAAATTAAGGAATTTGTAATAATGTTTGGGTAGATTTTTTGGAATGAAGGTATTTTTTCAAATATGTTTGTGTAGTCAAAGGTGGAGAGATTTTATGAATTTTCCTAATAGAGGATAACAAATTCAGATATGAGATAAAGTTATTAAATGAATTTCCTATAGTTTTATATAGTAGGTTGGTTTTTTTAAAATTAAGATCGTTATTTAATATGTATGTTTATTTCTACGGGGAAATGTTTTGTTTCAAATGTGGTTGTTTTGATGGTGTCTAGATATTTTAACTTTAGGGTGAGTCCTTTTTCTGTTAGTTGATGTTTGTATAGTTTTTTTCCATCCCTTAACTATAATAAAAGTTGTAGATTTATAACATTAATATGTTCTTTATCCATACTAATAATTCTTGAATTGTTTCATATTTATTTCTATGATGATCATGATCCATTAAAGTAATAGATATATTAGGATAGATCTATTTTATTTAGAACTTTTATTAATCATAGATTCCTAGGATTTCATTAGTAATTATAGCAGTTCAACTATTAAAAAGAGTCTCAGATGTCATATAGAATCTAAGTGATGATGTGATTAGGATGTGTGTGTAGGGAATTGAGAACTAAATGTAGTTTTATAGAAAACTATTATTTAGGGAACAATGGATTTTGTATGTATCATATTAATATTGTGGTGTGGTTTTATTTTTTTTATGGATTGAGAATGGATAAAACGTTATATTTAAAAAATAGGAGACTATGATAGATATGACACCAGTTTAAATTATGAACACATTGGTTTTAGTATTGAATTTTTTGGATAATCATAGGATTATTTTCTTGGGTTGGGGTCCTATGTTACCCATTTATTATTTTTTTGACATATGGTTGGATCCCATGTTTTTTAATAGTGAATCTTCTTTATAGATTTTATTATCATTAGTATTATTTTAAGTCTATTGGTTCTGTGTGGATGAACCATAACTTATAATTGTTTGGATTCTTTTGTGGTTTTTATTTTCCCATTAGGATTGAGATCCAGATTCTGATATTTTTATTGAGGTTATTGGATTTTTTATTTATTTCATTGGAAAATTTATATGAATTCTATATTGAGCGGAGACAAATGAATGTTTTCTGTCACTCATTGGATTTTTTGAAATTATAAAAGATTTTTTATTGGAGACTCTCAATGATGTTTATGGATTTATCACACTAATTTTGAACATTTTTTTCATTATTTTGTTATTCCTTAGTTATGAATTTAGTTATTTTCCCACATAACCAACTCTATTCATGAGTTTTGTTTGTATTTTTTTATTCCTATAGATTACAATTTTACAATATACTTTATTGTGGATGGAAGTGAAATGGTAGAGAAAATTTTAAAACCACATTTTCATAATTTTATATTATAGAATATTATATAATTTTGTATTGTTTTGAAATATTTTATGTTATTCAAATTTTTTACTATGTTTGGGAAATATTAAAAAGAAGTAGTTTTAGAATAAAATAGATCATGTCATGATGGGTGTCATTATACCATGAATGAACCTTTTTTCTTTATGAAAAAATTGGCTAGAAGTGCATCATGTTGCGAACGAAGAGTGTTGTGTTATGAAAAAACCAAGGTTGTGGAGCCAAATTATATGGGAGGTGGGTCTCTGTATTACAAGAGGATGTTTCACAAAAATCCTCATTCTAGTAAGGTTATTATACCTTGATGGATGAGTTATTGAAATAGCCATCATTGTGAGTGATTTTAATTTTGTGAAATTCAATCTTTTTTATTATCGAGTAATGCTCATTTAGAGGTATTTTCTCCTCCCATTCATATTTGATTGTCATGTGTGGATCCCTATTTAATAAAACATCCCATATCCTTTTTTTATTCTCCTCCAACAATATCAAAACTATTTTTGTGGAAAAATATAATTTTTACTTGTTCTACCCATATTTATTCCTATACTATAATTTTCATTGACCATGTCTTCTCTCATTAAGAAAATGGGAATTGTGGTCGAAAATTAATGTTTGGGATGATTATAATATGTAGTTTTAGATATTTAGGTCTTATATAGGGTGTTTGTATATTTTTTGTCATTCACTATTGAAGGAGACATGTGTGATATAATTTATGATTTATTGAGGTATGTTTTTTTGTGCATTTACATTAATTGAACCGTCATTGAATTTTTTATACTTTCCAAATCCTTTTTCATATTTATATCTATTTGTGATAATAATACTATATTTCAAAAAAATTATGATATTTACACAATTTTTATAAAGAATATTGAATGGTTTTATTATATCTAATTTAATATTTCATGTTCAATGTTTTGGTGAAAATAATTAAGAGTTTTTTAAATTTATTTGACGAAAAATGGTATTGGACTTCATTTGGGTCTCGAAAACGGTAAAATGATGGTATTTATGATGTGGGTTTGAAAAGAGGGGATGTTTGGGATTTTATAGTGTGTTAAAATGAATGAAGAACTTGTTTTTATTAGAAATGGTTTATGTTGGCTTTTTAAATGATATTTTATTGTCGGATTTTAAATAGAGATAAATGACTTGGAATCCCTATAAATTTTTTGAAAGGTCTATTTTAGACATTATTAAAGAAGTTTCATGGTGTGTTTAAGACCCTCAGTTGTTCCTCATTTATTTTCTTATGATTGATATGTATTTTGGTCCCAGAGTGGAATGTTTTATATTACTATTAAATAGATTATATAAAATGGGTTTTTTATTGTGAGGATGTTAGAGTTGAGATAAGATTTATTTATATATTGTTGTTGATTATTTATGTGTTGATGATGTGATGTATTTTTATCTCCCCTCTCATAGTTTTTTAGTTTAAACCTTATAAACCATGATAGAGGACTAGATATGGAATAAAATATTCTATCACACACACAAGATCATGAGCCCAAGTTGTAATCTCCATCCTGAATAGGGGACTTACCCAAAGATGAAATTGTGGGAGAATCAGTTGGATTGTGTTATTTTTTGGATATAACATAGGATTGTGGTTGTTTTTTTATTTAATTATTATCTATTACCATCTTACCTTAAAATATAGTGAGGTTCTGATGTCACCCATATATTATTTATAAAACAAAATTGGGTATTTCCATCACTAATTTCCTTATATCTTCTATATCTACTGTCTTCTATGTCACCATTGTTGATAGTTGGGGATTATGGTTTATGTTTTTTCATTGATGATATCGTGAATTCTTATATTTTATTTTCATTATTGTATATCGCCATGTTTATCTAAATTTATTTCAAAAATGTATTTCAAAAGGGTTAATTTATAGAAAAGCAAAGTATTTTATTAGGTGTGATTTTTTAGTAAACAATGGTATGTGGTAAAGGATTTATTTTCTTAAAAAAATAAAAAAAAAATCTTTTAATGGTATTAAATTTTTTATTTCTAAGTGGTTAGTTTCTAATAATTTTATTTTTAGAGGGGGTCAATGTTTCATAAAATGGTTATAGATAGACGAGGAACCCCAGACCTAGAATCTTAGGTATGGTACTAAAAAAGACCTTTGCATCCTATATATGATTCATTGTGGGATGATTCAATAAATATATATATATATATATATTTCACATAATTTTCATCACATAAACAATACATCTACCCATATTATCTCTACCATAATAATGGATGATTTAGTTTCTTTGATGATCAACAATATAAGAAAGATACTTTATGATATTTGGAAAAATTTCTCTATAATTGATCCATACTTGACTCTTCCATTGACTTATCATAATTTACAATCATCTTTATAACTTGAGAAATGGGGCAAGATCCATTTATCATCAAGGAAAAACATTTCAATATATCTTCGGTGGTTAGATCATTAGTACATATGAAGACATGAGAAGGGTAAAAATATGTTATTAAAAAACATGGAACAGTGAGAGTTTCCCATAATTCACGATATAAGAACAAGTGATCTTGCATAAACAAACATGTACCCTATAATTAGTGTTTCATATTAATATGGGAAAATAGAATAAGTGAGTGATATCATAAGTTCATGGAATCATAAATATGTGGAGACATAATAAATCATGACATCAAAAGAATAATTAAATGATAAATTCTCAAAAAACATAAACCGTCCAGGAATATGGGTGGGCCCCATATAGGGATGTTTCTATTAGGAACCAAGTGGTTCTTGGTGGGCCATGTCTCGATGTTAATGTTAATATGGGGGTGTTTGAGCTATTAGTATGGCTGAGTTTTCATAGTCCTATAAATCAATGTGTAATAATTTCATCTCATGAGATACCATGAATGGTGCACATCTCAAAATAATATTATAATCCAAAGAAGGAATGGTTTAGTGTCTTTGATAATAAAATGTATATGAAATTCACATTATGATACCTAGGAACATTTCTCTATAATTGAGACACAATAAAATTTTTTATGGACTCCCATATATAATACTGTTCTTTATAACCTGATAAATAGGGGGAGATCAAATTCTCATAAAGGAATAGCTATTCAACATGTCATCAAGGGTTATATCATAAGAACATGATAAAACTTGATAAGGTTAGAAATATATTATTAAAAAGAACATAGAATAACGAGTGTTTCCCATATTTCATCATATCAGAACATGTAATCTTTCATGAAAAAACATGTACCATGTCATAAGTGTTTTTGAATAATTTTGAAACATGGAACAAGTGGATGATATCATGTATTCATGGAATCATAAATATATGGTCACATCAAAAACATGACATCATAAAGATAAGTCAAATCTAAATTCCCTAAAACATAATCTTGTTTTCTAAGATAACTGTCTATGGACTATTCATGGTACCTCATGAGATGAAAATATTACCAAATGAATTAGAGGGATGTAAAAAATGTGCCTCATTGAAAGAAAATATATACTACCGTAACATGGCCAGAACATCTTGACCCACCAATAACCACCATTTTCCCTTCAGATACATCCCTACATGGGGCCCACCCATCTGCTTTAACGGGTCCTAAAACTTATTAATGGATCCATAATCCAACACATGTTCATTAAATTTTAATTTTTAATCACTCGGTTATACCTTGGGAAATATCTTATAAGGTCACTCATCCTGATCACTAATCCTAGCCATGAAATCTTAATTATAGACTTTCAATCTAGTAGGCTCCCGAAAGGAAAGGTACCACTTGTTAAATTGCATCATAAAATTTATCTTTTTAATCCCCCCTTCAGATAAAATAACTTTATTATAGACCATATATCTCAACATAGGTAGTTCCACAACACATAAGGCTTAGTAAACCAAAAATTATTCCTTTTAGAGTGAATTTTCATCACACACACACACCATAGGAAACATCCTAGAAGGTCAAACATCCTGGTCACTACACTATGAATAACATGCTTAAATGCAGTGTTTTAATATGGAATGCTCTTGAAATGAAAGTAACACCTTGTTGACATGAGTTATATAATTTTTCATTTTAACCCCTTATTAGACAACAAAATCCTCATTTTTGACCTTATATCTCAACAAGGGTAATGCCACCACACTTAAGTATGGGTTACTCTTACGATACTAATGTAGAAACTGGGCCCCATGGATAGAAAAAACACCCCGCCTTAACATGGTCATCGGGTCCTGGTTCCCTAGGAACCAACAGTTTTCCCAAAGATAGTTCCCTACTAGGGATTGTCTAGGATAACAGCTATGAACCATTCATGGTATCTTATGAGATGAAAATATTACCCAATTCATTAGGGGATGTAACAAATGACCATGATGACAAGTAAAGACACCCTTCGTTAAAAAATACACCATGTCATGACCAACCAAAATCATCAGTTTCCCTATAGACACATCTCTACATGGGGATCACCCAATTTCTTAAATAGGTCATCAGACTAATGGTTGTCTACACAAGACAAAAAAATGTTCATTCCCGTGTTCTTTTTCTTCACTTGTACACACCCCATGAAACATCTATGAAGGACACCATTTTTGATCAATAATGTAGGCCAA
Organism: Viscum album; assembly: GCA_963277665.1. Classification (NCBI taxonomy): domain Eukaryota; kingdom Viridiplantae; phylum Streptophyta; class Magnoliopsida; order Santalales; family Viscaceae; genus Viscum; species Viscum album. Next base: position 1,324,738,852 of record OY728160.1, read on the forward strand.
GAACATATAACTATGACGTTTTAATTATGTAGGATCCCTAGTATAAAGGTACACATTGTTCACATGGGTCATTACATTTAGCCTTTTAACCCCTGTAGAGAATAACAACCACATTATGGACCATATATCTCAACCTTGACAGTACCACCACACTTAAGGCTGGGTAATACAACACATGTTATTTATAGTGTTATTTTCCCTCAATAATACACACCCTAGGAAGAATCCTATAAGTTCACCCAGCCTAATCACTACTGTTTCAAAAACACACATAACTGTGGAGTTCTAATTATGTAGGATATTGAAGATAAAGTTTATCCATTTTGAAAAGACTCATATCATTCAAACGTTTAACCCTTATTAGATCACAATGTCCTCATTGTGGGACCTATATCTCAACCTAGTTAGTGCCACCACACATAAATATGGGTTTTTCTATGATCACAATATAACAATTATGCCCTAATAACAATATATCTAGCAGGCCTTAACATGTTCCTCAGGTCCTGGCACCCTACGAACCACCAGTTTTCCAAAAACAAATCCCTACCTAGGGCCCACCTATATGCCTTAATGAGTCATCAGACTGATGAATGTCCCTATAGGAAAACACATGTTCTTTCTAGTGTTCTTTTTTCTCACTCACACACACCCTATGAAACTTCCCAGAAGTTCATCCATCTTGATCACTACTCCAGTCCAAGCATGATTATCCATGGAGTTATACTCAGGTAGGATTTCTAAATGAAATGTGCAACTTATTTATATGAGTCATATAATTTAATCCGTTAACCTTTTATCTTTTCCATAATTTGTGATTGGATATATAGGATTTAGGATAAATGGGGGTTGGGAAAGGGATCTATGTCATTTTCTAATCAACATTGAACAGTGAATGTCTGAGTTACCAGAAAATAGGGAAACAAGTTTTATTGTTACCATTGATTAAATTCACCTTGCTGATGTAAAGTATATTGATACATGATTTATGTGTTCTGGTGTATATTAATGCATCATGTTAGAAACACAGGTTCATATTCTATATAAAGTAGTATCTTGAAGTAGATAGAGTCCAAATAATTATACGCCTATTGAAATTATGATATGGGCCATGTTTCATTATTTATGGAATTATTTTTTTGATCATGTTGTATTCAATTTTACAGTAAACATATGTGGTTATGACTAATTTGAAAAAGTTTTCAATATGATCATATTCTGTGAATAGGTGATGTGTGTTTTTTTTTCTTTTCAATAAACTCAAATATAGTTAAAATTCAATTATCGTAAATAAATATAGTAGAATTAATAATATTTTAATTAAAAATGATTTAATATAGGAACTCCTATGGTGGGAAGTAGTGGTTCCATGATATGAAACACTTATTGAGGATCAAAATAAATATGGTGGGTGAATTGTAACATTCTATGATATAAATTATATTAAAACACCACAATTATAGTTAGTTAAATTTATTTTCGTGTGAAACATCAATTTTTAAGTACTTTTGTTTATAATGGCTATAAGAAAGGGTAAAATCCCTTTTTAACACTTTATGACAATATATTGAATATTTATAGAGTCATTAGATAAGTCATCATGGGATTATGAGGCCCATAAAGACTTGACATTGATAGAATAAAAGTATTAAATATATTTTATTCATGAATGTGCATGTTTTTTTTTGGAAAAAAAAAATTTAATATTTATCAAATGGTGCTTCATATGAAAAATCAGAGACCAATATTGGATCCAATATGAAATGTTTAACCAAGGTGAGAAACAACAGTTGTGTTTGTTGGGTGTTTTGTAATATCACACATGCGGATAACTTATTTAGTATTTTATTGTATTTTTTTCAGAAAATAATGGAATCTCTACCTAAAATTGTTTTTGATGGAAAATCATAGACCACCATTAGGTTCACAATATGGGTTTCACCCTGGGAGCGACATGAATCTTGTGTGTTTCGAGTGTTTGGTAACATCACATGTAATGATAATAATAATTGGTATATAAATATTTTATTTTAATGCTAGAAATAATAATAATTTAATTATTATTTTTATAATATTATTGTGTTTGTTGTTATTATTATTGTTATTTGTGTCAAACATAAAAATGAAAATATACTTTAATGATTAATAATGGTGTTAGGATAGAAATAATGAGTGGGAAATGTGAAAAATAAATGAAATTGACTGTGGTTAATAAAATATATTAATATATTATAAGTTCTTAATGAAGGTTGATATGGTAATATTTATGATGGAAATGGGGACCATGATTTAATAAGAAATATAATATACTATTATTATTCGTATTACGACTAAATTGGGGTTATAATATTGAATTATATATATATATATGATTTGTGTGTATATAATGAAGAAAAATATAGGTATATATATACATGTTCTGGTATATATATGTATATACAGATGTGTATATATATATAAATTGTATATATATATATAAATTGTATATATATATGGATTAAATAATAAAAAATATATATGTGTGAGGTTATATATATATATATATCTTTATGTTTGTGTGTTTTTATAATGATGAATATAAATATATATTTAGTTTTTGGAAAAATTTATTTAAGGCGATGAAATAAATTAATAATTTTTTTAATATAATTTATGTGGGGGCCATATGGGGGCACCACATAGACTGGATGAGTTTTTTTATAAAAGAAATGACTGGAGAAATGAAATGAAATAATGAATTAAAAAAAACATAATGAATGAAATAGAAAAATGACAATATATTAGTGAAATATAAGGATTGTTATTATTTTCATGCTTAGGAGGGATTTATCCACCCTCTCAATTATCTACAACCCTTCTCTCTCTATTAACCTATTTTATTTTTATTTTTATATATATTTCAAAACACTTCTCCTTGAAATCGTCTCCGATATTGATCGGATTGATGTTTGGTCAGTGTCATTGGGTTCAACTCAACGAGAAGAATTTTAATCCTATTTTTTTATAAAGGTAGTGAGGTTTTAGTGGTGAATTAAAATTTTAACATCATCCCTTATCCTTAGTCTTCATTACCATTAAGGTAGGAAAAAATTGAATTTAACATATGTTTTGTATGTATTTTTGTAATCATTCATTGGAATGGGTTCATCTTGTTCGACATATGTTTGATGCTTAACCACATGAGGTGTGTGTGTGTGTGTGTGTGTGTGTGTATAATCTTACATGTTCTTGTGTTTCTTGCATATGGATAGTGATGATTATTTTTATTTCTTGACTTGATGTGATATCAATATGTCATTTTCATCATGTATTGTATATAATATATTTATATATATTGTAGAAGAGTATGGATGTTTAGTATATTTCATCCGAATGTGAGATGTGACACATGTGTTGGTCGACATTGAATGACATGTGAAATGTTGCACATGATTGATGACATGAATGATTTCTTGAATGTTCAAGACTATCCTCCACAAGGGATGTGATAGGATTGTGTCGTCATGTACATGGGGTATTCCAATCGGTGGGATGTGTCACATTATTTTGGATATCCATACCGGAGGGATGTCATAAGACATTGGTCAGAAAGTGATATTTCATTGATGTTTTTGACTATCCACTCGAGATGAATGCGATAAGGTCATAGTGGTCGTCATTTACATAGACCATCTAGATTGGGGGAATGGGTCAAATTCATAGGGATATCCACAAAAGGAGGATATTTTAGGATATTTATCAATTTTTCATTAAGAAATGTTCCAAAGTTTATATTATTTTTCCATCGTGGATCAAATGCATGTAAATCCCATCCTCGGGTACCCAGAATTTACATGGAAATTTTTTGATATATTTTTTTTATATATGTACCCTATTTTTGTTCATAGAACTCACTTTTATATATTATGCACTGATGTTAAGTTCTATTTGCAGTGTCCTTCTGAGTCTTGTACTCACACCCTACTCAGGAATTTTGGAGCACTAATAGCTAACATGACATGAGACCTATGAAATAAAAGGTCCCAATGATGGACAATTGGGCTTGTGTAAAATGAGGAATCTAATGATTCCAGACAATGATCGAGTGCGATATCAGCTTCGGTTTTTAAATTATTTGATTACCCCATACCCTGGATCCATGTTTGTCGATTTATTCTATCATATCTGTATTATTTCATTTTTCTCTTTATGTAATCATATTTTCATTTAAATGTCAATTTTATTATTTTTTGGTCTCGTGACAAGATACAGAGGGCCTAATATCCCTAATGAAGGATTTATACCCTCAACGATAGTCAGAAGCCTCTTCTGTATGAGGAGATGTGCATGAGGCCATGTAACATTTAGTTAGGACATGGAGGTTTGGTTTAGGTTTTTACAAGGATTAAATAATTCCTGGACCACTAATTAAATAATAAATATCATATATATGTCTTCTATAAGAACATGAATACAATTGTATTTCAAAAATTACAAAAGTAACACATAAAAAAGAAAAATTCTCATAAAAAATTTTATAAAAAATTCTATTATCCATCCATAGAATGAAGGTGGATAATGTTATATGTACATATCCCCAATGTAAAATAAGTATCATTGAGGATGATTATATAAATGAAAGAACTACTTCTTAAGATCATTGGACTAATCACATTGATGAATAATCAAGAATATTCAATTTCATTTTAAAATACTTATTGATGAGGTTCATTGGGAAAACCATTTTAAAACATAGAAAGGAATATTTTTGAAAATATTAGACATAAAAATAAAAGAATTTATTCACATAGAAAAATCCTAATTTATTATTTTTGATAACATTATTAATATTGTCTTAAAAAGATAATGTTTTTATTCACTTAAAAAAGTTATTTTCAAATAGGTGAAGTGAAATATTATGAAAAAAATTTCCTTTTTAAAAAATATTATTTAATAATGGGTCCTTAAAAAATATATATAAACTATATTGAGTAAATGTTATGTGAAATATAAAACAAATGATTTTGTAAGGAAAACCATTTCAATATTTTAAAATCCCTTTATTGAAACCTCACATCGTAATTACTTATAATAAAACATCATTTTGAAATAGTAGAAGGAAAATATGTACATCATAAGAGATAAAACATAATAATGTTTCCAAATATAATGTATAATATTGGTGGTAAGGGAAATCGTGGACATGGTATAAAAATTCATCAATAAGGAGAATAAAAATTATTCAAAACCTTGTCATACTTTTATGTTGAAAAAATTCATCAAGGATGACAATTTGAATAAAAAATATAATTTTCCAATATAGAAATAGAATTTCATATATAATTTATTTTTCTATATGAAACCAATAATATAATTAATATTTTTATGATGAAACAATATAACATAAATAAAGGGGGGTTGAGTTAATAAAAAACCTTACAGTGACATAACCATTCGAATTAAAAATTCATGGAAGGTATAATATGTGATGGATTTCTGAATACTATTTATTTCATTAAATTTATGAAAAATGAAAATAAATTTCCAATGTATTCACTATAAAAAAAAAGAAAAAAGTGGTGAATTCTAATCATATCTCCACAAAACAAAATTGAGATACAAAAACCCTTACCTTGTATTCCATCTTAGTTGAAATGCACTCTAACCTCATGTATAAAAAAACAAAATATATTAATCTCATACTACATAAAAATATTTATATATATGACCCTTCCATAATATTAATTAATTTTCATCTATTATAAAATATTTTGATCATAAAATTTTATGTTTATTATAATATGTTATTAGTTTTGATTATTCTGTTTAGTACTAGATTCATAAACGTGGTGTTGATTCTTATTGAAATATTAAAATTTAAAAAATATGAATTAATTATTGGTACTATTATATATATTTTTATATATATGAATAACTTTATAATTTAATTTCATAATAATTCTAGTTACAATTTATGACAACGATATCGATGAACAACTTATTTTGGTAATTTTCATGAATGGGGGGTGGTATCTTAATAACAAGTTATATATTAAAATTACCGTTACAGAAATAAAACCAATAATAAAATTTTTTTTATTTTCAAATACAGTAATTAATTATTGTTCCTTATATATATAGTATAAATTTATAGCATTTTTCATGTTGGTGGTTAAAATTACCCATGCAAGAACAAAATATAATCTACTAGTGATTACGGTTACGAAAGTGATTATTGAAAAAACAACATTATTATTGAAGAATAATTACATTATTTATATGTAAATAAAAATTTAACCATATTTTTATGCATTTCAGTACATAAGAAAATACTTGGGTGAAAAATGAAATAAGTCACTTTCATGGAGGCAGTAGTCTGCACGTACGTATGAGCGACATGTTTGTTTTCCATAGATTGGGAGGAAGATTGGGAATTGTTTATAATTTCATAATATTAATAATTTTATAAATATCATATTAATAATTTAATTAATAAATTATAACTATACATGTATGACATTGATAAAAATCAATCATGTTATTCATAGAGGTGATAGTCTATTGGTATGTATGATGACATCATCTTTTTTCAAATAGTTTTAAAGGAAGGAAGAAATTGGATATCAAATTAGTTTTAAAAAATAAAAATATAATTAATAACTATGTTATCATAATATCATTGATATAATTGGTTTAATGGGATAGAAGAAGAAAAGAATTTCGAGAGCTAATCCAAGAATATTACCTCTCCCTTTGGATGTTCTCCCTTGGGTAACACCGTAAGGATCCTTATCATGGTGTTTGGAAATATCATGTATTTTAGGTCATGGGGTGATTGTGTCGAAGAGATTTTGGAATATTTTTGGATGATGTAATTATTTATAATGAGTAGGGAATTGGGGTGGATGTATGTACCTTTTATTGTAAAATGAAAGGACATTTTTATGACCATAAATTCTTATTATAATGAGAAATGAAATTTCAAATAGAAAGTAGATATAAGTTAGATATTAAAAGAGGTGGGGATGTTTTAAGGTCTATAATCCCACAAAAAATTACAGTTAAGTATTTTACTCATATATTTTTTACTTTTACCATTTTTAGTTTTAACCATGGTAATTAAATTTAACATAATCAATTAACTTTTAATGAAAAAAATGAGACGTATTATGTAATTTTAACATATTTATTCCTAATATTAAATACATTTTATAAATTAAAATAAATATGTGTAAGTTTACTAATTTTTTAAATTAGTGATTTAAATGTGTAAAAAACCATTCTAAGAAAAAGTTTATTTTTAAGCATAAATGTTATGTTTAGGAAAAAATTATCAATGCTATTTATTTTAATGAAATTAATTGATTTATTATTAACCAAAGAAGAGTTACTTGAATTTAAAATAAATTAAAATCCCAATTTCACCCTGTGAATATGTAATTAAATGAGAAAGGATAAAAAAAATTTATCAGAAAAATATTTTTTAATTTTTAAAATGTCAAACATGAGTAAAGTAAATTCAAAATAGTATATTAAGTAAATAATTTCACTTAATGGACTCATTTTTAATAATAAAAAAATTATTTCTGTAAGTTATACATAGTTCCTGACTTAGTTATAAACAGTACCCTTTTTGTAAAAACTATATTTTCCATTATTAAACTAAAATCAATTATTTCACAAAAATCTCAAAAAATCATCCATTAGTAATATTTTTTTGGAAAATCCAATAATAATTTTCCAATTTTCAAATAAAATGTCTAAAAATCGTGTAGTAAACTTTTAAATAAAATCATAAAATATAATGAATTTTTTTTTTATAATAAGGTGGTTTTTCAGAATATTATTCATTCTAATTCTTATTTTCGATCGACCAATAATAAAATTAGTTTCCTTTATTTTTTTTATATTGAAAAAATAATAATTTTATTATTTATTTAAAAAGGGTCAACTTAATTTAAGATAAGAAATTATATTTTATGAAATAAATATATTTAATTTAAATTAAATAATATACACCAAAAAACTATTATAAGTAATTATATCAATTATTAACATTTAAATTTTAATAACTAATAAATATTAATAGAATATTTTTAATTTAATAAATTAACCAAATAATACATTTCTACTGTTATTATTATTATGTAACACACTGACGCATATATTTATAATATTTTGGGATTATATTTTTATTCCATTTTTAAATATTAATGAGTTATTATTTTAAAGTTACTACAAACCACACTAAAATTCTATACCAATTGTAAAAATATATATCAAATGAATATATTTTCAATGACCATTTTTCCAATGACCATATTTTCAATAACAATATTTATAATGGATAGATTTCATTCTTATATATAGACTTACTAAACTCATTCGTTTCATTGACACTTATTAAGTCACTCATCCCATTTCAATTGTTTTCAATTGACCTCTTTGAATATTCATTCTCATAACATGTTTTTTTTTCTCATCACAGTTCTTTTTTTAATGATGGTGAATCTCAAATGTGAAGGTGGTCTATGTGATTTTATAATTTTATATATTATTTCCTATTTCTTATACACATTTAATTTTTTCACTTCTAATGCATATAATAATTCATGGTTTGTAATAATACACAGTGTGTAATACTTATTTTCATGTTCTTTTTTTTGTAACTGTTTAATTTGAACGAATTAAGTATTGTTAGTTTAATTTCTTTATTGTATGATTGTTTCAAAATATATTTCAATTTTTTTAGAAATAGAAAATAAATCATTTATAAGTATAAACATATAATTTATGTAAAGAATATGCTCTATAAAAAACAAAGTCATTAATCCCCCAACTTAAATAAATTTCAACCTTTTAATTTGAATTAGCACTTACTAATGAATTAGTTAAGGCTATCCCTAAGATATTCATGACTTGGTATTTAGTTTCTAATGAGGTATCAATCTATGTAACATGGGTAAGTCTTTGAAACTCATTTACTCCTTCATAATCAACATACCATTTTATTGAGTTTATTATTACCAATTTAATCAATTAGCTCATCATGTTTAGGTGTTATGATTTATATAATGGAACAAATTTTCTTATATATTTCATAATCATCCATACAAATATATATGATTTTTTTTGTGATATGAAATGTGATTTCTAAATGTTTCTGATTATTATATATTGTATATTGATATATCCAATATGTATCAAAAGATACATAAAATTTATCTAAAGGAATGATAATAAGGATATCATGAATCATAATTCAAGACACTATGAATGTGGTTCCCATACCTCGCATACAATGATGATGGAAGAATATTATATTATTTGAAATACAATAGAAAATAGTCTGTGAAGGCTAACACGACATAAGACATGTGTGAATATACATTGAAGAATAAGTGTAGCTTGAACAACTTAATTATCATTATCCACATCAATATTTTTATTTCCATAGAAATTTTGTTATTCCCATGGTCTATAAGGTTTTGGGGATTATTTTCATCATAATCCCTTGGATTAGTACAGTTGTTTGAAAAGTGAAAAAATTCATCATATATAAAACATTGAATTCCTAAAGGATCCTTAAAAGTATTACTATTTCTCTATATTGTGTTATCATGACTATTCCTTTTTCCTTGATAGTTTATTGATTTCTGTCATCCTTTACCATATATAAAACATCTTCCAATCCCATTAAGACATTCCCCTAGATTCTTATTCCCATATTTTTTGTTCGAAGGAAATTTAGTATCATTACCTTAATCATATTCATCACATATAAATGTATTAGAGTTTATCATTATATTATTTTGTGTGTTTAGAAACTAAACAATGTTCACATTTTAAATCATAATTTGTCATATATTATTAGGGATTTCCATAATATTTCTCACCGCATCTCTTATCATGTTAGGTTACTCTTGGGAACAGTCTTTATGATGACTATACATGCATTTTTAATTGGGTTATTTGGGATCCATATATTACAAAAACTAAATTTTTTTCATGGTAACAATGAATGATTAACACCATAAGAGAATTATTATAAATGATCTTAAAAATGACGTAATCTTCAAATCACTTACTCTTAAAAACCATAAAATTAGATTTTAATTCTACCTAAATCACTATTATTTGAATCCATTTTTATTTAGGGTGAGTTCTCTTACAATCTTTAACCAATTTCTAAAACAATATTAATCCTTCAGAATGGCAAGTAAAGAGATTGTGATTTACCAAATCATATCCCCTGTGAATCTTTTTCTTGGTTCACACCCTTAAGTCCACTCACCATAAACCATGTGAAGATTGATTTTATCCTTATCAATAATTCATCAGGGTGATTATACCTAAGTGCATCTATTCCATTACTGAATCCACTTTTCAGTATATATAATGGGATGCAATTTCCAGGAAAACCACATACTAACAAAACAACTAAATTTTTATATTTTTTATCCAACATTTATACTTATCCATTGTAAATACCCCTAAAGTTTTCAATAAGGTTATAGTATCATAGTCCCTAAAAATAACTAAACTAATACCAAAAAAAACTAAACCATTATCATATACTAATTTGGGTTCCTAGACCCACACTCCTGGTTTTGGTGCTAAAAACAATTCCTTTAAATAATGTATTTGATATAAAGTGAGATGAAATAATATAAAAAGACATATATATTCACATCATTTTCAAAAATTAACAATTTCATATCATTATAATATCACAATCCCAAGAACATATGGTTTAGTTCTTTAGAAGATCACATATATAAAAAAATTATATAATGATAATTATGACTATTTCTCTATAATTGGGTCACAATATAAACCCATATAAACTTATCATAAGTATTAGTCATCTTCTATTATTGGGAAATGGAAACATAAAAAATTGGTGTTCTCAAACAATAATTTAGAGAAAACTTGTCAAAATTTCATCATGGTTTATATTATAATCACATGAGAAAACGTGAGTCGGGTAGAACTATGTTATTAAAAAGTAAATGGAATTGTCATATTTTTCCTTCAATAATTATAGAATATCATTTAATTTATAATGAAGAAACATGTATCATGGTATAAGAGTGTTAAAAAATATGAAAAAATGATAAAAAGGAATGATATCTTAAGTCCATTGAATAATTAGTTCGTAAAAACAATATAGATCATTAAATCGTAAGTATAAGTCATGGCCCACAGCTATGAAAACATAGAATAGTGTGCTAGGAAAACTGTATGTGAAAAATATATGATATATAATGATATTAAAATATTAACTAATGAATTTAGGTGATATATAATTTTTGGACTACACATTACTTAATGAAAATCATACATCGATGCACTAACATAATATGAAATAATTCATATTTAAAATGTCACTTAACTTACTGAAAGAAATGGTTTTTTAAAAAACATTCATTGAACATTGAATAATCCATCCAAAGAAATAAATTGGACGGAGGAATAAGAACATATCCCTAGTGTATGATAAATATCATTATGTATGTAATTATAAATGAAAAATTACTTTCTCAAACTAATTGGATAAATCAATTTATAGAATAATTTGAAATACCAATTTTAATTTTAAATTTATTACAAATAATTATTTTGGGAATATAATTTAAAAAATTTGAATGAAACTCTATGGAAAATAATGCTCATAATGAAAAAATAACATGTTAACATAAAAAATGCATAAAAATGATTTTAGAAAACAACATTAATATTATCATAAATAGAGGAAGTTTACGGTCACTTTCAAAAGATACATTCATAATTGTGAAATAATTTTTTTGTAAAACAATTACTTAAAAAAAACAAAATTCAATAATAGAGACATGAAAAATATATGCAGACTATCTTGAGAATTTATGGTTTGAATATAAAATAAATTATCTTGGAAGGAAAATAATTCGAATATTTTAGAATAACATTGTTGAAATACAACATGATAAAAATTTATATTAAGACATAATTTTGTAAAGTGGAGTAAACAAATATGAATTTCATGGAGGATAACACATAATTAGATTTCAAAATATAAAGGAGAAAAATAGTTGGAATGGAAAATATAGAAATGCATGAAAATTCTATATTATAGACATTGAGAAATATTAGTAATAATATCATACTATTATGGGGAATAAATTCATCAAGGAGAAAGATATGAATCAAAAGTATCATTTCCCCAAAGAGAAGGATAATGTTTAATAAAAATTATTGGGTCAAATTAAACTAATAATTAATGTTAGATGTTAAATATGAAACATTATAAATCAAAGATATATGGTTTTAGTTAAGAAAAACCATTATAACATCGTTATATTTTGAAAAAAATCCATGGAAGGTAGAAATGAGATGGATTTTAAAATAGATTTTATAGAAGTAATTTTATGACAAAAATAAATAATTTTCTAATTAAAACACAATAAAAAATAAACTAGTGGGGAATATGAATCATATCTCAATGAAACAAAGTTGAGATCTGAAAACCCTTATTTTATATTCCTTATCAGTCAAAATGAACTCTACCCTCATATATATAAAAAATAAGTATCTTAATATCATATTTTAGAAATTATTTCATATCTAAAACTTTTTATAATATGCATTTATAATATTTTCACCATATATTTGTTATTTATATTATTATTTTATCACCATTGGTGATTAGTTTTGATTATTTTTATTACTATATTCATAATGGTTCTATCAATTATAATTTGAAGATTAAAAGTTCATCATTATGAAAAAATGAAAAGTATAGTAATAGATGTTTTATAATGATTAAAAATGTGATAATTTCATTCGATGATTGTTTTAGTTGTGATTCATGTTGTTGAAGTCAGATATGTGTTTGTTTGTTTTTTTTAATTTTAACGAAGAAGTGGTGATATATTAATAACGAGTTAGATATTATTTGTACTATTCTTAAAAAAAATAATTATATACATTTTATTTTTTAATATCAATAGTAATTAGTTTTCCATAGTTATCCATGATATATATTTAAATAATTTTTCAATTAGGTGGTCAAACCCACGCAAACAAAATAATTCTAAAATCTATAGTTTAATATGGTAATAAAAGTGAATATTTTGGAATATTGTGATTTTTATAGAATTATAAGGATACAATTTATATTTTCTTAATTTTTTTAACATGATTTTTAAATATTTGGATACATAATAGAGGACCAAAGTGGAAAATAAAATATGTATCTTTCATAGAAGAGGTACTCAACATGTTCAAATGGGTGACACTATTGTTATCTATTGATTAGTAAGAAGATATGGAAAGGTTTATAATTTCATAATATTGAAAATTTTATAAATATAATACTAATTCTTTTAATATAATTTTAAAACTATTCATGTAATTCGATGATAGTATGTAAAGAACATAATTCATGGTGGTGGTAGTTCACATGGACACATAAAGACGTATCCATTTATCGAATGGTTTTGGAGGAAGGTAAAAATTAGATATTCAATTAGTATAATAAATTTTGATAATATTTTTAATATTTATTTCCTTATAATTTATTTTATAGAATATTTTTGAAGGGGTATAAGAGGAATATAATTAAGGGAACTTTGTTGAAAACATTATCCCTCATCTTGCATGTCATCCCTCTAACAACACCTTAAGGATCATTATCATGGTATTTTTGAAAGAAAAATGATTATATAACATGGGGATGGAATGGAGGAAACAATTTGGTAGATATTTGGTTGAGAAAATTCATTATTATGAATAGATAAATGGGGTGGAGGTGAGAATATTTTATAGATGAAGGGAATGAAAATATTGTAAATTTGCCTTCCTAATATTAATAGGGGACATGATTCACCTAGAAAGATGATCTAAAGTGGAAAATAATGGATTTAGGAGTGAGTAAAAATTTATGAACCATCAAAATTTCTTTTTTACAAATGTTTAAAACAATTTCTAATAATTATAATCTTTGATTTTACACATTTATAGTTTTTTGTTTTTTACCACGGTGATTAATTTTTACGTAAGTAATTTAATTTCACTTCATGAAAATAAAATGGTACATTTCAAATTATTTTTACCTAATGATTATAAATATTAAATTCAATTTATATAACGAAATTCCAATTTTTATGGAAAAATTAATTGAAAGTTTGCATATGTAAAGCCAAAAAACAAGATTATAAAAAAATTATCTTTTAAAAAAATGTTTTTTAAAAAAACATTATCATTGATGTTGATTTTATGTCCGTTAATTGGTTAATTATTAAAAAAATTAATGTTATGTGACTTTATAATAACTAAAAACTCTAATTTCTCTTAGCCAAAAATTAATTAACATATAAATAATAATAAATTAATTGAAAAATATTTCTTAATTTTTAAAATGTTAAATATGGATTTTCTAAATTTAGTCTAGTATTTTTAAATTTATAATTTCTCTCAATAATTAATGTTTTCATCATGAATTATGTTTGATATGTTTTTGGGTTATAATTAATTATTGATATGTCTTAAAATCTATAATTTTAGTAACGACGATATTTTTCACTCTTCACATAAAAATAAATAATTTAAAAAAATTCCCAAAATTTTACCCTTTGATAATATTTTCATGATTAATAAAAAAATATTTTCATTTTTGAAAATTAATGTTCGAAAATTTAAAAAGTAATCATTAAAATAGAATCACAAAACGAAATCAATTTTATTTTTATAGAAAAAGGACTTTTCATAATATTCACTACTATTTGTCTTATTTCATTTCCAATAATGAATAAATTAATATGATTTATTTGTTTTAATATTTAAAAAATTTCATTATAATAATCATTAAAAATTATCAATTCAATTTAAGATAAAAAACAATAAAAAGTTCTATTTTAAAAAATATTACTTTTATATCATATAATCTTCATCAACACCCACTAAAATGAATGAATTATTTTCTACAAAAAAATTATACTAATCCATCAATATTAATATCATTACATGAGTTTTATAAATACATCATATTATAATTTAATATTATTAATAATTATTATTATAATACATAATGCATATACATATATATAATATTTTAATGTTATATTTAAATATAATTATTTAATAATCATGATTTATTTTTTATTAATAATACTACTAACCATACACCAAATCAGTATATAAATTGGGCACATATATATCCAATTACCATATTCCCAATGAACATATTTTTATTAACTATATTCATAATGTCTATATTTTGTTTCTATATAAAGACATACAAAACTCATTTATCCCATTCAAAAATATTTGGTCACACTTCTCATTTCAATAGTTTTAATTTTATATCACAAAAAATAATTTTTTAGATTCATGATATTATTTCTCGTTTTAGTTTTTGTTAACTTAATGGTCATCCTCAATGGTGATGGTGGTTGAGTAGAGTTTCTATTATTAAAGAGATATTTTTTTATTACCCCCTTTAAATTTTTTCACTTGTAATAGATGTAATAATATATGGTGAGTAATAATTTATGGTGTGTAATAATTAGTTTTATGTAATTTTATTTTAATTTTTAAATATTATTGAATAATATGGTAGTTTAATTACTATATTATATAAAAAATTTCATAATATATATTAATTTCTTTGAACATATAGAAAATTATAGTTTAAAATTATAAAAATATAGTTTATAGAAAGAATACGATTCCTAAAAACCTAGAGTGTTACACTAGATAATTTTCATATTATACTAACTTATAAAAAAATTACATTCTTAATATATGGTTTAAACTATCATTAATGAAATTATTTTGAGGGGAATTTTATAAAATCTTTGCTGGATTCTTATTATGAACTTTATCTCACACACTACGCACACACTGATGTGAGTGTATGCTGTTATCATATTTTGATTCAGGAACTCATGTTGTGGTCACCTTTTTATGGTGACAACATTGTTTCATTTATTGATACGATTGGTTTTAGTGATAATCCATGGGTCTCATGGATGTGATCTAGTGACATGGACCATGTTTTAGTTCATTTTTATTTTTGGGATGATTATTTATTAATTATGTAAGACCAAACCAGAGTTATGAATTATCTTATAAACGGGATATTGATTTTTTATATTTCATTTAGATTGTGTGATGGTGTGGTTTTTGAGTTTTTTCAATTACCTCTATTTTATTATATTTAGATTTTCATTTTCATTATTCATAAAAAAAATTATATTTTAACATGGGTGTTCAATATATAGGTGGTTTATTTCATATTTTTAGGTGGGATCTGTGATGTGGTTATTTGGATCCTAGGGGAGAAAGTATTTATTATTGGTTGTATTATGATACCCTAGTTTATATCCCCAACTCATGGTGATTGAAAATGAACTTTGGGTTCTATGGAATGTCAAATTGGGTTTCATTTTTGGTCAACCAAGGTTGATTAATTAAAATCAAAGTAGAATTGCAAATAAGTCATATAAGGTATTAATAAAACTAAAACACATTATTTATTCAAAATGTAACATTAAAATAAAACAACATGAAACTAATAATTACATACCATGGATTAATACATAACATAGAAGATTAAATCCCTAAAAAATATGATAAATAAAATGGTAATAATAAAAATAAAAGAATAAAAATTAATAAATCTCTTAGATTAGCTTCAACCTTGAGAATCACCATTAGTTGAACAAAACATAGAATTATAAAAAAATTCCTTAATGGATAAATGATTTTGTAAAATAAAAAAATAAAAACCATTGGAATGTGAAGTTTGGTATGTATATTAAGAATGAAGTGAATTTATAGGTTGTAATTGGTTCAATATTTCCATTATATGAAAATTATACAATGGTATAAAATTGTTTGGTATAATTCCAGTTAACACCAGTTTAGAATTATTGGTATTAAATTAATTTATAAAAAAAAATTATTTAGATGTAATAAAATATAAATTTTCATTATAAATAATGTATTTGAAATAGAATAAATTATTTTGTAATATAATAAAAATACCCTTATCCATTTTTCAAAATATATTTATTCTAAGGAAAAATGATTTTTTAAAAATTTAATTTTTTTAACATATTACTTTCGAAGAATAATTTCAATAAAATTATTTGATAAAAATGAATTATTAGTGAATTAAATAAATAAAACCTTTCAAACAATTAAGTAATTATAATTAATATTAATTTAATTCTTTATCGGAAATGAAATATGATTTTTTTAATTATTTTATTATATATATATATTCGAAATGTTAAATATATATTATTTAGAATATAATTGTTTTAAAAATTAATTAATTGTATATATATATATTAATATTAAATTTATAATTATAAATTGGTTAAAAATAATTATAATATCATTCAATTTATAATTGAGATATTTCTCAATGAACTGTTTTTAATTGTAGTGTATTTATATTTTAATAAATTATATTTATTCATTGTAAATGATTTATCTACTAAAATGATTCTACATATAAAAAATATATTAAAAAATATTTAATTATTAATTGATATGATATATTATTAAGAAGAGTTCATGTTTATAAAGTCTTTTAAAAATAGTTTCACCTATATATATTGTGTTTAATTTTAAAATTTTAATTTATTACATTTAGAAATTTATCTATGTTTGGTGCTTTCATAATTTTAAATCAAAAAAAATTAGGATATAAGTTTTTATAAATTATTTGTCATAAAAAAATTTACCAAGGGAAAATTGAGGTACCACAGAAAATATAATATAAGGTAAAAAGAAATAAACTAAGGGATAAAGACAAAAAAATCATGAAAAAATATATCTACATTTTTAGGATGGGGGAATGAAAAAAATATCTATTATAATCACTTTTTATCAACTTTTATTTTAAAATTAAACCATATAAATTTAATAACGAGTGTTTTTTAAAATACTAATAAAAAACTCACCAATAATAGGACTCTGAACTACCCCTCTAAATAAATTCTTTTATTTCACTCTTAATTGCATACCCATATTGTATCCCCTAAAGTGTTAATACATGTTTGGGAACCTATGGTCAAAATAAAAAAGTTTAAACCCTTTACTTCAAAAGAACCCATTTTGATAATGAGAGAATTCATCAAAGAGGATAAAGGACAATCATGGATGTTACAAGTAAAGGTAATGGTTTTTCCTTCAATTATGACTTTGAATATAATAATATTTATGAAAAAATTACAACTAGAGAAATTTACTATTCATTATCAATATATTCCATTTAATTTCTTATCCTCTGGTTATTTCTTTAAATTTAATGTCTTCTTAACATTTTCCCTCTATTTGGTTATTAATTCAACAACAAGGTTTCCTATATGAGTTACCATCCTTATCTATTATTTTAACCTAATTATATTTTCATCCATTTTTATGTTCATATTCAATATTTATTTTATAATACCCTTAAATATACGTCATTTATTGATTGGGGTTATTTTATATCATCCATAATGGCTTACACAAGTTTAGAAAAAACATTTTTAATGGTTTTACATAGTCCATTTTCTATTTATTTCACATTTTTTAGAGATTTCTGAGAATAAAATTCCATTGTAATTATTCTAACATAAAGTCATTTCCCCACCACCCTATCTATTTTTGTTTTTAAAACATCATTTCTAGGATTTCATGGTTTTCTAAATGTAATTATTAACTTTATTTTTATAAAATAAAATATTCTAAACCAAAGTTATAAATATTAATAGATATTTATTCATATTTTTAAATTAAAATTTTTAATAATCATATAAAATTATTTTCATCATTTTCATAATCCTTTAATTATTTTTTACATGATTTTTTATAATCCTTAATGATGCTACCCACCTTCTTCTTCTGATGGATTTTGATCATGTTTTGTGGGAATCATTATGGATTCTATTTCTATCTCATGAATTTCATATTTTATTATCAATTTATGAATTTTATCATGTCCTTTTGGAATAAATATGTTTGTTTTATCATCATGTGATTGGTGGTTTCGTTATTTCCCTCCAATACATAGGGTAATGTTTAATATCTCATGAAATACAGTTGTGATGAATGGGTGGTTAGCCCAATATAAAAAATTTGTAATACATGGATGGATATACAAAAGATAAAAAGTCTATGGTACATTGGTGGTTTTCCCAAGGCCAAAATTTTTATGGTAGATGGGTTGTTATCCCAAGCCCAAATGGTTGGTGTACAAGATGGTTAGACAAATCCTAAATGTTTGGGTAAATGTCTTGTTATCCCAAGACCAAAAAATTTATAAAAAAAATTATACCATACCTATTATGATATAGTTAGGTACTTATAAAAGTTAATTATATACTAAATGATTCAGTGGTTAACATTGAAACCCGATTTATGATCATATTTGTTTAATATTATTATTTTATGCATCATGAATGTGTTATTTTCACATATTTTTTACTGAAGATTCAAAAATCATATGATTCATGCCTCATTATCTAATATAAACATTATTCCATGAATTATTTTTGATGATATATGTTTTATTCTAGATGATTCATTTTTTAATGATTTTATACCTTGATTATACTATCATACCCACATTACTTTATTATTCCAACATATGATCCTATATTTTTATCTCTAATGTAGAGACTTTTAGAAAATCTAATCTCACCCTTTTATAATTCTTCCATTACTTATGTTATAAAGAAGGGTATAACATATGATATATATTGAATGGGTTTTAGAGAAGCATGGCTATGAAAAATGTAAACAATGTTATAAAATAAAATAATTATGTATCATACCCCCAAAAGAAGTAAACAAATAGGTTTTGGGATATTTTTAATTGTGAGATACAATGAATAATATTTTAAAATAAAAAATTATGTATTTATGTTAATGTTAGTTCATATTAATTGTATTAGGGAGCATTTGTTTCATGGATTAGGATATATATAATAAGAGGATAGAACCTAAAAATTCAAAATTAATCCAAAGTGATTTAGTATGATCCTAAAATACCATTTTTTCATAATAGAGGATATATTAGGATTTATTTCCCTTATAATAAAATCAATTACTCTAATTATTATTTCCTAATACTCAAATAATCATTTTTTGTTTTAATCAATATCTAGAACGAGGATGAATCAATATAATATTGAGTGTTATGGATAGTTCAATGACTACCATAATAATAAACTAAATGGGATTGGAGTAGAAGTGAAAAACATAATATAAATTCCACACTAGGTTATTAGTAATAACATAATCCATTTCAATATTTCTAGAATATCATATGAGGAAAAAAGAAATTTAGTCTTTCATGCATCACTGTCCACCCTCCTATAGTGGGTCTTAGAATGAAATAATTATCTAGAAATTCATCAATATAATAAAAAATATATTTTCCATTCTCTATTGATAAATAATGAAAAGTTAGTATCATCCGTTTTTTATTTTAAATTTTTAATATATAAATAGATTGTGATATTCAAGAGAAAAATTAAATGAGAAGAAATTAAATCCATGTAATAGGGGAGTTTAAGAATACATTTTTTCATAGGTAATTTATCTTGACTCTTTGAACTCAAATAAAGAGAAAATTTCTAAAGATAAAAAAAGATAAAGATTAATCCATTTGTACTCTCGAAGAAGACTTCACTAGACATGACTATTATTATTTTAATTTTTTCATTAACTTTGAATAAAAATTGACCATTTTCTTAATTTAAGTAAAGACCCAGGAATTTGATGGAATTTTTTTTCTTAAATTGATGGAAATTTTACGAGTCCGCAGTTTCTGATGGCGCTTGATTCCGAGGCCCGGTGTGCCTGGAATCAATTTCTAAAGATTTTTATGCTTAATTTAATGCGCATAAGAAGTTTTCCTAAAAAAGGGGAATAAATCATAAACAGTTACTCAGATCATAAATTTGAGGGCACTATTGCGCTCAAAAAAGCAGGTTTACCCTAGGCGCGACTTAAGTTTAGTCGGCGTGGGCCTCCTGTGAGAAATCACAAAAATGTCATAATCGTATATAAAATAATTAAATAAATTATTTTATTTTTCAAATGCTTATAAATCACAAACGGTAGCTCAAATTAAAAATCCAAGACCACTGATGAACTCGTGAGGGGATGCTTTATTTATGTAGATACTAACTTTGGCTAGCGTGGGCCACCAGAAAAAGTTAGTTTTTGGCCGCAAATAAAATAATTAAGTGACAATTATTCTATTTTGAAATTCATAACATCTAAATGGTAATTTGTACTGAAAATCCTAGAGTGCTATTGGGTTCGTTGGGGCATGTTTCACCTAGGGAAAGCCTAACCTCGACCGGCACGGGTCGAGGGTGACTGATAATAATTTTCCGAACTTTTTTTCGGGTACGTTAAGTAAATGCGCTAGTGGAATTTTATATCTTTTGAACCGGTTCTCGAAATTGAAATCCGGGGGCACCTTTGAACTCATAGCATTGGTGATTACTTAGTGAGACCTTCACCACAGTTGTGTTCTAAAAAGAATGGAAGATATTTTATGGGGGTTTTTAAATAAAATTAAATAAAAATAAGGTGTGTGCTTATTTTTATTTGAGGTTGTTAAACCCTCCAAGTGGAGGTTATAAGTGGGTCCCACTCTCACATAACCTCCCTTGGGAGTATGGTTAAGGTGGGGGACACCCGATCATATAACCCCTTTAAAACCCCATCTAAGTGGTGAAACCTTTAAACTTCCATGGTTTAATTTTTTCCAACTCTCCTATGTTAAATGAAGACTCATGAACTTCCCTCTTTGTGGTGCCAACCCACCCAATTATTTTATTGCGCTTATTCAATTAATTAATTTTAACCATTGAAATTATTTATGACAACTTATAATAAGATTTGTTATCTTATTATTGTGGGGTTGGAATAATCTTTTGGTAGAACATTTGGGAGAGGAGTTGAAGAGAGACGAAGAACGCCTCTTCCACCAACTAAGAACGATAAAAACCCTCATCCTTCTTCAACCAAAACAAATGAGGGAGCGCCATTCTCGAAGAACACCGATGACGCCATACTCAGCTTCTTTATTTCCGACGTCAATGAATCGACGTCTGCCCTTTTCCGGCGACTTCGTCAACGATCATTGGCAATCAAGGTAGGGGGTTTTGATTTTTTTGTACTCATTCTTCGTCGTAAAAATTTTTGGATTAAGAACCAAATGATATCACCATAATGAGGAGGGTTCAGACCGTACAAACACGACCCGATAGTCCCCTTTTGTTAGTTCTTCTTTGATGTTGACGACATAGAAAAGAGGCGACAGAGAATAAAGGCCACGCTGCTCGTGGCCTCCACAAACTTAACTGCCATCCCAGCGGCGCCCGACCCGCACCCCACGCGCTGTTCTACGGCCCTCCCACTGGCACGCCGTGCCACGCCGGTGCACTACCTATGCCCCTTAGGCGTGCTGCCTACGCCCCTAGCGCCCCGCCCGACCCTGCTGGCGGACTGACCGACGCCACCCGGCACCCTGGCGCGCTCCTCGAAGCACCCCGCGGCGCCCTGCCGCCATGGCCAGCGCCATGCCGCGCTCTCAGGCGTGCTGCCACATGTTGTCTGATGCCCTGCCTAGTGCCCCCCCACGTTGCTTGGTGCCCCCGCACGCAGCATGGCACCCCGGCATCCTGCTCGGCACCCCCACGGCCTGCCGCGCCCTGCCTGGTTCACCCGCACCCTACCCGGTGTCTAGCTGGCATGTCTGTGCCCCGCGAGGCCAGCTTGATGGCCACCTAGCCACAGGCGTCTCGAGCCAACCCACGACGTCCCCCGCAGTGTCGCTAGCTGAAATGGCCTGGTCTTCTGGGCCGAGTCACCGAGCCGCTTATGTGGCGAATACAGGGCCGAACCGCCCTTGCGGTCCGCTGGGTTGGGCCCACCGGACCGGGTCAAAACATGATAGGATGACCCGCCAAATTAGATGGGTCAGACCCAATGAGTCTGACTGGGTCGACCCAGACCAGGTCGGCCCAGTCGGGGTTGGGCTGATTCAGTCCGACCGGGTCGGACCGGACTCGAGCCCATTACTGACCCATTACCTTCATGGTCCATATCTTTGGCACATGATGTCCATTTGACGAACTGTCAGCAGCGCTAGTATTCTTGGAGCATACCTGCCCTTTTGAGTATACCCCATGGGAGTTCGGGGAATATTTGATTCATGGTCAGGTTGGTTCGTACGCGAATCCAACTGGGCCCCTCGGACCAAAATGATAATAACTCACAGATCAGGCATCCGATTGATGCACCGTCTATTGTGTTGAGACCCCTATGACGTGGCAGTCCGTTAAAATACTTCCATGTGAGACATCGTGACACTTGGAGTATTAAACAGTAACTTGTGGATCGGAACCTCTCGGAAATAAGCGGAAGGAGTGCGGAGACCCAGTAGTTGTAGACCTAATTACTGCTTGACCAATTCGACTCGAAGTGATTCGACTAGCCCAGTAGACGGAGTTTCAGGTTTGGCGGCAGAACTATGGCGGATGGAGCACCTTGTTTGGAAGTAGAACAGCGGTACTCGACAGGTGGAGTACCTCTATAGGCCATTAGGGGGAGTGCCCGGTTTGGCGGCAAACCCACAGCGGACAGAGCGTCTGGTTTGGCAGAAGACCTGCGGTACACGACAGGAGGAGTACCTCAGTAGTCCAAGGATAGTGAATAGTGCCTTAGAGTCACAACAGGTCCACTGTACTCGACAGGGGAGGAGTTATCCAGAAGCTGTGGTTTCGTTAATGAAAATCATGGTTTGTGCTGAGTCAATGACCGTTGTGTTTTCATCATAATTGAGATGAGTTACTAGATTACTTAGGTATATGTATGGGCATATACCTAAGTAATGGTTATCCGTTGATTCATACATTGTGGTTTATCCTTTTTGATTTTGTGAGACCCTGAGGGTCTCGGGGTCCCTACTGAGTATCGTTATACTCACCCCCGCACGGGCTATGCCCGCACCTTGTTGTGTTGGATGCAGACGTCAGACAACGCTGATCGAGGTGGAGTGTACGAGGACAGGATAGTGCCCGGAGGTGGACCTCACGACGAGTCGATACCCGGAGGAGACAGACGGATGTGGATCGCTGAGGAGGCTATCTGTACCTACCCTTATGGTAGGATCCGTGGTGGACAATCCAGAAGATAGTTGTCCCCTTCCAGCTATTTTTTCTTTTCAGTTATACCTATTTGTCTTTTCCTTGTACTTTACTATTGGGCTTGTATTTCTGGCCACTTTTACTTTCCATTAAATCTTTTGTATGTAGTTTTTACTTAGTGTATTCTTCTAGTTTTGTACTCTGATTGTGTGTGTTTACTTTTATAAAGTCAATTCATTCCCAGCCTATGTATTTACGCCTTTGGTACCAGTCTCCAGCCCCTTGCATATGGATGGCGTGCTTGGGGTAGTCACGACACGGGCCCCGAGGACAGGTCATTAAAATTGGAATTAGAGGAGTCGGTTCTACAGCAGAATTTAGGACTCTGATATTTCTTTACTGTGAAGCAATATTGTTAAGGTTACCGAGTGTGGTCTTCAGTTCATGGAGTCCAGTGTTGGTGTGGGGACTGACGTATCCATACACCAGGACCCTGACTACTGATTTCCGACTCAGTTCATGAAAACACTGATTTCTTGTGTGTTTTCAAAATTTTTCTTCAAGTCAGCTCAAACCAGGTCAGCTCACTAGGTACAAATCGTTTGATCATGTCGCATCTGTTCAAGATGCCTCCAGACAGACAGTCAATTGGAGTTCCGAGAGAGTACCTGATGATGGCCCACCGAGCGATGAGGCTCCGGTGAAGGGCCCTCATACTTTGTTGGGACCTTTGGGTGGTGTACTAGCAGCACCACCACCCGTTGGGAAGCTGATGCCACTAGCCATACTAGCAGACGGTGCACGTTGACAGAGTGTGTTGCACGAGTTCCAGTAGCAGAGGCCGCCGAGGTTATGAGGCAAGACAGATTCAGAGGTAGTCGAGGAATGGATGGAGGCGATTGATAGAGTTTTCCTCCTAGTTGAGACACCAATAGAGTGGATGGTGGACTTAACTACTAGTGTTTCCCTATAAGTGACCATGAGGATGTTCCAAATAGTTATAAGGATTTGGTACATGGACCGATGCCTGATAGAGTACCTTCGGGTAGTGTTCCAGCTATATCCCTACATGTTGGTCAGCAGACACAACCGACAATACCGATAGATGACACATGTAGGATTAGTGCCTTACACGTGTTTCAGCATCAGATAACCCTCAGGTTCCGAGGCGAGCCCGACTCATAGGTGGCTGAGGATTGGATTGAGGAGGTGGATGAGAGTTTTCTAGAGCTTATACAACTTCAGCAGGATGATGTGTCGGTATCTGAGTATTCATTGAGGCATACTGGTTGTTCTGGGTACTCGATGAATACGATATGATCTGTGCATTGGGTCTCGGACTACCAAGAGATGTGCGTTTAAAGGACATCCGAGAAAGCACATTTCCTCTATGTATTCCTACATATGCTAGGGTGTTAGAGAGAACCTTTTTGGTTGAATGTTCTTTGGATGAATGGATACAGCTGGTGAATGTTAGCGGTGGGAAAGTAGAGAACTGGCACCCGTCCATGAGACTTGGGTGTGTAAAAAGTTTCAAGAAGAGGAAGTGTTAAGGACAGATGAATCTGCAGAGCAGCTGACGTGGAAGAAGATCTAGGGGAGAAGCATGATGTGGTGTACATTTTGACATGTTACAACCACCTTCTATTGTAGTCCCCACTAGGTTCAGGGAGCAGGTGGGTAGGGGAAGAGAGTAGCTACATGCAGTCAAGGAGTGTGAACCAAGTGATCTAGGAATGATTCGAGGTATGATCTATGTCTACAACTACATGTGTTTTCAATAGACATAGGTACCTATCATTCCTTCTTTCCACGAATCTTGTCATAGACCTATAGTTTCTGGTTAAACCGTTGACTTGACCCTCACGTCTGTAGATACCTTTGGGAAGAGACTCGATAATCAGACTTACGCTGATGGAGTGATCCGACCCTTGAGGCAAGAGTTTCGGTTGGAAACTCTTGGTAAAAGCATCAAGGGATGATGACGTTAGATTGGGTATGGACTGGGCAACCATAGTTCATACACAGATTGAAATTATTAGGAAAAAAAGGTTGTGGTTTCTCTACATCATTGGGATAAGGTTTTCCTTAGTCGATGAAATAGGAAACCTAGGCAGTACAGGTTAAACTCATGCATAGGATGGTGCAGCTGAACACTCTTGAGTCGGCCAACCTTACCCTCCTGGCAGTATGAGTTTTGAGTTCCTCCAAAACTATGACTTTGAGATAGTCTATACTCCTAGGAAGGGGAATGTTATAGCGGATGAAATCAGTTGGAGATCTAGTATACAGTTGCTAGGCGAGGCGACAGAGCAGTTGGCTACTTTATAGATACCCTTTGTGGATAGAGATGGAGCAACCATCCTTCAATCTCTTACAGTCACTCCCCCACTTCTTCAACGAGTCAGGGAGGCGCAACATGGGGATACTAACTGTGATATTTGACGTGCTCAAATATCCATAGGGAAGTCACCTGATGGATATTCTGAAGGTGGGGAGCACATCATCATCCTTAGAAGACATACTATGATGTCAGTTTCACTTCAGGAGGAAGTGTTGAGGGATTTTTACACAACCCCTCTAGCGGTACATCCAGGAGTGGAAACGATGTACCATGACCTTCAATGATAGCATAGGTGGCTAGGTATGAAGAGGGCAGTAGCAGAGTTTGTCTATCGATGCCTCACTTTTCAACAAGTGAAGGTAGAACATCAGGTACTAGTAGGCTTGGTTCATCCTTTAGAGGTCCCATGTAGAAGAGGGATTGGATATCCTTGGATTTCATGATGGGTCTTCCATGTACGTCCAGGGGACATGACTCTATTTGGGTGATCGTTAACCAACTCACCATGTAGGCCCACTTCCTAGAAAATATAGATGGTACAAGCCACCACGAAGAAGGTGCAGGTAATCCAGGAGCAGATGAAGACTGCACAGAGCAGACAAAAGTCATATGCTGTTATGAGATAGAGACCTATAGAGTTCGAGGATGGCGACCACGTCTTTTTACAGGTCTCACCTCAATGAGGTCTACGAAGACTTGGCTGAGGCAGCAAGTTATCTCTGTGATTCATCGGACCTTTCCAGGTCCTCAGCAGAGTAGGCGAGGTGCCTTACCGCTTAGCTCTTTCACCTCAGTTGCGCTGGGTACACGATGTCTTCCACGTATCTCGGCTGAGGAGATATGTGCACGACCCTTCCTACATCATCGACTATGGATAGCTGGACATCAATGATGGGGCAACATTCACGTTGGTTTTAGTGGTGATTGAGGATTGATAGGATCAGGTCCTATGTGGATGATCGATACCTCTGGT
Organism: Viscum album; assembly: GCA_963277665.1. NCBI lineage: Eukaryota > Viridiplantae > Streptophyta > Magnoliopsida > Santalales > Viscaceae > Viscum > Viscum album. The sequence continues at coordinate 1,324,766,294 of OY728160.1, forward strand.
GCGCATTTTTTGGCAGCATGAGAACCTCTAGGAGAGAACATGGGAGGAGGATGTTCAGATGCATGCTCAGTACCCCCTTTTGTTCCCTTTTTGTGAGTTATAGCTTATGGGGACGTAAAGCCCTGAGGTGGGGAGAATGAAAAGACCCAGAAATTTGGTGGAAATATTTTTGTTAAATTCATGGGAATTTTACGCATCTGTAGTTTCTAACAGCGCTTGATTCCGAGGCCCGGTGTGGCCTGAATCAATTTTTGAAGTTTCGTTAAGCATAAATTAATGCGCGTAAGCAGCTTTCCTGAAAAAGTGGAATAACTCTTAAACGGATAATCAAATTATAAATCTAAGGACACTGTTGCACTCAAGATGACGGGTTTACCCTAGGCGCGACTTATGTTTAGTCAGCACATCCTCCTATGAGAAATCCCAAAAATGGAATAACCGTAAATAAGATAATTAAATAAATTATTTTATATTTCAAATGCTTATAACTCACAAACAGTAGCTCAGATTAAAATTCCAAGACCACCTCTTAACTCGTGAGGGCCTACTTTATTTAAGCAGATAATAACATTGGCCAACGCAGGCCACCAGAAAAAGTTAGTTTTTGGACGCAAATAAAATAATTAAGTGACAATTATTTTATTGTAAAATTCATAACTTCTAAATGGTAACATGGATTGAAAATCCCAGAGTATTGTTGGGTTTTTGTGGAATTTTTCACCTTGGTAGATCCTAACCTCTACCAGTGCGGGTCGAGGGTGACTGATAATAGTTTTTCGATCTTTTTTTCAGGTACGTTCAGTAAACACGCAAGCGGCGTTTTATATCTCCTGAACCGGTGCTCGGAATTGAAATCTGAGGGCGCCGTTGAACTCGTAGAGTCGATGATTGCTTAGTGAGACCTTCCCCGCAGTTGTGATCTAACAATAATGGAAGACTGTTTTTTGGGGTTTTTAAATAAAATTAAATAAAAATAAGGTGTGTTCTTATTTTTATTTGAGGGGGTTAAAACCTCCAAGTGGAGGTTAGATGTGGGGACCACCTACACATAACCTCCCTTGGGAGGATAATTAAGTTGCGGGCCACCCAAGCATCTAACCCCTTTAACACTCTATCTAAGTGGTGAAACTGTTAAACTTCCATGGTTTAATTTTTTCCAACTCTCTTCTTTTAATTGAAGACTCTTGAACTTCCCTCTTTGTGGTGCCAACCCACCCAATTAATTGATTGAGCTCAATCAATTAATTAATTTTAACCATTGAAATTATTTATGAAAACAATATAATAAGATGTTATATCTTATTATTGTGGGGTTGGAATAATCTTTTGTTGGAACATTTGGGAGAGGAGTTGAAGAGAGACGAAGAACGCCTTTTCCACCAACTAAGAACAACGAAAACCCTCATCCTTATTCAACTAGAAAAAGGAGGAAGAACCATTAGAGAAGAACGCCGACGACGCCATACTCAGCTTCTTCATTTCCGACGACAAAGAATCGACATCCGACCTTTTCCCACGACTTCATCAACGATCATCGGAATGCAAGGTAGGGGTTTTTGAATTGTTTTGTAATTGTTCTTCATCGTAAAAATTTCAGGAATAAGAACCAAATGATATCACTGTAACGAGGAGGGTTCATTCCACACGAACATGGCCTGACCCTCTCCTTTTGTTAGTCCTTCTTTGATGTCAAAGGCATGGAAAAGAGGCAATGATGAACAAAGGTCATGCAACCCACGTCGTCCATGAACCGCACCACTGGCCAAGCGGTGCCCAACCCGCACCCCACGTGTTGTTCCGCGGTCCTTCTGTCGGCCCACCGCACTGCCCGCGCCCCGCCAGCGTGCTCCCTGTGCCCCTGGCATGCGGCCCGGCCCCGCAGGCGGACTGACCGACGCCATGTCGCGCTACCCGGTGCACCCCCGTATGCTGTCTGGTGCCTTGCCCGGTGTCCCCCCCCCCACGCTGCCCAGCGCCCCTACGTGTAGCCCAGCGCCCCGACTTCCTTCCTGTGCCCTGCGCGTCTTGCCCGCTGGCCACCTGGCCACAGGCCTCTCGAGATGACCCGCGGCATCCCCCACGGTGTCGCTGGCCCAACCGGCCCAGTCTTCCGGGCCGAGTCACCGAGCTGCCTACGTGGAAACTACCAGGATGAACCGCCCTTGCGGTCCGCTGGGCCGGGCCCAGTCTACCAGGTTAAAACATAGCATGCTAACCCACCCAATGGAATAGGTCAGACCCAGCAAGTCTGACCCGGGAGACCCAGACCGGTTCGGCCCAGACTTGGTTGGGCGGAGTCCGTCTGACCGGGTTGGACCGGACCCGGGCCCATTACTCACCCATTACCTTTTTGGGCCATATCATTGGCACCAGATGTCCATTTAACGAACCGTTAGTGGCGCCAGTATTCTTGGAGCATAGTAGTCTCTTTGAGTATACCCCATGGGATTTTGGGGTATAGTTGAGTAACGGTCAGGTTGGTTCGTACACAAATCCAATAGGGCCCCTAGGACAAAAATGCTAATAACTCACAGACCGGACGTCTGATTGACGCGTCGTCTGTTGCGCTGAGACCCCTTTGACGTGTCGGTCCTTCGAGATACATCCACGTGAGACCTCGTGACAATTGGAGTATCGACCAGTAGCTCATGGAGAGGAACCTCCCGGAGACGATCAGACGGGGTGTGGAGACCTATTAGCTGTAGACCTGACGACTACTTGACCGATTCGACTCGGAGTGATTCAACAATCCCAGTGGAACGAGCGCCCGGTTTGGCGGTAGACCCATGGCGGACAGAGCACCTGGTCTAGAAGCAGACCCGCGGTACTTGATAGGAGTACCTCTGTAGGCTATTAGGGGGAGTGCCCGGTTTGGCGGCTGACCCACAGTGGACAGAGCACCTGGTTTGGAAGCAGACATGTGGTACTCGATAGGAGGAGTACCTCAGCAGTCCAAGGTTAGTGAGTAGCGCCTTAGAGTCGTGACATGGCCACTATAATCTATAGAGGAGGAGTTATCCAGTAGCCGTGGTTTCATTATTTAAAATCCTAGTTTGAGTTGAGTCAATGAACTTTGTGTTTTCCTCATAATTAGATGGGTTACTAGATAACTTAGGTATATGTATGGGAATACACCTAAGTAATGGTTATCCATTGATTCATACATTTTGGTTTATCCTTGTTGGATTTTTTGAGACCCTGAAGGTCTTGGGGTCCCTACTGAGTATCGTTATACTCACCCCGGCACGGGCTATGCCCGCACCTCATTGTGTTGGATGAAAATGTCGGACAGCGCTGACTGAGGTAGAGTGTACGAGGACAGGACAATACATGATGGTGGACCTCACAACAAGGCAGTACACGGAGGAGACAGACGAACGTGGAGAACTGAGGAGGCTATATGTACCTACCCTTCAGGTAGGATCCGTAGTGGATAATCAAGGAGATGTTTGTCCCCTTCAATCTATTTTGTCTTTTTAGTTGTACCTGTTGGTCTTTTCCTTGTACTTTACTATTGGTCTTGTATTTCCAGCCCCTTTTAATTTCCATTACATCTTTTGTATTCAGTTTTTACTTAGTGTTTGTTTCAAGTTATGTACTCTGATTGTGTGTGTTTACTTTTATAAAGGCAATGCCTTCCCAGCCTAGGGATTTAAACCTTTAGTGCAAGTCGACAGCCCCTGGCCTATAGAAGGCAGGCTTGGGGTAGACACGACATGGTCCCCGAGGACGGGTTGGGACAATTTATTAATACCAAGTCATTGAAATGTGTAATCTATAAAGGACATTGGTAGCTATAGAGAAATTGATCTATGTTCTCTCAAGGAAGAAATGGATATTAGAGACTACCATTAAACATATAGTTTAGGGGAAACTAGGTGAAAAATGCCTTTTTTCAGAAAATTAAATGATAAAAACCATTTAAGAATTGAAATTAATAATCCAATATTCCAATTAAATGGGAAGAATTATGGGGAAAACTTCTTCAAAGGAATGTGTTAATGGTTCATGTTTGGGAGAGAATTCAATAAAGAAAATGAATTTCAATGGGATGTAAATAAGGAAATGTATGATAAACCAAATACACCACCCAAACTCCAATGCTTTAATTTTAAGGATTTTGGAAATTTTGAAAAACTATGAACTAATCAAAGGTTTAATAATGAAAATTGACTACAATAATCTCCTATGATAAGGGAATAATGGGAAGGATTTTGAAATTAGAACTACTAAAGTAGGACATAAAAGAATGTGGTGTAAGGTAAACTCATCATACACTCAATTTTATTCAAATAATATGGAATGTTTTAGGCCTCTTTTGCTACATAGAGCTGATGATATCCTCATTGACTCTGAGGAGGGAATTACCTGTCATGTGGTCTCTTACTTTGATAATACATTCAATGGACCAAATATCAACAAAGATCATATTTCTAAGATAATTCCGGTTAGGGTAAATGAGGAAAACAATGTTTTTCTTCATAGTGTGACTCTCGAACATGAAATCAAATACAACATATTTAGCCTTAACCCTAATAGTGCCCTGAGACCTTATGGATTTAACAATGGTTTTTTCCAGCAATATTGGGATATTGTCAACTCTAATGTTTGCAAACTTGTGAGATCCTTTTTTTTCAAATGTTTTTCATCCCCACAGACTTAATGGTCAATTTCTCACCTTAATTACTAAAGTGGAAAACACCTCAGAGATCAATCTCTCATCGCCAATTTCTCTTATTAACACTATTTACAAAATCATTATGAAACTTCGTGCCAATAGACATTCGACGTAGTGCAATAAAATTGTTTCATGGAATCAATTTGGGTTCATCAAGGGAATGTCTATACAGGACTGCATTTTTATGGCCTCTGAATGTACCAACACCCTTAGCAAATCCATCATAGGTGGTAACATTTCCATAAATCATGATATCAAGAAATCCATTGAAACAATTGTTTGGGGCTTCATCTTCAATGTTCTCCAGGCCTCCAGTTTTAATGACACCTTCATCAATAGGATAAAGTCCTTATTCAAATCTGCTTTAATGTTTATCCATGTAAACGGATCCCCGAAGTGCTAATTTAAGTGCACTAAGGGGGCCAGACAAGGTGATACCTTATCTGTCATTATCTTTTCTATTGCTGAGGATTACCTAATCATATTATTTACTCTCCTTGTGGATAAAAATAAGATAAATCATATTCAGGCTGCCATAAACTTAAATGTGCCTACAAATATTCTTTATGCTGATGAAATTATCTTATTTTTACAAGGTGATAAAAATAATATTCATAATTTAAAAAGAGACTTGTCACACTATGAATAAGTCTCTGGAAAATCTATAATTTGGAAAAAATCTTATGTTTTCTTTGGAAAAAACATCACCTCTCCTAGAAAAATTAGTATCATAAATAATTTAGGTATCAAAGAAGTAACTTTCCTCTCCACCAATCTTGGAGTTCCTATTTTTGGGGAAGGCCTAAATATATGTATTTTTCCAAAATTGGTGACCAAGTCATAAATCAAATGTCTTCCTGGAAAGGTAAATCCATTTTCAAGGTTGGACAGATTTGTTTGGTGAAATATATCATTGTCCCCAAAATCGTCTACTCAATGATGGTCTATAAATGGCCTATTGGCATTTTAATGAAAATTAATGTTTAAATAAATAATTTTTTCGGATAGGTAGAACTCTTGAAAGGAGTCTTGTGACCATACCCTGGGCCACCAGTTGCAAAACTTTAGAGAATGGTGGTCTTGGCACAAAAAATCATTATTTTTTTAAAGATTCCATTCAAGACAGACTCACTTGGAGGTTGATTCATAACCAATATCACTCTATTGATTTTCTTAAAAAAGATTCCTTATGATGATAAAGAAGAGAAATTGTAACTACATTAATTATTCGATCTGGTGATCCATTAGACAATCATTTACCAATATTATGGTTAATTCTAGATGGATGGTTAACATGAATTGTTCCTTGAATTTCGGGCTGGATAACTGGACATGTTCCACCCTTATCTCTATGGTGTCCCCTAATTATTTTTCAATCTTGTAATTAAAATGTTCTTGATAACATCATTCTTGTTATTGATAATTACCAATTTTCTAACATTGATGACTTCTATATTTGGGATCCTACTCACAATTGTGTTCTTGATTCCCAAAGTTTTAATAATCGCAATTTTTATAACCAAGATTCAAATTTTTTTTGGTTGAAATATTTTGATAAACTCTAGATTAAAGACTCAATAATTACTCTTATTTGGCACATTTTTCAAAATTGTGTACCCTTGGAGGTTTGCCTTCAATATTTTGGGGTCCAACTTTGCTCTATGTGTCCTTTTTGTCACTAACATAGAGAAGCAACTAAACATATTTTCTTTTCTAGAGCTACATATTCTGGCCTTTGGAATTATATTTCCATCATTTTTTACTACAGATGGTTACTCCTTGACACTACTATCTCTCAATTAAAATGTTGTATGGATCTTGATACCTATCAATGGATCAAGAAACTGCCATTGCTGAACTCCTCCATGTAATCTAGTATGATAGAAATGTAATTATCTATAACAATTGCTCATTCAATATTAAGTTAGGTCAAACGTGTATCCTCATTGCTATTAGGGATGTTTATACGACTCAAAAATCCCACTGTGATAACTCCATTGGATACATTGAGATTATTCGTCGACTTTCGATTGATGGGATCTACAAACAACCGTGATGTACTTTTGAGGTCTTTCGGAAAGCTCTACTACCAGGATGGATCAAAAGTGAATGTTGATGGTTCTTCTAAAGGCAACCTAGGTTCCACAGGTTGTGGATCCAATTTTAGGGACCCCCTCTGTCAGTGTCATGGATTATTCTTTGGTAGCTATTGTATTGCCTCATCATTGGAGGCAGAAATGATGGGTGTGATCCAAACTATTAATTTTTCCATGAAAAAGGGCTAGAACAATATTTGGATTGAAAGTGATTCCACCACTGTCATCCATGCTATTTGGGAGGGGGTGGGTTTTCTAACTTTGTGTTTGACAACCCATTGGATGAGCTTCCTTGATTTGCTTCTAGAGACCAACTACATTGTCACTCAAGCCATTTGTGAAGTGAACATGGTTGCCAAAGGTCTTTCCAACATGGGAATAAACTAGGGCATAACATGGATGGATAAATTTCCTACTAAACTTCTCCCTTTTTATGATATAGATTGTAATACGATTCCATTCTTCAGACTCATGTAGTTTCCTCTTTCCTTTTATTTTAATAAATTTTGTCTCAAACATTGTATGAGGCTCTACCTTCAAAAAAATACACATTACAGTGTTGCATTTATATCAATTTTATTATGAGAATTCCAATTTTATCGATATTCATATTATGGGGGAAAATAAGGGTTTAATATTCTTAAAAAGATTGTGAGTTTGATATATCATTACAAATTATAGCATGATCCATTCCTATATTTTTAGTACAACAAACTACTATAATAATTAAGATATAATTCAATTATGAGGATGAAATTTATTTAGGGGGTGAAGAATGTAACACCTCATGTTTTATGTAAATTTTTTCCATTAAACTATATTTTAAAGATTCTTATTTTTTTATTCTATAAAAATATTTAAACTAAATTTGGAAATAATTCATATAATATATGAATCAAACTAACCACATTTTATTCTTTTTTAATGGAACATTACATAAAAAGTAAATAAAACTAAGGGTAACATAGTATTGATTATTTCATACCATGGAGTATTAATTTCTTAAAAGTGCATAAATTAAATGATTAAAATTAATATAAAGGAATAATATATATTTTTTAAAATAAAATTCCCACGATCATATTCAATATTAAGAATTACCATTAATATAACTAACCCTATTATTAAATAAACATCATGAAAGGAGAAAGCATTTTTCAAAATCAAAAATGAAAACCATGAGAATGAGATGTGTTCATTGTGAAGATATAATGTTATGTCTAAAGGATTTAATGGATGTAATATCTAAATTATAAAGTGGTATATATATATTGGGTATAATACCATTAATCATCACACCAATTTAGAATTATCGATACATAGTTAATATATATATATATATATATATATATCTTATTTCGATGTTAAAAATTAAGTTTTTATTATAAATAAATAATTTCAAATATAATAAATCTTCTTGGAATAAAAATAAAAGATACTGATCCATTTCTAAAATGAAATTTATTGTAATGAAATTATTTTTATAAAATATAAACTTTTATTAAAATTATAACTTTTAAAGAATGATATAAATAAATATGTAAAAATAAATATGAATGATTATTAATGTAGATAAGTTACATTTATAAAATAATTAAGGAACTACAGGGGATCTTAATTTAATTATTCATTTCCAATTAAATGAGATTTTATTAAAAATATTTCAGTATAAGATATAAAAAGTTTTTTATTTAAATGTTAAATTTCTCCTATTTAGAGTAAAAATTTAACAAAATGTATTTCATTTATATATATATATATAAATGAATTAATATTCATTTAATTATTATTAATTGGATTTAAATAATAATAAAACCATTTAATATTAAAAATTAATATTTTTAATGATCAATTTTTTGAAGTGTTATGCATTTTTATCTTAATAAATTAAATATATCACTTTTAAATAAAAAATATAAATTCTTGTTTCAATTTATAAACAAATTTACCGATACTTATTTAATTATTAATTTATTATATATAATATTGTGAACCATTTTGTTTTAAAATTTATTTTTCTAGAAATAATTATATATATGTTATGTTTTCATTAAAAAATAAAATTTATTATTTTTAGAAATTGAATTAGATTAAATTTTGTTGAAATTTTTAATATGAATTATAAAACAAAGTAATAATTTCAATTTCATTTTTCTGAATGAAAATATGTCTCCGAGGTAAAAATTGACTTTCCATAGTAAAGGAAAAATCAGGTAAATGGGGTTAATCTTATTGATAATGACATAAAAAATCATGAATAATTATCAATAAACTCTGAGGATTATGGGTTGCATATCACAACTCATTTAAATTTATTAATAAATATATTTTATGTTTTATTAATATTTATTATTATATTTCATAGATAATCAGTCATTGTAATAATGTTATATGTTTTTTCAAACCTAAAAAGAAAATTTTTTATTCTAACTAATGTGTTTTTATGTATTATATGGTGTTATTTAAATATTAAATTTATCAATTTTAGCAGTTTAATTTCATATGATGGACATAATTTCTTTTATTATAATATAAAATGTAAGAACCCGGTTCTTGTTTTAGAGGTACAGGCTTCTTCTTTTCCTTTTCCTTAAGTGATTTTGAGAAAATATGGAAAAATGGGGAAAAATCCTAAATTTTGAAACTACACGCCGTGTACTTTTCCCACACGCCGTGTACTTTTGGCCGTGTTGGGATAAGTACACAGGGCATGTAGCCTCGCCAGCCACAAAGGGTGTAGGAACCGACTACACGCCGTGTAGTGGTTCTTTACACGCCGTGTAGTCAGTCAGCAGGTTAAAAAGTAAGGCGGTGGAGTCGCTGCCAGCTGGGAGGCAGTGCACACCATGTACTCGGGAGTACATGTTGTGTACTCTTGTCGGCAGGTGAACAGTGTCGGTGCCACCAAATGAGAAGATAAATGAAAGAATTACACGCCGTGTACTCATAAGTACACACCGTGTACTTTTTTTTCAGCTTAAAACAGGCAGTAGCCTCCTCATTTGGCAGAGGAGGCGTTTGAGCCATTTTGGTGCCAAAGGAGGAGGTCGGACCTTTGAAGATCCGCTGGGAGTTCGTCTGGAATCCGATTTAGCTTCGGACGATCTCATTGGAACCGCACGGGTAAGCCCTTGCTCCTCCAGGTACCGTTCTTACCAATTCTTATCCCAAAGTAAGTTATTTACGTTTTAATGGGTTTTGTTCTTCATCAGATCTACACCGTTCTTGGGCGTTTCTGGAGCCGGCGTTCGGGTATAGTGTTCGTTGGCACATAAGGTAGGTGGATTGATGTTTATTTTTCTAACTGTCATGCGTTTTTGTGCATTTTTGTGCCATGAACACATGTTGGGGTGTCGTGTGGCTGAGGCCGTTGCTATATTTAATGCCTAGAATTGCATAGGTGATTAAATGGTGATAATAAAATGATGTTTGGGATCATTTCTTGGATCCAGGACCATCCTGAGGGGTGTGTTCCTCTGTTTATCCGTTTGGCCAGGATACCCAAGGGTATGCTTTAAATGTAGTAACTGTATAATTTCCTTGAGAGGAATTGCTTGTTTACCTGTTGGGCATGGCCCTGTTACCTATTTAGCCTAAGGGAGTTTTTGTATTTATCCTGAGGGCGTTGTTGTGATTAGCCTGAGGGCACTGCACTATTTAGCCTGAGGGCTGTAGTATTTCGCCTGAGGGCAACCTTTCATGCCTGAGGGCTTGACTTCTATTCTTGAGGGAGACACTTCCTACGCCTGAGGGAAATTTCTGTTACGCATGAGGGCTATACCTGTGGGTTGGATTCTTCTTACCTGAGGGTAAGGTTTTTTTGTCTGAGGACGTGAACTATTTACATAGAAATGCACTGTGGTGGTTTCTAATATTTAAATGGATTAAATGGATAATAAAATGGCAATATAACTGGAAATTAGTTACTTTTGAGTACTTCTTACTTTATTTCATTTTACTACTACACACTGTTGTTGCATTCTTACATGCAGTTGGGCACTGGCCTTTGGTGGGTGCCTACTGAGATATATTTCTCACACCCTGATTGGGTCATGCTTTTCAGCCCAAATAGATTACATTGCTACAGGTGTAGATAGGTGCAAGAGTCCCTATTCAGGTACTTGACTGATGCTGAGGAGTAGGAGGGCATGGGACAGAGCCTAGGCTCGTGATGCCGCTGCTAGCTGTTTTTCTTGTTTTGCTGTACTCTGTTTTCTAATGTACTCTATTGATGTATAACATGTTCTGGCTATTTTCTTAGAACTTGAAACATGTAGCATCATTACTTATATGATATTGGTTATATCCACTGCTGTAGTTATTTTATTTGTGTATGTTTACTGCTTCCGCTATTGTTGTATGTTTATTTTGGTATTCCGCTGCGCTACACTTTGACAAATGAGGGCATAGTTTCCCCACTATCAGACCTGGGCCCTCGCTGCTAGTCAGTAGCCTCTGGAGTTTTGGGAAATGCGCTTGAGTTCACGTGGAGAACCGGGCTCGGGGCACCTATTGCGTGGCACCCGGGTCAGGGACGTTACATAAAATATATTTTAGGGATAATTTTTTATATTTTTATTTAAAGATGTATTTTTGGATAAATAGCGAAAATAATGATTTTTATACATATTATAATTCATTTTTGATTATTTACAAAATTTCATACATTATTGGACTATTTTTTTTATTAAAATTATTTTACATTGATTAAAAATAATAAAATTAGTTCTATGGGAATCAAAATTATATGAGATTTTGGTATAAAATCAATTTTAGGAAGAAATATTCATTTTAAAAAAATATTGAATTTTTCATTTGTTTATTAAAATTATATTCCTAAAAACCTAAAAAATTAATATATAAAATGTATTTTAAAATTTGAAATTATTATTTTAAAATTTAGTAATGAGGCCATTTTTATTTTTGGTCATAATGAATTATAACCATGGTAAATTGTCATCACCTTAACAAAGGGTAAAACAAAATACTCAGTGTTTAAATTTATGATAAGGTCACACAATCACTTATTAATTATTATTTTATGAGAGGATATATAAAAGTTTCACTTATTATTCAAAATTTTATAGATTTATTACCACTTTACCAAGAATAAAATATTTATAATATTTAAAAGTTATGAAAAATTGTAATATTGTCACTCCCCTGACTTATAAAAGGGAACCTCTTATTTGAACTTATTCACGAAAATTTAGAACACTACTCACCCAAGGAAAATAAAAATACCTTAAAAACTCTCCTCCACATTTCTTAGACGTTCTGGTCTCACCAAAAAAACAATATAGATGTCTTTAGGGTAAAAAAATAGGTTTCTTAAAGAAGATGTATAACAGCTAACTGACTCTTTTCAGTATTATTTCTTCTTATATCACCTTCAAAACAATCATAACTAGGATGTTATAATAAAACCAGTTTCTAAATATACTAAATTTTTCTATATTTATTATATGACCCTTTTTAATATCTTTTCCATATTTTTGGAAATTGAAAAAATCGCTTATGCGTATATGTGGATTACCACCTCCAAGAAGTGATGTGTGGAATTTTTCCTCCCCAACTGACATTGATAATTATTATGATGTATTTAATGAGTATATTTGATATATATAATATAATTATGAAATTTTAAACATAATATATTACGTAACCTTTTACCGTTCCATCTATTAAAAAATTATTTTGTCACTCATGCGTAAATGTGGACCACCATCTCTATGAAGACATGTGATTCATTTTTCTTAACATCCATTAATGGTTGGATATAAAATATTATTTAATGTATAAAATGATAATTTTTAATTGATTAATATTTTTTATATGATGGACCCATGACCCCTTTGACCATGGTCAACCTGTTGAAGTTGTTTGGGAATTATGAACCGAACATCTTAAAAAAGATTGGCATGAACTGAATCAATTTATTAAATGTATAAGACAAGGTAACAAAAGAAATAAATAATATTATGAGAAGTTATTATATGTAAAAATTGTTCACAAACAAAAAAATAATTTATATAAATTTATCAATCTAGTGTTAAAGTATGTATGTGGTGATTCAGACACATGGTAAGAGATTTCACTTTCAAATATAATATAATACATTTTAACATTTTATTACCAACTATTATTTCCTCCATATCCATATTTCATAAAATGTTTAAAAAATGTTATTATAATATTAAAAAATAATTTTCAATTAAATTTAAAACTATATATGACTTTCATTTTTTTTGAATGATATATTTTAATTTATAATAGACGAGTAATTTTAGAAACAAATTGTGTAAGAAATCATTATTTAATGTATGAAAAATGAAAAATACTTAAAACCATTTTTATTATTATTCATTAAGAATATTACTTTACATGTTTTAATTTATTTTCAGAAAATATTTTAATTTCCATTATTTTGGGAATTTTCTATTATTATGAGTTTTCAAAGGAAAAGGATATTTATCTTTATTATTAAATGAAGCCCAAATATTATTATCTATATGTTTTCAAAAGGGTATTTTCGAACACCCCAAATATAGTAACATAGATTCCCCAATAACTTTATTACAATGGTAAAAAATATAATGATCCCATCATGAATTGTTGAATATTTTAATAGTTATTGGAGATTAGATACATATATGATTTACATATTACATTAGAAATTAAAAATATAGTATACAAACAGCTTGAAAATTTCTTACTTATTTTATGGAATCCATAAATTTATTCATAAATCACTTCCTGTTACCCTTTGGAAATAAAAAAACTCTAAGGATAAGATCAAATTCTTAGTAAGGGTATATGGCCAATGAAATATTTGACAACATGCATACACATGATTATAAAGTGAACAATCAATAAAATTCCATATAATCAATGTGTTGAGTGTGAAAAATATACATAGATAACAAAGAAGTGAAAATAATAACATGGATAATAATAAATATATTCATGGTGATATAATTCATAATTTTAGATATATTTATATTTATAATCAAGTCCTCGTACAAATATTATTCTTACCATCAAGGTCATCATCAAGACATTATTCTTTAGATCTTTTTTATAGCCAAAATATCATTATTTCACTTGGTGGGAATTCACCAACTACCCAAAACATTTTTCTCACAATAATAATTGACATAATATGGGGATATATAATATAAGTCCACATCCTAAACTGTTCAATTTTTAATAGATTCACCAGATAAATTATATATTTATCAATATAATAAATAATAAATTTTATTAGGAATCAATTAACAAATTTATTGAGGTACAAAAATTTTAAGCTTCAACACTTTCCCCGTCAATAATTTTGAAAACAAGGAACTAAGACATGTAATTAAGGAAAGTGGAAGGTTCATAATTCCATTTAAATATACAAAAAATGGGTTATTCTCAATGTAATATGACGAATCTGTATCAAAGAAACAATTATAATGTAGTTTTGAAAGGTACATTCAAATTGTCAGGTTTCTGATAGAATATAATAATTTATTTTACTATTTCTCACTGGTTAGAGAACATAACAATTATAGGAAAATATTCCATCATGGTTCATAAAGATTATGTGAACTGTCTAAATAATATCCCAAATGAGTATCTACACAGGTGTGGAGTTTCAAACCCACTCATCATGCCCTAAATTAAAGATTGATTTGAAACTCAACAATCATTTTTTTGTGTATTTTTTCCTATATGAATTTGATCCACATACACATCATCTTTAATTAACCAAATATGGATTTCACTCCAAGGAAAACCAAACACTCTTGAATTTCCCAAATTTTGGTTTTTTTCTCATTATAAAGGAATAAGTATTGAATTTAATGATATTAATTATAATTATAAATATATCAATGGTGTGATAATTCTATATAATTACAAGCATGATAAAATAATAAAAATTGTTTTTAATTGAAAAAGGAATAGGTGGAATGTCGGCCTAAATGTTTGCGTAATTACATTATAGGAAAAATTCTATAATAAACCAAAGATAAGTAGTATCTTATGTACAATATATCAAATTGGAGATAATAAAATTTCATTAAATTCAAGTGAATATATGAAAATTTAATTATAAATTTTTTTAATCAAAATGGAAAGAGAGGTATTAGAAACCCTTACCTTTGTAAGTATCTTTTTATAGCGTGGGAAGAATACATTGAACCTTAATATCTTTTTTGAGGGATTTATGGAGGTAGGGTAAGATCAATTAATTATCAATTCCTTTTTTCGTAGAGTTGAATGAGTGAATTGGTGGGATTGAGATACATTTATATGTGAAAAGAGGGGCTTTCCATTGATACTAATGTTTGTTTATGGGTAAGACTGGTAACACATGGGGTATCAGTGGGTTTGGGGATTTATGTAAGTTATGTGGGGAAATGTTTGTGATAGTAATTACATTTATAAATATAAAAAAATACTTTTAAATTTATACTTATAAAGTGTAGAAAATCCATTTTTTAGATAGATTACATTTGAATTGTTAGGTGTTATTAATATTAATTATCATTAATTATCAACTAAAATAGTGTTAATTTAATTTAATATATGTATAAACTTATTATTAGAGTATTAATTTTAAAATAGATCAATTTAAAAATACATAATATTTAGACAAGTATTTTTCTTTGAAACATAACTATTTTTCCTAGGTAACTAATATTTAAAATGGTAACTTTATTTTATTAAAAAATATGAAATTTTACTTATTACCTAATTTTAAGATTCTGAGTAATAATACCCAAATAATTTTTTTATTCAAGTCATAAAGCAATAAAAAAATCCATTATAATATTATCAAATTTCACGTGTAAAAAACCATTTTTAGAAAAGCTATATATTCAATATTAAAATTTATATGTATGATAAAATTATAATTACTTTTGGTTTTCCTAATAGAAATTAATTTATTGTAAAAAATATAAATGTTGTGTGTTATACAAATAAATCTAAAAAAGATGTTTTATAAGTATAGTATTTAATTAAAATAATAACTAAAATCTTTTATTATTGGATATTATTATAGATATATATATAACTTTAATCATAAGATTTTTAAATTCCACATGGTATTTAAAAAATTTATATTACTTATGAATATAAGAAACTATTAATGTTATGTTAAACATTAAGGTGTTGATTATATAACTTTATAGTTTTGGTAAAAACTGTGGTTTTTTATTATTCTTATAAAAATCAACTATTTCAAAAAAATACTAAAAAAAATCACCCTAAGATTATTTTGATATAATTATTCACAATAGGAATTATTTTTATAAAATATAAATTATTGAATTTAGGCATTTTACTTTTAAATACAATGATGAATATAGGCTCTTATGTCTGTGAATTGTGAAACAGTTTTTGAGATGTAGACTTTACCTACTAGAGTAAGGTCAAGGGTATTACACCCCCACCAAAAAATAATTTAAAATTGTGTTGAATTTAAAATTTAAAAAAAATGTAGTTATTTCGTCCACATAGATTCTTTAATCTACCATATTTCTTTATATTGTTTTTAATTTTACCAAAGATATTTTTCCAGTAGAGTTAATTGATTAAGTAACACTTTCCCTATAGTGTTCAATATCCATATATGCTCTTAATTATTATAAAATTTTTGTTCCAACTCTATTCCCCCTAATGTGAGTACATGTGTTAAATATAATAGGAACAACGTCTATAATGAAACATGGAATACATTGTGTACTTTTGGAAAATTTAGGGAATGTAAAATCCATAAGCTATAACTCCAATTCTCTTTATAATTTATAAATTATAATTTCCCAATATACCCAAGGAATAACAATTAATTTTACAAAATATTGCAAATCCATCCCATAGGGAAAATCTTATTTATACAGGAAACCCCTCATAAAATTACAAGTCATTCCATTGATTACCAACATAACTATTCTTTCTATTTTGATCTACTGTGATATGATTCAAAATAGTCTGTACTTTTCCAGCTATCTCCTCAATATGTTTTGGGCCAAACATATTCCATTATTTTACTTCTTTCCTATAATTTGGAGTATGAAATTTCATCACCTACAATTCCTCATGTGGTGTCATCACGATGGTCAAATTTGAACTATAATTGTATTTGAACTTCAATAAAGGCACCCAATAGAATAATTACTATAATGATGGTATTCTATTCAGTACCCATTATGATGCATAGACACATCCCACTTGAAGACATGATTATCAAACCTCGTTTTGAATTTGATATAATCCTAGGTATGGATTTTCATTAAAAGTATAATGTTAAAATTTATTTCCAAGATAAGAAGATTACAATGTGTGAATGGGGAGTGATGTTTTTTGTATTTGTAGGTGAGTAATAACTATTTATGTCTTGCCAAGATCCTCATCAAGTATACAACATTAATAAAAACCTTTGAGAGGAAAAGAAGAACCAATTTATAGTTAGAAAGGATCACTTTTGAATGGGGAATGTACTTGTGTATAAATACATTGATGTGTTTTTTGAAGAATTTATTTGATATATACTTGAGTTTAATGTTGTGTTTTTTATTAAATACATCCAAAAATAAAAACATACATCTAATTATCCAAATAAAATAGGCCAATATAATTTTTGGAGGTGAAGAAACAACTACATGAGTTGTGTGGTGAGTGATTTTTCCACCCTAGTGTTTCACTTTAGGGAGATCTTACTATTTTTCTAATAAGAAGAATGGGTCTATGAGGATATTCATTGGTTATAGGGAGATATAATCTATTACTATAAATAATAAGTATCCTTTCTCACTCGGTGATGACTTATTTGATCAAATTCAAAGAGATTAATATTTTTTGAAGACTAATCTTCACATTGGTAATCACCAATTAATATTATATATAAAGGACTTAATTTTATATGAGGTATGAAAATTATGAGTTTTCGTTGATTCAATATGGATCGAATTATAAACCCTTTATGTTTATGGATATGATAAACATAGTAATCACGTATTTTGTTGATGATTTAATAGTGGTAATCATTGATAATATATAGATATACTCTAAAAGCATGGTGGGGAATGGGTATCATTTATGAATTGTTCATGAGACTCTTAGCGATAAGAAATTGTATGAGAAAATATGTAAGTATGAATTTTGGATCAAGGATATTTATTTTCTTTTCCATATTATCTATAAGTATGGAATATGAGTTTATCCACTAAAAAACATGGTAGTCAAGGAATTCCCCAAACCAAATAATACATCTAAGATACGTAGTTTCATTGGATTAGCAAGTTACTATTGAGGATTTTTTTCAAAATATTTATTCATTGAAAACCTATGAACCATGTTGACACATAAATGGGTAAAAATAATTTGATTAAAGTAATGTGAGGAACATTTTTAGGAGCTAATGAAGAGATTATACAATTCCCCATTTTGACTAAACCATCGTGAAATGAAGGATTTAAATTATATAGCAATGCATCCAAGAAATGATTGGGACACGTATTTATATAAAATAACACAGTGGTTTCATATTCGTTATGGAATATGGATATCTATGAAAAAAATTATCCAAATCATGATTTTTAATTGGAATATGTAATCTTTCCTTGATGATATAGGAGAAATATCTCTAGTGCGAGAGATGTGAGACATAGATAGATCAAAAGAGTTTTCATACATTTTCTCACAAAATGAACTCAACATGAAAAAATAATATATATAGAAGTACATAAGGATTATGAATTATTGATACACTACCACCCTGGGAAATAAAACAAGGCCATTTATGCCTTAAGTAGGAAAGATCATGGACTTATGACCAAGATGGGGATTGAGATGTTTCCAATATTCATGAAGCTCTTAAAGGTAGATATGAAAATCATTAGAGAAGGGAAATCATCACTCATTTTATAAATTATTAACAATCCATACTTATTGTAGAATAAAACGAAATACAACATGAATAAAAGGGTTTGAAAAGGAGAATTGAATCTATGAATGATGGGCGATTAATAGGATTCTCCTGTGAATATGTTGTGTTAATGTTTGGAAATATCGAATGTGTTCCATCCATACCTAATCAAAAAATGGAATTACGAGATAAAGCACAAATCTCAAACATATCTATAAATCTTGGTAACATAAAAATGTAAAGGTATTTAATATAACATTTCTAGTGAGATTGTATGATGTGGCAAATTGGGGACTATATGTCAAGTTTCTTTGTGTGCCAGTAGTTAAAGGATGAAATATAATATACTGAAGGTTTCATGTAACCTCTACATATTCTAATGTTAATGTGGGATAATGTTACAATGGAAATTTTCACAAGAATTCTAAATATTACGGAATATAATAATGTTATATGGGCCATTTTGGATCACATTACCCTATTTTCACATTTCGTAGAAATAAGGGAGGACTTAAATCTCAATCATATTTCATGACTCTATATAAATGTAGTAGTGAGATAATTCATGCCCTATTTTTCCCTTATTCTTCATTATCACATTGTTTTGTCAATAATTCTCAAATATCCTCATCTAACATCAATTACCATGAAAATGTGTGACTTGGAGAATTATTTTTCTTTCTTGACGGAGTTTGATAATATTTTATCATATCATGAAAAATTTCGAGAGAATAGTTCCCTCCAGAGGCTCATATTAACCCATAGAATAATCAACCAATCTGAATTTTTAGTTTACACATATAGTACACAACATGCCTATAAAATATTTTTAAAATTATCCTAATACTCAACAATAATATTCTCATCCATCTTCTTCAAATAAATGAATTTCCATTCCATATATACACGTTTCTCTCAACAGAAATATTTATCAAATAAAATCCCCCTTAAAGTCTTTTATTACATGTTTTCTTTCTCCTCCCCCAACATAGTATTTTGAATCATTGGCTATCATTTATAATAATCCCCCATTAGATTAAAAACATACAATAAAACAATGTCCCTTTCATAACATCCTAGTGTAAGTAATTTCTTCTATAGGTACATTATTTATTATTCAACTACTAATAGATTAGTGGTCCCATTGACTGATGATGGTTGTTCTCACATGAATAGGTGAAAAATTATTACTTAATGATCTGTATTAGTATGATTCTATATAATGGTAAGGTTATTATTCATAACATGAGTCGACTAACCTAATATAGCCATAATCTACTCAGATCCAACACCCAACATGTTACTTGGTCTGGAAGAAAATATTGAGACCGATTATGGGTGTTGATATGATTCCCCTTCCCCCGATTAGGTTCCATATATAAACAATAACATATACTGAATTAGATCATAAAATTTTTTTATAGTGATCTATAAAAATACAAATGTAATTAAAAGTTAATAGGAATAAAATCTGTTTATTAGAATGCTTTGGATAACTATGTCATTCTTAAATAAAGTACTCAAGGTTCCTAATAAACCTCCCTTAGATAACAACTATAATTCCCAAACACCATTATCTCAGAGTTAGTGATTGATTTATTTCATTAGTACAGATTATAAGGATCACATAAAAATGTGCTATACAATTTAGCAGTTTTTGGAGACTAGATATATAAAATATTTTTCAATTACATTACTACATCGAAATTCAATATAAAAACATCTTAAAACATTCATATTCCATTAATTTTCCATTGATTTATTCATAGATCACTTCTTTGTACCCTTGGGAAAAGTAAGTATAAGAAAGGTGAGATCAAATTCTTATTAAGGGTAGAAGTATAGCAAATTCTATAATAATAGGATTACACATGATGAAAGAGTGAATAATGGGTAACCATTCCATATAATCCATGTATTGAGAGTGAAAAATATAAATGTATAATATTGAAATGGAAATAATCCAATGAAAAAATAACTAAATTCATGGTAATAAAATAAAAAATATCTTACATACTGATAATTATGCGCAAGGACTCAACTAATACATTATACTTGTTATAAACATTTTAACCAATACACCATTCCCTCTATCAAGCTTTTAGTTGGTACATCTTTCTTTCATTGGGTAGACATATACCGGATACCAAAAATATTATCTCATGATACCAACTGATAGATGGAGGCGATACATAATATGGGGCACCATATATGATTTATTTAAGTCCAAAAAATTCAACATATAAAAGATCAAAATATCAATATAATGCATAATCAACATTCCTTAATAATAAATAAAAATATATATTGAGATACAAAAATACATAATTTCAATACATTCCTAGTAAATATTTTAAAAAAATAGTCATAACCTATCCAGATAAAGAAAGAGGATGCCTAAATAATACATAATCAACATAGAATTTGTGGTTTATTCTCAGTCTAACAGAATGTACCCTTATCATGGAAACAAATATTAATTATTGGTTAAGGGTAATTTTAATTTTTTTTGTAATCAATATATGTTTTAAATTTAGTTAAATAGTATTCTCTTGTTCGACACCAAATAAATGGTTGGAAAATACTTCATTACAGTTTGTAAAGACTCTATTAATTATCTAAAGATTATCCCATAAAAATATTTATCTAGGAGTACATTATTAGGACAACTCATCCTTTTATAGATTAAATATATAGGTGAAAATCAACCAAACATTTTTATCATGACTACACCAATGTGCATCTATTCTACAACGACATCCATTTTCTATTGTCTAATCATGGATGTCATTTCTTGGAAACCCACACACTCATAACATTCCGCGATTTATGCCTTTTGGGAAATATAATGGATTATTAAGTGTATTTAATTAGAGGAAATATCATTTTCAAAATATTAAAGGGTTGATAATTTCAAATAAATACAAACATGATGAAATTGTAACAGTGGGTTTTAAATTTAAAATGAAGGGGGGAAATGAGAGCCCATATGTCAGGACAATAATAGCATAAGAAAAATTCAACAATTAGATGGTATAATAGGTCTCTGATTATAAACATATCAAATGACATATAATATATTTAAATAACAATCCAAAAAGCATATGGAAGAAGTATTATAAAAAAATAATATTGATTATGAATGAAAGAGATGGACTGGAAACCTTTTCCTTTATAAGTACAATCATACAGATTATAAGGAATCCTTTAAACCTTATGAACTCCTTGATTATAATTTAGAGAGGTAGAGTGAAGGGAATATCATGATAAATGCGTCTAAATTATATAGGGATGAGTGAATGGTTGGACGTGATATCCTTTTATATGTGAATAAGAGGGGATTTTTCGTGGAAACTAATGATAGGTAATGGGTAAGAAAAATTTCACTTGAAGGTTAGGTGGGTTGGGTTAGTTTTTTACGTTGGGCAGGGAAATTTTGGTGATTCATTTAGGAATTAATTTTTAACCTAATGTTAATTAAAATGTTATATGTTCTAAATTGGTTTAGGTAAATTTGAGAAACATTATATTACCGATGTTAACAATTATTAATCATTATTAAATTTTAATCATGGTTTTTATTTTATCATTAAAAACATAAAATATCTATTATTACCCAATATAGGCATGAGGAATCTAAATTTGGGCTCCAATTAACCTTATTTAGTTTCTAAATATGAAAAAATTAACTTCAAATTAAAATATATAACGCATAGATTTTTTATAGAAAGATGAAGTTTAAATTTTTAGGGGTACATAATAATATTTTACCTTATTTGATAGTTAAAAAGTGATAGCATATTTTTATAAATGTATAAAATTTATATTAGAGTCTTAATTTTAAAATATATCCATTCAAGAAAACACAATATTTAGAACATTATTTTGTTTAATAAATAATTGTTTTACGAAAGTAACTAATTTTGAACATCGTAACATAATTTTATAACCAAATAATTATGTTTTTCTCATTTACTAATTTGAGAATTCTTAATAATAATAAAAAATCATTTTATAATATTCAATTTCTAAATGCGATAAAAAATTAATTTTAATATTATCTCTTGTAACATGAAAAAAATGTTTTTAAAAAGTGTGTTTTTAAGATAACAATTTAGGTGTATGATACAAATTCCAATAAATTTTATTTCATGAAATAAATTAGTTTAAAAAAAAGAACTATATGGGAAATCCAAAAAAATATGAAACTGAATTTTTCTAAAATAATATTTAATAAAAATAAATGTTTTAAAACTGTTTTTATTGGAAATTAGAACTTATATACTAAAAATGATAATAAATGTTTTTTTAAATTATATATATTAATTTTAAATAATATATTTTAATTTACTACAAATTTGATCAATTAAAAGTTCTTATAAACTTCTTGGTATTTCATAGATAAATTAAATGTTTTGGTAAAAACTGCAATTCTTGCTATTCTCCTCAAAATTATATATTTTAGATATATCTCAAAAAATTAATCCTAAGATAATTTCAAAATAATTAATCCCAAAACAGAATTAATTTTTACTAATAAAATTATAGATTTTTGGAATTTAACTTTTAAATACAATCACTAGAAAAGACTCTTTAAATTGTACTTTGTATAATAAGTTCCGAGGTCTAGTTTTTATCTACTAGATTAAGGCCTTAGTTATTAGATATTTTTTTCATTTTTATGATAAAAAGGAATAATTTATTTATTTCATGTATTTTTTTGTTCTTTTAATGTTTTATTGATAATGTTTGAGTTTAATATTTCTCTCCAATTCAATGGGTAATAATTTTCTTTCTGGGGATTACATTGTGGAACTAACCTAGAATTTTATTCCATTTGTAAGAGTTCTTATAAGAGTTATTGTAAGAGTGATATGAAGATAATATACAAAGGTAACAAATGAATTTTATATTATTGAAAATTAATTTTAATTGTTGAAATTTTACGTAAAATGATAATCTAATGAGCATCTATTGAATGAAAATTTTGTGAGCATTTTATTGGTGAAAATTACATTTTTATGAAAAAAACATTCATGAGAACATATGTTTTATAAGAAACCCTAATTACTACAGGCCTTCCTTGGGGTGATGACCTCATCCTCCATTACTTCATGCCTCCCTACATCTCTCATGGTTTTGGTTGATTTGGACACTTGGGTTTTCCATCTTCTTACATAATAAAAAAATTACATTTACAATGAAACTAAAAATTTTAAATGACAATGATACTATGATGTGTTTTATGAAAATATTTTATGAGTGAATTCTACTTCACGAGAATGTAATTTATTATTTATTGTTTAAGGATAATATTATTAAATGTAAAATTTTTATGTGATTTCATGATTTTTATAATGGACTAACTGGTTTCTTTATTTTTATATCCCTTACTATAACCTTTTCACTCATCCTATATTTTCAAATGTTTTTGAATCAGCTTAAGGATGAGTAATAAAGATATCAAGGAATAACTTTTTTCTATGATTATTCATCTTAAAATAAGTGAACATGTCTGGAATGAAATAGAAGTTTAATTTTTTGAAACCAGTTTTTTTTGAAAAACTATACTTCGTGTGTAAGTGACCATTTTTTATTATATGAATTTTATAGGTAATAGTTTTTACTAATTATAAAAATATATACACCTAAAATATCATTATAATTTAAGAAAATTAAATATTTTATATTAAACTCATAATCCTTAGTGGATTATATTGATTAACATTATAGTTAATATTAGAGAAATATTTAAATTACATTAGAGGTAATGAAATTATTAAGAAATGACCTTTTAGGGATGTTAAAATATGGATTATATTATCATGAGAAATTTTTTAGGGTTTCTATGTTGATTCATCACATCTATTTCTATTATAGAATATTTTTCTATAAGAAATTAGGTGAATGGGGTGAAAATGATTTAGGAAGATAATATCTTTTTGAATCAGAAACGTGTGATGTTTGGAATTAGAGTAGAGAGATTTTTAGAATTGTTAACTCAGTTGATGCATCAAATTAAATGTGGAAACCATGATAGCGAGAATCTAAACTATCCATACTGGAACATTTATAAAGTGTAATATTTCATAAAACAAAACTTTACTATATATGGTAGGACCTTAGACTGAATCATGACCAAATTATACATGAATTTTATGGAAAATAAATTAATAGAATGGTATTTTTGAGCTCGAAAATTTATTTATTTTCATTTATCATTACAATGTAGAAGTCGATTAGTGGAGATAATTTGTTAATAATACTAGAGAAAAAAGAAGTTATTGAAGCTAATGACTAGATGGTATTTAAGTATTTTTAATCGAGAATTATTCTCCCATGGTTTTTTGAATTAGGATTGAAAGAAAATTTTTGGAACTAAGGAAAATCGAAGAGGATTTTGTCACCACCATTTATGATAACATTTCTAGATTTACTAGATATACACCATATTTTATTCAGGACTATAATATTAAAATTTTATTTTTTTAATCATGATTTAAAATTAGTTTATAGAAACCAATTATTTTCTTACATAAATTTATCATCTTATTAGTTGAATATTAAATAAAAAATACTATAGTTCATGCTGGAATCGTATAGATAATAGTTATTATAAGAACATGTTTCTTCCTTTAAGGTATGGATGTTTTATTTTCAGTTTGTAATTGAGAAAGAGGAATAAAAATATGTTTACGAATAGAATGCAGGCATATTACACAACATTATTAGGGGATTAAACATTGTGTAATCCTAGTACATGATGTTTAATGGTATGGCCAGGCCCCGTTTATGACGTGTAAGGCATGTCGGAAGAAATGGGGTGAACATGCATATAAACGACATGTATTTTCTAATAGACGATGTGTGTTTTTTTTCATAAAATGGGTAGTATCCTCATTTTTTTGATGGACAGTCCTCACCTCCCTTAGTTCGTGAACTACAACGTAAGATGGCCCAGGGTAAGGGCCGACTCTGGATTCATCATCCATACTCTATTTTGATTGCTATCGGTTGTAGTTGAACCCCTTCAGTGAGTTCTATATTCCTCTATCCATTCATTGTGTCTTATCCTCTTGACCTAATTATCATGGTTTGGGCGTTTATCCATGTTTTTTAGATATACTATGTTCTTGGTCAAATTAGAGGCTGATGTTGGATGAGGAGAGTCCTAAGAGTACGAGGTAGGTGGTCTTTTGTTTGATTTTTCCCTTTTGGTACTTATATCATGTGTTACTACAATATAAACTATTTTGGATGTTTTCCGAGAACATGTAACCTACTACATCATCTTTTGTACTATTTGACACTTGGTTAATTATATAAATAGTTTTATACTGTTTAGTTCCATTGCATGGTATTATTGCCTTGACTATTGATATTCTATTGTTTCTTCTATGTTACACACTACTAATGAGGGAATAGTGTCCCTACTATTACTCTCATTCCCTTACTGGAAGTCAGTAGATTCAGGAATTTGGGGATATATGCTTGAGGTCATGTGTCCAACGAGGTACGTGGCTCATTTGAGTGGCATCCTGACTCAGAACATTACATAGTGGTATCAGAGGGGTTCTTTTCTGTTATTAGTTTTTTGAGATGATGGGAATAGATTGATATGAAATTGGATTTGGTAATAAGTTGTGTCTGGGAGTATCTCCCTTGCATGCAAGGAAAAGATAAATTGCCTCAAATTGAGTTGTGATTTTTGGATTTTTAGTTGTTACATTTGATTCAATTTCACCATTGGATGAACAAATTATATTGTGCTATTATTTTCGATATTATTGTGGTAAATTTTGTTGTAACATGTTGAGATAAAGGTATTCTATATCAGGAATTATATATATTCTAACTTGAAATCACAATCCATACATTTTTTCCATGTAATTTAGGAGCATTGCTGATATCACGCTGTTGTGATAGGTACCATGATATATATGCATGTTGTGGGGATATGCGTATTCATACGTGATATTGTTTCAATTGGATAAATGCCAAGATTTGATCCCTGAGGTTTATGGGCCCTCTTGGATCATAAATTGGTGGACCATTATGTTTCCTTGTATTGAAACATTTTACGATGTGCTATAGGTGGATTCCAAGATTTGATTCTCAGAGATTATGGCCCCCATAGATTATAATTTAGCATACCATTTAAGATAGAAATGTGAACTTAGTTTGATTACTAGGGTTTTCCAGAAATATGAGGGTTTTACCTTATGGAAACCCATATTACATGGCATATGGTATAGGGGAACACATAGAGTGTTCTTTTCATTTTGGAAAGATGAAGTCTAAGGGGGTACACACCATGTATAGGGTATACACTCTCAGTAATAATACATGAATATTTAGTCGAGTACCAGAGAATTTCAACTTGTGTAGGGGTACATGGTCATGTAGAGTACATGGACAAAACTCGTGTAGGTATCATGCCATGTATAACTACACAACTTGACCAGGTAAAAGGCCAAGCTGATTGAGGACACATGCATGTACCCTGTGTTGGGTACATGCTTTGTAAAAGTCTTACACAATGTGTACTTGGGGTGACTACATGGACAGGCCTGTGGAATTACACACTCATGTGAGAGATTATGTGTACACACAACGTATGGTTTCTACACGTCGTGTACTCCTATTTTGGTAACTTTTTATGGAATTTTCTTGTTTTGTTTTTTCACTCTTGAATTGGGAACTTTGATAATGAAATTGAACTGATGTGTGTGATTGGCCTTGTAGAATCATGCCACCACGACAACATCTAGTTCTATACCAGGAGGGAAGTGACAATCATACCCCAAAGGTGGTAGGCCACGAGCTACCAGTGGATTCTCCAATCATTCCACTTATGACAACAGCTGGTATACCAAAGGAAGGTGTTGAGGAATAGTTCCGTTAGGTCATTATGAGGTTCATGAAATCCTTTGAGGGAGCACCAAACCCAGCCACATATATGGAAGAGATAACATGTGTTTTCTAGTAGTAACATCTGCCCACATTTTTGGAGGATGGTGGACCAAAGGCTACAGATTCATGGATAGAGTCCATCTTTTGGATCTTCGATCACTTAGAGAAGCCTCATGAGAGGATGGTAAATATCGAAACATATATATTGCTTGATTCCTCCAATAAATGGTGTGATCTGATAACTTAGGCAGCGAACCATTAGGATATGTCATGGGTATACTTATAGATAGTTTTCTATGACTATTACCATCCTTATATGCTAAGGGATGATAGAGCCTGCGATTTTATGCATCCGGAGCCAGGTGCTTCTTCAGTGATGAACTACACGTCCATTTTACCATGATTTAAAATCTCACAACTATTTTGTTGGGTGATGATTTATCGAAGGATATGTTATTTGGGGATGGATTGAGGTATGACATATGATCATAGGTGAATGTTTTCTAGTTGGGTACCATATATGATATATTGAATCAGGAATTGATTACCGAGTGTAATCCGAAGAAATCTAGAGGTGCAAGCTCGGGCTGTTTGGCACCTAAATCTAGAACTGTCTAGATCAATAGAAAGAAGATTTTTATGGAGCTTCCTCATGGTATTGTTATTAGTCAAAATGTATCTTTAGTTAACCACCTATGGTGCTACCAATGCGGTAGTTTGGGGAATATGAGGCCATAGTGTCCGATGGAAAAAATTCAAGTACCGATCTTTTAATAAGATGGGCCATCTTTTGTTCTTCTGTAGAGAGTTTACACCAAAAGCTAGTAAGAGAGGGTCTTCACCATCTCTACATTTAGGAATGGGATCTAAAACTTCTCACTAGTCATGGAACTTGAATTCATCAAGACATATGTGGAATGGTGGTGTTTATGGTTGTGGTAGCTAGACCCTCGGTTCTTAGCCACAATTGGGTGGATTAACTCAAGGTAGCTATGAAGTGTCACAAGGTCGTAGTACATGTCATAATTATGAATTGAAATAGACCAAGAAAGAGAAGGATCTTGAACCCTCTACTATCAAAGATACTATTCTAATCACCTCTATTTTATCTTATTCACTTTTTGATATAAGAGATTCTTATATATTAATATATGTTTCTGTTTTGGAGAGAATTGGGCTCTGCTCATTTACATCTGATGATGTTATGACGATAGACACTCTGTTAGGGATTTAAACGACAAGTGTGCATTACTGAAAGGAGATCCCCCTTCAGTTTGGTGGATGTCACTTCGTATGGGACCCCTATCTGTTATAGATTAATGGATTTTATATCATCCTCAAAATGAAATTTTTGGTTCCCTTATGATCCTTTTTTTGATTTATATCACCGTAGAGTGAGTGTCACTTCACCAGAGGGAAGATAGTTTTCAAATTACATTAAATGGGATTTATTGGCAAGCTGAGTAGGACCCGAACATCGTGGGTTGGGTGGGATGATAGCCCAGATTACAAGGTTGTATCTGGATTACCATGGAACATGTCAAACAGATTTCCCTCCAGTGGTTGATCATTTTAGGGATTTCTTCCCAGATGACTATTCAGGTTTACCTCCAGTGAGAGAGCTAGAGTTATCTACTGATATAGTTCCATGAGCTTCATCGGTATCCATTTTTCATTATAAAATGGCTACAACAGAGTTACAATAGCTCAAGATGTAGCTAAAGGATTTAGAATAGAATGGTTTCATCAGACAAGTACTTCTCTATGGGGTTCTGCAGTTCTTTCTGCGAAAAAGGATGATGGTTCCTTCAGGCTATACATGAATTATTAGAAAACTGAACTAGTTGATAGTTAAGCATTGGTATCCTATGCCAAGGATAAATGATATCTTTGACCATATTTGAGGATCTAGATTATTCTCCAAAATTAATTTTTTATCAAGTTATTATCAGTTTCATGTTATATCATCAAACAAACATCACATAACCTTTTAGAGTTTGTATTACATGTATAAGTACATGGTAATTTCATTTGGTCTCATGAATGCGCCAGAAGTTTTTATGGCACTGATGAACCGAGTGTCCTATACTTATCTTGATTCAGTTTTTGTGGTTTGGGTGGATTATATCTTAGTGTATTCTAATAATCAACATGACCAAGACCCACATCTTGAGATAATTTTTGGTACACTAAGGGATCTTTAGTTATTTGTTAATATCACTAAGTGCCACTTATAGATAGATCGGATCCAATTCCTGGGTTACATAATCTCATAGATAAGTGTATCATGGGACCAAAAGAAGGTGAGAGTATTAGTAACCTCGGAGTAGCCCAAGAACACATTTGATGTATAGTGTTTATTGGGGTTGTTCGGCAACTTCAGGAATCTTATACAGGACTTTCCATGCTTATCAGCACCATTGAAGAGCCTGACTAGGAAGGGGGTGAAGTATGTTTGGACAGATTCTGGTGAGAAGGCCTTTTACGAGCTGAATGGGTGATTGACTTCAGTTCCAGTAGGGATTTTTACAGATCCATGAAGGAGTTACATTGTGTACTACAACATATCAGGTATCAATCTAGAAGAAGTTCTTATTTAGGTGGATTAGGTCATTGTGTATAGATCTTAGCATTTGAGGACACATGAGAGGAATTACCCAAATGCACGATCTTTATTTGGAAATGGTTGTTCATGATTCAAGATGATGGATTAATTACTTACTAGGATATCATTTTGTGGTTTTCAGAGACAAAAAAACCCTCAAGTACATATTTACTCAGCATGAACTAAATTTTAGGAAATGAAGGTTTTTGGAATACCTTAAATATTTTTACTTAAAACTTGCCTAAATGACTTGTAATGGTAATATAGTGGATGATTGTTTGAGTAGGAGGACTCAAATGAAAGTAGTTCAGCAAGACATTAGTGAGAAACAAATTATGGATTTATTATTAGAGATTCATTTGGAGTTGCACAAAAACTAGAGACATACATTTCGTTCATATTTATCTATTACCTATGTCCTCCTTGGTAGAGTGAGGATGAGGAAGTTATCAGATTATAAAGGCCTAGTTCAATGGGATATTATGTTAGGTGAGGACCCAACTCCTTGTTGGACCATAGGTGAGGATGAGGTTCTTTGATTACATGGTCATGTATGGGTTTCAACAGACATGTGTGAGGAGATGATGTGGGGATTTCATGCCTATGTATGGGTATTTCATCCTAGAAACACCAAGATGTATTGGGATTTACTTCGTTAGTATTGGATGCTAGGTACAAAAAGGGATGTAGCTGCTTTTGTCATGAGGTTCTCCACCTGTAAGTAGGTGAAGGCAGAACAACAGCGACCAACAAAACTTTTACAGCTTCTACCCATTCCGGAGTAGAAATGGAATTATATCGTGATGGATTTCATCACAGGATTACCATGATCTCCTTTAGGTAAGGATTCCATATGTGTTGTTGATTCCAGACTCAGGAAGGATTCACATTTAACTATGATCAAGGAATCCTTTAGTGCTGATGAGTTTTGGAGGTTATAAATGTGTGAGATTGTACACCTTCACGAGGTCCCACATTTTATCATTTTAGAAAGGGATTCACAGTTCACTTCTCATTTTTTTTCAAGGTATATGGAGGGTAATGGGTATAAAAGTTGTTCTATGCACATATTACCACCCCTATATAGATGGATAGTCGAAGAAAATGATTCAGGTGCTGGAGGACATTCTTTGAGAATACATCCTTGATTTCAGTGGTTCTTTAGGGAGACACATACCCCCTGCTGATTTCAACTATAAAAAAGATTTCAAGCTACTATTCAGATGGTTCTATATGAGGATTTGTTTATTAATCCATGTCAATCACCCATATGTTAGCTGGAGATATGATATATAGCTATGATGGGTGCTCATATTTTCTATGAGACCACTGTGCAGGTGTAGTTGATTCAAAAGAAGATGGAAATTATGTAGTGTCATCAAAAATTGTTTGTCAAATGATGGAAAAGACCTTTAGAGTTAGTGGTCGGGGATTGGGTTTTCTTATGTGTTGCACCATGGTTGTGAAATAAGAAGATCCAGAGATAGGGCAAGCTTTATCCAAGATATGTCGGTCCATTCGAGATTCTCGAGAGAGTTGGTTCGGTTGCCTATCGGTCAAAGTTATCTCAGAGGTATTTGTATATTCACAACATCTTCAACATTTCTCAGATGAGATTTTACTTTTCATACATGTATAACACTTTTTATCCCATATTGTTTGAGTTACAAGTATATTCATCCTTCAAAGAGCATCTTATATGAATTATGGATCATAGAACGAAGGTTCTTTGTGTCTAGTTTGTTCCTTTTGTATGGGTGATGTGGAATCATGAAAAAGTGAAGGATGATACCTGGGAGAGGGAAGCTGATGTAAGACCATATTTTCTAGAGTTATTCTCAGATTCATCTTCACCACCCTTGGAAGGTAAATTTGTGGATGAATTTTTTGGGGGGGGGGAGTTTTTAAGAACCAGGTTCTTCCTTTAAGGTATGAATATTTTCTTTTTTGTTTAAAATTAAAAAATATAGGGAGAAAGTGGTTGAGGGTAAGGATGCAGGCCTATTATATAACA